>JAUMHL010000004.1:15978003-15993379 GCA_032362345.1 Sandelia bainsii
GCTGGTCTACTTGTGGTTCCTAGAGTTTCCAGATGTAGAATGGGAGGCAGAGCCTTTAGCTATCAAGCTCCTCTCCTGTGGAACTAGCTCCCAGTTCAGGTTCAGAAGGCAGACACCCTCTCTACCTTTAAGACTAGGCTAAAGACTTTCCTTTTTCATAAAGCTTATTGGCATATGAGCTATATGCTAATACTGCATGCCATTAACTGTGTCTTCTCTCTCCCATAGTTCTGCTTCTTCCTCTTTGTCCCCCTCTCTAGGAATCCCTGGCTCGGAGCTGTATGATATTCAGTGTGCAGCTGCTGGCCCTACCAACCTGCTCAGTGTTTTGTCTGCTGCTTCTTGTTATTGTCTTTGATTTGCCTGTTGTTCTTTTCGCTCTACTCTTTCCACTCACCCCAACCGGTCGAGGCAGATGACCACCCACTATGAGCCTGGTTCTGCAGGAGGTTTCTTCCGTTAAAGGGAGTTTTTCCCTCTCCACCGTCGCCAAGTGCTTGCTCAAGTGGGACTGTTGGGTTTTCCACATTATTCTGTATTTACTTATATTCTGTAAGGTCTTAAATCTTACAATGTAAAGTGCCTCAAGATGACTTTTGTTGTGATTTGGCGCTATACAAATAAAACTGAAGTGAAATCCGACACAAAATGTAAACGTGGGAGAAGATTTGTAAGATTAGCTGAACAAAAAGATGAGTTATTGATTGTAGATGCTAGCAGGAATCAACAAAATCAGCAGGACATATTGTCTTAGAGCCATGAATGTGAAATTTTGTGCCAATCTAGTTGATGTTGTGATATTTCACTGGATAAGTGAAAACTTTGATCAGCAGGTGATGCTAGAGAAAAAAGCCAGGAATCACCCAAGTCACTGGGATTCATCATCTGAGGACCTTGAATGTCTGTATATATTTTTATGGCAGTCCATCCAATGGTTACTGAGATGTTTCAGTATGGTGAACTGACTGACCAACAATGGGCCCGTTTACATGACCACAAAAATCCGATAACTGGGAGTAATCAGATATACTTCAGAAATGCGATAAATGAAAAACCCTGGTTTAAATGTTTCAGTCCATTATCGGATTTCTTTCAGAGTACGTATACACGCATGTAGAGACATAAGGCTCAAGCTTCCTGTTATTTTCAAAACATCAGGTCTTGTTTTTTGGAACTTGGCAATGTCTATGGTCTAATGTGGGAGCTAATAGGCTGCAAAATAGGCTACATGCTGCTGCTGTCTGTAGTTTATACTCCATGAGGAGAAACGACTTTCATATGGCAAACATCTGCCCTGTTTGTTGTCTTTTGTCTTCCGCATACAATGTGACTAGGTCACTTCCGTTTTCTACGTTTTTTTTTTTTTTTTACACATGCGCAGATGTAAAAAACTGAAATAAATCACATAAACGGGTATACATTCACAAACACATGGGAGTATTGGGGAGAAATCCAGGTGTCTTTATCCGATTTCTCATAATCAGATAACTGCTGTCATCTGATAAAGCCTATCAGATAATGTTGTTTACATGATCACTTAATAATCTGATAACTCCAGAAATCGGATAATGTTCGGATTTTTAGTGTGCATGTAAATGGGCCCAATGTCTAGGTTAAAGGTTAAGGTTGTCTATGGTTAAAAATCCAGTAGATTGACAAAATAATTGTCTGATTCAATCATAATACACTGGAAAGGTTCTGTCGTGAACCGTTACATTCCACAGAAAAATACATAATTTACTCCTAATGCTGTGCTTGTTCTTGTCAATCAAATCCTGGTGCCGCTCTCTGAACAGCACTGCAGATTTTACATTTGCTTGTCCCACAAGCTCTGAATCGCAGGTGCAGTCATTTTTGTACAAATTTCCAGTCGTTGCTCATACTTCCAATTAAAGTGTTGTTCTCATTTTCTATTAATGCAAGCATTTTTTGTGGTGTAGCTTTTCTTTCATTTGCCAGCACAAAACAAAGCTGTAGTAAATATGGACAAACAAATCCTTTATAAATATACTTCACATACACCTGACGGTATCTGTATGAGGCTGTTTGACTAAATAATAAATGTCTAAATGACTAATAAATGTCTGTAAACTTAATTTGTATGAAACTACAAAAATGTTTGTCTTGCTGCTAGAAGAATGCAATACTATTTGGCAAGACTGACTATTTTCAGTCACTGGCTTTGTGGAAAATGATCAATAAAAGTGTTTTTTTGTTTTTTTTTGTAATTAGAGCTGTGGTGGTTCTTGTGACTGTTAAATGAGCTCTGTTGGATACAGAGGTCTATAAATACTGGGAGGGTTAAAGAACTTGGAGAATTAAGTTGTTACAGTGTCAATACGAAGATTTAATGAACTCAGCCATTAACATAATATTTTCATACATCATTATAAATCACCTATATTCCTTCATATGCAATCAACATTTTCCCCATGTGTGTCACAGTTAACAAAACTGCGGACCCAAGTGTACACATGAACATGGGAGGTTGGGGGTGAAAAGGCATGGTCGAAGCCGTTGGCAGACCAGAGACACAGAGACGCAAAACTACTAGCAAGGAATTAACATGAGCATGACACTAGGAATATACTAGGAAGCGGCAAACCAGAAACACAGAACACAGTCCGTAAACCAAACTCAGAAAATGGATAATCCAAAATCCGAAATAATGTGAAAGCAGGGAACCACACATGGAGCAAGACGACGTGTGTGTCCGGACCAGGAGCATGGCTGAACAGGGGTGTGGTCAACTCAGTATGTGTATCTGGATAAGTGCAGGAAAGGACAGGACAAGACAGACAGGAGGAAACAGAGACAAAGAAAGACATGAACGATGATAATGTGTTTATAATGAATGTGTCTTTCAGTGAGTTGGAAGTACCTTGGTTGATAAAGCAGAATACATTTAACACTTATGTGGCTTGTTAATCTTTTGTCCTTCGAAGAAACAATTTAGAGCTTGTTATATCCAATCATGTTATGTTGCCAATCAACCTAATTAGTCGCAAAATGTTCTTCCCGCTCTTCCTTGTCAGTACCACTTACTTTCCCAGCCTTTTCTTGCCTCTGTCTCAACTTATCTGAGACGTGTTGCTGCCATCAATTTCAAAATGACCTTATTTTTGCTTAAAATGGTACATTTGCTTAGTTTAAACATTTGATATGTTTTCTATGTTCTATTGTTAATAAAATTTGAGTTTGAGATTTGTAAATCAGTGCATTCTGTTTTTATGTAGATTTTACAGTGTCTCAACACTTTTGGAATTGGGGTTGTAAATATATCTGTGATGACAGTTACAGGTAACAGTAATGTACACTGACACTCCGCCTGTGGCATTCAGCTACTTGACCAATTCAACTGGCTTTGTCATTTACATTCAACTTACTTTCTGCTCCAGTTTGTGGGCTGCTGCTCATCTTTGTTCTGAACTGTCTTTACATTTCCAAAAGATGAAACCCTAAAAAAACTATGGACAGTTACAGTCCAGTAACAGACTTTGAGCGATGTTTTTATCTCTTCACACTGCTTCATGGACGACTGTTTCACTACCTGCCCCAGTATGCAGCAGGATATTTGGAAAGCAACTGGGCCTAGTTCAGCCCACAGGAAGTTTTCTACAAGCTGGCCAGTCAGAACCGAGCGGAATGGGAAGGGGGGCCTTAAACGCACAGCAGCTCAATCTAGCCTTTTTAGTCTCAAGCCTTTATTGATCGCCTTGGAGAAATTGTTTTTGGACAGCTGCCAGACAGTACATGTCCACAGCATTAGAACATATATTAGCCCTTTGCTATCTGAATATATTATATAAAAAAAATAAATAATTTGTGTTTTTGCTGTCAGGCAGATGGGGAGAATTGGCCCTTACAATTTGGGCGTTTGCAGCATTGTCACTTATTCAGTCACTTGCCAGTGACCCAAAGGATCAGAATGAACTTGAAAAACAATAACAATTGAACAAAATATGTTTCTGTCCAATCACTGCTGTTTCTTCACAGTATTTTGAATACCGTCAGTAGCAGTCTTTAACGAAAAGTCACATGAGGAGGAACAGTGTTACTCATGGAATTCTTGAAAGCAGTTGTTGTACTTTTTGACGCACAGGTGAACATCTGAATACAGTCTGGCCCTTACAATTTGGCAGCATTACCACCCACTTTCAACCATTGGCCAGTGACCCACAGCATCAGAACGAACTTCCAATGTTGGAATAGCCTTAGCTGGACTTCGATTTTTCTTCTTTTCAAATTCCCTTTGTTTACGATGACCATATTGACAAAATGTATAAAGAACCGATGGTAGTACTTTTTGACCTTATCTGGATGCAATAATATGCAATTAGTGTATCAAGAGCATCAATGCTACCCATGAACTTGTTGTACAGGCAGCTGATGCTTAGGGATTCTACAGAGACCAGCTTTTTTTAACTTTCTGTCTTATATTTCTACATTCGAAACAGGTTGGGCACTGGCAAAAGTTCTGGCAACAATCACCCCTCTATAGTCAAACCATTTGACTGCTCTTATTTCCACATTTTCTACAACTACCTTTTTCTCTTCAAATGTCCATCTTCTCTTCTTTTTCATGTCACTGTCTGTGCTGAAAGTGCATCTTTGCAGGGGAGTTTGCTGGACAGTTCTAAGGGCTGGTATCCCTTATTTGCAAGAGCAGCAAACAAACCAGTTGTCAAAATACAACAAGTGATTGACAGCACAATGAATAACTTGTGCAAGCTTTACGATAATGTTTCCATTTGCACCAATGTCAGGTTCTCTGGGTACAGGATAAATTTTTCCTATAAATATGCTGAATGAATGCACCAGTCTATTTTTATCACAAAGCACAAAGATTTTACATCCCCATATGTATGGCTTCTTGGGTATATATTGCTTCCCTTTGAAAGGGACAATTTTTTCATCAATAGACAACATTTGATCTTGAGGGAGACCCTGAAATTCCTGGAGAAGTGACTCAACAATGACTGGCCTAATTTTTTCCACACCGCTGACTTGATAGAACCACAGTTACTTGTAACCAGTTGAATTTTCCTATCACCGGAGAACTTCGAGTCTGATGTATCACTTAAATATACACACCGTTGATGCAGCAAATCACCCAAACAACGGACAAGACACAAACACTTAAAGTAATCATGCCGTTCATGTGTTTCTTTTAATGACAGCAGTCAAATTAACAACTGTGTTTAAAAAACACTTTTCATATTTTGCGACATGTGCTCTGTGTGTGTGTGTGTGTGTGTGTCTGTGCGCGATACAGAGATCATTCATGTTTAAGTTGAGATTTACAAGAAATATTTAACTGCTACTGTGTAAAGGGAATACTGCTGTTATAAACCATCTAATTTGTTTAAAGTGTTTGCAGAAGAAATATTATTGCAATTTTGTTCATATAGCAGTACTTTTAAAATAAAAGTGCACAAACTACTTTTGAATTCAATGTTAAATTTTGCCCATAACAATGCGATTAATCAGAAAAATCATGCGATTAATCGTGATTAAAAATTTTAATCGCTGCCCAGCACTAATTTTTTTATATTTTTACATAGTGCTGTTACTTACAAACTCAAAGCGAGAGCTTACAAATATTTTATTGTTATTCTAAATTTTATTTTTGGGCTGGCTCTCTATTTCCAATGTACCATACTAACACACAAATCAACTATGTTGTTGTATCTTAACACTGAATCCCTGTGTTTTTGAGTGCTTGTTGCTTTAATAATCACCTCTTTATATACTTTATATTTCAATATGCTGCAGTACCGTTATTTCTCTATCTTCAATCATGATTCATGAGAGCTGGGGGAGGGAGAGGAACAAACGCATAATTTCACGGGGGACCAGAGGACGCGTCCCCAACAACACACTGGAAATTTGTACCATCAATAACTCATGGCCAAAGACTACATGCCTTAGACAGTATCATATCATAGTTGTGAATTGTGTGTATTGTACTGGAGGGAAACTAGAGTGGGAAATAGGGCGATGCTCCCTTGTTTAAAAAAAGCCGTTCTGTGTTCTGGCACTGCGGTGCAAACTGTCTGTGGCGCACAGTCCTCATCAGAGGTCGACATGGAGATTTACAAATAAATATTTAGCGCTTCATCCTTCTTAAAAGATCTGAAAAGACACTTTGAATCTTGAATTTTAAACTAATTATAGAAATTAGTTAGGACCTAAATATATCAAAACATTTCAAAAATATACACAGGAATTCAAATTTCTACGATAGCGCACCTAAATACATTATTCATATGCCGCCATTACTGCCTAATGTTGCAAAAACACAGCAAACTGAAATCTGTAAATGATTTTCACAATTTTCATCTCATGTAGTCTATTCCGATATATCAGCAGTAGAAGCAACCAGTTAGCTGTGAATTAGCGGCGATATGATATTATCCTTGCTATGTGTGGAGTATGCAGCAACAGGAATTAGTGGGATACATAGGACACTTCGGCTGCATTCAGACCAGAAGCGATTTGAGGCGAATTTGCGACAATAGTCTACAAGAACATGTAAAGAGGCATTAAAATATGTATTTGGTAGTTATTTAGTTAGTTAGCAACATTTCTATGTTATACTGGTGTTACTTTTCCTTCAAAACTGTACTGTACTGTATTTGCTGTTGCAAACTAGTTGTATATAAATATACAGTACAGTACATAAATAATAAAATGATGGTAAGATTTATGGCATTTGTCCTCTGCACACCTTAGGCTGAAAAAACAAACTAAACCTATCACAGAGCCACACTTTTGTCAAACCACTTTAATTAAAGTTGAAAGTCTTGACTTTGCTCACAACTTGTCACATTGCACTCCCTGGCCCATCTTCCTGGTTCCCTGGTTGTTTCCTCATTCACTTTGGTCACGCCCTCAGCTCACCTTTCCCTCACTGATTGTTCCCAACTGTCTCCCATTCACTCGTTAGTTCACTCCCTATTTATCACCCTTCACTACTCACCTCGGTTCATTGTTGTCTGCACTCTGCCCTGAGTGTCACCTGTGTGTCTTCCCATAGTTTATTCCTCGCCTCCCTCCACGTCTGTCAGTCTCTCACCTTGTTGCCGTTCGCGCTGCTCCTCCGTCTCTCACCAGCAGCCCTTCTGGTTCACCTCCTTGGCTTGGCCTTCTCCCTTCACCATTACTCCCGTAAGTTGGTTTGGTTTTGGTTTTGGCATTCCCCTTTAATTCACTCTACACTCGTAGCTTTCCCTTTCACCACCAGCCTGGTACCGCTCCTCGTTTGGTTAGTCTTCACCCGTGCCTAGTTTGTTATCAATAAAGACTCTGATCATTGTTTCAACTGTCTGGTTCTGGTCTGCTTATTGGGTCCATTTCCCCGTTATCACTACAGATCTGACACAACTTGAGTGTTTAATTTCAAAATCACTATGGTGAATAGCTAGAAAACTTCATCATTCCATTATTTATGGACCTAACTGTACACTTCAAACATGGACTCCCAAATTTAAATTACAGGCTTCTTGTTTTCTAAATGGTGCTGAGTCAAAACAGGACTGGGCATGAAGAAAATTGGCACTTTAATGCAGATTGTGGTTTATGTAGAAGCGGATGTAGCTGCATCCAGATCCGCCTACTACAGAAGCTTGGAAATTTTGCAAGTGAATGCAAAACAGAAGTTGGGTGCTATTAATCACCTGAACACATAAATGTACAAATGTCTAAGAAACTGGCTATGGCTGGAGATTTAGAAAATCCCCCCAAAGGGTGTATCTTAATCTGGAAGGAAATATAGCAAATCGGTTATATTGGCCTGGTCCTAGTTATGACAATCCACTAATGAGATTTTTGCCTTCAAACACCTTCTAGATATAGCTGTAACTGTGAAACTCTAAATTGGATGTCTGATTCTCCACCACAGTATACTCAATACTCTGCAATATATTTATACAAACTGTCGAGTAGTTCACTCAAAATCTTGAATGTGATTCACCGCAGATAGTTCATTATTTCTAAGAGGCAACTCCGAGACAGAATTTTGTATCAATATCTTTGTAAAAGTTGCTTATTGCAACCTAATTCTGAATAAGAAAGAGCTAATATACACTAAAGATAGCTCAGGTATGTGTGTGTTTATCTTGTGTTGTGCTTCTCTTGCACTCATACCTTAATAACTGTAGTTTATCAGCTGTACATGTCCTTGTAAATCACTGTAGACTATTCCACTGATATAGTAAGGTGATTCTGTGTGGAGCATATGCCACATTACTCCTGTAAATGTCTGCAGAGCCTTTTTTGTATGCGTGTCAGTGGTTAAATTAATGCAATCCTGTCTTCCTGTTAAACCAATTGGTTCCAGAAAAAATTCTTTATAGGGAAGTTTGAACTTGGGGTCATGTGGTCATACGGCAGGATGCATCTGTATATGAAGAATACTGAAAGTCCTCAGAATGAGTCTGTCACACTGAATTGAAATTTATCTTTATTTAAAAGATACCTTATTTCTTCTTCTAAACTTATTTAATCTTGTTTCTTCTTTACTTTCTTTGGTTGTTTTACATTCAGGCCAAAGATGTAGATTTTTTTAGCCAGATATTTTTTGAAGCCGATGTTGTTTTTTCTTTTCTTTGTGGGATCTTTGTGCTTTGAGGTGCCATTGTTCAGTTTGCAATGTGTTATTCCATATTACACTGTAAGATGCTGACAGTGACGAATCCATTCCAACAAAAAGTAGGTCTAACTAAATATTAATATCATAATTCAAGTACACTTCTGAAGTTATGGCAATAAAATACTAAAGCTTTTTTTAAGTGCTGACAAAAAAAAGGAAGAAAAGTGAAGGAAGTAAGATGAAGCCTGAAGGGATGCCAAATTAAAAGTTCAGCAATATTAGTTTTCACACAGCATCTAAAGTTTATTTTCAGACGTTCACAATAAGACCTCCAGTGACCCCACCCCACCATTGTAATGCTGCATTCTTCTTGTGTAGAAATTGATGTCAAAACAATCAGTTAGATGCAGTCAAACTTTTTTCAGGGCTGTCAAGATGAAACAACTGACAATTTCTGTTGACTGCCAATGAAGCTATTCTCATGTAGCTCAAATACATTTATTTACTGATGCATATTAGTGATGCTTCAGAGTAAAGTGAACATGCAGAGAAACTATGTGTACAATTTACAAGACATAATCACTCTCGTTGTTATTAATTTTGTTGTATACAAACACTAACTACAAGTTCAAATGGTCAGATACATTAGTGTTCATATCAAGATCCAAACACTTTATTAATCCCAGAGGGAAATTGTTTTGCCTTGTTACAGACGCTGTCAGTTCAAAAGGAAAGAAAAGAACCACAACCGGAGTCAATACTCAATGTATAAATCCACAAAAGCACAGAATACACAAAACAAAAAAACTTGGTAAGAACGAAGAAATAAAAATGAATGAAATAGGACAATAATGACTGAATAAGTATTGATTAGAAAGATTAGCACACCTACTGCAGTGGCAAGAAAATATGTGAACTCTTTAGAATAATTTGATTTTCTGCACTAACTGGTCATAAATTGATTGAATCTTTATCTAATTTATGTCACAGGCACAGACAAAACAATATGTTTAAGCTAAATAACACACAAGTACAAACTTCATATCCAGGGACTTTTTCTAAAGTGCAGCATAAAAATTACATAACAACGAGAGTGGCAGCGTCCGACACTTTGAATGCCTATATCTCCACCACTGACTGCTAAATCAGTTTCTTTAGTTGAGAACTCCAGATGTAGGTGATAATTCTCTGTAGGTTTGTTATTTTGAGAAACACCTTTTATAATATATTAAATTTAGGTTATTAAGCCCTGGTTGAGTTGCATCTGGATATGTGCAGCTGTATCTTTAGCACCTAGTTAGTCAGAAATACAACAGAAGAACACGGTCTGCATGTGTGTGTCTGCAGATAAACAACAAACTCATGTTATTTTAATAAATAGGTCAGTCAAAGATAATGACAGCTGGAATATGATTTCATGCTGCAAAAGTCACAAGTAGTTTTCCACACAACAGCAGGGCACAGTGAAAGGAGCTGGTTTCTATGCTGAGGAGTTGGAGGTGTGTATCCTGTCACGTGCAATTCTTTATCATTTCATTTATAATAGCAAAGTGTAGGTGCATCTAATGTTTTAGACCTCGTTGTGGTTGCACTTTACTTCAAGTCAAGTATCCTAATTTGTACAGCACACTATAATGTAGTTTAATAGTGTCAACAAAGACACTGGTCACACCAACTCTGACTTTGAGCTGCACACCTGTGATATTACCATGGTTGTGATGTTAATTTCCAATAGCATGGTAATGGAAAATCACATCTTGTGTTAGTCACTAACAGACTAGTCAGTAGTAAATTGTCACAGTCTTCTACTTGGGAAATACTTCAGCTGTATTTTACATGATATATTTGAAATTTTATTTGTTTTTGCTCATGTGTATTTTCTTGTGCATTTGCAGTTTTACAGTACTTAATTTGGGAGGCAACAAATAAAAACCCTGAACTAGAAACCTGTCCACCAACCTAAACACCATGCATGAAATGGTACCATCCAAAACTAGGTCATTTCTGCAGGCACAAAAAAGAAATTTGTTACAATCAAAAAACTAATAAAAATATTATATTATTGTCAATTTTTATCAATTTCAATATTAACAGTGAACATTTACTTTTAGACTCTGACTTGTATTTTCCTCTGTGCCACCCCATAAAAATCATTACCCACCCCATGGTTGCTCCATTCAGAATTTTCTGTTGGCACCCCTGATGATGCTGTAAGCTTAAGGACATTTCACGTGGGTAAGGCAATACATCATGTCCCTTTTCATTTTCTTTCATTCTAGTCATTAGTGATCGCTGTCGCTGTTTGTGCAGGCCCGTGACGATGTGGGTGGATGTTATAGAATATTCTAAGAGAACATTGGCTCTACAGTCAGAGCCACTGAAGCCATAAACAAACATGGTAGGAAAGTACAGTGGGAGGAAACATACGGGCTTGTGCAAGAACTTTGATACAATAAATCCTTTAGTCATATTCATATGCTTTCGTTACTTAAAAATTCAGATTCTGTGCCAGTGAAGTGGATCAGTGACTTGTTTAAATGTATCTACAAACATGAAAACATGTGCAAATGTAAAGCTGTGGCCCTCGACCTTATTTTTAATGTTTATAGGTCCTTACTATGTGACTCTTCTTTGACTCTGTTGAACTATTTTTAACATTCATCAGTTATTTAAGCATCAGCTTCAGTTCAGTTCATTTATACAGCATCAATTCAAATCAACACACTTTACACAGTAAGATTAAGACCTTAAAGAATTAAATAAACAAACAACAAATCCCCCTTGAGCAAGCACTAGGTGGCAGAGGACAGAAAAAACTCCCTTTCAGCAGAAGCAGGCTCCAGGTGGGCGGCTATCTGCCTCGACTTGCTGCGGTGACTGGAAAGCAGAATGAGAAAAGAGTAACAACGAACAAAAGATAGCACACTGGTTGGTAGGGTCAGTAACTGCTCACTGTAATACATGTTCAAGGCTGTGGCTACGTGCAGAAAGGTACAGAGAGGAAGGAACACAAGTTTGAGAGAAAGATAGCATAAAGTAAATGACATGAAAAGTTCTAGATTAGATTCTAGATACACCACTGCAACACTTTACACAGCAACTTATAGAAACTTTTTTGTATTTGTTATTGAATAAAGTTATACATCTTTTATGTGTTATATATTTTGACTTGAGAAAGTAGGCCTGATATGTGCTTCCACAAGAACAGATTTTTACTTTAAAATAAAAGCATTTTGCCTGCTACAGTAGCTCCAGTATTACCTTTTACCTATGTTACGCCCCTGGTCTAGGGGTGAGCTGGGCATAACATGTGGCTCCAACACTCTTCCCACTCCCAAGCAAAGTTAACAACAGCAGTTCACGTAAGGGTAAAAAAGGTAGCTTTTACTGGCCTCAGAGGGAAGCATTGCCCAAAACAACAAACAAAAAGGAACTAATGTAGCCCTAGGCTTACCTAACCCAAATGAAATTAAAACAAAGACAGGTTCTCTGACCTAAAACTCCTAAATTATAAACATGAGAAAAACAGATGAAAATAAAAGGGCTTCTCACTCCTAAAGTGTTACCAGGTGCTTGATATTTACAGTGAACTATTTACACAAACAAAACAGAATACTTAGCTATCTGGTTATCACACAACAGTTGTCTATCAGAGCACAAATCTCGGAACACAGATCACAGGTTTGGTTGGGAGTGGCAGGGATGGAGAGGGGAAGAGGCTGCTGTCACTGGTGCTTTTCTCCCAAAAAGAAAATGATTGATTCCATTCATGACCTAGATAAGGCATCTGGCAGGATGTTGTCCAGACCCTTTTTATAATGAATTTCAATTTTGAAATCCTGAATTTCTCAGTCCGAATGGCATCACTGTATATTGTAAAAAATGGTCAGGGGTGACAAAGGCACTGATTTCAGAGGCGCGTGGTGTGAGTGGGACCTGCCAAATGTCCTTTAAGGAGGTCTAACTTTGTGACAAAGTTAGCTGATCCCACACGATCTACACAGTCGTCCATGTGCGGAAGGGGAAAAGAATCGGGTTTTGTGACGGCATTGACTTTAAAGTAATCAGTACAGAAACGAGGTGTCTGGTCTGGTTTGGGAATGGGAAGGGAGGGCGAACTCCAAGGGCTGCTACTTGGAACGGCAAACCCATTAGCAAGGAGATACTCTGCTTCATTCTGCATTATGGCACACTTTGTGGGATGGACTCGATAGGCGTGCTGTTTAATTGGTTTATGATCACCTACATCAATGTCATGACTACATGTTTGAGTGGGAATGTCATTAAAAAGGGTAGGTTTACTGTTACTGAGTTTAATGGCTTGGCTGGGTCAGATAGGTGCGCTAGGTATCCATTTAAAACGGCTAGGATTTCTGAGTTCTGGAGCCGTGCACAGGTGGCAGAAACACATCTGTCACTCAACCCATCCTCATTGGGGCTGTACGGTGGGTGTGTGACAGGCACTGAGGCCACAGGAACGACAGGAGCAAACACAGGCAACGAATTATTACAGCTCTCCCGCACGACATATGTTTTAAGCATGTTAATATGGCACACCCGCCTTTTCTTTTTACGATCTGGTGTATTGATCACATAATCGGTGTCGCTTATTTTACGATCCACTACATAGGGAGCAGAAAATCTAGCCTGAAGACCTGAAATAAGTACAGGCAGCACAACAAGAACGCGGTCACCCGGCTGGCAGGTCCGTGCGACAGCCTTTTTATCATACTTTGATTGCTTTTATTTTACAATGTGCAGCTGAAAGCGACCCATGCGCTACATCACATCCGTGGTGTAGCGTCTCTCTAAATGAGCTAACATAGTCCAGCACATTTACCTCTGGCCCAGACTTGTCTGAAAGCCATTTTTCCTGAAGCAGATGTAATGGTCTGCCCTGGTGGTAAACCCTCATCCCACTCTTGGTTTGTCTCGGTGCAGAACTTCCGGATCATGCTTTTTAAGGTTTGGTGGAATCTTTCTAATACGCCCTGTCTTTCAGGGTAATATGTGCTGGAGCTATTGTGCCTGATATTGAGCTCTGACATGACTTGTTCAAAGACCTTGGACAAGAAATTTATCCCCTGGAAAATAATTTGAGTAGTGCTTTCACAATAGCACGCTCCTTTAAAGTGCGCAATGGCACTGCCTCAGGGTAACGTGTTGCCAGATTTGGTTTTTGGCAACGGACTGACACAATCAACAATTGAAAGGCTCCCCGACTAAAGGCATCGGCTGATTTGGTTTGCCAGAGACTTGACAGGTGCGACAGGAACGACAAAAATTTACAACATCTGATTTCAGTCCTGGCCAAAAGAAATAACGGAGGAAACGGTTGTAGGTCTTCCTAATTCCTAAGTGGCCTGACATGTTATGATTGTGTGCCAAGCTCAGTATCTGGAGATGGAAAGGCTGTGGTACAACAATCTGGCAGACGGAATCATCATTAACACCAGAGCTCGGAGTCCAGCGACGCATTAGAACACCATCATCAATGAGGTAAGATACAAATTTTCCACATGTCGGGTTTTTTCCAGTGATAGACAAGAGGACAGAGTGGGATCGGACTGCTGCGCTTCTTCTCTATCCACTGACAAAGACATGTTTTCAGGCTGCAGCTCTACGCACATAGGCACACAGTTCTGCGCAATGGGCTCAGACATACACATCTATGACTGGCGTTTCAGTTACCTCAGGAGTTGGAAACACTTTTCCACCAGCCAAATCATTACCAAGTATGAGATTCCTGCTATTGGTAACTGGGTTCGCACAGCAATTTTACGCTTGCCCGACGCAAATTTGGACGTCAGCTGAACAAAATGCAGAGGCGTACACATCACACTCATTCCTATTCCCCATGCTAGAATGTCGGACCCACAGTAAGATTGTGCTGATAAGGATAACGCATCACCCTGAATAAGAGACTGTTTTTTGCCAGCATCTCTTAAAACAGTGATTGAGATCTGTCTATCCTCACCCTCTAAAGTAACAAGACCTTGTAAGACAAACGGTTTAAAATCTTCATCAATTGTGCCTTTGAAAGAAATCTCCATAGACTGTATGAAGTGTGGGCAGGTTTGAATGAAAGCTACTGGAGATGGACCTTTGGTAACTTTAGGATTTTTGTTTTGCTCTTTTCTCTTTAAGGTGGGACAGGCAGCGATAAGGTGACCCGGCTCATGACAATAAAAACGCTCACGTGTTTCAGAAGGAGCCGTGGTTGTGCGGCGGGAACTTTTAGCAGATCTATTTCTCCACTCAGCTAAGTTAAGATAATGTCGAACCGGATGAGAAAAAACACTGTTGTGCGTAAACGCAAACTCATCTGCCAACACAGCGGCAGCAGCCAGAGACGTAACTTTCTGCTTGTTAAGATAAATAACAATTTTTTCTGGAACTCGATTTTTAAATTCTTCCAGCAGTACGAGCTCATGCAGATCTTGTAATGTTTTTACTTTACTTGCGTGGCACCATATATCAAATAGAACACCCTTCTCTCTCGCAAACTCTACATATGTCTGTGTGGCAGTTTTTTCACAACTTCAAAATTTTTGCCTATATGCTTCTGGCACTAACTCATATGCACGGAGAACAGTGACTTTCACCTTGTCATAATCTAAGCTATCTTCAATAGACAGAGCCGTGCACACTTCCTGGGCTTTACCCACACGCTAATAGTAAGCTACACTCCTGCACGCCCTCTCATGTCTGCTAATGAGAGGAGACTGAAAATTCCCTCCTCACGGGGTCTCCGATCCCAGTCAAGTCTATTTTCCTTTGTTG
>JAUMHL010000004.1:16002852-16022714 GCA_032362345.1 Sandelia bainsii
AGTGCTTGAGTAATACAAGCGTCTGATTTAACTCTTAAAGCAATCTGTGTCTAACAATCAGTAAATGAGTGATCTTAGAGTTTAGAAATTAATTTTTAATTCAAACCCAATGAGCAGGAGCAGGAGCAGCAAACAATCCGCGTCGGATACAGCAACCGGGACTTGTGTTCATATTTCTGGCAGTGATATCTTTCAAATTGATGTCATTTTGTGTGTTATTCGGAGCAGGAATTTCTGGCATACATTCACCTGCTGCAATTGTACACAGAGAAAGGAAAAACTGTAAAAGGTCAAAAATCCAGTAAAACTTGCAGTGTAAAGAACAACTTTATTAACAAATAATACAACACTGTTTAGCTATAGCTAGTGGTCTTTATCAGAGTCTGTTAAAAGAAATAACTTTTAAATAACAAAGAAAATTTAAATAAAAAGAATGTGAAATTACAGAGCCTGGGAGGGGACATAGGAGAAAAAAAATGTAATGGGTGAAAAAAAAAAAGAAGTTATTTACTTTTGCGAAATCTCGCAAAAGTTTTTATTGTAAAGTACTTCTGGGTCAATTGGTTACCATAGATACAACAATGGAGAGTATGCAACTGCATTTGTAGAGTTTTATTTTGAACTTGGCCTCAAATATAAAGACATTAAATCGGTGCTTGACAGTAAATACGGTTTACATTTACGTGAGAGACACTTGAAGAGAATACTTAGCACAAAGGGCTACTCTCGTTGGAAAACGTACTCTGAACTGGTGGACATGTTGGAATTCATTAGTAAATAGTAAATGGTCTGCATATAGCGCTTTTTTTACCTTATCGGTACTCAAAGTGATTTTACACTGCTTCTCATTCACCCATTCACACACACAAGCAGACACACTCACACCAATGGCAGAGCTGCTATGCAGCTGGCCTGACACACCGGGGGCAACTTGGAGTTCAGTGTCTTGCCCAGCGACACTTCGACATATGACAGGAGGAGCCAGGAATCAAACCAGCGATCCTGAAAACACATCGGTAAGTGAGATACATACACATATACATGGTTACGTGGTTTTAGACCAGTTGTATTCTCAAACCAGTAATGGGCAATTTGGTGTTTGTGGTAACTGACACAGGTGTCACTTTATTTGGTCAACAGTGAAAAAGCTGCTCATATGGGTATAGCCTTAGTGGATCCATTAGGAAGCGTAGGAGGCTGTGGATCAGGAGGTATGGCATGTCATCAGTCGCAAAACACAAATAAAAAGTAAAACAATAAAAAACTTTACTACAGAAATTTAAATAAATACAAGAAGCTTAATGAGGTTAAGTTACTGTAGGAGATAATTCTCCCATTGGAAAATAGCATTACTTTGCATTTATCTTATTTTAGTAAGTAATTCATTCTTTTCTTGTTTGTTGCCAATAAGTACCACATATGGAGGTTAAACTGTTAACAGTGGGAACAAGTTAAGTAGTTATGGATAAATTGTAGGAAATATTGAAACTGTCACTTAATTTGACATCAGAAGTGAATAATTTTAGGTCAGACTAGTGTAGTAGTGTAGACAGAAAGATCGATGTACCAGGTAGTCCTCACCATCTAAACAACACAATAAGCTGTTGAACAGTTATTGGCAATAAAAGGATAATTACTTGACTCCATTAGCCATGTTTATCACCATCAGCTTCATCATCAGCAGCACTGTTACTTCCTGTATGGTCACAGTCAATCATTTTCACCATCATCAGGGTCCTCAGCAATAGCCAGGCAGCTTAACAACTGTGTGGATGGAAGTGTAGGTGAGAACAGCGCCAATATTGATTTGGGGTCAGGCAGTGCTCAGAGCCGCTCAGTTCATTCAGACACATGCACATAGCAATAATGAATGAGAGACAATTCAGGCATGGAAGTATCTGAAGGATATTTGAGGATACATTTTAAGTACTAGTTTTTCATGCAACAGTCCCGTAATGTGAGCACTTTGGGATTATTGAAGGGTAATAAGCAAGCAGAACAAAAAATGCCAAACACAAACTAGTTCCCTTGGGTTTGACAAGTCTGCCTTTTGGGAACTAAATAAAATGCTATTTCAAAGTGATGATTATGCTTTTTTTTTTATCATACTCTGAGGTGTTCAAAAGCTATTCCTAAATCACATGAAAATAACTAAAAACCAATCAAAAAGAATATAAAGGCATCAAAAGAAAAAGAACCTCTGTTCACAGATTTCCAACCAAAAAATGGAGCATGACCTTGTAATTCACAACACTGGCAAATGTTGATTTTTATCAGAACTGTGGGACATATCTACAAATAATTAACAGAACAAACACCATATTCGACTGCAGTAAATGCTTTGATGTTTGACTTCGGCAAATGGAGTTGAACATCAGATAGGCTTCCCTGTGTATTAACATAACACACTATTTTCCTCTTTCACTTTGTTTCTCATCCAAAATGCCTGTGCTGTGTTTCTATAAAACTCCTCTGCAACCCTATATCTCCCTTTCGCTATTTGTCATGAAGCCTGGGGATACAGTGTCAACAACACTAAGTATTTACTAAGTATTTAACATGTTAATAGGAATGTAATCCATTTGGTAGCACTGCTATTAGTCATGCTAAGCACATCAGCCACAGGCAGCCAGGAAGAAAAGGTACCACCCAAGGGAAGAAATGCAAGGGAAATAAGAAAGGAAACTCTAAAAGTTCATTCTATATCAGACTTCGCTGGTGGCTCCAGCTTTGGTTGTCAGTAGATCTAAATTTTCAATGCTCTAATCTAATACTTGGGTTTATTACCAAATACCTGCAAAAGTAAGAATCTTAAAAACCTTACCACAGACCTGAATCTCAGATTGTTGAAATTTTATTAGGGCAATCTAGTTAATTAGTAATGAAGTTGAGGGACTACAAAGATACTCTGACTGGTGAAAAACGACTATAGGAATACTGGATTCTTACCATTGCATAATGCAATACTGATTTAGATTCTCACTGCCTCTGAAACATTCTATATAATGCAGGTTTTCTGTTACATTTAGTCACACACACACACACATAGGAGCAACTTGATGTTCAATGTCTTGCTCAGGACACTTTAAAATGTGGACTTGAGGAGCTGGGGATTGAACTGGACTGAACCTGAAACAATCCAGCTTCCAACTGATTTGCATATGCACTCATTTATAGTGAAGTTATTTACAATATAGTTAGCATACCTTTGTTTTGTTTTATTTGACACAACTTTCAGTATTTGTTGCTGAGAAGCCAGTGAGGGATCTCTATAGCAAGCCTTTTTGGTTGGTCAGAGCAGGTGTATGGGCATTATGTCCACAACAGAGCATCTCCTTGACAAATGTAAAATTGACACTAAATGGAAAGTGACAGATCCCTGTACAAACTTCAGCTGTTTTCACATGTTTTCATATATGTTGTTTGACCAACCCAAAGCTTAAAGTTATTATCACAGCCAAACATTTTCTCCCCATGATTAAGGTGCTTTTTTGACTGCTGTATTTGTTAGTGTTTTCTTACAAATGCTTCATATGCACAATATAGAAATACATTTCCTCAATTTCCAAGAATTATTCACCTGTTTAGCTATGTTTTTTTTCAGTGACAGATTATATACACATAATCACCATGGGTAACAACCATATCATCACAATGCTTTTGGGTCGATACATAATGCGTTTATCATGACTTCTCAATAAGAAAGCCGATTAGTGTAATTCACAACTTAATTCCAGATTAATGGATGTGGAAGGAGACTGGATATGATTGCAAGGAGTCCAGGGGCTGGGGACCCATGGGGAAGTGAGGATGGGTTAATCAGACACTATTGTTCTCTTACTACACATACACACAGGCTCAGACGCATACACACAGCAATTTAGGTTACCAAGTGTAATCAGTCCAACTCTAAAGCAACAGGGCCACTCAACTGATTTTCTTCAGAAGTTTCTCGACTGAACTCACTACTTTCTTGCTATTGCTATGCTTTCATGGTTTTTTTTTTTTTTTTTCTTCTTTGGATGATTTTGTGAGTTCATCCCTCTTTATTCCTCATCGTATGGATGTAATGACTTTTTCAGATTCACTCACGTGCACCTGAAAAGGATGAGTTTTGTCATTTTTATTTATTATTTAATTATTATTTACTGATCTAATTTGTTGTAGAACTTAGCACAAATAAATCAGAAAAGAAGAAATTATGGTTTGTCAGACATTTTTCATTAAATCCAGTGTTTGATAATACTAATGGCATTTACAACAGTTGCCATTCTGAGCATCTATATTCTGTAATAAAGGACTTCTAAGGTAAAACCATAATTTCAGACAAAATCAGACACTTACTTACACTGTTTTTTACTTTCCACAGCACTCGTTCCATCAGTTCAGCAAGAATCATGTTAGCATACTGTATATCAACCTAAGCTACCAAGACTGAAACTCAACACTACCTCCAGAATTTTCACATTAAATGTCATTCCTTCTTTTTGTAGCTTATAATCTGAAAAAACATATTCATATTATTTGGTGTTAGTATCTTAACACATCAGGACAATGCTTAAGACAGAATCACTACAATTAATGAAGGAATGAATTATTGCTGTGTAAATGTACTAACTTTACATGAACCATTATTTACAGCATTGCCATAGTCTTTCCATTTATTAATAACTGCTTTACCTGTGCTCAAGGGGAATTGCTAAAAGAGCTACTTTGTCTTCATGCTAGATTTGGCTACATCTCTGACCCTATTTACACCTGTCACTTTAGTGTCTGGATGAAATCCAGGGAGAGATGAGACTTGAGACACTTTAATTTACACTTCAAAGCCCTAATCTTGGCTTCCCAGGTTGCATGCCAATCAGTGTCGACCTTTTCTCTGGTCTAGAAAAAGGAGGTAACGCACCTGAAACTTTCTGGTAAAGACTGAAGAAAAACAACTGTTTAGCTATCCCTATCTAAAATCATAAATTAAAATATTTTATCATCTTTGCAGGTCCGAACTTATGACAATCCTTCTACTACACAGATCATTCAGTTGTTGAACTGATCAAGGATCAGACAAATGGTGCAGCAATTTGTGCACCTTGTGTTTCATCATACAACTCTACATATGTCTAATCCTTGAGAGACTATAGATGTATTGAGAAAAACCAAAACCATTAGCCACCATTAGTAATGGCATTAAATGTCTCTGTAACAGTAGGAGCACGGGAACAGCATAACACACAGTATACTGTATATATAACATCCTTATTTACGTCACAGGAGGAATTTGGTGTACTAATGTGTATCATTAACAGCTTGCTATTAATTATGGAATATGTTTCCTAGCTAATGAGGGAGTAAGAAACAAGCTGGCTGTAGTTGATCAGTGACTGAGTGGTTTAAGCAAGAACACGGCATACAGACACCACTACACACAGCTGCGAAGGAAATGTGTGAATGGAAACAAACAAAAAACACGTTTCCAACATTTCACCTGTTTCAAATGATGACAGCACGTTTTTTCTTCCTATTGTTCTGCTTAAAGATTTTTACAAGATACTAATTATGCATATTAACTATAACATATGAGGTTTAGGAATGATGGACTGTTTATCTGCAAACACAAACACAAACACAAGAATTTCAGTTTCTGTGCGTTTGGGAGACACTGCCTGCATCAGTTACCTGCAATATGGACTTATCATAGATATTTCCCTACAATCACTTTGAAAGTCTTCAGATATTTTCTTTGGCAGTTTATTGCCACATTAAATGTAAATCTGTTAAGCCTGACCGCTACCTGCATATATTTGTATCATTTTCGGTTGGTTTAACTTAACATGTAAACACATGTTACTGCTTTGATATGTTATCTTTTGGATTGATTTCCAAAATAAATCCCTCCACCTGAGTCCTGTGAGGACTCTTTTCTAGGATTCATGAATGCACTTGGCAGCTGTGTGTGTGTCTTATAGGTGTGCTTCACTACTAGTGGATGTGATTGTGTGCCTTAAGTGTGCGGTTCCGTGTGTAAATCTCCTGGCAGCCAGAGATGGAGTTATCTCAAAACCCAGACTCCCCCAGTTACCGTGAGCTGCCGGGCATAGTGATGTTTTCCCCACTAAAAGTTTTAGTGAATCAGTAGAGCATTTGAATCACAAACACACACACATTTTAACACTGTTTAAGGTTAATTCTAATTAAGGCTACATTTATACTGCAGGCCTTTACAGTTTTTTGAAGTTTTGCTTCTACTACAATATAAATATTGAGTCAGCTTAGTTAATATTTTTTATAATTTAATCAAGAAGTCTCTTGAGATACATTATCTTTTTTACAAGAAACACTTGGCAAAAAGGGCAGCAAAGATCAATTCAGTCAACATCAACTTACTGCATGTCACAGCGCACTAGGTCCTGGGAGGTACTGAATGTTAGGGGTGTAAAAGAATATAATTAGTTTATATAAGACAAAGGTTTTCCACAAACATAACAAATCTTTGACTCCTAACTGTCCAGGACAGACATAGTAAATGCATTATTATTCATTATCAGCGTAATCCAGGTGATTTCTCAAACAAGACTTCCAACCTAAACACCCATATAGATTGTTTGTCCCTTGCCTCTTATGTGACCCATAGCTTGAAATATCATCCCTGTGGAAACAGACATCTATGGAACCACCACCCAAATACTTTTCTAATGGCGGTTTGCAGGCTCCATTTGAGATGGAGTGAAATAGCACCCCTATGGCAGCAGGCATCTTTTGAAACAGTGCCATAATGGTGGTTGGTCTACTGCACTTTTGTCTTCAAAGAAACAATATAACAACCTGTAGTTACATTGTTTAATGATCATGATTAAACCACACAATGCTTCACACTGGACTTGAACATCTGTCTCTGTTTCATGTGGTGAAGTCACCCCAATATGTGACCCAACCACCATCCCAGTCCTACACCCAACAAGGACTCATACTGTGTCATTAAATACTACATGACCTGGCTCTCTCCTTTGCTCGTGTCATCATGTGGCCACTAGAGATGCATAACTATAATATGTAACTCTTAGTCATAATAATATATAAACACAAACAATGTACTTTACTTGAAGATAAGCCTCCACTGTTTAAAAGTAACTGTCAGTAACCAAGGCAACATGAATACTGAGGAATACTTTCTTTACTCTCTGATTACATTTACTGTAACTCTTAAGTGATGAAATTATTGTTTGAAATGTGAAATTGTGAATTGTAAAATTTAGTTTATTTGACAAGCACTGTGCAGCAGGGGAGGATCTACAGGGGGGCAGCTGCCCTTTAAGGCAGGGGGTGCATTCCTGACCAGTCCCAGCCCAATTGTTCCTTAAGTTGTAATTGAACAGTAAAATGATACATTTCATAAACTATTCCTATTACCGGTTCAAATCACTGAAAAAACAAGACAGAGAGAATCAGTAATTATAAATAACTTGTGCACAGTGTTGACTGGTTTTAGAACTATATGTGTCTATGTGTTTCATGTTGGATCATACTGTCTGACACTTTGATCTGCCATCTTTTCTTTACTTTACTTTACTTTACTTTACTTGGCAGACGCTTTTATCCAAAGCGACTTACAAGAAGACACAAGCAATTAGCATTCGGGTTCTGTAAATTATTAGTTACTACAAGCTAAGAGCCCTGATAAGACCCAACTTGTCAAGAAGAAAACATGCTAGGAATTGTTAAGTGATAGACAATTTTCTTTTGTGTGCGTCTCTGTGTGTGTGTGTGTAAGACTTATTTGAAATACTTTTTAAACAAGTGAGTTTTCAAATGTTTTTTAAAGGTGGTGGTCTCAAATCAATTGACACAGTTAAATACATTTTTTTTAATGAAATGATTAAAATAAAATCTTAGCTGTGCTATGGTACTGTGCCAAATATGCAGGGAGTCATTCACGTGATGTACCGCAAAATTGTACCTAAGTACTTTATTTCAATAAATACACTTAGTTATTTGCCACCTCTGCATTTAACAGGGTTGTACATCTAGTTCAAGTAATTTTTAGCAAACTATAGTGGACAACAACATCAAGTTCACTCGAGAGGGTGTCACAGAGAATTGCTTGGCCTTCTTTGATAGTGCAGTGCATACTGAGGACGACAGAAGCCTCAGAAGCATTGACGTTTAGAGGAAACCCACAAATACACACATCAGAATTCATTCTTTGACTCTCATCACCCTATGGAACACTGGGAGTGATCAGAACCCAACACTACTCTTCAACACAATATAGAGTATATAGAGACTAAACAACAGCTTCACCAGTGCATGGCACAACACTAAAGAGCCAGCTCCTCGGGACAGGACTCAGCAGTCCATCAGTACCTGAAAGACAAGGGCCACTCCTGTTCACAACAGTGTTCATAGTCTGGACAGGGAAGACAACTGTTTCAAATGAGGTGTGAAGAAAGCTGTTTAATGCAAGATTGAACGACCCTCATTAAACAGAGGAGGTGGCCTAAGGCATAATTTATCTACCTACTGTACCTATACTGCAGTTCTTTCTTCATCACTACTCAGGTGGTTTAACTGTCATTCACACCGTGTCTCAGGTAGTCACAGTGACACACATGAAAGCCAGGTGGAACAACAACCCACAGGTGACTATCAAATGGCAACATCTCTTTGATTCCACAGGGTGTATACACAGGGCCTTCTGGACGTAGGGTAAAACGTCTTCATGACGTAAGGCAAGTCCAGTTGCCACTGAACAGCTTTTTTTGGGATAACCATGACCTGAATAGGTCATCAGGGCTTCAAGCTGATGCACTTCATCCCCCTGGCAGCCTGAATTTAAAGCTGATTGGATTTCAATTGATGATTTGCTTCTAAATAATCACAAAGACTAAGGTAATCACATAACACCAGCTGTAAAGTAGGGCTAACAGGTATCCTCAATTGAGAATGATGTTGGTAATACTTTATCTTGCTATATTACACAAGCTCTTTCTTTAATAGTTGCCCTGTTTTGTCACCAGGGACACAATTTATTCTCATTTTAAGAGTGGCAGCTCCAAATTCAGCTACAATAAGCTAAATTCAGAAAAACGTGTGGCGCTGTCTTCTGGCCATTGAGCCCTGCAGAGCTAAAAGCTCATCATAAATTTATACTATCCTTTGCCACTTAAAAAATCTACAATAAAAACTAAATTAAGATGTAATATTAAAGAAATAAAAAACATTAACATATGTACACAAAAACGTTGGCTTACCAATAATAACACTGAAGCAGTAACATCAGTGTGACTTAATTTATTTGTGATTATTTTGAATGCAATGCATGCATTGTGTGTACATGTTTGTCTGTCTGCCTCTGTTGTTTGTCCACTTATGTGGCACAGGCAGAAAATCGTTGTAACAAAAAAAAGAATAATACTTGTGAGTTTTTATATACAACATCAATATATCAACTTAAAAAGTAAATATGATTACAGTTCAAGACCACAGACTGTGCTCTCATGGATGAAGAATCATTATCAGCATGTCCTTTCGAGACAATTTGCCATCTGTGCTTTATGTCAGGTTGTTTACTTTTTACACCAACTATAAATCATATCATCAGGTTTGGGGCAGGTTTATATCTCAACCTGTCTCTCTTTTACTGCTATTACACTACAAAAAAATGCATCATTTATGTAACTACCTTTAGTCCTTTACCATGGCACCAGCTACGGGCACTCAAAGGCTGGTGACATACGTAAACATAAATTCTCCATACAAACAATAAAATGTAAGGAAGTTAAATATACTGTGTGTTAAAAAACTGTGACATTTGTGGCATCACTTTAGTTCTCCAGCCTCCCAAGGAAATAGCTGGAAAATCTTCAAAGTTGAAGTACACACTTACAGCTTAGATCACATTCAGGCAAATTACAGTAAATGCCTCATGTATATACTGATATGTTTATATTTTCTGTATGCTACAAAGAAGATGGAGTGCACAAAATCTTGATGGAAGAT
Organism: Sandelia bainsii; assembly: GCA_032362345.1. NCBI lineage: Eukaryota > Metazoa > Chordata > Actinopteri > Anabantiformes > Anabantidae > Sandelia > Sandelia bainsii. Next base: position 16,012,846 of record JAUMHL010000004.1, read on the forward strand.
TGCATGCACCAAATGAAGTAAAATGTTACAATGGAAGTTCCCACATGATTCATCTCTTCCTAGCTTTAAAGTATTTAATCACATTAGGTCCCATTGCAACATCTAAAGCATGTAGATGTAAGGTCTGATGGGATTGCCCACTGGCTTTCGAGTGAGTTGATAACAATGGCCACATGCCAGATGCCTTGGCACTGCTAGAAAAATATGCAGAGGCAAGGTTTGGGAGGTGGAATCCCACACACTTTGAGGCTTCAGGTGGTAAAAAGCAGTTAGCCATCAGGATCATTACACTTTTAGCTTCAAGCTGTATTTATGCTTTATCTCAGTACATTATCAGCTCAGATGGCAAAATGAATGCTGGCAGTAAAGCCTGTGGGCAATAAGGTGGCGGAGGACACAGCTATTTCTTGATCAACATTGCCTTCATAGACCAGAATGCAATGCAGTCTGAAATCTGTGGCTGAGAGCAATGCTGTCACTCCTGTGGGGGCTGTTATAGGGCATTTGGGGCAATGTAGGAAATTAGCATATTAAACCAACACTCATTTTATTATGCTTCTTTATACTAGCAATCAAATGACAAAAGGGTCCATTGCAGTGATAAAATGCAACTCTGCAGTTGCACAAAATTTAAGGAATCCTTTCACATTGTTGTCCTTGTTGATTTGTTTTATGACCTGCAACTTTAATGGTTTACTCTCTCCGCTCTCCTAAGCTGTGTACAGAAAAGCTCTGTCAGTCTGCAGTTTGGTGTTGGTTTAGGTAACATACATCTATCAAAGTTAGCAACTTGCTGGTGACCTCAGTGGAGCCTTTAGCAGATAAGTAGATATTTTCCACAGGAGTCAGTAGACCATGAAACAGGGCTGATAGCAGACTGAATTTTTGACTTATCATAGCTCAGTTGAAAAAACAGGCAAACACCATTCTTAAAAGAAATAAACTGTTTAATATTTCTAGTACAGAGCACATTCTTAATCCTGAATACACCTGATACCTAAAACTGTTCAGCACACATTATTGAGGTCACAGTATTGACTTGTTAGTGAGTTAGTCAGTGATGTACTGACTGATTTTCAATTTAATTTAAGTGTCATCTTCTATTTAGATAATTAAGACAAAAGCAGAGTCTGTGATGTCTGTCTGTTTCCACTGTCAGGGTGTAAAATAGGTAAAAAAGTCTGAAACTTATTCAAATAGTGTGGTGACACATCACACTGCTGAGGAAAAAGTACCCTCAAAGCAACCGTTCTCATTCCCAGAGCATCATATGACATTTTTTTTTATCAGTAAGAGATGCACGGCAATGTTAGTCAGACGTGTGACACAGGTGTGTCAATATTTCACACCTAGAACAGTAAATTAAACCAAAGATCCATGTAGGAAGGTGGACAGGGTGACTGGTTGGATCAACAACACACAGGACTTTACCACAGGAGACAGTTTGAGTCTAGTGTGAGGATTTTTGTGCCTAACCTGAACCAAATTGTGATGTTTCCACAACTGTAACCAAGAATTTATGATTGTTGATTGTTGTCACAATGACAGGTCTGACATGCAGCAGCCATCATCCCCATGGCATCAAACAGTGACTCCAAAGGACTTACAAAGCATCATTATTTGATGCTGTTGGATGAGAATGTGCTGCTCCAAGTCAATAATGAAAGAAAAGTACTGATGTTAGGGTTAGAAAAAGATTGTGTTTTGGTTTAAATTTTATTTTATTGTTGTGTGAAGCGACTGTAACATTTTTGTCCATTAACCTGGCGCACAGTCTTTTCCTGACCTCAACCCAGTGCTGTGATGCCTGAACCCAGCTATAAAAAAGTTCAATAACCCTGGAGTCACATATCTGGATGTTGAACTGTAACATCGGATATATTTACGGAAGAGAAAAGAAGATGTTATAGGATATTTTGGCAGGCAAAAATACGTTGCCTGTGGACATTTCATTGATGTTTAGTATCAACGTATTTGCGACTTGTCATTTACGTTAATGTGAACAGATGATGATTGTGTCAACAGAAAATGTCATCTGGTTGCAATTACATTCCCCACAAAACATCTTTGTGATTGCAGTTAAGTTGTATAGGAAGGTAATTTTAAGGAGGCATGGTTGCATAAGAGGTATAACTAAATGAATGCCAAGTCTAGCTCTGTACCTACTGGATGTATAGAGTAGCATATGTGTGAATAGTTAACACTTTTACTACAACTTTATAAGGTGATAATATGTCAGTGCTGTATTTACAGCTTTTTCTGCGGCTTCTAAATGGTCAAAACAAATGGACTTTTAAGTATCTTTTAAGTAGTTGGCGAGGGATAAATAAATAATTAAATTTTTATCATTAAAAAACTTGAGAAATGAAGTTAACATCACAAGTGAGAAATACAAAGGTATGAGTGCATTTGCTTTATGTGCTTAATGTCCAAACAAGAGGGAATTGATGTTTTTATGCTGCCTGACTATGACAAAGAGCAGCACTGGCTTTTGATAGTTTACACAAACACACACACACACAAAACAATCCAATATGCATCACATTCTTCTTCAGACCAATTACTCTTCTCTCATGAGCGCCTGCACCCTGCCGGGGACAGCGTGCCCTAAATAAAATATCTATAGTTACATTTTGCACAGAGCTCCACACAAAAACAAACAATGGGAGGTAGACTGAAGAACAGCTGAGGTGGAGTAGCACTTTCTATTCACTAACCAATTTTCTGGGAAAAAAATAAAATAACTTTGACATGTGCTGTTTATCTGTGTAATGCACAATGATTCTGCAAACCAGAGTCTCTCTTTAGCTTCTTCATATTATATAAAGTGTCTGTTTCATGAAGTGTCTGGCATCCTGATGTAATATGCACATGGATTGCAAAGCATAAAGGAGAAACTTTGGTTCTAAAAATGATCCCTAACAGCTGAGAGAATTAGCAGTATGCATGTGTGTTTATATTCACAACAGTGTTTACAGTCAACAGAGGCTTTCCTAAATCAGTCTAATGAGATTTTTTTCTTCATTGGATACTCCCCTGTCTGATTATTTTCACAGCCACAGAGGAGACATGACGAGAATACAAATTGTCGCCGGCAGAGAGGAGGGAGCAAGAAATTATTGTTATCAGTAAAAGAGAGAAAATTACCATCTTAAGCAGAGCTGATGATTGGTGTCCTGCTGAACGGAAGGCTTCGCTTCAACAACGGAATCACATCAACACTTAGATTTTAGAGCCACTGAAATCATATCAACACAGCAGTGTCTATTCAGTCCTCACTTTATGGAAATAAATCGCCACCAACAAATCCACAGAATTAGGCTTTCTAAGGGCTTTCGTGAAATTAGGTTGTACAGTTCTACTTTTCTCCAAGAGCCCTTGACTCTAAACGCTCAGGATAATTTCCCAGGGAAAAAAAAAGTTCTGCCTTTCAGGCAATTGTGATGTGCACTTTGGCTGTGATTCCCAGTTGGCTCAGTTGGTTCTACTGAGATATGACATAGTTGTGGAGAAAATTATCCAAATTCACGCAGGCACTGCAAGAAGTTTCTGAAAAATGTTGAAATCAATCAACTAAGGCACCTTCCCGTCAGGATACCATTTTTTATTTCAACGATTTTCAGGAAAAAGTGTTTTCAGTACAGCAGTGTAGTACATGAACTCCCTATGAGCTTTATTAATGAATGTCTGGCCATGAAATTCTCCTGTTTCCACCTCTGACTCTTTTCTGACAAGGTTACCCTGTAGTATTACACTATTCTTACTGCTTGCATGGTCGTCAATGATATCACTTAAAGGATTTCTATTTCTAAGAGAAACTGAATGCTTTTTTAAAGATGACTCTTACTCACTTACTTAACTTACTTAGATACTAATACTAATCACAGATATTATGAAACAAATTTGCTTAATTTTCTTAACTCTAAATTTGAAACATCTTGCCAGAACTGAAGTTTCATTTAGATATTACATGCCTTCTTTTCTTTTAGCAGCACTATGATGCTGACCATTTTGGTTGTGAGTTAGAAGTCATGACCCCAAGACATGAAATTTGGTACAGACATTCAAGGTCCTTCATAAAAGAATCCTAATGGCATTGTTGACTTTGTATTCTTTATCCAGTCACCTTATCCAGTCAAATATATGAATTATTCAGTGAAATATCTCAACATCTATTAGATGGATTTGCACTAATGTTCATGGTTCCTAGACAATAAACAAAACACTAGAACCTGTACAAAGAAGAGGCATCAGTTGAAGTGTTTGAGCTGGTTACTCTTCTGTATTATAACATAATGTATGTGAGCTTCAGATGACTGGTAATGGAAAAACAAAGATCTTGATTAGTCCATGCAGTACTCACAGAACACTCAGTGGAAATGTCATAACTGAGAGCAACTTAGCTACAGTGCTAATGCTGTTAACAATAGATTGCTAACCCTGTCGTATGCAGATGTTTTGTCAAGTGATTATCTTTTTTCATTTGGTCTGACCAACTTGTTCTACACTTTTGGGCAGTCAGAAACACAAATCTGAATCTTTCATCCACCTTTCAGTTCAAGCAGTGGTTAGCAGCCATCGTCTGTGCACACAAAGGTCCAAACAGCACAAGTCAAAGTTACGCAAATCTGCACATTTGCAGACAATCAAATAGAAGATTTTGGTGGGTTCAATGCACCAGGTAAACAACGATGATCTTCTACATTTTTTCTAGATAATGAATTCTAATGATTTTGGTCATTTCTTGATAATACTATTCATTCAGTCATTTGCTGCATTAAATCTAAGAGACTAAACTATGTGCAAATAAATGTGGAATGGACATTGATGGTTGCCACAGGGTCAGTCACAGTAATTTAATTTTTCATGCTAACTTGCTCAAACAAGATGATGACCATGGTAAATGTTAGCAGCTACACACCACATGCTAACATTGTCATTGTGCACACGTTGCATGCTGACATTCCCCTTCAGTGTCTACATACAATCATTCAGAGCTGCTGGCCTTGCTCCTAACTTTATGTTTGTGTTTTCCCCCACAGTTTGTTAACTTAATTTCTATGCAGGCCTAAAACACCTGCAGTACCTCTAGCAGGCTATAACAGCATGAGGGTGAACAGATACTGATGACCTGTCACAGTGTCGTGGCAGACACCACTTTGAGTTTGCATCAAACTGAGCCTGTTTTTTCACACCAAGTGAAACTCTGAATGCAGCCAAAAAGCTGAATGCTGTAACATATCGGAAGCACCAGCAGACAGTGTACAGAATAGTTATAATTGCAGCACTACAGTAGTTTGAAAGGCCTATTTTTCACATTGTGTGTTTCGATGCTGTAACATAATGTGCACAGACAATCTTTGGGTTTGTAGTACATGCTCCCTGTTATTGTAAAAAACATTCTCAAAAGTCACTGGGAAAAAATGACATGAAAAATTAGTGATGAAATAATGCAACATGTCAGTTAACAACAACAACGTCAATGACAGTCCCAGCCCCTTTCTGTCCCCCTCCTGTTGGATTTGACACGCCCAATAGCTTTACGGACCATGGTGAATCAAAAAAGAACAAGCCCCCCTGGGGGCAGAGATGTAGCTATGAATTTGTGTTCCAACACAAGCCATCACCATGCACGGTCTGTCAGAGCCCGGGACCCATTTGAATATTTATTCCTTGCACAGAATCTCCCTGAGGGGCTAAGCAGTCTGGAAGACAGGACCCATACTGGAGGTCAGCTCTGTGTCATTTGCTTGTGTGTAGGTGTGTGCGTAAGGGAACTATAGATGACCCTATAAGTCATGCCACATGTTAGCTGTTAATATTGATAAAGTGATGTGAAAAGGAGGCGATGTGGCCTGCATGCTGACACACACACGCGCGCATACACAGCTACAGATATTCTCTAACAGTGAGCTCTCATGGGGTTTTGACAGGAAGTTCAATTTATTTGCATTAATTTTCTCACCCTAACGTTATTCTAACCCCAGTTTTCATACTGAATTAGCCTTGAGAAGGATAAACCTCTGAAACACACACAGATGTGCACAAACAAAAGCATAAACATACACATGGGTCTATGCGTGGGAGCGTAGGACAAGCCTAAGGATGCCTATGTATCACCAACCCACAGCTCAGTGTGACAGAACAGGACAACATCACACAAATACACACACACACACACACACACTGTCCACCTCTCAACATATTGTAATCCAAGTGCAAAGCCAGGTGCATGTAGCTTTATGCATGTGAAGCTGAAGGGAGACCTGGCTCCTGGACAGGTCGTAGCTTCTTTGTGTCATGGGGAAAATCACAGGCAATGGCACTGAAATCCAAAGCTTTTAACTATCATCCACAATTCAGATTTCACCCCAATCCTTGAGGGCAAAAATCAGCAACAGTGGATCAAAATATTTCTCATAAACCATAACCATTAAAGACTAAGGCATAGTGCAGTTATTGTGTATGTGCCGTCCAGTTATTCTGTCCCCAGTCTCCTATTGTCCCAGTCTCTGCCTCATTGCTTTCACAACTGCTATTGATTTATGACTGCACACTGTTTCCTACAAACTAAATGGATAACTTAAACTGACACCCTTGTGCATGTCTATGTGGTTGTTTGTAACGCACTTTTTCTATAATTAATGCAGTAATCTGATATTTATTTTCTGCAGAGAAGCAGAGTTAAGCACAGACTGAAATAAAGAGAATTGAAATAGAGATATTAACAAGAGAAATAGACGAACAGAAGAAGGAAGATGATAACACTGTGGCACAATACAAGAAAAACTCTATAGTTAATCAACTTGCTGGATATGCAGTATTTAGCAACATGAAACTATATTAAGTGTTTTTATATTTTTATAATAACAATGGGTTAAATGACCATGTGCTATATGAAAAGTGTTGCTTGATGACATGAAGCCATAACATCCTAGGGCCAATGGGACATTGTGTTCTTTAAATACCAGTAAAAACCAAAACATTATATAAACAATGATACTTTCTTAATGTTATTGTAATGAGTTACTGCTACTTGGTTAATATAAAACATAATTTAGCAGTCAGATATTTTCCCTCAGTTGTCAATCAAGACAAAGCCAAACAAAATGTTAGTCTTGCACTTAATTTTGCTTGGTTGATTGATTCAGAACACCAAATGAATGCTAACATGGGAGTGATCTGGATGATCTATCGTCGATCTTGTCTAACTCTCTACAAGAAAGCAAGTCAGCACATTCCCAAAATAACAAAATATTTTTTTAAAGTATTATCCCCTTTGATTTATATGAGAAATCCACCACTGAACAGAAACACTGAAGCTGTTTTTCCATCTGCATAATATTACTAGAAGGCTGTCCCAGTCACTGATTGTGTAATGGGCTGCTGCCAGAGTAAATCAGACACTAATTACAGTACATACAATTGGAACACAAATTGAATGACAGGATGCAAATCTTGTGTCTGTAAGGTCTTCCCTGGAGAAAATACTGTGACATGTAATGTGAAAAGATGTGATCTGCACTTAAACAGTCCTTGGAATAAATAAAATAACTTGTATAATAACCACTGTAAGAGTTGTTAAACAAGTCCCCTAGAAATGCAGCAAATTACACAATAGCTGCTATGTTACTGATTACTACTTAAAAACACATTTCCAATGAATATATAATGTGCTATGTGCATAATGAAGGTTAGAATGGAAAGTCGACTCTATCATGCTGAATAATGTGTTGAATGCTGAATGTATGCTTTGTGTGGAGTCGGCATATTTAGAGATTTTGACCCAAATTATTCTCAGATGCTGAGAGAACAGAAACATCTGCAATAGAAGGTCGCTCATCCTAACTAAACCCATTAACACACTGAGCAGTTCGACTTAGGGTATTTCCTGCTCCTGGTGTGTGTGTGTGTGTGTTTGTGTGTGTGGTGGTGGTGTGGTGTGGTGTGGTTCTGCAGTATACAACAGGAAAGCCAAGAAGACCAAATTAAGCTAAACAAACAGTGTAAAACAAACAGGAAGCAAGAAGGTGAATTATCCATAAAACCAGAGTAATCATCTAAAATGTTTATTAGGTGACTGTTTGAAACAGGATTCTACAAAGTCTACTCTCCTGATCAGCCTTTCTGTGAACGAGCCAATTCAGAGCTTTGATTAGCTTGTTAAGGAGCCAGTTAAATCCTACTGGTCTTCCTCTGGTTTGGCTTGATGGTTGCATCAACACCATCGACTCAGAGCTCATTAAAAGTCTAGTTAAGAGTTAATTGAAAGTGTCCATGTGCTGGCAGCCAGATATTGCAGCTACTGTTTGTGTATAAAAAGCATACAGTAGAAGAAAGTGTCATTAAAGAGTAAGACTGAAAATGTGAGCACAGTACAGGCTTGTAAAAACACATTTCTCACACCTACATATCTCCTATTGTCTCATTTTCAAATCTATTCTCATGTGTCACAACTTACACACAACTGTTACAAACAACATGGTTCTGGCTGCTCAGCCATTTAAGAAACACTTACTGATAGTATTTGATGATGCTTTGTGGAAATTTATGACAAAAATGTTATAGCATTTTATACTGAACTTTTTTTTTTTTACATGTGAAGTCTGTAAAACTATCATACTCAGTAATAATTAGTTTAAATGCATTTACAAGGACTGTTATCTGCTTAACAGAACACAGTTCAGTTTATTAGACTTTTCTCTAGAGATGAAAATCCAAAAGCTAATTTAAATTCAGCACATAGACCTGCTCTAAGCATTATTGGTGAAGTGGAGCCATCACCCAACACAGCAGTTTTCTACCATTTTGAAACTCGCTGTTTTAGTTTTGTGGCATGCAACTTTACTTTTTTCCTCTCACCACTTGCATCATCTGTTCATGCATCTGCAGCAGGCTCCTGTTGTCAGCAAAATAAAAATTCTAAAATCAAATGCGTGCTATTTCATAGCACTGAATGGCACAGTGATTATAGCCGGTGAATAAGCCGATTTGACTGTTATCATGCTATTCAATGGTCAGTTATCAGTCATCATCATGCTGAAAGTTATGGTTCAGTGGGCTACCTCTTATCTACAGTAGGCCAGTAGGTTTATTATCACTGATAAGGTAACATCTAGCTGGTAAATATGACAGGACCAACAATGACATTTGTTGATGGAATTTAAAAGTGATAAAGAATTGGAAGGAGGGAGTAGGGAGGAGGTTGGGGTGGACAGGTGGATGACAAAACATCTTCCTTGCTTCAAGAGGACGTTGAAACAAGGGACACCTACAGTCACTGCTGCAACTTTAACGTTAGTGTTACCTTCCCTGTTTAGTTTTGTTACAACAACCAACATCTGGCACATCATAAAGCTGTATTGGCAGGTAGCGTACGTACCTACTAAGCCAAACATATGAGGTCATAAGAACAGATAACAGACCATTCAATAGCTTGATAACATCCCAACCAGGTGAGAAAATATGTGGAGAGCAAAACAGAGCTGAAAGCAGAGGCGGAGCCAGGGGGTGGCCAGGGGTGGCCCCACACAACACCCGTTTTTCGAGACGCACCGTTTTTGTTCTTGCGGAAATATTCTTCTGCTAGCGTTTCCGAGGGGACGCCTTTAAGCAGCGCACCTACCCAATTGAGCTTCCTTCCCCTGTTAATCTGCGTTCAGTTTACTCGCTGGCTGTTTCTGAGTTCTTCAGATGTGAAATAAAAGTCGCCCATGGCGGTATAAGCAGGTAAGCTTGAAATTTAGTTTAGTGTAATGTTATCTTATTATTCATGTTTTAACAGTGCTGTTGGGTAAAAACAAATCTCATTCCCCAAAGTTAGCGGCAGTGTTTAAATGTTTTGTTTGTTGAGAAATACTTATTGTTGT
>JAUMHL010000004.1:16022814-16048521 GCA_032362345.1 Sandelia bainsii
TCTCCTTGACTGCCTTGGTGAGGTCAGGCAATGGATGTCACTAAACTTCTTGAATTTTAATGAAAGTAAAACTGAGGCTATGTTGTTTCCACCTAATTTTACTCACTGTACCCCCTCTGTTGATCTTTCTTCCGTGGCCCCGTATGAGAAGTCAATCACAAATTTAGGTGTGAAAATGGATCCCTTGCTAGAACTCGACCCCCACATAAACTCTGTGGTTAAGTCTTGCTTTTTCCAGCTGAGGCAGTTATCAAAACTTAAGCCAATTCTGTTGAGACGCAATCTCGAGACAGTAATACACACATTCATAACTTCTTGTCTGGATTATGCAATGCCCTCCTTATTGGGATCAGCCAGGCTTCTATTATCCGCCTATAGCTGTTTCAAAATGCTGCTGCTCGATTCTTAACCAGTACAGGCAAGCGAGAGCACATTATTCCAGTTTTAGCGTCCCTACACTGGCTTCCAGTTTATTTTAGGATTCATTTTAAAATCCTTTTATTTGTTTTTCAGTCTTTGAATGGTTTAGCTCCATTATATTTATCAGATCTCTTAAACCCCTTCATCCCCTCTCGCTCCCTTAGGTCAGCTGACCAAATGTGTCTGCATGTCCCAATGTCAAATAGAAAAACTAAAGGTGACCGTGCTTTTGCTGTTGTGGCTCCAAAGCTCTGGAATGGGCTTCCTCTAAATATCAGACAGGCCCCTTCTCTTGCTGTTTTTAAATCACGGTTGAAAACACATTTTTATTCCCTGGCTTAAAACACTACTTGAGGCCCTAACTGGTCTTAATTTATCCTTTTTTATTTTTGTCAATTTGGCTGCCTATGACTGTTTTTATGCTTTATTTCCTTTGTAAAGTCTTGCTCGTGTTTTTTAATGTGTACTCGTGTTTTTGTTTTTGTTTTTTTATGTGTACAGCACTTTGGTCAGCCCTGTGCTGTGTTAAAATGTGCTTTATAAATAAAATGGTATGGTATGGTATGGTATGGTATGCTACGTGCACGCATCGGGGCAGAACTTCTTCGAGCGTGATACAGAGATCAGACGAGAATAGTAAACGTTACGTGACCATTTAGAGACAGAAATGACATAAGATAAATCACATGAGGCTGTAGATTGTTTAATAAAAGAACAAGGTACAGACCTGGGAAGGTAACGTTAAATGACTTCTGCTGTGATCTGGTGCTTTATCTGGACTCTGAGAACAGCTAGTTTTTCTATAACAAACTAGATAAATGTTAATGCCCTGGCAATGGAAAATAGCTTTGGTTTATTTAATTTGATTACATTAATATTTAAGTTGAGATTTACAAGAAACTGCTACTGTGTAAAGGGAATACTGCTGTATTTCTGCAAACCAAATGTTATTGCACTTCTGTTCATAGAGCAGTTCTTTTAAAATAAACGTGCGCAATAAACTACTTTTGAATTCATTATTAAATTTTGCCCGTAACAGTGCGATTAAAAAAATTTAATCGCTGCCCAGCACTAATTTCAACATCCTTGAAACTTTTCATGTGCAATGGTTCCTCATATTATTCTGTTTCTTTCCCTTTTTCATGCTGTTAAGTCAAACAATGGAACACTTCTTCTCATTGTTCTGCTGTCCAGAGTAGCTGTCATGTTTTGTAGTGTGCAAGTGTGCATCTGTAGTGCAGGCACGGCGCACAGTAGGAAACTATAAATTGGACTTTACTTAAACCTGTGCCTTCTGAAATGAGATTGTGTGTGCATTGTTCTGACATATGCACCCGTTTGATTTTGTACAAACAAAGACTGGCAGTCATTGATTTCCTGCATGTCTTTGACAGCTTCTCTTTAGAGTTTGATTGGAGTGGTCTGCTCTCATCAGTTGCCCTGGATGGGTCAAAGCTTCAGCAAGCATCTGTGAAACATAGCGTGTGAGTATGGATCAATGTGTGTGCACCTTACTTTAATAATAATTGATACTTTATTGATCCCCTTGGGGAAATTGTTATTTGGACAGCTGCTAGACCTGTGTCAGTGCTACTATGGGGTTTCGGTGTCTTGTCCAAGGACGCCTCTACATGTAGCCTGCCGGGACTGAGAATCGAACCGCTCACTCTTGAGTTGGGAGACGACTGCTCTATCCACTGAACTATAATGCTGCCCCCGTGCTGTATAGTGAATATTCCTATTTGACTGTTTGTGCAAATATGTCTGCCTGTGTCCTTGCTGTCTCCCATGCACTGTGTGAGTTGATACATGTGCTCAGGTGAATATGTTTCTGTGTGTGTGCGTGTGTGTGTGTGTGTGTGTGTGTGTAGCCTACCTCCAGCCAGAACATAACATGCAGCGGCTTCCAATTATTTAGTCTCTAGACAAATGGGCGTGCAGCCATGGTCATGAGTCATCAACCCACAGTACAAGAAACAACAAGAAAAGGAAATGTCTCATTTAATTTATTTATCAACTAAATAATTCAAATCACTTTTTGTAATCTTTTTTTTTTTTTTTTCACATTTTTGCATTTGATTGGCCTTTTGTGAGACATGATGTCACATAGTCATAGTTAACTATTACAAATTGTTTCGCTCAAGTTGTTAGCTGTATCTGAGGATTTTTTTCTTATTCTTAAATGCAGATTTTTCTCACTCTAAATCAAAATGGAAGGGGAGCATCTGTCTACAGCTATTGTCAAGTGCCTGCATGGATTTTCAACAAAATTCAAGTCTGTGCTTCAGTCGAGCCACCCCAGCTCTGTAACCTCCTCTCCGTGAAGCTGTTCCAGTGTTTGGTTCTGTACTAAAAATTGTTTGCTCACTCTAAGGATTCAGACACTGGAAGAAGATGCTAACTCAAAACAAAAAAGGCCCCAGGCAACTACCAAGTTTGAACCCACAATCTACTTGCTGTGAAGCAACAATACAAACCAACCTTATGTAATAAACTATTGCAATAGATTCTTGCTGCCTTACAGAAGGGGTGCTATGCTGCTCTGGGTTGTTTGAGAGGGTAAGGGCATACACAGACACAGTTGCCTTAATGACAAGTATTTTCCACTGTTCAAAGTTGTGCCCACTGCAAACGTTTTGGATGATTAAAGAGTTTCCTATGTGCCAATTACACTGATCTAACTGAAAATAGAGCAGACATGTGCTGTAAAACAGAAAACAGTTTGTTGTCTCATTCCTATGCCAGTGTGGCCTTTGTAGTTGATAACAATGCTAAAGGCTAATACTGTATATGCTAGTGTTACTGACATGCTCTCTGTCTCTGTCATCTCCAGCTCTTTTAATAAGCCGTTTAGACTGATGTTTCTTTGTGTATCATAGTCTTTGATGGGGTCGGGCCTTTGTAGTCAGCTAATGTCAGCTCCTCTAACTCATTGGCCTTCCAACAACAAAAAGCATTAAGTTGCTCTGTGTGTGAAAGGCTTTCCATGTTGGTCATTTTGGGGAAGGCATTCATTAATAACACCACCCAGTCACTGTACACTCTCACTGATTACATGGGCTTAAGGAAAGGAATGTAAGGGACTTTGGATCCTGGAAGATGTACAACATATTAAAGCACAATATGAAAATTTTGTGGTTATCAAGGTAGGATAGCATGAGACTTTAAATCTGCTTCATGCCCATCCCTACATAGATCTGCACTGCTCTTCAGGCATTTGTAGGTATTAAATTAAAATAAATAAGCCATCGATGCTTGCTTCGAAATTTATCAGTCAAACAGAAATAATTGACCCCTGCTTGGAAGGACGAGTCCTATACTCAAATTTTTTTAGAAGGGAATATCTTTGTGTTGCTGCCAGGCTGAGTCTGGGTTTTGGGCTTCATCGCTCCACATTAAGATACATTTTGAAGCATATTTCTACCAAAATAATGTTCGACACGATGTAGTTTTAAAGGTCATGACAAATCTCCAAGTTCACAAAGCAAAAAACACAACAATTTGTGTTTAGATAATTTGAATAATGTCACTGGTGTTGCCGGTGCTACATAATTGGTTTAACCATGGACCATGATTGTTTCCCCTGATACACAATTGCTTGCTTACTGTATAAACAATCTAAAATTAACATATTAAGCACACTGGAAGTTGAATCATCAGTGGGCTAGGATACCTTATGTGATTAGTATGCATGACATGGCTTTATGTGTAAGTAGAGTCATGTTTTAAATGATTTACATTTTGTTCAATTTATGTTGTGGTTCAGAAGGTGGTTTGAACTTTGGAGCAGAGCCATTTGATGCATAGGGCACCATGGCCACTAGGGGGCCCCCCAAGCTACCGGTTTAGTCCCAAAAAAATTTTGTAGAGTTAAATCTAATTTAAATATCTCTCAGATTATATTTGCTCTGTAATGTTTAAAGAAACGTCTATACACCATTGGAAGTGTCTTTGATATTACTGCAGAAACAGCTGCACCAGTGTGGTAACTTTTATTTGCAATATACCAGGCATGTCCATTTTCTCTGCATTGTCCTTGTTAGTTCAGCTGGTAAAGAAACATACTAACACACCAGAGTTCTGGGTTCGTGATTTCCATTCAGTACCCAGATATTTTCTTTTTTTTTTTTCTTATTTGATCATTCCTCTGTGGCTTCTTTGACATTTAAAAACAATAATTGTCACATTGATAATAAAATTGTTTTAACACAGTGCATTTGTATGTAACTTTTACAGTTTAAAAAAAATGTCTGAAGGGACCATTGACTCCTGGGAATCTGTTCCCCTTTTGAAAAAGTTTGGACACCCATGTCTTACGCATACTATTTACAGAAAAGAACAAGTGTGGTCTGAGTGGTTAATATCTTGTGCTTACAATAGAAAAATTTATAGTTAAATGAAAGTGAATTTATTTCTTGTTCTTTATTCCCATGCCCAAACTGTGACAGTTAAATTGACTATGAACACATCTGTCTGTCTTACAGTCTTTGATCAGCAGGGGGGGTTTGTGTGTGCATGAAGCCTCAAGAAATGAACCCTTCTTTGAAACCAACTGGCTGGAAGGCTTCAAGTCTTCGAGGCTTCAAGAAGCTTCATCTGGCCATCAGTACTAAGTAGAGCAAATGAAAGTTCACACGAAGCTTCGTCCAAAGTGAACCAATTCGATGAAAAGCTTCAATGCTTTAAGAAAGCCTCATCTGCCCATCACTAGCTTAATCCTAAAATGTGTATGAAGAGCCCAGAGGGCCAGGCTGAGGTTAAAAATCCAAAAAGACAAGCAAGAGTCAAAAACATCAGGAAAATACAAAGGCTGGAAAGCTACAGCAGTGAGGACACAACAGACAGAGCAGCAGGAGAGTGAGGGAAGCAGGCTGGTATATATACTAGTGACTAATTATCAGGAATGAGCAGCAGGTGTATGGGGGAAAGGGAGCAGCCAGGTGAATGCTCAGCCAGAACCAATGAGCAGTAAGTAGGAGGGAGCAGCCTGTGGTTTGAAATGACAGGAGAGGTAAGTGAAGTGAAGGGAAAACCACATACAAAAAAAAAACAGTATAGCATAACCAGTGTCTGACTAATGGCTGAAATTAGGTATACTATTGTTCCAGGTTCATACACATGAAGAAAGTTTGGGAAGTTTTGAGTTTGGACTAGCTTCATTTATGCAAGATTGATGGATGGGGCTATGTACTAATAGCTGGGAAAGTGCCTGCTTGACCTGTGTGACAGATTTAACTCTCAAAGTTCCCAAAACCAGGATCACCATGCGTTTACCTCCTAAATCCTGTTTTTTCTTCTTTTTTTATTATTTTTTACTTATGCTGATCTATTTTCAACTTGCATGAGCACATATTGACGTAACATGACAGACACCAGCAAAGCAGGCGTTAAATATGTATGTATCTGCAGAGAGTTTGACACCACAGCATAGCTAGCATCCACGCTTCCTGCTAGTGCAGTGTTTTGACAGGCTTACATCATCAAATAATGCATTTCATACATATGAATTTGAACTCTCACGCCAGCTAGTAATACTGATATATGTTCTGTAATAAGATTTCAGTCCCATCTCTAGTTAGGTGTGGTGCTGAATATATGAATCTGTGATGTGTTGTTCATATGTTACTTGTCAATCATCAGTCTCCTGTTTACAGCATGAACGTGTATGGAGAGAGATGCCATCACTGTCTAATGAAGTACTTCAACAACGCTTGCTGAAATGAAGCTAAAGATGCATTGTTTGAAATGTGAAATCTGACACATGAGTTGCCACAGGTGAGAGGAGGAACCAGTGTTATGAGAAGGGCACCAGGTTCCTGACAGTACACCATCCAGATATTCATATAGGCACACAGTTTACAGTTCATTCCCAGGCACCTGGGGAACATGCAATTTAAATCTTGTCATCCCAATGTAACATCCTAATTAACATTATTGTGCAAATATTTACCAAATAAATTAACTGCATATGATTATGGTTTATTGACACTGGGTTATCTTGGTGTACTGTATAATGGATGATGGACATTTTTTAATGACAATGTGGGTTCATGCATGTAACATCTGTGTGACAC
Source organism: Sandelia bainsii (assembly GCA_032362345.1). NCBI lineage: Eukaryota > Metazoa > Chordata > Actinopteri > Anabantiformes > Anabantidae > Sandelia > Sandelia bainsii. Next base: position 16,029,309 of record JAUMHL010000004.1, read on the forward strand.
AATTACATCTTATACAAAATGATTTGACCAGGGACTTTGACAATCCGTGTAGAGTTACTTTCAGCATAAATGAGAAGGTAAACTCGAGAGAGGGGAAGTATACGCATTTACTTTACTTACTTTACTGATCCCATTACCCTCCGGTAATAACGTGAACAATAGGGGTTCATTAAGTTAATATCATTCAATATAATATTAAACAGCATAGAAAGCTTCACACTGTTAATGGTATCAGCCGTCTTATTTAAGAATAAAGGTGTGTAGCCTATTGAACATGTAATAAGACTTGAATTTCTTGCAGAAAACCACACACGACAAATGAACATTTATTGTTGCCTGCTGCACTTTTGCAACAGGCAACTTAATGATAGTTGGTATGTTTAAAGACATTATCATAACATTTACAGCATTTAAATGATGCTTTTATCCACAGCTACTTACCCTGCAGTGCAACAGTAGATTAAGCTGCATTTCTAGATCATCAACACTACAAACAAACTGCTGTAAATAGACAAGCAGGGATTTACAGCACTGTGACCATGGAATAAAAAAAGGAACAAAGTGCTAGGAGACCATAATTGAATCAAAGAGTAGGTAAACAAACAGAATGCTTTTTATAAAAATAAAGTCCCAAACTGAAGTAGCAGAAAGACGCAAACAGTCAGTAGAAGAATCTGAGCTTTGGATACCTCCAATTTCATGAGTAAATGACTTGTTTTTGCTGTGCTGTCTTCTCTGCACTGTTAGGTACTCAAGTACTGATCACATTAACTTATTAATATTATGTATCAAAGCAGATATCCACACAGATATTTTCACCTACTCTGACTAATTTGACACACTTAGGTTTGAGCTGTAAGAAGTTATGCAGTAAGAAGCTTTACAGGAACTTGCACACTTCCAAAACATTAATCACAATGTGAACTTCTCCCTCAATAAAATCTATAGGAGAGTGAGACAGACATTAAGACAGTCCTGTCTGTGCTTAATCGCACAGTTGTTAGAAAAGGTCAAATCAGGCAAAATAAGTAAAAACACCTGTGGTAATGGGTCACACCTGTGGATTCTCTTCTGTTGTAAAAGCAAGAACTACTGTTCACACTCCTAATGGTTTCAGCAGTCTTATATAAGATGAAAGCCATGTAGCCAACTGCACATCACTGTGATTTCTGCTTCATGAAACTAATGGTGGAATAACACTGGACCTCATTCACCAATGTCTGCCTACATTTTTTCTTAAATTTGTCCTTACGAAAAGTCTTTAGATTAATGACATGTTCTTAAACCGCTGATTTGCTTGTACTTTCATTCTCGTGTGTGTGTATATATATATATGCATATATATATACATATAAGCAATAACCAGTTATTTTGCGCCGACATGTCATCACTGAAATGTGATAAGCGTGCTCTTGAGTATACATAGATTTTGTTTTCTTATCTAAGAACAAGTTCCAAGACCCATTGTGTGTTTTCATGAAATTCAGTGTTTTTTCTGTTGTACAACTTATACTCACATAGAATTCATGGTAACACTAATTTAACCCATAAACAGAAAATCTGCTGTTGACTTACATAGTGATGGGTTCTGCTATCTAACAGCACTAGTATTTACTTTGTTATTGTGTCTTACTTCCACACTGTTGTGAGAGAAATGTGATTTCTCTTGTCTTTGAAGTCAAGGCATAAATATGTATAGTTGTTTAATACAATCTGCCATCCTGAAAAAGCACAGTTCTGGGAAATTACTTGAGAGCCTGTCAAGAAATATTAATATCACTCCATGCTTTGGTTTCCTTGGTCTCTAAAACTGCATTTCACTCTGTGTTATTTTTCTTTTTCTGCTTCATGCAAAATAAAGGACAACTTAAACCCAGTATCCTTGGAGTTATTCTTTCCAGTAATTAGGTTACTTTGACCCCATTATATGTAATCCTCACTGTTTATCTCGTCTACTGAAGAATTGTTGCATATCAAAACAAAGAAGTGTATGTGTGTGTGTGTGTGTCTCAGTGTAAATGCCAGCAGGAATATTTAGACTGAAGGCCAGACTTTCACACTGACCTTTAGACCCTCATCAACCTCTCTGTCTAACTACACGCATACTCTGTCTGTCTCACACTCGCACACAGTCAGTCGCAGACAGCTAGAAAGCCTCCTTTTTCACCTCCACTTAACCTGGAGGTAAATATCACACAGTCCACTTATAGTAGTGCCAGCACTTCTCCTGCTTCCCCTTCTAAGTTAATTCAGTTCAGTTAGATTCAGATGACAATTAAATTACAGAAGCTCAGAAATGTCATTTATTGGGACTGAATTCTCTACCAAAATGCTAAAAATGCATTATAGCTTGGGATGTCATTGTGATTGCTCTCATGTAGGTTTCAAGCCTTTGCAGCTACATAAAAGTCACATGGTTGTGCTTTTGATTAGCTCCCAAAAGCCAAGAAGGCAGGTTTGATCTACTATGAACTTATTAAATGAAGTTTGGAGCATGAGCTATTTCATACATCAATCAGCCACCTGGTGGTTTTGACATTGCAGTGGACAGGGGTCAGCAGGGGGAAAAAATGGTGGCAATGATTGACAGGTGTCATAACACACAGTTCATTGCAGCTTGATGAGTATGGGGTTGCATTGCCACAGTCAGAGCAGTGAGAGTGCTCATGCTGAGCACTGTCCTGTTGATATTAAGGCTGATTGGTATATGTTTACCTAAATTAACTAAAATCAGTATTAAGCTGTGAGCAGTCAGTGCCAGTTTGCAATGGTAATCATAATTCAAATACTCAAATAACCCAAGTAAATGATACAGTAAACATTGTTTTATATTCAGCCTGAGACTTTCTGAGAAGATTAATACATGAATTGCCTGAAAATCTTAAATATTTTCAGTTTACATCTGTATCAAATTAAATCCAGTGAAAACTGTGCATGTAAGTGTACATTTCAAACAGGAACTCTTATCTAATTCATAATATAATATATAATTTTGTTGCTAGATTGACCTTTAGGCATATCTATATTCTGTAAGTAGCAGCTATAAATCCAGACGTTTGCTCCTGGAACAACAGGTGTCAAAATCACCCCACTGTGTTCTATTAAAACACCTTTCATTCACAGTGCATTACAACTGCAGTGAACAAAGTGAGAAAGCAGTAGTTGCTGCAGTGTTAATTTGGCATTTAATTCATGATGTTACTGGTACTAATATGTGTCTGCCTAAATTCTCTGACCTTCCTGTAACAAAGCATACATACATACTTACAAAGCATTCTTTGGGTTCTTGGTTTAACCAAAGACGTTAACCATTTTCACTTAGCCAGAACTGTATTATACAAAATGTGATTTTAATATTACCAGTGCTGTAAGATATCAAATTATAAATTATTCTTGGCTTCAATTAATAGTTACTGCCAATTATTTTATGATTAATTAAACTATTAGTGATAAATTATTTGGTTTAGTTCTATTTGGCATTGTTCATACTTTCATAACAATTGATATGTACATTTAGTCATCATGAGGACCAATGTTTATCCTAGCTGCAAGCCTATGCATTACAATTAAGTGTTTAACCACCACCTTTGTCCTAACCCTAATTCGAACCTCAATCCCATTGGTCTTATCCTCTAAACATATCTGTTGCGAGGACTTGGGAAAATGTCATCACAGTGCAGAAATGTCTTCACCACAATGTTGGAAAACTGAAGTTGGTTCCCACAGAGTTAGCAATACCAACCACACTCACATATACAGACAACGGGAGAAAGAACATGTTATCTGTCATCTTGCAGCTGTTGAGCTGTGAAACTGATTTCAGGGTTCGCAGTTATTTAATATAGATGGTATCCTGCAGGAAAATACCACTATTTGCATTTTCAGTATTAGTGAAAGCTCATGTCGAGCCAAAAAATATTGAAAATACTCCAGTAAATGTGGTGGACAGATGAAAGTCAAAACACAAACCAGGTTCAGTTCAGATCAACATGTCTGAAAGTTGCAACCACTGCTTTTGTTATTCACTGCTCTCTTCTCTGGTTCAACTCAAATGACACATTCAAAATTCAAGATTCAAGATTAAAAACACTTTATTAATCCCAGAGGGAAATTGTTTTACCTTGTTACATACATCCATAACTACAGTTCTACGACCTGCACACCTCTGTTTTACTCAGTTTGTAGTTATGTTAGCAGCATTGCTCTAGGTCCGTCAGTCTGTTGGTTGCTTAGTTGGTCGGGCCACCATTTTGGTCCATAGTTTCATATCTTAATAATTGTGGGTTGCCTTGAAATTTGTAAAGCCATTACTGTTTAGTCTGGAAGTTAAGTCAACGGCAACTGGGCCTCTTTCTTGTTACGTGTTTGTGGGCACACATTGTCACTGCTCAATGTCAAACGACTCTAGTCTTAGTCATGCTGTACATCTTTCAGTTTGCCCTACATGGTTATGTAAAAGTTGCTTTTGTTTCCTGTAAGAGGGAATAATTGAGCGTCCCACCCCTCCCCTTGACCTGCCACCAAACACAGCAGTGACTTATTATTCTTATTTTTCCTCTGTTGTGTATTTTGTTCATTCGTGTAGCGTTAATCACTCAATATCCTCCCACTTCATACTTTTTGATTGAGTCACTTGAGAAGTCTTAGACACCACTGTCTGAACTTCAGTCAGAGATTATTTCACATTTGATTGCAGGTGTTATATTTGATTTATATTCTCTGTTTTCACCGTACTTCTTAGTCACTTAAGTACAACTGTGACTTATTGTGATAGACAGTTTCTGCCATAAATCCACAGACACCAGTGTCCCAGTTTCTGAGTTTTAGTCAAAACTCCTATTATTAATATCAAGTATGTTTCTTAGCCATTCTAGGAAAAAAAGAGATATTTTATTTCATTGTATTTTCTTTTTGTCTCTACCTTTTTATAACTATACTGCAAGTGTTGCTTCTGACTCAACAGAAATTATAATAAAGTTCTTTACCGTAAACTCATGTAAATATTATCTTTTCCAATATCATTTATTTTACTGTCTCATTTGATAGGTAGCTTTCTGGTCACAGATTTAACATTTGTCATTTTTAGAATGAGACATATGGAGTGGCAGGAACTTTCTCCTGGGAAGGGCCTGAATTTTAAAAGTTCGGTCTTACAGTATAAGTTACAGTGGAAATATAAGAAGCTTTGTTGCAAAGTTTACTTCCCAACACATCCTCAGATGATCAGTTTGGAAATGTATTTGAAATATAATGTATGGTCATGACAACCATCATGTGATGCATTTGCTACAATTTTATGCATGTTCATTTAAATTCAAATGCATTTAATTTTATTGACCACAATATGATTATTTATTAATCAGCAACGAGAGGGGCACCTTTAGTTTGGGGACACGACAGTGGAGTGAGAAATAAAAGCAAGAGAAACAGAAAAAGCTTAAAAATGTTGAATGAGGCTGTTATTATTATTTTTAGAATTGACTGTTTTTAAGATGGACTTATTAAATGTTGACAAAATCCTGTTTTCATTATCTCTTCCACAGCCATTTGTGTCAAAGGGAGCTGAAGAAACTGATCATTTTTCCATTAGAGCCATTTTTATCAAATTACTGTTATTTTCTATCTTATTTAAAAGCTTTAGTAAAGTACATTAAGTTTAACAGTAAATACACGTTGTTTTGGGCTCTTTTTTTTTCATGCTGTACTTGAAATCTGTTTGAACATCTGATGAAGTCTTTTCATCAACCCTAACAGGAAAAGATTATTTAAAAAAAAAACTAATCTATCACAAGCAGAATTTTTTGCAGTGCATGTTTTAGGAATAATGATATTAAAAAGTAACAGCTACAGCCGAGTGATGTGATCAGGTGGTATGTAAAACTGACAACCAGTGAGCACAAATAATGTTTAAACATTGCTCATCACTTAACCAGATCTACCAGAGAGTAGTTTTTAACATCACTTGTCCTTATACTTCTTTTTTTACTTCTTTTCTTTCGTTTTTACCCATATTTTCCAATAATTATGACCCGTTCTTGTCATAATTTTCACCTTCGAGAATTTAGCAAATTAATCTGGCATAGACTTCTACATTTATGTTATCACCAGTGGCGGCTGGTGAAATTTTTTTTTGGGGGGGGGGGCGCACTTTTGCAAGTCAGTTTTAAGTTGCGCTCTAACCACATATCACCACTACTATAAGCCAAAGCACCATTAAATGATTAAATTAACGTAAAAATACACAGTCTGTGTTTTCAGTCATTTACTATTTATACCTTAATTTCACCCCTCTCAGCATCAACTGAGAACATGCAGTCAAGCAGCTCATTCTGCACTGTCTTAGATGTCTCCTTAAACACAGTAACAGTCTGCAGATGTTCATGTACTGCTGCATCCAGGGATCCAACAAAGTCCACCAGCCCCCAGAAAATGCCAGGATTTTCTGAGTATTCACTTTCATTATAAACATGCAACGCAAACTCAAACACAGCAGAGAATTTATTGCAGACTATCATCTTAAACAAAATGTTTCCTCATTATGTCATCTCATTATTTTCTATCCTGTAGCCTTCATTAAGCTGCGTAGCGATACAGTTTTCACATTTGCCAAACATAACATGACACATGTGGCTCCTAGTCAGTTCACTTTATCAGGAAAATGTATTAAATCCGTCATACCTGTCTGAATCCAGGCTCGTTCTGTTCCTGGCAGCTGACAGAGGAGGCAGGTGAAACAAAACAAAGCTCCGGTCTCAGGACAGACAGTTGCCAGGACAGTTGCCAGGACAGGAGCTGCCAGACCAGTTTCTGGAGAAAGACCGAGTGTGATTTCTCCCTCTGTCTGGTGTTTGTTGTTTGATTTTTATGTCCGGCTGCTCGGGTCCAAGCTCTTTAAGCCGGATCTTTCCTGTGGGGTTCTTCTGTGGAACGGTTCACTTTTTAGCAACTGAATTTATATTATCCATGACAAAAAACTGCTCCTCCGACTGACTAAACAAAAAACAAGCGCCGCGGTGAACTTCCGTTTGAATTTCCAGGTCTGGGGCTGAGACGTCAGTCTTGTGGGCGGGTTCTCCTATACTTTGTATTGGAGGTGGTTCCACTGCGCAGGCACCAGTTGGTCTATGGTAAAGATTTTTGCGCCCCAAAGGAACAGGAAATACGTCACACAACCGTTCAGTCATGGAACGAGTGAGAGAACATTTTTAAACTACACTTTAATGCACATTATACACAGTACTGTATAATTTATAGATCGTTTGTTTAAATTTTCATGTTTTTTTTAAATTATTTTATGTGATTCCTATCTTCTTCATGTGAGACACGTGGGGCGGCGCCCCAGCGCCTCTATTGACGAGCTGCCACTGGTTATCACAAGCATCAAATTCAACACATACATAAAATACATTGCTTTTTCAGTGTTACTTGTAGTGGAGCATTATTTGCGTCTTACTTGAGTATTAAGTATAAGTATAAAAGTCTTGCATTTTTTATGCCCAATCATCCACCCATCAAATTATTTTAATATTTTGGAGATACAATAGCTACTATTCATTTGCCACGCAAGAGGCCTCTTGTTAGAAAAATGTGATCTTCTGTTACTGTTACGCTGTCTGCAATTTCAGTTCAAGGACAGTCAGAGACTTGTCCCAAAGCCTCTCCAGTGTTGTCTTTTCTGTACGCTTTGGGTTACTGGTGTGCTGAAAGGTGAACTGTCGCCCCGGTCTCAGGTCACGTGCACTTTGGAGCAGGTTTTCTTCAAGGTCCTCTCTGTATTTGGCTGTCTTCATCCCTCCCCTGAGGATGGACCAAGGAAGATCATCTCTGGCCAGAATTGTCAGTCTCATTATCATTGTCATTGTCATCATTTTAAATATCTTTACTGAACTAGTCAAACTCTGTTACATCAATGGATTTAAAGTCCTCAGTCATGAATTCAGCAAAATGAATATGAATGCAAATGATTCCAGTCAGAATCAGACTGAATTAACTGGGAGTTATCCCACGAGCATCAGCATTTTATTTAATCAGAGTTCCAACCTCAGTTTTCATTATCCAGACAGATTATAAAATAAATAAGTTCAAAATAAAGGATGTGGAGGCTCAAAAGGGTCTAATTTGTGTTGCCAGTATGATATGTTTCAGAACCTGTGCACAAAGGAAACTAAATTGAATTAGGTTCTGCAGTGTCATTTTGATTGTTAAATAATAGTCCCTTTCATCTCGATTGTCCTCCTCTTGTCTCTTTTGCTCTTTGCTGAACTTTATCCATGACCTGCTCTGTGAAATAGAAATAAAGAAGCACTTTGTGTACTCTTATTCTCTCGCTCTCTTGCTCGCACACATGCACAGAAACACAGGGAAACACATATTGCCCAAAGCAGCCTTTCTGGGTATGTTGTGCATCAAAACTCCTTTAAACATAGATCAATGATATTGAAATTGGACATTTATTACAGAGTTTCTCAGAAAAATGTAACAAAAAAGATCATACACATGACCACACAAACATACTTCACTTTAAAAGGCCTTAGCTATCCTCTTTGTATTTCTGTGAAGCTTTCTCTCCTGCTGTTTAATATTTAAAGACTGTCATGCCATTGTTTTCCTCCTTTCCATTTTTTCTTCTTTTACTATTTTACATTTGCACAATGTTAGGGCCCTTGACAGATTGCTGGATTTTGTCTGTCTATAGCTTGTATAAATTTAGGTGTGTGTGCATGCATACAAGAGATTTATTTTAACCATTATTTGCTACATCCAAACTTTGCTGTAGCAGAAGTAGTTACAGGTCACTTTTTATCCAATCTGTGACACAAGCAGATGCAGCAGATAATATAATATGACATTTTCATACCGACCTCCCCACTGTTTATTATATGCTACTGTATGTGTGACACTGAACAAAGCAGGACGTTGACCAATGAGGATGTTTCACTAATTAAGGCTCAGTGTGTTGATTCCATAGCTATTTAAACACCTTTATTGATTAAAGATATGTTTACAGTGTTTCAACTCAAAAGATTTTATGAGTTTCTTGGCTAAATAAATGTGCTGAATGCATATCCTTTCTCATAAAACTTTCCACAACAGAGACCCTTTTTATCTCATTTTTATGTTCATTTTTACAGCCGATATCTGTCTTCAACTTTCGCGCCTTTTACTGATGCATTGCTACATTTTTCCATTTTGCCTTTTTTTATTATTATTAGTGCAACAGTATAAAAATTTGATCATGAATTATGTGTTGCAGCATCTGCCTGCAGCCTGAGACATGAGGCATGATACAAACACAGATTATTGCTCCATAGCACTATTAGTGGCCAAATTTTCTGAAGGGTGCCTTTAATGTGAAAAAATATAATGATAATAATAATAAAAATAATGTATCAATGAATGAATGAATGAATGAATGAATCAATCAATCAATCAATCAATCAACATGAACAAGGCACATACATACATAAAATGACAAAAATCATATTCATAAGATAATAGTTCATAAGAATTTCATATTTTGGATTTCATTTATTTACCAGCCTTTTATACTTTTCTTCTTTTCTGGCACTTTTAAAACTGCTGAGTGCAAACTCTCATAAAATTCTAAAAGCACAACCTCTTCTAAGGTCTGCAGTAAGAACTTCTTCTCTCATCATCCACTAAAAGAGATTTTAGGGCCACTGAGATTAGACCTTTACATATGATAAAGACTGCAGCTGTGATTGAAATGGCCACTGCTCTGTCTTGTGGCAAAAATGTGTTTGTCAAAATGATGACATCGCAACAGTATCGTGGCAGTTGTGGCTTTAAACTGCACTCATCCATTACTTATCGATTAACACTTTCACCAAGAAACATTTCTTCAAGTAAAATCCTTGTTTGTACTAATACACTGATTTGTGGTCAATCAATTAAATGCACATGATATTTAATATGTAATCCAATTAGTGCCTTGGCCCTTTAACATGCACATTTCCAAAACTTTATGAGACGATGTTTGAACTGAAGTAGAAGACATAAACTCAGACAGTAAAGTTTCTCCTCTTTGCTGCCACAGTAGAGCTTCGGTCATCTAGGGTCACAACATTAAAGTTGGCTTGAAATAAGCTGATTTGAGATGATGCTACCAAGCATCCCATATCAAATCCTATTCCTAACACACCTGCTGCTGCAAAGCTGGGATCAGCGGCCTTGAAGGTTGATGACATGAGTTTTCTCCAAGAGTGATGGCCATGCAGGGTGCTACTGATAACGTGAAGCTGGTGCAGACCTTGCATGACCTTTGGTTTTACAGTAGAGAATTTGTAAGTCATTAAAGTAAAATGTATTTTGTGGTTGCTGATTTGGTTTTTTCAAATCAGTTGTGCATTATAAATAAGTATGCAACGTGCTGAACATACATGTACTGTATGCATGATGACTGCTGTCACAACTGCTTCTAGTGTTGGCTAGTTGAAATTCCTTTGGGTGACCCAGACGGACAATAATTTCTTTGTCAGTCAGTCTGATCACTGGTCTACACCTGTTAGACTCATTATCCAGTGACAATAATTGGTCATGATGATTCTCAGGACATTCATTGAAGTTATCAGGAAGTTCCAAAAATATGTCATGGTAAATTTTAGCCTGGAGCCTTAAGCGTTGTGATTTCTTAGATTTGGTCCTACATAACAATTTTTTGTGATTGAATGTATGGCACATACGTTTTCTCAGCATTGGTCATATTCATTACAATATGTACTGTAAAACATTAGACCATGTAAACCTGCTTAAAATATGTATATATTTAGAGATGATAATGCTGTTTTTAGCTCTGTCAAAACAAGTGTACAGAATAAGAATACCCCACAAAGTAACGCTTAACCCTATTGGGTGAAATGTGCAAAACAGTTTTGTTGAAGACATTAAATTTTGGCATCAGCTTGTATGTTCACACCAAGCCGGTCTGTCTGTAAGCATCTGTATTGTGGAGGTGGCTCAAGGGTAATGCTAAATGCTGTACTGTTTTTACTATGTAATTTCCAAAGCTGTTGCAGGTTTACATTCAGACAAATAAAGCTGCCACTGCATTTAGCCAATCTGAATTCTTAAGTACCCGATATGCAGCCTGAATATATAACTTCTGTAACCTAAAAATAAGCCCATTTCCCTTGTCTTCAGAGTATTGTATCTGGGGCTGTTTAACAAGTGCTCCCATAATGCCTTTTTCCTCCTCCTCATCCCTCACTCCATACCCTTATCTCCTCCTTTTATAGTCTCATACCTGCATTACAAATTTTCCTTCCCTCCTTCTCTTTTGACCATTCAGTCTCTCTTGTGTGGTGAATGTGAAGTCGATGCCTTAAAGCCGTTTCTTAGTCTCCCTGCCTTCTTGCTGTACCATTAAAAAAGACAACAGCTATGGTAAAGCTGCTAACTGTTGGTCTTCTACTTCCCACCCTAATTACCTTCTCTCATCCCATCCTTCAGTTCCTTCCTTCTTTCCGCACTCCCTCCTTATCTTATCTTTTCACTCCATGTAGCTCCCTTTTGCCTTCTCCTGGCTGTGCCATCCTCCCCTCTCATTTTCTCAGACAGACAATATTGTTTAGCCACACTTCTGGGACACTCAAGATCCATTAGCAAGAGCACTTGGGCAAGTTTGTGTATTCCTGACTGTGGAATTGTCATGTCTTTACAAACAGCATAGACGTATCATAATTAAGTCACAATCCAGGTACTGGGGATTAAGAGTGATGTGTGAATTGCCTGTAATGGCATTAACAGAATAAGACTGTGTAAGTCTTACTGTGGAGGAAACTGAATCCACTGTGGGTGGAGCTGATGAGAAAATTATTTAGGAAATAAGATGTTCACACATTTTAAAGTTGACTTATATGAAACTTGGCTCCTGTGTGTGTCTCTGTTTTCTGTTGTTCTGTAGATAGCCACATAGAAAAAAACAAAACAAATGGCACTAACCCTTTAAAAACTAGGTAGTGATTGCAAAGTTACTACTTCCAAAGGCATCACACTTTAACCTCTTCAGTGATTCATCATTTGAAAAGTGTGTTGCACAATCAAGCTTTATTCAAACTGACATATTTACCTCAAATTACAGTAATGTTGGCAATTTTCCAACAGTACTGAACATGTCAAACGTGTCAGTCTGTCTCATGACATGAAATAGTTTGACTTGGTGTAGCATACTGTATAGGAAACACTACTGTGGTTTGTATGACATCAACCCATAACTTTCATGTTTGTTCTGAATTGATATTTTACCTAAAATCGTATCTGTCTAACCACAAATTATTATGTAACACTATGTTCACTTTGCTCAACTAGTGTAAACCATGTAGTGAGGCTTAAATCCTATAGATCAGGAAACACTGCTACATTTACCTCTCTTTACAAACATTCTGCCTCCTACCATCAGTTTCCTTTAAGTTGTGACCACAATCTTTAGGCAAGTAAAGCTTCCTGTAAAGTAACTGGATGATTTTTTAAAAAGTCTTAGAATGCACTTGTCAGAAGGTTTTTTGCAGAGATGTTAAAGCTATAGTGTTTATAGTGATAGTATTTGAATTTATTTACTTGTCTATTTCTTCCATGTTACCATTTAATGTGCTTTCCCAATTTTTGCTGACAAAGGTATGAAGACACTGACACACACGTTAATAGCACAGCATGTGCCGGATGTTTGCCCAAACCTCAGCTTATACAAAACACACACCATCTGTCTGTGCTCTTCTCTCCTACAGCGCCACTCTCTCTTTATAATTGGCTGTCATCGTCAAATCAGTGCAGTACATGGGTGTGTGAGTGTCTGTGTGAATGTTCACAGCAGTTGTTGCTGTTTTTGGTGAGGGATCCTTATTAAGGAGAATTCACACAATAGAAACCCAATTACTGATCATGAGACTTACAATGGTTGTACATAACTGCATGTATTAATTGATCTTTAATGTTGTTCAGCATGTTTTGTGATCTTGTCACAGTTACAATCAATTATTCTGTAAATTCATATAAATTGAAAGAGTAATGAAATGTCATGACAGTACAGCAGGGGAAGATTGACATCTTTTTTTCTTCATCTTTTCTTCTATAGTAAACAGCAGCAAATAAGTCAAAGACACATGCAAGACAGAGGTGAAAACCACAGAACAAAAAAATCTAAACTTAGAAGCTGCAATTCTACTGCGGCAGCCAAACGGAGTCTGATAGCTGAGGACTTTGTTCAAACATCACTTTACAAAATAACTGACAGCAGAAAATTAAAGCAAATATGACACTTCCCAGAAGATTAGCTGACATTTTAAGCAGAATCATCCCTTCCACACATATATTTATATTATCACTCTGTCATTTTAATGAATTGCAGGTGTCATCAATTATTCTCTGCAGCATTCATTTTGAAACCTGCCACATTTACATCTGTTGTAAATATTGTATTAAGCAAGCCATAGTCTGCCGGCAATGCTTTATGTTGGTGTAGTTGCTGTGATGCATAAGACAAGAGAAGATAGCAGAGTGGTAGTTCATAAGATTATTTTAGTTATTGGATTAGTGTTAGTTATTAGATAAATAATCTAATAACCTTAGTAATAATAGTAATAGTTATCCTTTGCTTCTGACAGATATAAACACACACAAATCTCACTGCTACTTGTAGGTGGATTAGAAACAATGTAGTATTGGGGATAAAAAAAAAAAGTTTCAACAATACCACAGAGTCAGGGCATCTTTATGTTGATGTGCATCAGTGATGCTCAGTTTCTTCAGTTTAACCTGTTTTACTCTCTCGGCTGTAACACGCCAATAACTCAGCAACCAGGAACAAAAAGAATTAGAGGGATAACTGTGAAAGGTGTCATGTCATTAAAACACTGCTACAGGCCAAGGGCAAGAGATTGTTACTAGAATCCCAATCCCATGATGCTTTTCAGCCCATCCGAGCTGCCTGGAACCTACAACTGTGATTCCCTCCGTATTCACATATCAGCATTAACTTTTGGGAGGAAATGTAAAGAATCTGTTTTTACAGTAGGATTTATTGTTACAAAGTGACAACATGCTAAGTTTATTTAACAAGAGCTGGAGAAATATATGTGCCTTTTTAATGGCATTTTAGTGGTATGATATGATACAGTAGGTTGTTCAGTATTTGTCCTTGGATCCTCTATTTTAAACGTAATGTGATCCCCCAGGCTGGTTGATATCAGCTAGAAAGGTCACAGGAGCCATTTTAAAAGTCATCATTCAAACATAGAGAAGGCCGCACTAATTGTTGAATTACATCAAAGTTAAATGTAAGTTTCATCAAAAGGCAAAACTGCACACGAGAAGAGAGAAGTCTCGGCTCCCGTAATGAATAATTACTGCAGATGAGTCGATCTCACACTGAGCGGAGCTTTCTTCTGCTGAGCAACCCTCATGAAGATGTAAAGAACAGGAGAAACCAGCCAAATTGCAAATGAGGAGATGCGGAGACAGCTACAAAGGGAGGGTGATAAACAACAAACAGCTGGAAAGAGATTGATAGCACAAAAAAAAAAAAGATATGAGTCAGGCGAGGAAGAGAGAGAGAAAAGAGGCAAGGGAGACGAAGTAATTATAATCATCTCCCCTCAGCTCTTTGGTAAATAAATGAGCATCAATTAGCACGATGGCTTCCAGTTGTTTCAGTGTTGGAACGCCAATTAACATATTTTTTAATATTTATTTTTACTTTTGTTGCTGTTCTTACCCTCATCTGTTGCCCCTGTTGTAATTTTCTTAGTTCCTCTCATTGTCATTTTTTTATGCTTTGAAAGTGTTACGTTTTTGAAGAGCATCTACAAAGAGACCATGTCTATTGACTGGTTGTATTTTTTTAACTGCATGTACAATATTTGTATTTTAGTATTTGCATGATGACTCAAGGGACAGCAATGTTGATTTGGCTTTTCGTCTAGTGTGCGATTCCCTAATTTTTTTAGTATCTTGACAATAGCCCTTTTCAATGAATTTCCACAAAATAATTCTAGTGATCCATGTTAGAAACTTCTCATCTAAAGGTGTATTAAAGATAAATAAGTGACACAATATGTGAGAACACTGACTTAGCAAATTAGTAGGATGTGATTTAATCTTCCACTAAAGATGCAGACTGTGTCATGTCTGAAATGGGGTTTTTTTTGTCACTGGGTTGAAGCTGATAAAGGCTGTGAGATGCAATTGTAAGCTCTGGAAAAAGCAGGTAAGCAGACATAATCAACATTCAAACTGAGATGCATGCCTTTAGCTACAAACAATAATAGAATTAACTTACCTCCAGTCTTAATTTTATAGACACCATCTAAAACAGTGCTGCAGCCCTGCTTGTTTTCCAGCTTCTCCTGCCCTACACACTGCTGATTACCTGGATCCGATTTGTTCAGTCAGTCACAAGCTGAAAGATAACATCTCAGATGAGGCTAGAGTGGGGGAACACAAAGTGAATTAGTGTCTTCCTGTTTCTGATCGACTGATTTATGTCCCTGTGGGAGAAAGCTATTTTATTTTTCTGTTTTGTATTGAATTTCTTTCACTATTGTATTTTATGTCTTCAGAAGCAGTAGCATTAACAGATTTTTACTGTGAAACAAGGGAAGGCATATGTACAGTATGTGTCTCATCTCAATTCCACATGACTAATACTTGGTGTGTTTCATTTGAACAACTGCCTTCTTTCTCCTTTCTGTCTTCAGCATCTGACGTCAATCTCTACCTTGCTATAATGATGTGCTGCAGCCACAGTTTAGATTCAGCAGGCCAAAATCCTGCGATTTGATTGCAGACTTCCAAGCCTGCTGTTACCTTGCTGATGTTTGAACTGCTTCCTCTGCTCTCCTGCTGACCATCGGGCTGTGAATAATGGACTCAATGATTCCAGTGATCTTGTGGTTTCTTGTAGAAAAGCTCAAGCTTAGAACTTCAATAATTCGGCAGCAAATCCTCATTATTCCACTACCAGACCCATGTCACACCAGGAGGCCCTGCAGGTTTCCTCTGTGGAACAGATTCATGCAACTACAACTGTAGAATGAGAGAAATGAGAAGCATTACACTGACACTTTGTTGCTATGCATGTATGAGTCACAATACTGCCTTGTACAACAATATAACATTATCTTACTGTATCTTGTTTCACACACACACACACACACGTCCAGCCCCACTGTAAACTTCACTATTGATTGCTACGGTTCATTAAATATAATAAAGATTGTGTGGAATACGCAGAAGAACAAACACACAAGCTGGACACACATATTCAGGCAGGTTGAACATAACAGACATCAATCAACATTTATCCTGACGAGATGAGATGAGATGGTTTAGATATTTCAATAATGATATGAGTAATGATGAAGTCATGGTTTCTTAGCAACTTTATTTAAGAGTTGAGCACAGCACAACCTCGTATTATGTTTTCATTCAGTGATATGTTTTTTTTTTATAACCATTTTTTTTTTTTTAATCAATTCACTGCTAAAAGTGGAGCTACAGCAGATTTCTAGGCTAACAAGCTTGTTGACTGGTGACACATCAGCTGAGTGTTCACAGACAGTGAGCTCTGCAGCTGAGGAATGAACTTCTGCTCGCTTATCGATCGTTTTGCAGCCTGAACAATCAGTAGAGCCGGACCAAAGGTAGAGATTACAGGCAACAAGCACCAGGGTGAAGAGTTACATACAAGCTGGCTTACATTTATTGTAGACACACCTTCAATGTATTTATATACATAGATTTATGTCAAATAATGAATAGATATGCAGCTAAAGAAGACTCAGCTTGTGAGGATGAGACTCTCGGAAATGCTACAGCTCTGTGATGTATTGCATCGCCTGCCTTGAACTTTTTTTAAACCCCGAGAGACAGGACGTAGATTATAAGCTTGCATTTGTGTATATGAGTGGGCCTGGTGCAGGGTGTGTCTTGTCAAAAATCACTGCTGCATATCATCCTGAGAGAGATTTAGGAGTCTGGACCCAGGACGCTGGACACTGACAGCTAAGTTTTAACCTATATTGCACTCCAGAGAAGGAGGGGAAGCGCGGATTTGAGATAGTGATGATGGGCTTCAGTACAGGAACAACTGGACCTCACAACAGATAGGTGGCGCTGCAGTGTGATCTGAAGAGAAGAAACTGGTGAGTATGGAAGCCAACAAGGAAGTAGTCAAGCAAGGTAAGTACAGGAACTTAAAAAAACTACAATTTTTTTGAGGTATGTGGTTTTCTGGAATAATACTTTCTCTGCAGGTCACAAGATTGCGGACAATTCAAGAGTCATAAGTGAAGAGTGATAAGCAGGTACATTCTCAGAAATAGGGGTACGTTAGGGGTACATTTTTGTCCCCCGAGGTACAAACTACACTAATGTACCCCCCAGGGTTAATTAAACCCAGTAAAAGGTACATATATGTACTTTTTCTTAAGTCAAGGTACAATATTCATAAGACAGTTTGTGTTAAGCCAAATACAAAAAGGTACAATATTCCTTTTTTTTTTTTTTTTACATTTTAAGCTTCCTTATTTATTTAATTCAGTTATGTGTTACTTAGGCTATAGTACTAAATCACAACAAAAATTATTTAAAGGCACTACGGTAGATTTTAACTTGTAGGCTTTGTACATAGATTTTTGGATGTAAACAATTATTACAATTTCCTAGTTAATGTTGTGGAATTCTACTACTAATTATAATAATTATGGTAAAAGTGTATTTTTTACATGAACAAAAAAGTTTCTGCCTCTGCTGCTGTTGCTGAGTTGTTGCTAGGCAGGAAACGTGTTTTCATATTATTGGATCGAGTGAACAGAGTTAGATCGTTACGTTTGATTGGTTCATATATGTGGAGCCAGCTATGATTGGTTGTTGGACATTCGAGTTCAGAAAATCACCTGTCAGCAGTTTGCTCTTCTTTTAGCCTGAAGGCAGTGTTGCCAACTTAGTGACTTTGTCGCTATATTTAGCGACTTTTCAGACCCCTCTAGCGACTTTTTTTCAAAAAAAGCGACTAGCGACAAATCAAGCGACTTTTTCTGGTGTTGTTGGCGACTCTTGGAGACTTTCGGAGTCGTCAAAGTACATATTGCTTTCCACTGTTCTCAACGAGCAGCGGGTGCTGCTGTGGGCACCTCCCCCTTCACAAAGCACCCACAGGCGGACAGTCCTGGCACAGCAGTCCCTCCCAGCTGCTGTCAGAGCAGGAGATGTCTAGACTGAATGAATCGCGCATGCGCAAAGCCGCCGCTGTCAGTAGGCTTCTAAGCGTATCACAAGGTTAAAAACCAAACCAGACATAATAAAACTAAACAAAAAATACGTTAATTAACTAATAAATAAATAACTTCATCAGAGTATCTCTTTTGGGTCACTTTTGCTGGCTCCAAGCCCAGATAAAGGAGGAGAGTTTGAATTGTGACATTAAAAAAAAAAAGAAACGACCGAAGAAAGTTCATTTGTGGTTCTAAACACCTTTAGGGTGCTTTTTACTCACTATTCCTCGCTCCCTTCCTCTCGTTATGTTCTCACAACGTCCATTACAATTACATACACATTGTCAATTATCCAAATTAGGCGATGACGTCATTTAGCCATTTATGACTTCTAGTGACTTTTAGGACCGCCAATAGCGATTTTCCTTACTGAGGAGTTGGCAACACTGCCTGGAGGTTAGACAACTCACATTCACTGCCTAAATTAAGGACCTCTTAAAATGTCAGCGCTACTACGGGGTTTCGGTGTCTTGTCCAAGGACACCTCGACATGTAGCTTGCCAGGCCTGAGAATCGAACTGCTCACCCTTGGGTTGGAAGACGACTGCTGTACCCACTGAGCTATCATGCCGCCCCTAATGTAAACATGTAACATACACCCTGTTTCACTTAGACTAATCTAAAACGTGGCGTTAGCTAGCTGGCTAGCCTTGCATAGGCTAGCTTACTCCCCTTCCCCCACATACTCAAACGGCAGGAAAATGTAAATTGTTTAGCTAACAGCTATATGGTGGAGGATAACTACATACAGTGTTACTGAAGTTAATATTCTATAGCTATATATCTATTGGAAGGACATAAAGCAAATGTTATCTCCTTTGTTAAATTAGCTTAATCTTGTAGTCAAGCGTACAGCAATTTAAATTCTGTTTCTGTTTTCCCAGATATGATGTGGATGGTGGCAATGTGGCCTCACAGAAAGTGAC
>JAUMHL010000004.1:16102689-16116483 GCA_032362345.1 Sandelia bainsii
GGTCACATTAAGTTCACCTGTAAAGGTTATAGTGCATTTTAGGTTCATCCTGAAATTTCGCCCGAAAGCCGAATATCTCTAACTTCTTGTGAGTACTGTATATAAATCCCTCTTGGAACCCAGCATTTGAGTATGGCAGTGGAAAAGCGTGACTTTGCCCCCAGTCGCCCCCACTCACATTACATATTACATATGACATGTTAAAAAAAGAGCTTAGAGCTTTTCTGTGATAATATTAAACCTAAAGAATTTTGAACTGACAGGAATCTGCTGTATAACTACCAATTGCTTATTAAGTCCAAAGGGACATAAAGTAATATAAAATCTAAAGAGGGAATCCATCATCAGCAAAGTAAATCCCACTATGAAATGCAACTGTCAAATCTGACATGCAATGTGTTGAATTAAAGGTAAAACATTTAAATTAAAGCATGACATGAATCACAGTAATTTGTCATCTTCTTAAATAATGATGATAATAATAATAACATACTTTATTGATCCCTTTGCTGAACATAGATGATGGTGCTGCCAAAGGGTTTCTGTGTCTTGTCCAGTGACACCTTGTCATTTTTTCAAATATTTTTCCATAGAAACATGTTCCAAAATTTACTTATTGTGGAGAACTGCTGTTGAAGCCTCTTGTGAAATTAAACTCACACAACAGCACTGGCAGTGGTGCAGAGCTCACCCTTCTACAAAGCCTAGTTACAGCAAAGTTGGGACTTCTTCCAAAATGCAATAAAAACCAAAGTCAGTGATTTGTTTATTTTATTAAACCTTTTTTTATCTGACAAAATACAAAAAGGTTTTCAATTCTCTGTCTTTGGCACAAATGTCAGTGTTACAGTAGCATTTAGCTCATGTCTACACTGCCCACATGAGACCAAATCTTCAGTTAATGCAGCTTGAAAGCAAGACTATAGAACTTTTGAAAGAAAAAAAAGAAAGAAAGTACCATTATTCAATGGTACACTCAGAGGTTTTGCTGGAGTTACATTCTACATTTTTTGATCACTGTGAGAAAGAATATGACGGCCACGACATTCAATACAAATGTGTCACAGTGCTATTGCTGTGTTGCTTAAAGAGAAGGACCTGAGATAAAAGAAAATTGTTGTGTATTCCCTTTTGAAAATCTGATTTGTATGGAGAAGAGAAAGGGCAGAGTGTGCATGGTTGTGGTCGAATCCTAATACAGGACAAATTAGGCAGTCTTGCTTTATTACACAGGTACAGTGGAGCCAGGAGCTTGGGAACAACCCCAAATAAAGAACAACACCACAGAAATAAGCCCCAAAAAATCAGCAATCACCATTATTCATAAATGACTTTACAGAAAAACAAGCCCAGTGGCATTTATAATAAATTGACTTCTCAACAGTGGTGAATACTACTGTCTTTAGGAGCAGCTGAACGAACCTGTGTAATGAAGCTTTTAACACATTCTCCAGGTGAATGATTCATGGGGCCATGCTGTTATTACCATTTTTATCTGCAATTAATCATTACTTCGATTTACCTAGTCTCACAGTTCCCAGTAAGCTGAAGCTGACCTTCATCTCAATAAGGAAACTACCAGTTTTCCCATATGGAATGAATGCAGCATCTCTCCTGCTCCCGTTCTGTTTTCCTGTCTCTCACTGTCATGTCTGGTCCTTGTTAAAATTCCTGGCAGGCGCTGGGAGGCGTCAGGAAATGAGGAGTCACTAAACGAAGAGACAGATTGTTAATTTCCCTCCTCTGTTAGCAGACTGCATGGGGTTGAAGTCCAATTCAGTTTGGAGACAGAGCAAAATACTGTCACTTATATTAGCTTCATGACTGTGTCAGACTGTCTTCGTTCTGTCCTTCCTTTTTTGACTTCCTCTGTCTTGCTTTGACACATTTTCCATTTCCTCTGTTCTCCTAACTTACTTGTTTCTCTACCTCCCTATTGGACAAACTAAGCTATGATTTCTATGAAGTCACACCGATTAAGAGTTTTATAGCTTTGCAAGCTGTTGTTGTTGTTGTTGTTGTTGACAAAAGTAATAACACTTATCTGAGATGTATGATAGTATGAAATAACAATTTATTATTTGATTTTTTAATAGGTGTTCTTTAGGGATGTCCCAATCAAGATTTCTTTTTTTTTTTGGGCCCAATCCAACTCATTTTATACTGTGAATCTGCTGATACCAAATCTGAGCTGATACAGTACTTGCACATT
The DNA here is from genome assembly GCA_032362345.1 of Sandelia bainsii. Taxonomy (NCBI): domain Eukaryota; kingdom Metazoa; phylum Chordata; class Actinopteri; order Anabantiformes; family Anabantidae; genus Sandelia; species Sandelia bainsii. The sequence goes on from JAUMHL010000004.1 coordinate 16,104,902, forward strand.
TACCAATAGTAAATGTTAATTTAATATATATCTCAACCACTGAAATGACAGCTGTATTCTGCTTTATTCATTATTTATATGATATGCATAAAAGAATAACTGGGGTAATCCAACATCTGAAACTGATGTAACAGTTTGTAATAATTTGTGCCCAAATTATTTTTCATGTTCACACATGGTGGATTGTATAACCCTGTGGAGGTGAGTAGCACTAGTAGCCTGAGATTGCCGAAGCACAGAATACAAGAGTAAAGAAAGGCTAAAATTTGACCAGTTCAATTTTGGACGTTACTGATCCATTAAAATATGCCCCGACCAGCTTAGGACATCTGTAGTATTCTTTATATATTATATCATACACATATTTTGTGACTTGTCTATCTATTCATATAATAAAGTAAAAGCTCACATGCATTGAAAACACGAAACCATTACCAACAAACCTCAATATCCACAGCTAAAGAATGATTCCAACCCTTTTGTAGCAAACAGGACACAGGACCTAGATTATCATCATTAACACAGCCTGGCTGGTCTCTTACCTCAAACCTGCTGATTCTTTTTTTCACTTTCCTCTGTGTAAAAACATCCTCCACTTTATTATAAACCAAGGCTAATACATTTTCCACATGTCAGACCTGGACATGTTCTTGGTTATCTCAGTTCATTATTCATACCCTACTGTATAAACCTCTCACGTAATATGAACGGCCTGTCAGGGTTTCACAATTTGCTGGTATAGAAAGATGAGCATGAAGACATATAGGCTTATACTTATTCATACACTCATCTATGCTGTCTTTTTTAGCACAGTACTTTATGTGCTTTGATTGGAAGTCCATAGGCCCCAGCCCAGTCAGCCCGCTTGGTAGACTGAGGATCTACAATTTCAGGTTTAGGTTCACAGTTTTTCATCCTGTTAATGCAGGCCTTCCAAAAGATACTGCTTATGTGATGGGAGACAATTTCTACCGTTCTCTGTGAAAAGAGGTAATTGGAAGGCCCACTACATGTAACAGTGTCAGTATGTTGTAATGTGCCTTCCCGTTAATGCAACAGCATGTAGTTGACAATTGTGTCATTTTGACAGTGATTTGTAAATGTAATTAGGTTCAACCTAAGCCGTCTTTTGTTATAAACTCAAGACAGTGTCTGGAGAATCAGGCCCAGACACTGTCCGGAGTTGCTCTTTCACACATGCAGGTGACTGTCCGTGGGGAGATAGGCTGTTTTATTTCTGCAAAGGGTGATCACTGGGTAAAGTGTGCAGGAGGCACGATGTTACATAAAAAGTACACTGTGGAAATCAGTGTTTTGTTTACAGCACATAGAGCCAGTTGCATGATTAAAAACTACTGTATGTGCAATTTATATAACCCTGTTTCCTGAGGGAGAAAAGTATGATACAACACCAGAATGCACGGTGAATACTCACCATGTTTTCTGGTGTTGTGCTGAGTGGAACAGCTCAGATAATTACCTGTTGTATTTGCACATGGGCTCAATCGGACATTACCCAGAGTTTCCTCTAGGGAGCTGGTAGGATAATGTTCCAAAGGTGTGTTCTCACATATAGCTCCTCTGGTTAATGTCTACAGAAGTTCAGGGTTCCAGTGCATGTCTGAAAATAGCTCTAGAAAGATCCTAGTTGCAACTTACATAGAAAAGTGACCAGGTTGCTCATTGAGACATGAAGCTGTCACATCCTGATGCTGTGCAATTAATGGAAAGAAAGTGCGTGTCTGAAAGGGGCTTATTCCTAGTGTTACAGAAGGAACAATTACACCAAGCAAAACCTCTTTCAGTGTTCATATAAGCACTTTTTAAGAAACCTAACTTGAGAATTTGTGAACCTATCCTTTAATCCATGGCCAACCGATACATAGCATTGGTAAAGCATATATAGGATATACCTCAGGTCTTTTGTAATCAGGGTCTATATTACAACTTGTCTAACCACGCATTTTATTCAGTTAACCTGTCCCACTCAGACCTATTTGTTTTTAACAATGTTCTGGTGTCAAAAATGATTTTTAAAAAAAGCATTGTTTATGTTTTGTTTTTTCCACTGAAAAGTCTAAAAGGGTCACCACAGTGAACTTATGTATGTAACTGTGTTACTTTTTTTCCCTTGGATGCTGGATGCAAGTGATAGTGAGCGTTATGTTTTCATTTGAAGTCATAATGCTGCTGTTGTCTCCTTGTTACAAACACAATAATAAAAGAGCTTGTTTATATTACAATGCTAACAACCAGTTGAGTCTTGTAACACTGTCTCAGTAACATGATGGCACACCACCTGGTGTTGGCTTTAGTGCAAAGATGCATTTGATATTGTCATAATAATTTGGGTTCCTTAGGTATAAATCTAGTTTTGAGATGTCTATATATATAAGTAAAATAACATGAAACATAATATTCACTATATTACATAATGTACAATATAATGAATTTTAAAAGAAATATTTTAGATACATGGAAGCCAGTAGATTTTAGAGAAAAAATAAATATTTACCTTATTATCAGCCTGACAAACATGAAGCCACATCACTGTCTGCCCTTCATTAAAATATTCACATTCACATCCACAACACTTTACATTTGTTACAGAAAATGCCAAAACACCATTAATTCCGGTCTGTCAGATAGTTCATTTATAAGAAGAAATAAAAAGCCTGTTTGCCTGATATATCTAGACGTCAAAATAAGCCCCCCTCCACATCATGTCATGGTGACAAGGCTGGCAAATTAAAAGCCTCATGCTGACCACCACAAAGTACTAGTGAAGGCTTTTTATTTGAGTTGAGATGTGACAGTGATTGATGCCCACGTGAGACACACACACACACACAGAGTTGCACGTAACAGTAATCGCACATCCACATGCTTATTCACCCACACACACATCCTATTTATCAAGCTTGCACATGCACATGCACACACACACACACACACTCGACCCTCACACAAACATCTCATTAGCTGTAAATGCCATGACTGGATGTCCTGACCCTGCTCACACTTTATATGTGTCACCTGTGTATATTTTCCCTTTAAGGTGGACAGCCCAAGCTTTGAGCTGACGGGCCAATTATCGATTGTTAAATCCAGACATGGTTGACCCCCCCTCAGTTGGATTAGTGGCCCGTCAATCACCTTTGGCACTAATCCAGATGAAAGTCACATGTGACTGAAGGCAACAGAGACAGAGGTCGATGTAGTCTGTTGGCAAAGTATATAACTTATCTTCTATCATCTTCCTTTTATTCTAAACTTTTCAATTTCTCTTTGGTCCCTTCCATCATTATCACACCGGTTGTCATATGCTTGTTTTTCTGTATTCATAGCCACTAGAAGAGTGAATTTTTTTCAATATCAGCTAATAGAAACACACATCAGTCACAAACTTACTACATTCCTAATGTGCTAGCAAATATCAGCATGATTGTTCCACTGGACTTGGTGATGATGATTCTCCAGTATTCGCTGCTCGTTGAAGCCTGGTTTCATCTTTACCAACTCTTAAATTCCCCCACTACATTATATTCACCAGCAATATTATTTTTTTGTTCTACCATTTGTTTCAGTGCATGTAGTGTACATTGTGTTTAACATACTTTTTTGCTGAAAAGCGCAACCATTCAACAGGGTGACAATAGTATTCAGCCTTGCTGTGATTGTGAAAAGCCAGAATAATGAAGAATAATGAGCTAAACAGGAGTTGGGAGCTTAGTAAAGCTGCAGAGTTGGTGACTAGTTCTCTGTGTGAACAACATCTCTATTACATAGAGTCATTTGCATGAGAGCAGTGAGACTGAACCAAAACACATAATTTGCTGGCTGTAGAACCGAGGTAATTATTTGCCTTAGTGGGTTGTTACTATGAAAAACCAGTAGTCGCATGTTCTATTGTGGAATTCTTATTTTTAACAGTTCTAAGGAAATATTTCTGAAATTTTGTAGAAAATATTGCCTTCTTAAAACCCACTTCTATTCTCAGAAACAATCACATAACTTCACATCCTTATTGTGATGATGCCTCACACCTCAAACAATACTGTGAATCACTCTACAAACCTTAATTTCATACAGTACTTACAAGCGTTAAGCTACATTTACATTCTGTCTTTGTCAGTCAAATTCAAAAGTGACTTAGAAGAAATCCAGCTACAAGCAAACTTGTATTGTTCAGTTATCACAGAATATATGTATACAATATGTGTTGTGATGTTTACCTTTGTACATCAATACACTTTTGATTCAAATCACATGGGAGTGCGAAAGAGGAACTGGCCTCTATCAACTTATCTCATCTGCTGTTTTGTGGATCATTTGCTTCTGTGCATTTCCCTTCTCCTTTTTGCTATCAGCTTTAAATAATACAAAGACCATCTTAATATCACCCGGTTGAATGAAAACGGCCACTGCTGATGCAGAGGTGCAATAGCAGCTTTAGATGAGGAGTCCACTTCAGCACTAATCCAGTCGCAGGAGAGGGGAAGATGGAGAGAGACTTAATTTACACCTGATATTAAACTTGATCTGCATGTGGATAAGCTCTATGGATGATGAGCAAGCCATTCATAGCCTTACATTTACACACCTTCTGTCGGCATTGTGGCTGCATTTCATTTTTATATGATGAAGTACTTGATTAATGGATTAACAGACTAAAAGTGCCAGTAAAATGTCTGTCAAAGTTAGTCTCTAAATCATTAGCTTCTAGCAACTAAAGCATGACTAAGGTCTTTGTGGTTCTGTTTAAAGAGGAACTTCACTGATTTTGCACATCAAAGTCTGTTTATAGGTTTTCATATTTGAAAAAAAAGTTTTATAAAGTCTGTTGTGACTCCAGAGGGAGCTGTGTGAAGTCTGATAAATGCCTTCAAGTGATGTCACTTGAATCATTTTTCGTTGGGACTGAAGACGGCAAGTTGAAAAATGAAAAAAACCTGGAGGTGTGGAGGTGGAAAGAGGTGAACCTACCAGACCTCATTGTAGCTGCTCGAGGCTACCAGCTTGAGTCGTGTGATATACAATATGAGATACTTTAGTCAGTAGGACACCACGGAGGTAAACAATGCATTTCTTTGCCATCCCATTGAAAACACTCACCCACACGCTTAGTACACCTTCGGTCAATATCAGTAATTTTTAATTATAAATCCTGTCCATTTAATATACTTGAATTGTTTCAGCCGAAGAAAATGAATTAGAAAACCTGAAATGTTTGCCTAAACCAAAATCAACATTCATTCAAATCATTTTTCAGTAAGTCTCCATCCTTTTAAATTATTATTATTAAATATTTTGTATGTCTGCCTTTATTTTTGATTAAAGATTTAAATCTTCAAACCAGTGGAGAAATTTTCTTTTCAATTGCACTTTGCTGAAGACGGTTTCTTGCTCCTTTTGCTTTCGAAAACCCCAGAGCTCTTTTATTGGATTCAAGTCAGAGTACATACATATTTGGTCATACATTTGCTTTTTTTTCCTTCTTCAAAATCTCTTGTGTGATTTTTGTGACTGCGACGTCCCCAGTTAGAGTCTGGCTGGCGACCTTTGCTGCATGTCATAGCCACTCTCCTCTCATGTTTTCGGTCTCTCCTTACTGTGACTATCAAATAAGGGTGAAAATACAAAAAAAAATATCTTCAAAAAGACAGCATTTCAAAGCTAGTCCTTATCATAAGGTAACAGTGGTCATGGCTAATTTTATATGGTTATGACAGACAAAACATTTGATAAAAAGGTTTAGAAAATATCGTGGTCTCGATAAAATATTATATAAAAGACAATTTAGGCGTGTAGTTTGTGAAAAATCATCTGCTACAACTTAATATCTGCACTTTTGCTATATTTCATTACTGTCTGTATTGAAATTAGCCAGTATAAAGTAGTTTCTTATTAATGGTATTTGTAGGAGACAGTGGTCTTGTTTTTACGTGCAATATGCAAACCTAGTCAAGTAAAACTGCTGCAGATGATACTGAGAGAACTGAATGAAAAAAAAAAGTTATTGATTTGTTTTTGGTTATTCCTGCAGACTGGTAAAGACTAGAGACTACATGTATGATGACGACAATTACACCAGCAGGAATGCTATTTTTACCTGCAGCTTGCACCCACACTAATAACATTTCAACTTTCAACAATGCAACTCCTCATGGTGATGGCATTCATGCCCACAATGATGATACTTGTAAACAAGTTTCCCCAGAATGCATCACATTCCCACCGTAGACTCTGCTGTGCGAGTTTCAACTCAAATTTTTGTGTATTTTCCCCTCACCTAGGTAGAATATACAGGTCAGATGTAGAACACATTAGAATACCGGGAGTAAACAGAGTTGAGGAATGAAATGCACTCTGGGAAGGGACTGGGCTCTATTCAATTCTAACGTCTTTTCTTTTTTTTCCCTCTTTAATGATAGGTATTTTCTCTGCTATTTCTCTCTTTCCCTTCCTACTTGGCTTAAAAACCATTTTAGAGATCAGCACAATGGGCTGGATCAGCATATATTGCAACTGATTGAGGACATTGTCAGTTGTGGTCATTGGACTGGAATACTTGTGCTGGCTTTTTCTCTTTATTTGTCCTCTCTTGTCTTACCTCATCCCATCATTACTTCTTTTCTCTTTAATAATCAACATATTCAGAGCTCAGATGTAAGGTGCTATATGCACTAATATTGCTCTCACAAAAATTATATACTGCTTAATTTTCTCGTGCTTTTCTCTCCTCTCCTCTCCTTCCAGTACCTGAACATTTTGTTACTAATACTGTGAACACATACTTATTTGTTCCCTTTTCTCTCCTGTTTTCATGGAACACATGCTGCTGTTTGCTAAAGTGTGGTTTTGTTACTCTGCTCAGCTATTTTCCATAGTTCTCTTTTATTGATGAGGTACACAATGAGCTGACGTTTCTCTTTTTCTCATATCTTCATGTAGCCAAGCTGGAGTTTTTTGCTCAGGGATTACCTGTTTATTTCAGCTCTCATTTGTTCACTACATCTTGTTCTGCTGCTTCAGAATCACACAAACTAAATGAGACTGAAAGAATATAAACAAGTATTTGCAGGTGTCAGTTTATCAGGTACACCTACCTAAAGGCAATACCGTCTAAAACAACAGTCCTGTTATAAATCATCCCTTGATGACAAGTTTCAGTTTTTTTTTACAGTTTTTTTCCCCCAACTGTTTTATACAGCACAGACAAATTTGGGAGATATAGATAGGAGTTGCTGTTGTGTTACGCTCCAGCTTAGGAGAAACCCTGACACAACATGACTTATGACTCCCATCTTCACTCTGCCCTGAAACCACTGAAACAAACTGAATTCATCATTTCATTTCTTTTACAATTGTCTAACATTATCTACAGTATTTAGAACATATTGAAGAAGAAATTAGATCACAGTGTGCCCACAGGTGGACTGTAAGACTGAATCATCAACTAATCAGATCACATCCACCTGTAGCCTATTTGACAGAGCCACACTCAAATATGTGTAAGGGGCATAAAGCACAACATATAACAGTATACAAACAAAGTACAACTGGGGTTGTAGTTGAACTGTATTGCATTATACAGAGAGGTGTTTCTATTATTGTGTCCACCCTATTTATATCAGTGAGGCTAGGCTAATAGCAGAAAGAGTTCTCTGCATAATGCAGTACATTTCAACAGCCTCCATAATGATCATAATCAGTTAAATCAACACCTCTCTCATCTCAACAAAAACAGAACATTATCATCTTCACAGAGGTAGGATTTATTGCTTTAGTACACAGTGATTTGATGTAAGTAATTAAATCACAGTGTAGCTGTAGAGAGCAGTAATTACTGATCCAGAATGAGCAGAAAGTTCTGTTTTGGGATTCAAGTTAAATCACTTGCATTGTTCAGCAAATTTATCAACACTAGCATATATTTTGTGCTCCAATTTTTGTGATCAGGCATTAAGCTTGTAAGTTGAGAAACATTGGACAATATTTGAAAAAATAAAAAAATACAGCAAGACCAGATCTGCTGGATCAAAGTAGAAAACCTGACACTGTTGATCAATCACCTATCTGGACAAGTGGACAAAAGAGAATTACAAAAACACAGACCACAGTCAGATAATTAGTCCTCTGAGGTTCACTTGTTTTCTTTTTTTTCTGTGAAACACTGAAAACTCATAATGGTCAGAGATTGTTGTCCATTAGCGTCAAGCAGTGAGAAGAATTTCACCCTTATCTCTCTTTTTGTACAGGCGGAAACATAGCAAGGTATTAAACTAAAGAGACAATAAAATGTAGATTCTCTGCTGCTCTACACGGAGAAATATTGTATTCAGAGTTAGTAGTTAACACTAAAACATCAACATGTCAATTAGCCTGATGTAATTAGCATAATATTTAGTAAGTATATAATGTTAATTTGAAGTGTAATTTAAAATCTTCTATCTTCTAACTATTAATCAGAATACTGATCACGTGTCAGATCATGCATTTTGACCATATTTCATACTATACTCTTCAATTGGAAGGGGTCGGATATTAGCAAACATACAATATGAAAATAAAAATGCAGCTGTTAGACTGCTATGTTATAAGTTCTCTTTCCTGACTGACTGCTTCAGCTCTAACAACCGGTAACTCCAGTTTGCAGCGTTATTAAATTGACAAAAGTAATTTGAGAGATTTAATTCTATCTTAAGGGCACAATTTAGCAATTCAAGAGAATCAGGTTATTAATTTGAGGAAATTAAATATCAAGTTTATAGGTAGAAGTTATTAATTTAAGGCTAATAAGTGTTTTTTACAAACAAGTGAGTAAAATAAATTTACTCTTACCTTACCGTAACTACAGTTTAATTAAAGATGAATAGTTAACTGAATATGCAGTACAGTAAATGACTGGACAGACTTGTAGATAAACCAGATATAAACTGCTTTATATTTTATTTTAATGTTATATTTTGAAATGAAAATGGCAGGATGTAACTGTGATATCTGATTTCAGGTATAATCATGTTCTTCCCAAAATACCAAACCCCTGTAATCACAGTGTGAGTTCAGAACAGCACAACAATTCATCTGTTGTATTGAATTTTGTTTAGCCAAGTTTTCTAACTCAGTTTAAGGTTTTGGTTTTGTACACACAGTGAGTCATCACAGAGGTGAAAGACATGTTAGATTTATCAATTACATTTATTGCTTTGCGTAGTGCTTGTTCAAAAGCAAACTAGTTTAAGTAGACACTTGGTGGCAAGAACTACAGATCAATACTGCAATAGTACCTTACAGTAAGTTTTGGGGCCGGTGAATCCAGCAGATACAATAGTAGGCTTAGATCTGGCAGGTCTTTCACGCAGTGCAAAGACCTGCTGTTTTACTGTGGCATGGCCAAGAGTCACTTATCAAACTTCCTTTAGTCTGCTGAGAGAAAACATTTGAGGTTGCATCCCGTACCTCAAAGGACCAGATGACAGTATGATGAAGGGGTTTATCCTGTGCGTGTTTGCCCTACATCAGCCCAGGTGACAAGAGACATTTTTTTTGGTATCATGCATTGGACTGTGAGTCTGAAAAAGATAAAAATCCAGTGGTAAAACATTGCCCCTGATGGCAACAAATACAACATAAATTTCAGTTTCTCTCAGCAGACATAAGCAGCAATACGAAAAAAATGTTATGACATAGTGGAATATTCTGATCTCCAGAAAAAGATTATCAACTGACAATTATTTAATACTGAAACAACATCAGTAGTAGTTGCAGTAAAATATGCTTGAAAACATTGAACATACAGTATATTTAATCTCTGAAGAATATTAATAGGATGAAACAAGGAATCTGTCGCTCCTTCCTAAGTTACAACTTCTCCAAATTAATACACATCCCAACAGATTTGGATTAAAATGAGCTGAACAGCATCAAGACCATGTCTCCAAAGAACTGCTCAGTGTCATCAGCCATCCCAGGGTGTGAACCAGTGTGTTTCTGTGCCCCCATCATCTTTTCAAACATGATGTTGATGGAAAATGTTGATGTTTGCTTAGCTTGTGGTGAGTTGTCAACCCCCAACTCTGACAAGTTGTGACAGAACTTGGGGTTTCCATCAACATCATCTTTAAAAACCCCTGGACATTCAGCAGAGGCCTGAAACTAGTGAGGCACAGTTGTCAGGGTGTTGTAGAGGCAGTCAAGGCTTGGCTGCAAGCAAAGACAATAAACATTAGCAAAATGCAAACCTCATTCCTCATTGATGCAATAATTATAAAGAGGAAGGGAGTATAGAGAGAATGAAACAATTTAACAAATGCAAGAGCAAGATAATGACAATGAACATTTTGCACAGATCAATTGATAGACAAATGATAAACAACATTAGATGAGAGTTTTGTGGGAAAAATATTGGCAGGAGAAAGATAAGGAGTGAAGTTAATGTTGATGATCACATACAGAAGGATAGTTGTCTGCTATGGCTGCACGTGCTTTGAGGTAACAAGAAAGGAATGTAGCATTAATATGAGTAAATGATTTTCTAAATGCCAGAATGCTTTTCAATACCATCTTTTATTTTAACAGGGTTCTTGCCTTCATTATGCATCATCCCTAACTTTGGTAGATAGAGCATTGGTGACATTGAGAAACATATTTGTGTTAGAAAACACCCTTCAAAATAAGGCAGTATTCAATAAATCAACAGCATTAACTGTCATACAGCCTCAGAAATTAGGTTGAATCAGCACGTCCCTGATACAGCCACCTGTGAGGGTCATTCTATGCAGAGCATTGCTTTGAGATAAATGCTAACATCAAAATACTTAGCATGCTTCCACTGACAATGCTAACTCACTGATGTTAGGTGTAGTATTTTAGCATTTAGCATATTAGCATGCTAATGTTATTTTAGATAGCACTAAACCCAGGTACACATACACATACTAGAGGATAGGCAAGTAGCTTGCAGCTAAGCCTGACTGGAATGGCATCAGTTCCTCAAGAATGCGGTCGTAAAGCAAAGTAGTTGAAAATCCACATTTTGAAGGATAAATCCCCCTGAGCGGGACATGGATGTCTGTGCCAAATTATGTGATGATCCATCTAACAGTTATCAAGGTTGAGTGTTTTGAGGTAATGCACTAGAATCTAAAAATAATAACCATATGGTGACAAGAGAGGGGGCATTAAGGGGCCACACTAAAGTCTTTAAGATTCAAGCTTTGAATGCCTGTAAAATATTTCATGCATTTTCAGTAGTTGTTGATCCACTGAATATCCTTTCCAAGATACAGTATGATCTTTTCATGTATTGATCTGCCAGACAGAGAGGTTCTGAGAAAATAAATTACACTGAGGAGAACAGGAAAGAGGGGAGAAGAGAAAAGTAATGAATGAGGAAATAGAGATGCAGGGGAAAGAAATGAACTGAGGAGGAAAGAAAAGCATCACACAAATATTGTATATTAAAGTGAGAAAAGGTTAGTATAACCTTGTATTTGAGATTTTCATCCATTTTCTTAACAGCTTGTCCTCGTAAGGGTCACGGGGGGTGCTGGAGCCTATCCCAGCTGTCATCGGGCGAG
>JAUMHL010000004.1:16125388-16136526 GCA_032362345.1 Sandelia bainsii
TCCGCAACTGGGTCAATCCCACACGCAACAAGGGCGTTCCAAACACACACTTTGTCTGTGTCTTTACACGCCTGACAGGATGTCTGAGCCCATAATAGACCCAGCGGAGTCCACCTCCGTAACCGCCGCTAGCCCCGCAGCCGAGGAACCCATGCAGCTTGGACGACTGCCGCAGGAGGAACGAGACCGCCGCTGGCGAGAGGGCCTCTGTGCCTACTGCGGGTCGGCGCAGCATCGCCGCTCTCAGTGCCCTCTTCTTCCGGGAAACGGCAGAGCCAGGTAAGCGTCGGGGGAGCTTTGCCTGGCTCAGTTAATAACAACAAAACATCTCGTTTCTCGCTCAGGGTAACCTTCCAGCTGGGACACAAGCGGGTCGAGTTGGATGCCCTCCTGGACTCAGGTGTGGCTAGCCTCCCAGCTAGGAGTATCCCTGGAGGTAGTCACCCGGTTCATTCCATCACTTCCATTGATGGACACCCACTTCAACCATATCCCGTCAAGTTCCAGACTCAGCCACTTCAGATGTCCATCGGTCACCACGGCAAACAGCTTCAATTCCTTATCGTTTCAGCGCCATCATCACCTCTCATCCTGGGCTTCCCGTGGTTGCGGCAGCACGACCCTCACATCCTCTGGTCAGAGAACCGCGTCCTGGACTGGAGTCCCAGATATCACCAGCGCTGCCTTCTCCCCGGAACCGGCACATGCTCCAGAGAGTCCTCAGCCCCCAAGCCCGTCGACCTCGAGCAGATTCCACCACCCTATCGGGACCTCGCCGAGACGTTCAGCAAGCGGCGTGCCTCCACCCTGACTCCTCATCGTCCCTACGACATGGCTATTGACCTGCTGCCCGGCGGGGTTCCGCCTCAAGGTCGGCTGTTCTCCCTGGCCCCCGCGGAGAACAGGGCTATGGAGGAGTACATCGCAGAGGCCCTCCAACAGGGCTTCACCAGACCATCTTCGTCCCCAGCAGCCACCGGCTTCTTCTTAGTCAAGAAGAAAGATGGGGGCCTCCGCCCCTGCATCGACTACCGGGGGCTGAACAAGGTCACAGTGAAGAACCGGCATCCACTTCCCCTCCTATCTACTGCACTGGACTCCCTCTCCCGGGCAACTATGTTTACAAAGCTGGACCTGCGTAGCGCCTACAACCTGGTGCGCATCCGGGAGGGGGATGAATAGAAGACCACGTTCGTCACACCAACAGAACACTGGGAGTACCTGGTGATGCCGTTCGGGTTATGCAACGCACCCACCGTGTTCCAGCATTTCATCAACGACGTCCTCAGGGATATGCTGGGCCGGTGGGTGTTCGTGTACCTGGACGACATCCTAGTATACACCCAGACAGAGGAAGATCACATCCTTCATGTGAGAGCCGTTCTCAAAAGATTGCTAGCCCACCGGCTGTTCTGCAAACTGGAGTGCCTTCCACCAGCACTCCACCACGTTCCTGGGCTACACCATCTCGACTCAGGGTGTGGCCATGGATCCCCAGAAGGTGGAGGCTGTGACCCGGTGGCCCCAACCCATGAGTCTCAAGCAGCTACAAAGTTTTCTGGGGTTCGCCAACTTCTACCGACATTTCATCCGGGGTTTCAGTTCAGTTGTAGCCCCTCTCACGGCTCTCACCAAACCATCCAACCAACCTCGACCCTTCCGGCTCCCTCCAGAGGCCCTTCATGCCTTCCATTGACTCATCGAGCTCTTCACTACTGCTCCTATTCTGAGTCACCCAGACCCGGCCAAACCCTTCGTTGTCGAGGTGGACGCGTCCGATGTGGGTGCGGGCGCCGTCCTCTCACAACGCGGTCCAGATGGGAAACTCCATCCGTGCTGCTTCTTTTACCGGAAGTTTTCCCCCACTCAGCAGCGTTATGGGGTTGGGGACCGTGAGCTGCTGGCCATCAAGTGGGCCTGTATGTCCCCACCCGATGTCGCCAGGAGGCTTTAGCCTGGGCACATTCATCCCCACTGCCCGGGCATCCCGGCCCGAATCGCACGTACCAGCTGCTCCAACGGGCCTTCTGGTGGCCTTCTATGCGGCGGGATGCCCAGGAATTCGCCTCAGCCTGCGAGACCTGTGCCCGAGCTAAAGCGACCACCTCTCCGCCAAGGGGAGACCTTCAACCTCTACCGGTTCCTCATCGCTCCTGGTCGCACATCGGGCTGGATTTCGTCACTGGACTTCCACTCGTCGATGGAAAGGATACCATCCCCACCATTGTCGACCGGTTCTCCAAGGTGGTGCACCTCATGGCCTTGTCCGGACTCCCCTCCGCCAAGACCACCACGGAGCGTGGTTCGGCTGCATGGGTTTCCAAAGGATGTCATCTTGGACAGGGGGCCCCAATTCGTCGCCAAGTTTTGCAAGGCCTTCTGCCGCCTGATCGGTGCCATGCACAGTCTCTCATCCGGCTACCATCCTCAGACCAACAGTCAGGCGGAGCGGGCCAACCAACAGCTCGGGCGCTTCTGTAACCTGGCTCCATTAGTATGTGTATATGATTCTGCTACATTAAATTATCCATTTCTGCACTCAGCACTCATTCCTCTGTTAGACAGAGACTTCCACATTTGGACATATTTTGGTGAAGAAGAAAAGTTGTTTCTTTGACAAGCAGGCTTTACCAAAACCCCAGTAAGAGCCTGTCGCCTGAAGCTCTTCATCTCACTTACTGAGAATTTTTGATCTTGTACTATTCCTGCTTAAGAATTCTGAAAGTATCCACCAGCCAAATACATCAGAATGTCATATTTTATTGTGTGGACCAATTGTTAGTGTGGAGTCTGCTAACAAAGACACGAGCACAATCACACATTGAGTAAAGACACAGTTGTGGGTTGGGAAAAACCATCTTCAATTAGTTGTTCTGTGCTGTTTATAATGAGGACCATAATGTGCAGTGGAGACACGCAGTGCTTGCTGCAGGTTGGCAAAAATATAGCACGCAAATATTGCAGATTAACCTGACCAAGATGGAAAACGGCAATATTTCCCATATTTGGACATAAACCTTCACACCACTTTGCAGCTTTCGACATTTCCTTCCAGCAGCTTCATCCATACTGAAATGTGCCCTCTTTTTCTTCTTTTTTGTGATGGAACAAAACTAACATAAAACACTGAGGAGACAGTGGTATATGTGCATGTATGTGTAAAAATATTTATGTGCATCTTCTTGAAGATGTAGTCTGCACTGGTATTTACTTTTCTACATTTAAAAACACAAAAGGTAGACAGCCAGGGAAACAGAGATGGAAAAAGATAGAAATAATAATTTGAACAAACCTGTTCAACCTATGTGGAAAAACTGAAGATGAAAAATATTTAGTTTTCTCTGTGCTGAAATTCAAGTTTAATCTGCTTAATTATGTGAAAAGAGTTGGGCAACCATAATACTGTCTACTTTGTGGTTGTGTATAAAGATATACACACACACAGTTCAGTGTTGGGTCAGTAGGTACTGGAGAATCTGGTGTGTGCTTGGTATTAGGGACAGTGTCTCTGCCAAGATGGGTGCCAAGATGGGTTTTCGCTTTCTTCTTCTTCTTCCAGTGTGTGTGTGTGTGTGTATTGTGTCTGCTTGCATGCATTGGGCTCAGCCTCTCTCTGTTCTTTTGCCAACAGCAGTAATTACATCACTGTCACTGCACTCTTGAAAAATACAAACACAAAAATAAGTACACACAACTATTAAAGCAATGACCTGGTTTAAAGCGTCATACTGGTACCTTTCATTCTTCATACAACTAATGAAGCCTGGGAAGATTTGAAACCCTCTGCTGTGTTTACCACAAGGCTCCTAATGTCTGCTGCTGCAGGATTAATTTACCGCACGTCATAGGCTTCCATTATTTTCAAAAATTCCTAAAACGGCTCAGATGTACTGCAGCACCATCCTAACATAACAAATTACAGTATGGTGAACAGATTGTGTGTTGCACCTTTTCTTAGCTGAGTGAAATAGTTTTTTCTCATTAGTGCGCTTTTACATAAACCTGGTTATGGTGCAAAGTTGAAGAAACGAATGGGGATTTTTTTTTATATTGAGTTCTGTTAAAATAGAAATAGTGACTGTGGCATTCACATGTCATGTTAGAAGAATAACCAGAGTTATCAGATTTACAGTGATGGATGATCATGTCAAGTCTGCAATACTGCATGTTCTTCTGAATAGACCTTTTAAAAACTCCTGGACTTTAATGGTATATACACACATATTTGACTGGATGTTTGCATTTTCTGTGACATAAAAAGCACACAGTGATAGCTTCTATTGACTTAAGCAGCATGCAATTTCCACTTCTCTCACTTCTTCATCTCAGCTATGTACAGTTTTCTAAACAAGACCTATGTTTAAATCACAAGTTTGCTAGTAGTTGGACAAATGTATAAATGTTCACATTACAATTCTGTGATACTTATGGGACATTTACACAGGATCATCAGTCATATGCTTCAGAAAGCATATAACAAGCTGTAAACACAGTGCTAACGTTGAAATGTGGAGCAACATAAGCATTAATTTGGAGTCATGTTTATGTTTCCCTAAAAGTACTGTATGTCCAACATTTGCACTCTTTTTTGGTCTCCACCAGCTACAGAGAAAATATATATTCTCTTCAGCAGCTTCAGTAAATGCTGCACCATGTTCACACTTGTTTGTACTTTTTGGCTGCTTTTTGGTGCAAGGATGGTGGAATACAGAGAGTTTTCCAGAACCTTCTTACTGGACAAAGCCACCGTTTTGTTTGTTTAAATCAAATAAAATGAGAGGCATATCAAGTTTGAACATGAATGCACACATGAATGCTGCAGATGAGTTTACAATAAAGTTTAGATTATCACATTTGTTTTCCTTTTGGTTCATGATGGTTGCATGAAGTTACATTTTACAACTTGGAGGCTTTATATATAAACACATACAGTAATTCACAGCTGGAAGAAAGGTAAGCAAGAAAGAACGCATCTACAGAGAATCAAAATGCAGTAAAACATCTGCAGCAATGTTCTGCTACATATTTAGACAACACACACACATGCACACACACAGAAATCCAATACAAGCAATTATAGCATTTTCCTTCTGCCCCATTACCACCTATATCATTCCAAGTTAACATTACAGACACCCACTTAAAATACACACAGACACACACACCCAATGAAACACAGCAAACAAGCTGCCCTACTTTGATCCTCTTTCTCCTCTCTTCCTTCACTCTGTTGCCCTGTACCAGGAAATATTGGATTGAAAAAATAAATAGCCAACTCAACACACTTTGATCTTTGTGACTACTCTATCCATCCTCTTTCCGACTTTTTCTCTCCGCCACAAATCTTTTATTCTTCTCTCCTCTTGTTCTCTTGCCATCTTTTTTCATACTTCCACACATTTGTTTCTCTAGCACACTTCCTCTCTCCCTGTCCTCTATATTCTCTTGCTATGGAGTGTACTTAACAGATGTATGTTCTTATTTCTGCACTGTTCCCTACTGCAGTTCTTCAAGAGGGTTTTTACTTCTGTCTACATCATGTCTTCACACTTTACCTTTTCAGTGAGACGAGTGGGTAAAATACATCCTGCAGTTGCAGTTGGTGGGACTTGCTTGGATTGTACTCATCAGCTTTGCTTTAAGGGTTTCTTTGTATTATCTCCACCTTGCACGAGTGGGTGGTGGGTTGATGATTGCTTTGTGCTCACTTGCAAATACAATGACTCAGTAGAGACAAAATGTGCAACCCTGTGATTTATAAAGTGCAAGATGGCATACTGAGCAGTGTAAACTCTGCATAAATACCCTGAGGGACATATTTAAAAGAACCAGAGTCTGTCTCGATGATGGATACGGTCTCCCTGTTACTGCAGTGGATTCATTCGGAGTCTGTAAAGAAGATGCCTGTTGAGGCTTGGCAGATGAAAAGGATATAGCAGCCAGATGTTGTTAGAATGAGACATCTGGCTGCTATATCCTTGATTTTGGACCTTTCAAATATTATAAATCCAATAATGTCCTGGTAACTGCCAAGTCACTCATAGCCTTTGGCATGATGTGGCACGATGGGCCACTAATTGCTAAATACACACTAGTATTTGCTATCATCTAACAGAATAATGCTGCTACAGCCCTTAAATACTGTAAGTCCAGCCGCAAACTAACATGGACATTAATTGTTATGTTAATATATAGTATGCACAAACACCAAGCTCAGCACAGTTGGGAGTGAGGAATGATGCTGATAACTTCCCCCACTCGGGAGACAAAGCCTTCAGGTGGTTGTCGGGGCAGAAAGCTGATTTTTGAACTGCTGTGTGAACAACAGCAGAGGCAGTAGTAGTAGTAGCAGGAGAGGTAGCAAAGAGGTTAGCGGAATACTGATGGCTTAAACGAGAACTTTAACAATTTTACACACCAGATTCTGTTCATAGGGTTTGTGGAGGACTACTGTACATGTGAAAATAGTTGTATAAGTACTTATGCAACTCCAAAGAAAGACACATAAAATCTGTTAAATTGACTCAAGTGATGTCACATGAGTCAGTGTCAGTAAGAGCTTGAACTCTGGGGCTTGAAAGACAATAGTATAAGAACTTATATATTATAAATTGTAAATTCACACTGGAGGCAACACAAACAAAAGTCTGTGTTATTATTATGTAATTATTTATTACTTGTCTATACACCAAGCCCCCTCTTTTCCTCCAGTAAACAGTCTGTTGCTATGCTTTTCCCTGGCGTGTCATGTAGAAGCCAAATAAGCTCAACCAATAAAATCCATACATACATGGCTTGTTGCTGTCTCAACACTGAACCTTCTACAAAACAGGAAGAGGAAACCCAAAGCCTGGCATCCTCCTCCACATCTGTGTACATGACTAGAGGACCTGACAGTGACTACCCTAACCTTGAAAGGGCTCCCACTGTAAACATCATGATGAGTACATGATGATAAATGAATGCATATAAGTAAATTAATTAAAATCAAATTACCAATTGATTGTAACTAATTAAATTCATTAGTCCCCACTTTGGTACTAGTGCCACACCTTAATTCACTGATCAACAATGTGACTTCCACTGTGCTACAGAGTTGTTAAATCTCATTTAGAAGGGAATAACATACAAAACAACAACAAAAAACAGAAAACATCACATGACCAGGCATAACTCTGATCTCACTGGTAATGTAGATAATCAGAGCTCCAGGAGCTCTAGGCCTTTTCCCATGTGGCTGATTAGGGGAACGCATACCATGAAAACAGCTCCTGTTACTCCTTATGTCATCTCCTGAAACACTGGTCTCCATGTCCCCCATGGGAGGACCACCAATGGGTGCCTCCACAGGATCCAGTGAAGGGGAACTGTCAAGGGACACGTTCCCTTGATGTTTTTCTGTTCTGTGTTGGTCTGGTACTACACAGCAAAGACCCACAGCCATGCTGATGACAGGGAATGGTGATATTGGTTTTGTTCCAGGGCCTCATTTGTAGTCAGAGATCTGCAGTCTCCTGGTTTCCTGGTTTCATGTCATGCAGATGACCCCACCCCCCTGGGGAAGAGCTCCTTTAATCTGTAAATACACAGACTAGAGGGATGAACATAATTTACAATCGACAGTACATCATCCATCCGCTGTGGTTTTGTCCCCCTAGACGTTTTTGTATCTATGAGTACTTCATGGAGTGAGGGTCCTCCTGTTGCTTCATGGCAGTGTCCTCTAATGGCCAACAAAAAGTAAATGCTGAATTGTTTTTGATCTATGGGCGAGATTACCCATTAGGATTATACACCTGAATTGCTGACCAAACAGTTGATTGTTGCGATGCATTATGGGTAGTTTTGACAAGAAAGAGGAACTCTTGAAATAAAAAGCACATTAACTGTGGTTTATCAGTCTGACAGTGTTACTGAAGTGCAGAGTTAAATCAGTAAGATACTGATTGAAGTACATTATGAGAAGGTGCATTATGTATATGTTAAAATGTGAAATATGTGCAATCATTTTTATCAGAGCTTATTTGAGAGCAGAATGTGTTAACCAGAAAAGTGGTCATTTTCATGTCTTGCACGATCTTTCCACCATTATGACTGAACCCTGATCCTAACCGAGTAGTTACTGTCTAAACCATACCCTAAATTAACCACTTATGTGTTTCGGAAGGCACTAGCAAATTGTCTTGACCAACTTACTTTATTCAACCCTGTCTCCTAAAAATTACGTTCGTATACGACAAAACTGCAATCCCGATTACATTTTTGTAGAGAACATAATTGTTATGTAGTACTGAAATGTATTTTGTGAATGAATGATGCGCTAATATTATTAACGCAAAGCGATTTGCAAGGAGGTGGTTGGGTTGGATGGAGTGTGCTTACTGTGAAGGACTGACATGCTGGAGACCGGAGTTCAAGACTAAAGTCCAGTGTGAGGTTGGGTTTAGGCAAGAAAAGTACTGAGATAAGGGTAAAAAAAAAAAAAAAAGATTGTGTTTTGCTTTCATTTTTAATTCAGACGTTGTGTGTGTTAAGCAAATGTGTGAAGAGACATTTTTGTCCATTAACCCAGCCCACAGTCTTTCCCTGACCCTAACCCACTGCTGTGATGCCCGATGCCAACCATAAAACACTTTAACATTGCTACAGTCACACATCTTGATGTTGAAATGCAACGTTGGATATTTTAACCGACAGAAAACATCAGATATTTTGGAGACAGGGTTGCTTTATTAGTCAGATGGTTCAACACAGTCTCCTAAATATTATGTTGCTATACGACTAAACTGCAATCACAAATGTTTTTGTGGAGAGCATAATCACCTTGTGATTAGATTCTGATGCAACATTTTTATTAATTTTTTGGTTGGGGTGGGTGGCGGGCAAATAGTGCACATGACTTACAAACTGCTGATCTACTCCAGAGCGTCTAGGATTAGGCAACTAATGCAATTTGAGTATCGTTATTTACGGTTCAACATGTCCTTATTATGTTAACAGAAAACGTAATCCAGCTACAATCCTATAACCATAACTTTTTGTGCTTTATCACTAATTCACCTTCTCAGGATGCTGGATCAAATATGATACGACAGTGTTTGGCTGAGGTTCTGGTTATGTGCCAGGACACTAACGGCATGAAGAAGAAAATACAACTAAGGATCATGCAAACCATCCATCCATCCATTTTCTTAACCGCTTGTCCTCGTAAGGGTCACGGGGGGTGCTGGAGCCTATCCCAGCTGTCATCGGGCGAGAGGCGGGGTACTCCCTGGACAGGTCGCCAATCCATCGCAGGGGGATCATGCAAACCCCAAAATATATTCCAAAAATGTGTAAATTGTGATTTTTGCCATGTGGCACCTGTAGCCCCCGAGTAAAATTGTGTCCCTTTCTGTTAACTCCCCCCTCTCACCTCCATCTCCCTCACTGAGTGTTCACCAAGGTTAAAAAAACATGTATTCCTCCTTTCATCTGTCCCTTCTCACATCAACCACTCCCTGCCCAACAGTCACCTCTACTTAAAAAACATATATTCATGCATCTTTTTCACGCCCCTCTCCTTCTTCCTGTCAGTCTATCAGTGTATCCGACCTCCCCTCCATGGCTCTTTTCTCTAGTTAAACATCTTTCCACTTACCATTCATTCATCCATCCGCAGAGAGGGATTGAAGAGCACGGTCACAGTGCAGAGTGGAGTAAATTGGCAAATGCTGCCTGCACTATTGGGATGGAGAGAATGAGTGAGAAGAAGGGCTGGGAGGAGAGGGAAGGAAATTGCAACAAAATGGAGAGCTCTTGGAAGGGAAAAGCAGAGGCTGTGTCTGTTTACTTTCTGCACATTTTTTATTCCTTCTTCACTGCCTTTTTAACCCCTAGTTTAGTATGTTTACATGTTTCCTTCCTCTGCCTCTTAAACACACAGTTTTTTTTGTCTATCAAACTCTTCCACTGATTCCCTCTGAGGTCTCACTATAAATGTTTGAAAAATCTGCCATTCTGCCAGTGTTGTGGAATAATTTTCTTAAAACTCTTGCTTTTTTTGACCTCTTATGTTTTGAGGCACTGGAGCCTGAACCTAACACGTACTGACACATGAAACTGCATAGGAAACAAGAGGAATTATCTCAACCCAGAGATAGATTTTTAAGTTAGCACATCTCCCCTCTTATCTTCCTTAACTGTAGTCTCCCCTGTCTTCTCTTTCTGTGTTAATGAGTTTACCTCCACCTCAGCCCTCTAAACATCCACAACACGGGGGAAGTAAACAAGTATGCTCAGGGAGGCAGCCAACAGCTAATTGATCCACACAATATACAGTTTAGCAGCAGGGCCAAAAAATCAGTGAGTGAATCCAATTTTTCAGCACATTAAACTTTCTTCATCTGCAGTCAGCCGTAATGAGAAGTCTGATTTCTCCCAGTTAACCAGGGGGTTCTTTGAGAGAACCCAAACAACCCTGAAGGTTTTCACTCACTAATATCATTAAAGTTTTAACATCATCCTCATGTGTTACAAATGTTTGTCAGATACCACTAAAAGGAAGCGGGAAGCAGAGCGGCAGGTATAAAGACTTATTTCTTTGTGACACTTTTTGGTCCAGACGAAGGC
The DNA here is from genome assembly GCA_032362345.1 of Sandelia bainsii. Lineage (NCBI taxonomy): Eukaryota > Metazoa > Chordata > Actinopteri > Anabantiformes > Anabantidae > Sandelia > Sandelia bainsii. The sequence continues at coordinate 16,136,000 of JAUMHL010000004.1, forward strand.
GACGTGAGATGACACAAGTTGGTCTAGTCGCCTCTGATCTTTTCAATGTGGGCTTATTGCATCAAAGTCGTCAAAAGTATTTGACAGGAGTATTGACATCAGTTTTTCTAGCACAACATGAGCTATCTGAATGTTTGCTTCAGTGATGTCATGTTATAATTCATTATAAAAAGACCAAGAATCACAAATAAAAATGAAATGGAATTTGAAAATGTTCTATATTTTATATGTTTCTCACAAAAAGAAAAAAACATGCAAATGTTTACCGTCTTCCCATGCAGCACAAAGCGAAGTGACTTTGGGCTTTGTACCACTTTGGACCAGTAGGTCTGTGACAAACAGTATGAAGTAGACAGTCTGTTTACAACATCTACTGAGAAGATAACAATAGGTGTGTGTGTGTATGTATATATACACTGCTCACAAAAAGTTAGGGATATTTGGCTTTCGTGTGAAATTTATGGAAAATGTAAAAAGTTCACACTACAGTGATATTATATCATGAAAGTAGGGCATTTAAGTAGAAG
>JAUMHL010000004.1:16145300-16162954 GCA_032362345.1 Sandelia bainsii
AAAACCATGTGCAATGATGGTAACACAGCTGAAGACATGTATCTTTTCATGAAAAACATGGTCATTCCTATGTGTGTGGTCACAAAAAGTACATTCAAGCTCTATGCACATAAAACACACTTTTCACAGTTCAAGTTTTCATTTTTATCCCTTTTTTATTTTACACAACATAACAACACAGTACATGTTGTCTTTTTCTGTACAGAAGTTTTCCATGAGCTTGTGACCAACACAGGCCATAGTAAACCAACGTCAGCCAAAAGCTCACAAGGTTTTTTTTTTAAATGTTTTTGTTTATTCTTCCCTTTAAAAAATATCAATTTCATAAGAGGTCCATTAAAGTTTTTGTGTTTGTTGCTTTCGTCCCAGTTTGCGTCCGTCTACATGTCAACAAAACGTCTGTACTCCTCAGTAGGTAAAAAAGGCTATGTGTGAAATCTCTCTCTTCCTTTGTTTGCCCCCCTCCATCCCAATCCCTCAACAGTGGAGCTGTAGTGGTGTCCAAAGTCGGGTAATATCATCAGTCAGAAGGAGTGTTACTGCAAAAGAAGGCACAGACTGCTATTCTCTTGCCACGGTTATGGATGCAGACTTACTGTGGGCGTGTGAATGTTAACAGTGGTGTGCTTTTCAGTTTTTGTATTGTTTTTTTATTTAAATTCCTCTTTTTTTCCTGTCATAATTCCCTTTTTGTGGTATTTTCAGATACGGTGAGTGTGAATCAGGAAATGACGTGGCGAGCCAGTTGTCTTGTTTTCTTTTGTGCTATAAAGTGGAACCAACGAGACCACTCGAGGACGCTACGAGACAAGGCAAGTTCTCCACCCGCTCCATGAGCGACTGTAAAACAGATACTGTCAAAGTGAAAAAACTGTAAACCGATGTGGAGAAAAAGTTATGAAAAATAAAATTTAAAAAATGGTTGGAAAAACAGTACGCTCACAGAACACACGTATTCAAAGTCAAGCATCCAGCCACAACTAACAGCAACAGGCAAACAGACCAGAAACACACATTCTAAACGACAAAAACATGTCAGACACATAACTTTACCTTCAGTCCCACACCTATAAACAAATTTAAAAGCGCGCGCACACACACACACAGTCTCAGACATACACTCATACAAAAGATAAACAATAATGAAGAAACCAGTTTCTGTTATGTCACAGTCTCGTTCCAGTTCAAACCGTGCTTTCTAAGATCCAGTCTGAATCACACTGCCCTTTGTCCGAGTCTCCATCACCATCTTTATGGAGCAGCATCCCGCTCATCGATTGGCTCCTTTTGTTCCGCATTATGCGCCCTAACTTTGGCGCTCCACCTCCTCCCTGATGGGACGAGAGAGTCTTAGAGCCTCCTTCACTGAGCGAGTACCTCCTCCTCGCCCTGCTTCTCCCACCCTCCTCTACAGGCAGAGTCTGGTACTTGGTGGAGGAGGAGGAGGAGGAGGAGGAGGAGGAGGACGTGCGAGGAGCCCGGCGCAGGATTGGCGTCTCTCTGAATCGGATGGAGGGGACGGGGCTCGGCGTGGCGAGAGGGGTGGAGAAAGGGGAAGGGGCGAACGGAGGTGGAGTTTGGTTGAGAGAGGTGGAGTTGTTGCGGTTGGTGTTCAGGTTTTCCAGAGGGGTGGAGGAAGGGAGGAGGGCAGAGGAAGCGGTATAGGAGGAGAATGAGGAAGGAGGGCGAGGGGAGGTGGAGGAGGGGAGATTTTCGCGGGTAGCCGAGGTGTTTGAGCAAACTGAGCCTGGCTTACTCGGAGCAGGTTTCCGCTTTGGCTTGGACAGTGAACCAATGGCGGCAGTTGGAGACGAGATGCCAGCTTGAGCTCTCTCTTCACCCGCTTTCTCTCGTTCCTCGGCTCCTGCTGTTGGGCTTGCACCCGCCCAAGTTTGGCTGAGAACCGTCGTAGCCGTTGAGCAATCAGGCAGGGAAGATTCAGACGACTGTGTCATCGTATCCTTGCCTACACCACCTCCTCCCCCTGCTGCTCCACTCCTTTTCTTAGTGCCTACTGATAGGTCGTCTAATCCGATTGAGCCGTGTTTAGAAGCGCTGGGAGTCACAGTGCACCCCTGAGACTGCTGCCCATTGGTCTGTGAGTGAACATTGGTCATTGACAGTGAAACGCCTTTCCCACTCTCACCAGAATTACACACCTGAGGAGAAAACACAAGGAAAAGAATGTTTCAGTCCTTTTTTTTCACAAGAATGGGGATGATGAGGGATTTCAATTAAATCATTATTTCTGTGTTTTGTGCAGCACATTTTTTTTAAAATAAACAAATAAATATTACTACATAATACTTCTCTTAGTATTATGTGATATTAAGTAGCATTAACTTTGACTTTGTGACATAAAAGTTTCATTTATTATCATGCAGTTAATACTTTGACAGAGTGTAATGTGTAGAAGTGCCGCACTTACAAATGTACTTCGTTCAATGTTACGTTAAATTACAAAATTAATGTGTGTTAAGGATGGTGGAGGGGTGTGCCTAGACACCAGCACAACACTAAAGATAATGATAGTGTCAGTTAATTGGTATATGGCTGCTATGTGAATATCTTCCCACATAATGAAAAGGTCTCTCCTATACTCTCTCTTCATTCTGACCAGAGAGGTTTAAGAGCAGCAGACAGACAGAGAGACCCACCTTGTATCGTATCATCAGGATGATGATGAAAACGAGCACCGAGGCCACTATTATCCCTCCAATGATGATGATCATAGTCCCGCCGAGGAACTGCGACTGCATAAAATGACACCTCATGTACTCTGACTCGGTGGTGAACTGCACACAGCCGACCACACGTGTTGCTGTCAGAGAGGTGATGACATCATCATAGATGGCCAGCACGCAGAGGTCGTACTGGGTCCCTGCCGCCAGGTTGTTGACAAGAAAGTTCTTGCTGGATGGGGGGATCATCCTGTGGAAGAGGAGAGAGAGAGAGAGACAGAAAATATAAATATTAATTCTCACACTTTCAGGAGCAGCAATGTAGAATGTACAAACGTTAAAGCGTAAATATAAAAATGTTGCACAATGTGTTCTACCCAAGGACAAAATGTTCTTTGTGAAGAACATAATTTCCTTCATAATGAAATATGAAGTGGAAATAGTTTTAAATCAGATATTGTTTTTTTTCCCAGCAAATACACAGTTGATTATTCTTCACTGGAAACTTGTTTCACTGCGACAGGATTCACACCTGCATTTGTCCTTCAGTTTCCTTAAAAATGGCCTGTCAGCTTTCCTGGATTTCCTCATTAAAATGCTAATGAAATTCCTCATTAAAACCAAAGAGGGCAGCTAGTTCACAGCTCGCGGCCTCTTGTGCACTAAGAGGAGCAAAGGGCTATTTTGGCCAGGTTAAGCATCTGGTTTAAAGTTGGAGTTAAGTGAAGGTTAGGAGATATGTTAAGGTTTAATGGTAAGTATTAAGAGCTTGGGAATGATTGTAGCGGTAGGTCATTAGTGTGCCCTCAGTGGAACACCACAAGGCTGTAAGAATGAGAGAGAGAGAGAGAGAGAGAGAGAGAGAGAGAGAGCATCTATATGACCACATGAATACTAATAGGACCATCTCAACACTGGCTGACCATCAGTATTCTCCCCCTTTGCTTCTATTGATGTTTCATCGCTATGGTGGTGAACCTTTGCCACACACACACACACACACACACACACACACACAAGCTCACAATGCCATTATTTCTATGTTGGGACAAATACAGTGACATTCAAGTGTGCAGGTTAATGATTGGAGCTAATGTCACTGGCACCTACGATCTCAGGTACAAGCAGCTCTATTTGTACATACATACTTAACACAGACAGAGATTAATTTCCCTATTATTGCTGCAGCACTTGTGTGTGTGATTGTGTGTCACATTAGCTAGCAAAGCATTAATATCTCTGAGTAAAAAGTCATTGTTGTGTACATCTGCATGGCCTGCACATTCGGAGCTCATCTTTTTCTTTTCTTTTTAAGCCCAAACACTGTCATGCACTCAACCACACACCACACACTACAAAGTTATTAAAGGTGCATGTCTCTGGGAAACACATTCGTACTGCACATGTGTGCCTAACAGAGTGAGAGAGAAACTGAAACATTTCTTGACCCTGAATAATTTGAACATTCTAGCCACATATACACATGGGAAGACGGTGCATGCATATTGTAAATAAACTCTGATGTTAAAAACTAGTGGAACTGCCCTTTAATGCATATAGTCTTACAGAAAGTGTTTAGTTTTTGAAGTTTTTAGTTTTAGCTTTACCATTGCAAGAGGTAAAAAAACATGCTACTGGAAGCAGGGGAGCACACAGAATGAGAAGGATAGAAGGTAAACCAATCTACTCTGTTGAAGCTGCTATCACCACTTAAAACAACACTACTAAAACAAGCAAATGGTTGATACATTTACATAAAAAGAAACAAGGTTTCAAGGCCTTTAGTTTTATGACAATACCAGCTGGTATCACGCAGCTGTGTGTTTTTCTGGTTTGTGACGGCTGTGGTGATCTTAATGTGGATGTGTTATGAATATTCCATCCACTCTACCCTGCTTTGAGTGCTGCAGTTGATCTCTCTGTACTGTTATGCTGGTACAAGGTTTATTTAGGATAGAATGCAAAGTTTGCATATCTCATTGGCAGATAAGATGTGAACATGTAAGTGACGAGAGCTCCATAATTAATCATTAATGAATAAATAATCATTAATCATCATTAATAAATTAGGTTCTACGATGGTAGGACCAATTTTCCAAAACATATCCATTCAGTAATACTTAATATTAATACTTATAGATTAATAATCTATTAATACTTATAGATTAATACTTAAAGCTCTGAATGCATACAACTACAATGAATATAGTTAATAAGACTTGTCTAGGATATCTGCTATGATATTGATTTTTTCTTTTACAGTGAAGGCAATATTGATTGAAAATAGTGATGCAAGTTAAAAGCAAATGTTTCTAATGAGTTCAATTCAGCAGACCCTGACTGGGTTTTGGTAGAAAATCTATGAATGGCCACCAGGTTGTGTTTGCTGCTTCACCAAGTATCCACTTGAATAAATTACTTTCTCTTTTCTCCACCTAAAAAAAAACTTGTTCTAGCTTCTAAGAAATCATTAGCTGCGTTGCTCCTAGACACACACCATATTAGAGTGTTTCCAAGCAAAATCCATCCAACCTGACACTCCAGCCAGTGTTACTTGCATTGCATAGTTTGCTTTCATTACCGACATGTAAACCAACCTGTCATCATTTATAATTCATAGATACAAGGAACAATTATGATTTTTCTATTTGGACCCTGTTCCGCTGCATGCTGTGCTCACAAAATAAATTTTCATGCAACTCAGTGGGTTTTCTTTCTTACGTTGTTATGCCGTTAGCATTGTGAACTCATCCAAACTGACTCATTTATTGTGGCTAATTTCTTTGTGTCTGAGCTGGATCTTGCTGCCAGTATCTGAAGCCCTACAGTGGGCAGATGATTGCCTTGGCCGAGACTACTACACTAATCTATCTACTCTACTCTGCCAAGCCCTCAGCCTAGGGCGTGTGTGTGTGTGTTTGTGTGTGTTTCTGGGTGTCATTACACTTTCAATACACAAGAGAAAGCATCTATGTGCATGCTTCTCTATGAGTATACATTTGTGTACTTATGTTTATATGTGTCTGCAGCAGTATATATGTGTGTGAGTTCCATTAATGTAATCTTCTCCTCCCATGGCAGCCTCCAGTGGCTGTCATTGTGTCTGGCCTTCTGCCAACTTTCATCACTGATACAGCACTACATGCTGGTAAAAGCCAAACTCTTACTGTGTACGCATGTGCACGGATGTGAGCACGCGTGTGTGTCTGTGTGCGTGTGTTAATCAACTCTAGCTTTCCTCACTCCAGCCGGGACAAAGCCAGGAGACCAATGTGATCTCCTTTAGTCGCTCTCAGCTTTTTGTCTCAAGACAAATGATAGCTTCCATGCAAAGAACAATGAACAATGATACCAGATTGTTCTATTTCAGGCCATTTCACTTGATTAAATGTTGGACAAAGCCCACAGGCCACAAACATGCATTATTCCAAGAGGGGAAAAAAGGCATTCATGGCAGTGATTCAACACACAAGACCAGAGTTTCCAGGTCGAGCTGAGCCACTGCGATACAGGGTCAGAGCTTCTACTAACTCTGTTGGGATCTTCAGTCACTGGCTGCTGAAACCATGTGTGACACACTCGGTGAACAACATCCACTGTTTTTAAATGATATCCACTGCCCTGGGCTGGCTCGTTAGTAGTTTCATGTAACTGTAGGGAGATGTTGCTTTGTATTTCATAAGGGGAAACGGCATTGTGCAGTTTTGAATATTTTTGTCATCTGCATTTAATTGTCATGGATTTTGTTTCTTTTTGGATTTTTCTTTTGCTGAGGGCTGACTCACAGTCATCTGAGCTGATTCCTTCTACTCTGATCAATGCTTGTGATTCTATTAGGTGTTGTTTCAGAAGCACCTCTTGACTACATTCCAAGTCTATTTTTAATGGAAGTCTCTTTTGGTATCTTCTGAAAAAAGTTCAATACACCAATCAGGCAGCACTTTCCTCCTTTTACCCTCTTTGTAGCTTTTCAAGTAGGAGAAACACCAAGTTTTTCCACTTTGGAACATGCATTCTATTTAAAACAACTAAATATAAAATAATAAAGAAAATGAACGAATACATTTTTAACGGCTAAAACACAGCTTCATTTGCTTTGATCGACGTTGTTCATAATTATGTAACTATAGAATCACTTTGCTGTAACCTAGAGATAAAGTAGAAAGTAACAACAATAAACACAATTAAAACAAACAAAAAAGAAAGCATTTAACTGCTCAGCCTACTTAAGCTACTACTAAAGCTTAAAAACAAGGACAAATAAAGAAAATATCAGCACCATTTCTGAAATGAGAAATTACATGTTTTTTGAGCTTTATGTGTGCTGCTGCATAGCTATACAAGTACTGAGTAAGTTGGAAATGTGTTATTTTTCTTTCGATATGCCGTTTGCATGATGATTTTTGGAGGCAGTTTTTAATTGAGATTCCAACCATAAAGAATTCCATGACAGCTAGACAAATTCTAGCTGCTGGCGAATATCATTTACGGTGCTTTGAAGCTCCAGGAAATCTCCTTAATTGAACTTGTGGTGAGATCATTGTTACAATTTATGTTTGAAAGGTCAAGAATGACCCTTGAACATCAGCTTTTAAATCAGTGTGTATCAAAAGTCCTTAAAGTGCATGGAAGAACGTGATCAATGAATTTGTTTCTTCATCATTCACCTCATCTCTGATATTACTGGAGAGCTACACTGCATTTCCAGTGCACCCAATATTACAAATACCTGAGCAGAAAAAATAAAAATAAAAGTAAAACTGCAAAGCAGTGTTACTCAAACAGGGAAGGGACCAGAATGTGGGTCACATATATCTTAAAGTAGGTTGTCCAATTATTTCAGAAAATGGTATTCAGTGCTTCTGGCCAAAGCCTTCCATGCTACTGCAATGCAAGCTAGTCTAAATTAAATAGCCTAAAAAGTGGAAAACTTTGGTGGATAAGCCAACAAAATAGCATGTAAAAGCAGTTATGGTTTTAGAAAAACTTTTCTTTACACTGCACTTTCAGTACACTTTCTTGTCTTTTTTGCTATATAATACAAACATTAACCAATAAGTTAATTTTCATGATTCCTTTTTGATGTCCATTTTCTTAATTACACAACAATCTTATACAGCATCTTATACAACAACACAGTCCTCTACAAAACACAAGTACACTCAAACCATGAATAACTGGTTTCAAAGCCCAAAGTGAAGAGGATTAATGGTAGTTCTCCTCCTGGTGACCCCAAAACTAATGTGGCTTATACAGCAGATGGCACTGTGCCATGCTAATAGGTATGAGTCTCTAAAGCACAGACAGAAAACACTGCAGAAGCTGGCTTCTTATCTCTGCCATAAAATTTCCCCTGATGCCAGAGCTAATGGTTAACAAGCACCCACACAGCTTGTAGTCAGAGGTGGAACAGGGAGTTTGAGCCCAGGCCAGGTGGGCTTTGCTAACTCCTTCCCTTCCTTTTTTTTCATTCAACTCTATTCAAAGTCAGACTCAGAGAGAACAGTTTGCACTTTTTGATACGGTAAATATTAGCAACCTAGTTAGAGAATTACCAGTGATTGCAGTTTTATTAATGTAGCCATGAACAGGTCACACTGGTAGTATCATCTTACTCTCCAAGTGGCTTCCCCACCACTATAGGAGATTACTCCTACAATACTAGGAGATTTTAATTACAGTCATAATTTTCATACAGTTCTACATAAAACACATGTACCTAATTTAAATGCTAGATTTTAGCAACATTGTCTAAAAACTATTATTATCCTTCAACGTTTGATTTGTTCTTCATAATCTTGATAAAAATAACTGTAGAAAAACAGCTTAAAATTGTAGCTCCCTTTATCATCAAATCAAATCAAATCAAATCAACTTTATTTGTATAGCACATTTAAAAAACAACCGAAGTTGACCAAAGTGCTGCTTTAGAACTCCTGTTATTATTGAAAACATATAGCAATTTGTTTTCTCCTAATATTATACTGTATATTATGTATGTATACTTATATCTTTCAACATTAGGTAGAATATAGTTCCATTTATGGGGTTTTAGGAAATTTAGATTTCATGAATTACTGCTGGTCAACATAATGCAATAATTATTTTGTAATAACAAATTCATGAGGCACAGTATTTGTTGTGTTTACAACTTGTTGTCCAGCTCATAAATAGCCCAAAATCTATCAAACAATGCGGTTCAAGTTGAAATAATTTGAAATGAAAAAGTGATTGTTGCAAAGGAGAGAAGAAAGCTGTTACATTTATTCAAACCACTGGAAACTGGTATCGACAGCTTCATTTGAACTAGCCAATTTCCGCTACCATGCTATTCGATGGACAGTTATCAGTCATCAACATGCTCATTGTTATGATTCATTAGGCTACCACCAGTAGGTTTAACTAAAGCATGAAATTCATCATAACTAATCAGTAAATCATTAGAGTCTGGTATCTTCTCTTGAATGAACGTCACTGCACCAGCATGGAGCTGCAGCGACTTTTGTCAATTTCTTATTGAAAACAAAAGGAAGGAAGCTTCATACTGAGCAAGATCTCATTACTGCTGAGCTCAGTGCAAACAAGCACAACAGAGTAGATGTCAAAGTGTTGTGCAGCAAACGCTGTCCCAGATGTGGGGAAGCTAGAGGCGACAGTAGAGGGGGATCTCTACTGTATAGCAGACGATGCGATTTGCTCGTATAGTCTGCTGTTTTTAATCTCACATATATTATTTTCCCCTTTTTATGAAATATTTAATTACTCATGCCTCCCCTATTTTGTCTTTCATTCCTTTCTTTCCCCTCAACCTTTTTTTTTTACATTTTTATATTGTCATTTATAGGTCCTATAGTTCTCTGTGTCCTCTGTCCCTCTCTAGCCTTCCTTCATTTGCACATTTAAAACCCCATAGACTACTTACCACTATAATACTGTTATGTTATGCCTGCAGTATGTTTATGGTGCTATAAAGTCAGAATTGGAACATTATGGCGAGATAAAGGTGGATGTTTTTTACGTCTTAAGCACAGCTGAGCTAGGTGTTATACCTGTGCCTCAGGGACCACTGGCAAGTATAAACTACTTCCTGCAAGTGAGAGAGGAAGAGAGGGAAGTAGAGTAGGGCTTTTTAAAAGCCTGGATTCATCCCCCACTCCCTGTTGTGTAGCCTCATAAAAAGCTTGCCACGCAATTTGCTTGATGTGTAGTGTTTTTTTTTTTTTGGTAAATGGCAACCAGGCCCTGTAGCTCAATGGATCTGCTGGAGTGGAAAACAACTGCTGAAAGAATACAGAGGAAAAAAAACAAACCAAAACAAAACAACAGACAGAGCAGACGAGGACTGTGTGTTGGAATGAGGGAGAATGGGTTCTGTGTGTGCATCTATTAGTGGATGTCAAAGTAGAGTCACAGATTCAGCAGATACTGTATTTTGAAGCCTTTATGTATGCAGGCCTGCAGTGGTTGCGATACATTGCCAGGTATATATCCACACAAACCAGTCTTAACGTACAGACAGAAGTTCATTATTTTATTGATTCATATTCAAAGCACAGGTGAATTGGGCTTTTCCATTGTCATTAGGGTCCTTAGACCAAGGGACAACATGTACTGTGTGCACACCTTATTCAAGTATGCTAATATAAATAATAATACTTATTATTTCTTTATGAATTATTAGTTTCCAGTTCTTATTGCTATTATTATTATAGTATAGAATCACTTTAGCACAGCCTGCCATCCTGCCAAAACACTGCCAAAATAAAATCTCCATACTCCCTATACTGCTACACTGTCTTTAATGTAAAATTTTTAGGTTTTATAATTATAAATGGCACTTTCACAAAATGAATGTAAGGTGTTAACATTTTGAATTCTGTTACACAAAACTATGTAGTGCTGTTGTGCAATGTTATTGTCTTTGACAATGTCTTACAGTCTGCAAAGGGAATCTCACTTTTTAATTGACTGAAAAAAATGTTTTCATGGGGTCCTGGATTATTTGAACCATAAGGTCCAAATGCTGGTACCTTCTTTATGACTTCTTATTAATAGCAGTAACACATAATCATATAAAAGTGTATGTACCTTATTAGCAGCTTAATTGATTTAACAACACATCTATTCATCAATAAAATTAATTTGTATTTTCATTTTTTCTATAATAGCTTCTTTTCATTCAAACCCTTAATTAAGGGCACTGAATAAAAGCATGTTCTAATTTGTGGCCGTTTTATTGTTGATGATGTCGATGCTGGGGATGAATTTTACTGTTATCAAAGACACAGCTGAGAATTGCTCAATAAAACAGTGTGGCGTAAAGGCCAAACCCTGCATGTGCAGCCCCTGCCATAATAGCTTACGTGTAAAAGGTCAGCATTTTATTTCATTTGCATCAGCCTTCTACTGAAGGCCCTGAAATCAGGAGTTAACAGCAGAGGCTGTGTGGATGGCTCATACTTTCCTTAAAAAAACAACAACAATACAGGTCTGAGCTGGATAAGTAGCAATAAAAGGGAAAAAAATGCTACACATTTAGAACTTTTGCCAAAACCTAAAATCTGAAACTCTGTAGCATTGTTAATTAATAAAACTTAATCAATTAATATAAACTGAACCCATGAATGGATTACTAAATAGTTAATCTATGTCTATTGGACACAGGCATAGGGCTCCTCTGGCCCCTCATAGCCAAAGCTCAGTTACAAAACAGCAAAGACCAGTAAACCTACACCACATAAAGGAGGCTTGGGGGTGCCTTTCCCGTATCAAATTTTTTGATACATGAGATTCTTCTAAATGTATTTTTTCTGGTACTATCTTTTCTCAACCTGTTGTTTTATAATTCATCCATCATTGGACCCTGTTAAAAAGCAGAATACTGATCGCTGGATTAACCGGAAATTAATCATAGAAATATTAGCTAAAACTGGCTTCTCCAGATCTGCAGACAAGTCTGTCCTCAGACCGGCCCACCACAGTTGGCCAGCTTGGTCTGGTTCTCAATGTGACACTTCATTAAAATTTTGTCTATCTCTTTGCTCATTGTTCAGCTCAGGCTGTGGGTACGGCACTTGCTGCAGATAGGTGGTGGTGGTGCTAGTGTGGAACTGGTGTTAGGGGTGCACTGTCTGAAGCAAACGTGTTTGGGAGTTTAGCACATTTCACTACATCCAGCAATAGTTGATTTTAGTTATTCTCCACCTTTTTTCATTCCAATCCTCCTCTGTCTCTGTTCGTTTCTATCAGCTTGAGAGGAGAAAGGAAGTGGCCCACAGTAGGATATTATTGGTCTGATATCAGATGTGAAACAAATCAGAGAACCAATCACAAATCAAGCAAAAAGAAATGCATGCATTTGCTGTCTCAGCAGACCCATCATCCCACTGTGAGATTTGCCCAATATGACCAATCACTAGTCCAATTCTGTCTGCAGATATTCTGTTGTTAAGATCTTCCCAAGATTCAAGCTAGTCAGTCAAAAAAGTAAACTTGACTAGTTTTATATGAAAATGTATATATTTAACTCACACTCAAACTATTATATTAGTAGAATATTGGTGCAATATCAGACAGTAGCATTTAGTGTACAGTAAAGCATTAGATTAAAGTGTGCATTGTATTGTATAACTATGTAATTGTCTCTATAGATGAAACTGTATAGTTGGCAGTCATGGTAATGATAAAGTAGGTGATGTCATGACAAATGGTTTGTTACCTGACTGACGACTTCTGATGGGTTAACTCTACAGTGAGCAGACTTGTGCTGTAGCTGCTTAGGCTAACATTAGCTTCACAAGCTAAAGGGACAGACTACTTCTACACCACCAATATTGAAGTTCCAAATTAATTTAAAAGCTGATGTGCTGCATTTAAAACTTAATTTATACTGCACGCATGTTGTAAATTCTAATTAACATCTTGGATTTTTGCATCTTAAAATAGCATTTTTTTAAATTGTTTTTTCATATAAAATGATTAATTATTCAGGCATATATCAATCTAATAATAGTCACAGGCAAAACACTCAATGATTATATTAACAAATTACTAATTTATATTATAACAAAATGAGAATCACAGTGACTTTGCTGTTTTGAGGTGGTTTGCTCCTGTGAGCAACTGGGCAATGGTCCTGCCTCCAGAATAGAAATACAATACTTAAGCAGGAGAACTGGCATAAAGAAACCAGTACTGTATCAGTAAACATTTGTCTGTCTCAAGTGTCTTTGAGCAAGACACTGAATCCGTGTCAGCTCCAGGAGTGGTGTTCTGCAGCTGACCCTGACCTCCCTGTGGAAGGAGCTGTGACATTTCAGATACAACATGCAGGGTATTGCATGTGCATGAGGAGAAGATAGTTGTGAGGACACAAAAACTATCACTCACTAATACAATATGGAGAAAACGGAATGCCCCCTGCACCCAACAGCATTATATTAAGCAGGTGGGGAGTAAAGAGCAGAAATGTCAGTAATCAGTAAGTTCTCATTGAAACTGAAAAGTAAGTGTGCTGTCTGTGACAATGGGACCAGTTTTCCCTTGTCTGTCTCCTCACTCTCACCACCTTTCCCCTCTATGTTTTCTACTTTCTCCTTTGTCCCACTTGTCTATTGTCTTTCTATATCTCCATCCCCCTTCTTTTCCTTCTCTGTGTTTGACTAATGAAAAGGCAGAATCAATAGGCTGCTGCTTTGTGCCTGCAGATGTGCTGAATGGAAATCAATCCGCTATCTAAAGACAAGAGAAAGACACACAAATGACTTCTGTGCTTAATATTGGAAAAGAAGAGGAAGGGAGAGTCACAGAAAGAAGGGGAGGATGAAAAGACGACAAGACAGGCATACTTTGAGCGACATGACTGAGAGAGGAACGATTAGGGTGGGTGGTGAAAGGTTGTCTAATCACTCCTCCTCCGTGCCCCCACAGGAAGCTGTTTGTTTTGCGGCTGTCATGCTCTCAAACTTAATGCTTTCGAATGATTATTTTAAAGTATCAGGCTAAAAGTATAAAAGCGGGTTTTTGTAGGATGAAAGTCCAACAAATGCAAGGATTTAAGTGGAGAAAGTGGAGGGAAGGAAAGAGAGAGAGAGAGAGAGAGAGAGGAAAAGCGTGACATTATCTCTACAAGACAGACAGCTATAAATCCCATCGGCGCCGTCTCTTGATGATGCATCCTCTGAATGGGGTTAAGTGCATTATGAATTATGTACAGAGATTAAGAGTAATATGTAAGACAGATAATATCAGCAGATTCTTATACAATTTCTATCTGTTAATTGTATATTGGTATATTCACACAGAGATAAGGACTGTAAGAGCTCAAGAATAATAAATTCGTAGCTTGTAGGAAAAGAATCCGTCAGAGACGAATTTCATAACAACCTAGGGCACTGTCGTCATTGCGACCCTGACAGTCAATCCCAACGCTCCCCGACTTCTTGATGATGATGGCTTCTGATGAAGTATGTATGGGGGCTTAGCAGCAATACGGAAGGCAGATAACACAGGCAGATTTCCCTACAAAGGCACTATGTGTTTGTTAATTCCCTCTCCCCCATTTCACTAAATATTTCAGTAAATATTTAGCTCAAATAATGATCCTTCCCTGTGAGATCCATCTAATCTGTGCAATCCTAAGCAAACGGCAAAGAGTCAAGAAAGACTAACAGAGCTTTCCCTGTCAAGGCCATTCTGTTGAGTCAACAGGCTGGAGTGAGCTGTGCTGTTTTGTCGGGTTTGACTGAGGATCATGAACTTTCTCTTGTCTCTGTCTGTCTGCCATTTTTGCTGTCCATCCCAGTTTCGTCTCAGTGTTGGTCTAATTTGCTCTGATATTTCCCCCAATATGTCTTTGCTGTAATGTAGTAAAGTATGTTCATCATCATCTTTTCTACTTTATCATGACTTATGTTTTTCACAGTGGAGAATGTCGCAATGTTTCAATATGTGTCTGTCAAATTTCAATCATCCTGAGTAATTCACATATTTCATCAATGTTGTTTAATAGTTTGTTGCTCCTTTTCTATATCTTGCATATGCTGTTTTTTTTATCTGTAGCCTAGATTTAACTTACAGAATCAGAGCACTGAAGCACTCCTGTAGCATCCTTGTAGCACCCCAGTAGAGCCCTCAACACAGCTCACTCCTGCTGTTGTAGGGCCCTTGTAGTGCCTTACATTCATTATTCTATCTAGTTTTGTCTCTGTTCTCTTTCCTTTTCCTGTGATCACCCTTTCCAGCGGGATCATTAAAGTTTAATTTAACCTACTGTAATCTAATCTATACAGCTCAGACTCTGGTAATTCTCTACCTCCACATTGGTCATATCATGATTAAGTTTCCATTGTGTAAACTGTCATGGTGACACAGTTATTCAGTCAGTTGTACCTGTACACCAGCGAGTCGTCCTGGCTGCCGTTGTACTGAATCTGGAACATCCTAATGCCTGGAATATTCCTCTGGAAGTTGAACTTGATCAGTGCAGTTGACGATGTTGCCTCGGCCGTCACCACCCTCTTATCCACCCCACCCTTCCCGTCACCCGTCACATTGCTCCCGCTGGCCCCCCCACGGGTCGATGTAGAAATGTCTGACGATCCCGGGTCAGGCTCCTGGATGTTGTTGGTGTTGTTGGAGATGTGGGGGAGTTTTATAATAACCAGATCTACTGTTTGATGGGCTTCACCAGCAGGGTTGGAGGAGATGCAGGTGAAGGAGCCAGTGTCTTTCACAGTACTGATGAGAATGTCTAGAGTCCCATTGGTGTAGACCAACACTCTGGAGGAGTTAGATACCAGTTTGCCCTCAGGAGAGATCCAGTGGATTGCTGGCTCTGGATCACCTCTTGCCTTACACCTTTAAGGAGCGACAACCAGTAGAGTGGAAAATATGAGAAACAAGACAGAATGAGGTCATCTGTATAATAAAAGCAGAGCACTGCTGCATATTGTTTTCTGGAGTCCCTGTACCTTCCCTCTGGGACCTAAGTACAGTGTGAATATTACCAACTGTGCTTTTTTCTAGTATCAGGACTATTTTAAATAATTACATTTAAGACATCACAGACATACACTTAAGCTGTTTCACACTACGAAGCCTACGAAGCCTTGGATGAATAATCTTGGTTGCAGATCAGTTAATCTACTTGATATATCTTTTGTCCCATATGATGACCTTAAACAGTAAAATGACATCAGAACCCATGTTTTTTTTAGGTATCTTGTTTTTTCTTTTGGCAAAAAAAACAAAACAGTTACCAGTATCTAATTGTGTATCCCAAGAGTTCCTTGGCTTCTCTTACCATGTTTTTTGGCAGTTTTATGCTATACCTTATATACATACCTTAAACATGGAGCTAAAGACTTTCTTTCCTCCCCCTTTTCCCATTTATATTTCCATATTTGAAAGCATAACATCTATCACGTTAGGAAGTGTGTGACCAATATATATGCAAATGAGGTAATCATCATCTCTCAGACCTGTTGCTGTCTTGATTTAGTTTTATCCTTAAAATTTTAGTGTGATGTCCCTGTCTTGTGCTTCATTGAACAGTCAGGCATTTCATGTATTCTTGAGTGGCTTGTAAACATAATGCAGGAATAAAAGTTTGTTTATGTGGATATTTTTCTGTGAGTTAAGTGGAGCAGGGTGCAGAGAGGTACAGTCATGATTAAACTTTTTTACTCATTGCATGTGTTTATACTATTTTCATTCAAGTGTTTTATGTAACAGTTGATTCTGATACCTGAGTGCAACTCTTTGCCCTTCGAGCACCCTCATTTCATGGGAGTATCTGGTGATGAGGGGCGGTTCACACAAAAACTCTTCCTCAGGGATGGACCAGAAGTATCGGCCAGAGAGATGCTGGGGGGAAGCGCAGGTCTCTAGGTCGTCTTCTCTGTTCAGCCTTCGCAGCCACAGTAACTCACAGTTACAGTGGAGAGGATTCCCACCAAACGACAGAGCAAAGGAAGAAGAAGTCATGATTCCTGATGTGGCCAGAACCTGATAATGTGAAACAATGATTGTGTTAAATAAAAAGAGATTAGAGGTGAACAGCATAAAATATGTTTCAAAGTTTAGTTCAAAATTTTGCTGAAATGAAATAAGCAGCATTAGTTTTATATCATATGTACAATGTTTTAACCTGTAAATGTCCCACTTGACTATGACGCCAAACCAATGAACTTCGGTGTTATTGTCATCTACAACGGGCGTGATATCTGTCTGATGTCAATTAAGCATCAAGCAACATCTTTTGGATAAAGCAGTTGGTTAAAGGTGTTTTCAATATATTTTACTACTGTAGATTCATTGTTATTATGAATATTAAAAACAAGATGCTTATTGAATTATGAGGTGATGTTGAATTATAATAATGTTAATATATTGAATGTTTTCCATCAAGTCAAAGCACTCATTCTCAAGTCAAAGTAGATGACCTCTAGTGGCTGGACTGTGTTGTTGTGTAAAGAATGACAAACTGCTTGTAGTGAGGAGGTCGAGGGGCATAGGTAGTCAACAAAACACACAAGAACGGCTGCCATGACTCAACTTTCAGACAACTCTACCTGGATGACTGAGAATCTTCACACACAGTCAACAAAACACAGAACCTAAGTGTTTAAGAATACCTGTGCTCGCTGAAAAAGAGGATCTGGTGGTAGCTTTTGGAGTTTATTGGAGGTGACATCCAGTCGGTTCAGTTTCTGTAGAAGGGAAAAGGTTCCCTCTGGAATGAAGTCGAGCATGTTGTGGTCTAAACTCAGTGTATGAAGACTAGTCATTTTCTGTAAGAATGACAGACAAAAACAGATGCATTTATCTTTTTGATGTTCATAAGGATGTTTTCTTCCTTTGAAATAAGTGAGACAATAAGGTTCACTTCATTACATTCACCTACATTAGCTTCTCTCCATTGGCTCCCTGTAAAATCTAGAATAGAATTTAAAATCCTTCTCCTAACATACA
>JAUMHL010000004.1:16188502-16200620 GCA_032362345.1 Sandelia bainsii
TATTCTAATTTTCTGAGATAATGAATTTTGGGTTTTCATTTACTGTAAGCCATAATCATCAAAATTAAAAGAAATAAGCGGTTGAAACATATCAGTCTGTGAGTAATGAATCTATACAATATGTGAGTTTCACTTTTTTTAATTAAATTACTGACATTAATTAAGTTTTTGAGGATATTCTAATTTATTGAGATGTACCTGTATACATGTATAATAACATAGAAGCAATTTCTCCTTCTCTCTTGGACCACATATGATTTGTACACAATTTTGTAATCAACAACTGTCAGAAATGCATACATGTTTAAAAATGCCTTCAGTCTAATGAGAATTAGTGTCTATGCGCAACTAAAATATGTTTTGTTAGGAAATTTGAAAGCGACCAGATTACTAGTTGAGGATATGAGAACTGTGTGGAGCAACACTGCCACTGACATGAAACAAACAAAAAACAGAAATGACATATTTTCATCATGTTTTTATCTTTGTTTGAACTGATTGAGTCTGGGAAAAGTTAATTACTTAGCATTTTCTTTTGTTGTGTTTCTTGAAAGAATACGTTCAAATTTGTGATATATTTTTGGACAGAAACCTACTGTAAATATTCAACCATTGTGATGAACTTGGAGTGAGAATGCAAGAATTAGTGAAACAATAGGGTGAATGGTTTCAGACAGGGGCAGAGGTTAGTGACAACTATGTTTGCCAGCTGAAACATCAACTACAAAGGCAGACTATTGGTTGCAGCTAGCTACTTAACTTCAACTTAGTGAGTTGATGATGAGGACATGGTCTGTTCCCCTAAGCTCTAATACAGCAATCAGTAGCATCCAGAAGCTGTGTTACTCCAGCTCCAATAAAGTACATGTATTAATCCTCAATTTGCTTTTCCAATCATCCGCAACCCTGAAAATGATGTAGTTAGTTAATCTTGTGCTAAATCCAGGACTTGGAAATAGTGCACGTTTGCTACTGTAAGTAACCAGTTAAGCATGCTAACATTAGTGGCTTTTCCTAGAGCCGACCCATATTGTTTTACCTGATGCTATTGTGCTTCTGATTTTGGAGAGAACATAAAACACAACACAAACCTCCAAAGTTTTGACATGTAACATTTTCTCTATGGGCCCAAGGCCACTCGTTCAGCATGTGGAGTAGGCTTGGCAGTTCTGCCATACCTAATTTCACTTGCACAAGTTATGATGCACAGTCTCTGGGTGAGTAGTTTAATGAACAACCAGTAATTTTACTTTTAATATTGAGGAGTCTCAGTGGTATCTGTTGGTGCTTAAGTAGTTTTACTTAAATATGAGTAGCTCATGTACTGAGGTTTATGCTGTTGGGCATGGATAAAGATAGAGACCCAAGTTTTATCTACTCAAGTAAGGCCTACACTTCGCACATTGACTCCAGAAAAACCTTTGGACTTGTTTTTCAGTCTGTATTGGCCACTATAGCTCTGCACTAAATACCTCTAGAAATTACAAGGTACAGATCTATATGCAAGGTGAAATGCAGCTTTAATTAGGGTAGGGTTGTCCTTATAATCACCAAAACACAACTCCACAAATCATATGAAAATCTCAGGACATGCTTTTTGCTACGACTTCAAGATGTGCTCAAACATCTATTTTTACCACAGGAAAGGCAGGGAGGTGAAGGTATACACAAAGGAATAGATAGAGAGAGACAGAGAGAGAGAGAGGAGCGTACAGTACACTGACTCACACTGACAAGCAAGCCAAAACACAAAAGAAGAAGAAAGAGAATGAAAACCTTGTAATGCTGAACCAAGGTGCTCAATAAGAAATGAGGCAGAAAGAAAGACGGAGAAGCAGATGAAGAGTGGAAACTAACCACAGCGTGAAAGAAAGAAGAAGAGAGATAAGATAGATCTACCTAGCAGGAAGAAGATGAGGGGAAATCTGAGAGGAGAAAAAAAAAGAGAGAACATGAAAAAGCGCTAGACATGTTGGTAGAGACACATTTAGCTTTAGGGAAGGAAGGATAGCATCTGCAAGCTGTCTGACTGAACACATCGGTTTTTAAAAGGGAAACGGGTGCATCTGAGGGAACATAAATGCAGAGCGTTGGATAGTTAAATTGAAAGGTGCATCAGGGAATCAATCTCACATAAGTGTGATCTTTATGTAGTATGTCCGAGATGTAAAGGACAGTGGTGTGATCTTAAAGTCTCTGGTCAGATACAGATACATACAGTAGGTGTGTACCAGCTGGCATCCCACTGTTGCAGTAGAGCTGGATGTGATATAGATGGATGTGGATGCACTCACGTCATCAGCAGTACACTGTCAGACAGGTTGAAGACAAAGTGATGGCTGAGAGGAGCAGAGGGACACAAAGTCAGAATAATAGAGACGCAAATAGAAAGAGGGAGACAGAGGTGGAGGAGAGGGAGATGGAGAAAAAAGGCAGTGTTGGAGCGAAGAAAGGTGACTAGGGAGTTAAAATAGTTTGAAATGTGCAGGATGGCAGACAATGTAATCTCTGTGTCCCTCAGTGAGTGAGTGGGGGAACTGTATTCTAAATCTCACTTACAACAGAAACAACTGTATTATGAAACTGTAGCCTGTGTGTGAAATACATGCAAACATAGTTTACCCATTGTTTTTCTATGAAAGCAATGGAAGGCCATAATTTTTTGGATGTTATTATCAACTGAATACCAAACTACAAAACTGAGGTTATGTTTTTAAATGTCCTCGTTTCTTCAAGGTCACTTGAAGTCCCCCCCCCCTCTGAAAAAAGATAATATGACAGAATGTCTGTATGTCACTTTAATCTTTTATCTCAGCAACTCGACAACAGGTCAAATTATTAACTAATCCATTGACACCAAGCAGCTACTGACTGAACTAATGGAAAATGTTTCACAGATATATCCTGCTCACGCCTATGACAATCCCAAGACTTTATGTCTGGCAACACTTGTGTAGATAATGAAAGAATGCATGCAAAACTGATAACACTTTCATTAGCCTTAGCTGTAGTTTGTGTTCAGTGCAACTATAACTACTAAATTAACTAATGTTAGCATGCTAACACTGAGTCACAATGACAAAAAAGATACACATCACATGTGCAAAAAAATCTGCATTTTTACATAATCGTAATTGTAAGAGTGTTAGTACTATCGTACTATTAGCATCATATTTCCTAAATGTACGTAGCTTCACAGAGCTGTTAGTGTGTCAGTAGACTCTTACTATTGAACACGTAAATTTTATATTTGAATTTAAATTCAGGTAGGTTAAGGTAAACTCAAGGCAACGCAAGTGGAGACAGGCGATTTTTAAGTAAAATATTCAGTGATATACTATAAATCGCAACTTCAACCTCCCATCTGTGATTGGATTTCATTATTCAAGTGATTCAAATTTTGGCCTTTCTTTTCTTCCATATGACGATGCTCTAATTTTTATTGGTGTTCCAGTCTACATTACAGTTCATGGTGTGAAGGATGTGTTACATTTTACACATTCATAAATCCACCTTTAGTCCAAATAACATATAACATCTTACCCTAATATGCCATATAATTCACATTTACAGTACAACACCCACTCAATGTGTATCATTTTTCTTGCCATTGACTTGCTTCGGGCTACATGGAAGTCAGAGAACAGTACGGACATAGAGGAAGAAAACTATCATTTATGGAGGTCTGAGTCATTATAATTAATAGTCGAGTACTGTACTGTTAAAAGACAATGTTAAATTAAAAATAACCACTAATTATAAAGGCTAACATTACATTAGGTGTGAAAAGGTCCTTACAAGAACAGTTTTATATACATTATCTTTAATGTCCTTCTTGAGTATGTTTTTTTCTCCAGACTGTTTGCCTGAATATGTTGGCACTGTTTGGGTCATTACATCAACATTTTCCACTTCCTTTAACCTTTTGTAATATGAAATGCCATCACAAGCATAAAAAAATGAGTGAAAACCAGCCTCTGTCTGTGTCCCTAACCTCATTGTCTCCATCCATTTTTATCATCCATCATTGGTTTCCAGCCAGGCTGAGGGGATTCAGTATAAAACAAACAAGTATGGCTACCCTCACGTCCTGTTTCACACACTCCATTTCCTGCTACTGCCTACGGTGAGAAGACCGGAGAGATGGAGAGAATAGCCAAGAACGTTTGAGAGAAAGTTAGAAATAATGTGACTGTGTGCAATGTGATGAGGTAGTGATAGAGACAGAAACTCACATCCTACACAAAAGATAACAAACACCTGAGGGGCATTCTTTGTGAACTAATATTGCGTCTCATAATCTCATAAACATGTAGAAATTGCCTTAATTCGACAGAAACAAGGAAATGAGTAGCTTTGTCTGTTTTATATATAATATCCTTTTATTCAGCCAAACAAATGTGTTCTACTTCTGAACATCAATAAATCGCTCTCAATTTAA
Organism: Sandelia bainsii; assembly: GCA_032362345.1. Lineage (NCBI taxonomy): Eukaryota > Metazoa > Chordata > Actinopteri > Anabantiformes > Anabantidae > Sandelia > Sandelia bainsii. The sequence goes on from JAUMHL010000004.1 coordinate 16,192,944, forward strand.
ATTGAGTTTCCTGTTATAATAGGACAAGTGTGGACACGATGAACCACTGTAAGGCTTTGATAATATATGTTCTTGCAGCTTGGGTTTCCTTCGAGAAATAACATCTCTTTCATAACCCAGACTGGTTCCCTTTTTGTCGCTATCCTAGATTTTCTTTAATATGTCTGTCACTCTTGTCACACTTGTACAAAACCAATCCTCCTGTAGAGGTCGACTCCCAGTAAGGCCTACTTACAGGTGCATTTTACACATGGGTGCAGTGAGACAAACACACTGACACAGTCAAAAATATGGTACAGGCTTAGATGCCGGTAAATTGCACCTGTGTCCTTTTGTGCATCTTGTATCAGGCATGTGTGTCATGCTGGTAGTGTTTGTCTGCTGCTGTTGATTGAGGGAAAACAAAAAGGGAAGAAAAGACCACTTTGAAAGTGTTGAGCGTGACTAACAACTGCACACAAAAGCAGCAGAGGGAATGAAAGTGAGAGTTTTGAGCATGACTAAATACTGTACCTTAGGGTGTGTATCTTACATATTTGCATTTCCTCTCATGTATGATTATCCTCCTCCCATTACCTTTTTTTTTCTCTTTTATCTCTCCTCTCCTCGTCTTCCTCCCCTACGCATCCTCAAACCTATTATCCCACAGGGGCCACAGATAAAGCAGGGGAATGAGGTGAGCTTGGTGACCCAGGCCTGGCTGGCCCCTCGGCAGGACTCGACTGCCAAACTCCCCCCAGGGATCCAAGGAGTCTTTGAACTCTCTGGGAGTAAGCTCGCACACACACTCTCTTGCACATACACAGGTTGGCGAGACACACGTTCGCACTCACAAGCTGCCAGAAAAAGTATGGAGGAGGTAAATAGAGGAGAGGAGGAGATGAGAGAAGAAGAGAAATATTATTCAAGAACTGTAAAAATAGAAATGTGAGGAGTAAAAGGAAGAAAGAAGTAAAGCAAAGAGGGAAAATGTTAAAATAAAGTGTTAAAAAAAAGAGAGTGAAGAAAAGATGTGACCGTACAGGGACGTCTCTGAAGAGGGTGATGAAAAGGTCAAACCCATTCACCCACCCTTTCATCCATGTACTTCCACCTCACGTATTCTCCCAACCCCCTCATCCGTCAATCCATCCTGAACTCCTTGTACTTTCAGTCATTCATTCATTCCTCTCTCCATCCATCTATTCATCCATCCAGGCCTCCATTCATCAAAGTGAGCAGGGGACACAGCAAGACTTGACTTTCACTTTGATGTGTTTTGCTGCGCAGTCGAGGGCTTTGGGGTATGCACACACACACACACACACACACACACACACACACACACACACACACACACACGAGTGACTTAGCTCTAAAGAGAGCATCGGTTCAAGTCGCTCTCAGAAGTTGGAGGGTTGCAGGTTGAAGTCCGCCATCGGCATGCAGACCTTGAAGTGAACTCCAGAGCATTGAAATGTGTGGCACTTTGTTCATTAAAAAGATAAAACAAACACAGGCTTCTGTTTGATCTCCCATCTTTCTCCCTCTCTCCCTGAAGCAATAAGAAAAGTAAAAAAAAAAAGGGAGAGAAAGAGAGAGAGAGAAACAAGCTCTGCCTTTCCGTGTGTCTCACCTTCACACACCTCCAGTGTGTCTGCACATTCGCTGTAGAGGATGATTGACGGGTGCTGAAGAGAAACTGGTCAATTTTCCATGAATTTTACACAAATCAGTTCGTCTCAGGTTTCACCAGTTTTACTAGTCAGACTGTGAAAATTACTTTCTAGAGTTTGGAAAAATAATCCTGATGGTGCCATTGCTGTTGATTATAGATTTCATGATTGGTCGTTTTGTTTGGTCTTTATACGTCAGAAAATAACTAATAAAACTGCTCTTGTAATCTTCTAAAGCCCGAGGTGACGTCATACCATTACTTATGTTCATCCAACAGTCTCAAAGAAAAGATATTCAGTTTACTGTGGTCAGTGATGAAGAAAAGCAGCAAATCGCTGAATGTAGCAGCTGAAACTGGATAATTCTTAATATTATTGCTTAAAAAAGTACTTAAATGATGAATTAGTTATCAAAATTACTCTTCTATTGCTTGACTAATGTAAAAATTGACCAATCATTTAAGCTATACATCAAGATCTAATTAAAGATGCAAGCTAATTGCATTATTGGAAATGTATGATCCTGCAGTTTTAGAGCTTGGCCCATACTAAAGACTAAAATTCTGAATATCTTAGTACCATTTTTGTTCAAGATGCAGACTTGTCATCATCTCGTATGTATATACAGCAACAATATTCAACTTTAGGTAAAAAGTGAGGTGGAGTTTATGACACCAAACTCCAACCTACAGTAATTCTATACTTGTTGTTGACAGTATTTGATTTATTATGTGCAAAACTCACTCATTCATTCCAGCTGTCACAAAATCAATGAAAGTGAGTTGCTGTTGTTAAAAGGGCACAACAAAATTGCTCAGTAACTAAAGTGTTACAAAAACTCACCTATTATCTGTTTCAGAATCTTATATATTTTAGCATTGGATAATAGTTAAGGATACATTTATGCCTGAATGTTTTTAATTGTGAACTACTTTATCCCGAAGGTAAAATTGTTGTTGGACAGATACATGCAGATGATGCTGTTACAAAAAGACATACTTTATTGATCCCCTTGGAGAAGCTGTTTGGACAGCTGCAGTAGGTGACGATGCTACTGTGGGGTTTTGTCCAAGGTTACCACGACATGTGTCCAGGAGGAACCGCTGTACTGCTTTACTAACTAAGCTACTTGCCTTGTTACTATGGTGTTTCAGTGTATTGTTCAAGGGCACGTAGGCATTTGTCCAACCCGAGAGGACTGGATGATATGCTGCAAATCTTCCACCTCTAGCTATGATTGTATCTCAGCAAACACCCTTAATGTGCACGTGTGTGAGATTTGTTATGGTCAGAGCAGATTTCACATTGCCTGAGGCACTTTTACAAATGTATGGCTCACAACACACACAGCAGTCGGTTATTAAGAACACAGCGTCAAGGTTGAAAACATACCAAGATTACAGATGTAGCCATAATTAGCAAGTTTTCACAAACAGAATTGACTTTCTTTCCCCCGCCTCTACTTTTTTGTCTCCTTCCTCTTCGCACTTTCTCCCTCTTTCTTTTCCTTCTAATTCTTTCTAGCTGAGTTCAGCAGTCAGCCACATCCCAGAGGGACATATCGAGGGTAGAAGTGTAGATCTAACAGCCAGCTGAAGAGTGGATAAGGCAAAGGAGAGAGAGAGAGAGAGAGAGAGAGAGAGAGAGAGAGAACTAAATAACACTATTCAAGTTTCCACTACAGGGCCAGACAAAGTTAGACAAAGCCAGAACACTAAAGTAGTTTCCACTGGATCTCAATTTCTACTTCCAGGCCAAACTATACTAATCTGGCGTCCGGGTGACGCAGCCAAAGCTTGTTACTTTGACCCAAATGCTTTCCTTCACTGCTGTGACTCAAACTCTGCCAAGCAGAGGCTGAAGAAGAGGCTGATCTGTCCAATCATGATACCCTCACCTGTTACCAATTCTAATTCTAGAAGGATCCACAATCAATACTTCATTCACTTTTCACCTCCACCTATTTTGAGTGTGTTGCAGGCATCAATTCTAAATTAGCTGAAATATAAAAAAATTAAATTAAATAAAAAAAATGTTCCTCAGCAAACTTATTACGTTAGTAAGTTGACATTTAGCAACATAATCTAATGTTGATCTATCTAATGAGAGTCTGACGAGCAGCTGTCTGTTTAATATGAAGATTGTGCATAGAGAATTGGATTTTGTGTTCAAACTACACATTTCTATGAAACATGTTTTTGGGCCACAGACCAGGCTCACTCTAGTCTTTCTCCAGTCAGGCCCGCTGAGAGCATGTGTCACCTTAAATTATTTAAATTCCGATAATAAAACAAGATCTCCCAGGAGTTTGTGACGTTCACAAAAACATACAATTTTTTAATCACATGAAAAAAATATCGCTTACAGGGCCAGAGTGTACCACCTGTTAAGCTTACAAATGAGTTAATTTGTTTGTAATATATGTAGAAAACCTAATCATAAAAATGACAAATACATGTTATTTACTCCTTGGGGATGCACCAGAACGCTAAGACTTTTATGAATGAAAATGTTCATATTTAAAATATTATAATTCATCAAAAATCCTTATACTTAAGGGGACACGAGTGTTAGGACTTTGTTTTTGATTAAAGCTTTATTTATAACCACTATAACTAGTGAGCTTTTCAGATGGTCTAGTGCAGATTTCTTTCACACTGAACCACGATGTGTTGGAACCCTGTGGTTCTTGTATCTATGCTAAGCTAAGCTACTCACCTGTGGGATGTAGCTTCTCATTTAGCACATGAGAGGGAAAATGTGTCAAAATGTCTATCTGAGGAAATCTTAAAAAAATAATAATAATAATCACCAAACGCCTCACCTTCTGAGATGTAAAAGCGGATAACTCTCTGCTTCAGGAATCACATGTTACCACAGCTATAACATCGTGGATGATGGTGCAGGTCCAAAAATCTCCCGTTTTTAGTCACTAGACAAGAAGAACAAAAGAAGAATATGTTGGTATTAAATACTCAGACTCAGAAATCAGTAAATAACCAAAAAGTGACAGTATGAATTGCTCTGTATATATCTCCACCACTTAGATGATGACCTGTTATATTTATAGAATGTCTCTATTGATTTTTTTTTATTTACCTGTTCTACAGCACAGTACAAGTGTACACGGGTCTCCTGCATTGACTTTGTTCAAAAACAGCCTAATTATCAATAAACTGCTTGGTTGGCCTTCACCTGAGAACTAAGGAGCTGTAACTGTGCACCACTGAGCCAAGTGGAAGTGTGCTAATCTGAAGCTCATCTTATAGATTGAACCCATCCACACAGGAAATCTGCCCTCGCATGCTGTTGCTACTAGATATCAATGACTTGAACAACCCTGAGCATTGATCCAAACATATCCCTCTTCCTCCCTTCCGTCCCTGTGCACCCTCACCCAGCCCGCACCACACCCGCTTCTCTTCATCCTGCCACCCCTTCTCTTCTTTTCATCTCATTTTCCCATTTTTTTCTTCTCTTCTGTGTTGTCCATGCTTCACTTCTTTCCTATATTCCTCCCTCCCTCCCTCTCTCTTTTCAGCTTTCCTCCTTCAAAGGAGAGAGGACACAGCTGAAACAAAGGCTGCTTCTGTACCAGCTGAGGCAGCAGGACGGAGTGGAGGGGGAGACAGCTCAAAACGAGGCAAGGAGGAAAACAATGAGGGCAAAGAGTAAGGTGGAAAGGAGAGAGAGTAGGACGAAGCAGGAAACCTGAAGACACAAAAATGATGGAGGCAGGTGGAAGACAGTAAAACATGGATGAGAAAGCAGGAGGAGATAAAGATAGATGTAGAAAGAGAGTTAGAAATTGCTCTCACATCAATAGTGTGGTGGTGTCTGGTATCAGCAGGATCTCACACACACACACACACACACAGACACACGTATAAAGTGTTATCACAGTTAGCCAATAACAAAATCTGCCTGGAGCAGCACAAACACACTCCACTTTATCACATTTAGAATATCTACCTGCTCTAAATGTGCCACTGGACTGCTCTCACAGTTATGACTGACTAAACTGAGGTTATTTATTTAGTTTTTATTTTATCTATTGAGATAAATGAATTATATTAAACATAATCAAAAGCCATAATTTGTTCTCCCTTATTAGACAAAATATTGGACTTAGACAGCAAGATGCACACATGGATAGATGGACAGATAACATGAACTTAATGGAGGATAAAAGTTGTTATTTGTAAAATTAAGAATTCACCATTCTCAATATGACCTTAAACAGAAAAGCTATTACAAGTATTTTGCAGTTAAAATGAAGGCTCTTTGTCAGCAAATCTGCCAAAGAGCAGAAAAGGTGTTAATATGCAGAATATATCCTGCATGCAAGGACGTGAGCTTTACATCCACTGAGCACTGGGGGAGAAAAAGACACGTGTGTGCTGTACAGGCACATGCAGCATAAACTGCACATTCAGCAAGACGGCTTTCACGTACGTGGCAGTGAACGACCGATCTGTCTGTTCTCTAAACATTTGTTTATTTATCAAACTCCTTTAAATTTTTAAACGTTGTTCCACCCTGAATATGACCCTGAAAGAAACACGACTACGATTACAAAGTGAAACAGTGTTTTTGCCTGCACAGCAGAATCCAGTCCAAGGCTTTTAAGTAATTCCACACCAAACTTTGTTGAAACAGCTATTTACAAACATAAATCGACTAATGAAATTCATCAGCTTTACAGAATCTAGTCTATCTCACCTGTATATGCTTGAAATATATAAAGAAAGAAAAACTTGTCTTAGTCTCATTCACCATCAAATCTATTTTTTAGCAATCTGACAATTGCAGCAGAAGCAGCATTAAAGTTTGATGAAATCCATTACAGCACAAAGCATTAAAGTTGCACCAGACAACAGCATTATATAAATGATGGGCCAGTGGTTAGCTTCTTGCAGATTCCCTGTGCGAATAGACAACATGTGCAGTCTAATGAGCCTGCGTCCCCAGGGTGAGACTACATTCACTCAGTTTTGGTCCGGACTTTGCGACAGCGCATGTATCCTTTAATGAGATCGAGTACCTGGGGTGACACGCCACAGTAACTTCACTCTACATGGCTTCCTGATGATGATGAAAGCTTTGAACAATCCCCACGTGGAAAAGGAAAAGGAATTCTGTCCACAGAAAAAGGTCTCCTAAAAATAATAACCTTCAATTATTCAATATCTTATGTAACTCCAAGCTAGGAGAAGGCATTAACTAGGCTGTACAGCTGCAGGACGCCTGCTGAATTAAAGCTTGTTCATTCTTTACTTTATAGTTTATAACACGAACAGTGCACAGAGACTCCCCATGCATCATATATTTACGTTTCTTGCAGCCAATAATTACAACATGTCATTCGCAGTGTTAGGTTTGTTGGTAACACAAGGCTTATGGTGGCCCCAATGATTAAGTGGCCTAGCAAAGTTCAGTACAGTGACGGTGGTACACAGAGGAAATCAGCACATATTAATTTAAGTGCGAGTGAAATATTATTTTACTCTTTATTGGTATTCAATTGTTTAATGCGAAGATACTGAGGTTAGGTTACTGTCTCTGTCCTGGTCTGTTGAAACCAGGACCAAAAAACATTCATAATCGTTGTCCAGTTATTAAGTGTGTGCCCACCTTAAGCTTCCACAGAGACAAAAAATACTAGCACATGAAAAAATAAAACAAATATAAATGCCATATTCTTGTGCCATGTTCTTCATGGAAATGCACATTAATTCACATTATCTTTAGCTGATTTTATGGAAATATGGTTAAAATTTGAACTAAAGCTAAAGACAACCAGATGATTCGGACTGAAAGCTTACCAACCAAATTAGAGCTGGGCGGTATGACCAAAATTCTATATCACGGGATATTTCAAAATTATGACGGTTTCACGGTATTCAATGGTATTTTTTTCACCATGCATGAGTGGGTGTTAATCGTATTTTCCACTGATTGAGAGAAGAGCGCCAGATCACAACAGAAGTCATTTCAGTTTGCCTTTCCTATAGAACAGGTC
>JAUMHL010000004.1:16203069-16216062 GCA_032362345.1 Sandelia bainsii
TGAACTTTTTACGTTTTCTATAAATTTCACCCGAAAGCCAAATATCCCTAACTTTTTGTGAGTAGTGTATATATATATTTGTATATATATATATATATATATATATATATATATAATGTGTGTGTGTCTCTAGCAAACAAATGTGAGTGCAACGTTACTTGCCTGCTTTCAACAGCTGTGAAACTGGATTCAATGCAAATACACCACATGCCCACAAAACAAACACACGCAAACATAACAAAACAATAATGTCAGTGTAGACAACACAACTGCAACTATGTTCAAATGCAGCTCAGTTACCCAGTATGCTAGGCCAAGTGCTGATTTACATATTGTCGAACTACAAGTGTGTACTGTGGGTTTTGAAAACAGATAATGGAAAACTGTTTTGGGCTTGGCAACTGCTTATTTTATTTCTGGCTGCACAGTATTTTTTTTATTTCACTATTTGCATTCCTAAAATAATTTTAAAACTGGCCTGGCCTCATTATTTTCCTTAGAAGTTTCTTCACACCACAACAGACTGGTCTAGCTCTGGTTTCCATGGCACTGCTACTATATCTATCAAATTTTCATACAAAGCCAAATATGTAGTACATTGGCCTTACATACTTTGATTGTCAATTAGTTACATCATACATTTTTTGATTGATTTACTAAGCACTAACTCTATAAAATATCTATAAATAAATGATAAATGATAAGGTCAATGACAAGCTGCCAGGCGTTGTTTTGTCTGACCTTTAATAAACTAGACTAAAGGCCTACAATAAGTTTGCACTTATTACAGTCATGAAGCTATAAAAGTCATTTTGGGAAAAGTACAACATTGACCTGATGATGGTGCTCAATGAACACATCTGCCCCGAAATGCAGCATAATCAAAGCAACACTTATTAAGACAGTGATTTGGACTCAACCACAAACATCACCCTGAATGCGCTGCTGGAGTCAGGAGATCACCAACTTTTTTTTTTATCTTGGGGCCATTTGTTCCAGTGCATCCGGTAGGTGTAGACATGTGGCACTGGATAAGCCCTTGAAATTTCTGACATGCTGGTGGAGCTAGTTGAATAGTCAGAATCACCAAAGCCATTAGGGTTAATTCTCTGGGAACCATGAACATCTGTATAAAACCTCATGACAACCGTTTCAAAATGTAAGCCTCATGGTGATGCTAGAGAGAGTTTGAGCAGATCACTAAAGTCAATAGGATACATTTTCTGGTGACCATGAATGCATCTACAAAATGTCATGGAAATTTATGCACTAGTTATTTCACTAAAATACAACCATTTCAAGAAGGTGGAGCTACAGGAGAAGTCAGGTGATCACCAAAGAAGTAGTTTTCCTTTTCTAGGAAACATAAATTACTAGATTTCATTGCAAACTATCTAGTAGTGGTTGAAATACTTGAGTTGGGCTCAAGTAGTGCACCGACCAATATGCATTGCCCTCTGTTGAGGCCCATTACCAGCTAAAAAAGCTGGTGAGCTGTGAAGCGCAAAGCTTCACATTTGAGCAGCTTTGACCATGGAAGGTTTTATATACTATCAAAAATAGCTATTTATCAATTAATTGACACATTGTCACTGCTCAAATTATTAATCAATGACAAACTAGATTATTCTCTACTTGCATCAGGCAAGAATGGTACCTGGTAGGTTTTAAACTAAGTCAACTCTAAAACCATTAGAGACTACCAGAAAGATAACCTCACAAAACAAAAAGACAGACTTCTCCCCAGCCTCCCAGTTGTTTTTTTAATGTTAGGAAAACTTGTTTTTGTTTCTCCTGATGCCATTGACTACAATCACATTTAGACAAAATGTCATGGTTCAGCCCTGAGACCTGGTCTGATCTGATTACTTTCCCTTTCATGTCCACTTTTATTTTGATATCCCTTAGCCTAGCACATTTATTCGCTTCCTGTCTGTATCTCTGCCAGCCGGTAATCAGGTAAGTGATTACACCTGTAGAGGGATCATTTAAGAGTCCTCTCTCCTTGTCTCTTTGCCAGATATTTGCCACTCACCTCTTGGTGACTCTCCAGCCAGCTCTGTGCTTGTTTTGTTTTTTTTTTCTCTTCTCCACCTGTTCTGACTGTTGTTGCCTGAGATAAGCTGTGAACTTCTGATGTCCTTCTGAGATCAGCTGCTGTTCACCACATCTGTTTTCTGGATCGCCTGTTTGTCTATGCGAATTTGAACGTGATTCTGTCACCGCCTGGTTTGGCTGTCCCTGCTCTAATTCTCACTGTCGGTTGAGGACTTGGAATCTGCTACTGGATCTGCCTCAGTATGTAACATGAAGAGGTTACCATTTTGGAACTTTGCTGATTGTTTGAAGAGGATCTTTTTTTGTGTTTAAGGAAGAGGATTTTCTGGTGGATGGATGTATTATATATGTTCATTCTTTAAGTACTTGCTACTTACCTTCAGTCAAGTTCATGTTTTTCGCCCCTGAGGCACAGTGTCCACAATTGTTGAGATTCTGCAGCATCTAACCTACCTGCCTATTCTATCCTAGTGTGTGTTTATTCCATTCTCCTAGTCCATGTGGCAGGCGCCATACTCAACTGGAAACTGCCATTTCGTCTTCTTGTCACAAGACTACCTGCTCATCTGCCCTTCATCCACTTGTGTATCCACCTAAAATTCACTATCTAGATGCTGACCATCACTTACATCCATAGAGGGCACCATATCACACATTACCACAACCACTAGATTCCTGTTATTGATTCTTTAATAAACTTCTTAAACCCATTCTCGGCATCTGCCTGTCATCTGGGTCCAAAAATAAAATCCATCACACAAAATGAAAAACAGGCAAGACATGACTACAATCTGAAAGTCATTTTCCATTTTCACTACCTCACTTCTTGCTTTTATTTTATATCACATAGCTCAGTATAAAAATGTAAACACCAGATGATATGTGTGTGAGTGTTGTGTGGTGTGTGTCCAGCTGGACCATCTTTCATCTCTGCATCTGCCATTCTTTTCCACCTCATCTTACATCTTGGTGACTGCTACTCATCTGTCCTCTCTGTCTCCCACTCTGCCTATCCTTCCATCCATCCATCTCTGCCCACCCAGCTCCCTCTCTGTTCCCATCATCCTTCAGTACATCTGGCTCGATCCACCCCCTTAGCTGTGCTGTCATGGCAGAAGCCCAAACTGCCTCAGAGGAAGGAAGATCAAACCCCTCTTTGTGTTTTATGTGTCAAGTTTTAAAACCACTAGAAAAAAAATCTAATCATGTAGCATTTAGAGTCCATTGTGAACTTTATTTTCACATTCATCCTTAACATACCCAGTACTGGTAGGATACACATTTGCACATCCTATAAAGTCAGGCAGAAAATTCAATGAGAGAAATAGAGTGCTGTGAAAAGTATTTGCACCCTTTCTGATTTGACTTTTTTTTTTTTTTTTGCATATTCGTTGCAATTAAGTGATTCAGATCCTCAAACAAATTTTAATATTACACAAAGACAACCTGAATGAATACAAAATACTGTTTTTAAATGATTTTATTTATTAGAGGGCGCGGGGAGCTGTCTAAACCTGCCTGGCTCTATGTGAAAAATTAATTACTCCAGGAAAATGATGGCAATTCATCCAGGAGGTCAAAAGAACCCAGAACAACATCTAAAGAACTACAATGATTCAACAATAAGAAAGAGACTGGACAAAAAGGGCATCCATAGGAGAGTTCCAAGGCAAAAGCCACTGCTGATCAAAAATAACACAAAGGCTTGTCTCACATTTGTCAAAAAATATCATGATTATTCCTAAGACATATGGGCAAATATTCTGTGGACTGATGAGACAAAAGTTGAACTTTTAGGAAAGCCTCGGTCCCGTTACATCTGGCATAAAACTAACACAGCATTTCATAAAAAGAACATCATCATCAAACATCATCAACAGTCAAACATGGTGGTGGTAGCGTGATGGTCTGGGGCTGCTTTGCAGCTTCAGGACCTGGATGACTTGAAAGACAGCTTTTTTCCCTTAGTAAATAAAATCATCTATTTACACGGATCTTCTGTATAATAAAATTTCTTTGATAATCTGTATCATTTAAGTGTGACAAATATGCAAATAAAAAAAATAAATCACGATTAACATCACAGCAGAGATAACGCCAACACAGGCTATGCAAGAACGTCATGTTGCGTAAGCAATCAAGTGGTAAACAGCAAGTATATCCCCAGCCTAATTAAGGATTCAAACCTGGACCTGAACTCATACCTACTCGATCTCCTTAAGCAGGCACTAAACTAAAGTTCTGCAAGGTCCTTCACTCTAACTGAATGCTACCAGGGGGCATTTTCACTGGAGTGAAAATTGCAGAACAGAAGCAGGGCAAAAACGTCAGCACCCAACTCTTTAAAACGTCTGCATCAGTCCTACAGAGTTGCACATTCAACACCGACACGCACACAGTAAAGTTTCACTGAGTGCAAGCAGGGCTTTCTCTAAAATCCCCTTGCTAGCGACTTAAGCTCTTTTCACACTATCAGAGGCAGCAAATGGCAGCAAAAAAGACACAGCAAAAGGCCACCTTGCTGGTTTTCTTTCTAGAGTCTTGAAAAAAACACCAAACACAAGAAAATGCTGCTGCACCTCTTGGTTCAGTATTTGATATGAAACATAGCCTTTAAACTCAGTACCCATGAAAAACATTTTGATGTTTTTACTTTGCCTGAATTTAATGTGTCTGTGTGTTTGTGTCTGTGCACTGAGGAGGATTTGTTACACAAAGGGCCGATCAATAAGGATCCATTGAACAAAGTCAAGAATGTATGGTTCATACAGCTTATGTTTCTCATTTCAGTTCAGTTTTATAGCATGTGACAAAGATTAAGGTCTTACAGAGTGTATGCTCTTGACCCATGAGACATTTTGTTTTCTTTTTCTTTTTTTTCCATTTCCAAGATGCAGCACCAAAAATAATAACAGTAAGCCACTGATATTTCTTCAGATACAATTTTCTGGTCCAAATCACAGTTCAGCGCATAATATTTAGTTAGAGTTTAGAGTATTTACACTCCCCACAGCTCAGAAAGTGGTAAATAATTATTAGGCAACCTCTTCATATCATCATTTTTGTCATAGAGGTAAGATAGAGGCAATTATATATAAAGTGTATATTACACAAATATATACTTGTACACACTCCCAACATGTCATTCATTACAGTGGAAAGGCTAAATGAGGCTAAGTTTTTTTAGACAAAGTAAATAATATATAGTATCTCTGATTTCTCTTTCATTATGAGCCAAGATTTTTCTGTTACTTATTTATTAGCTATTGACTAATTAGTGACAGAAGATAATTAGTGTCATGTTGGAGGTTTCCATCACCAGTGGGACCCAGAATATGGATATTTCATTTTGATGCTAATAAAGTAATATTGTTCAGTGAAAGTATTCTAGCAATCATCTAAAATAAGTGCACAATACATTCAGATATGCTCTATAAGCTTAGAATGACCTCAGTAATCTGTGGGAGGATTGCAGACTGTTGTACTGATCAATACCAGTGACTCAACTATTTCTTGGCCAAGTGCTGAGATTTTTGGTTTTTCATTCTTCAATACATATTCAGAGTTTTCCTACTTCCTACTTTTCCTACAGAACAAACCATGGTGCTCTTTTATAAATCTTTTACATAATGACTTGACATTGGTCTTCAAATTGCTGCAAACTCCTTTTAAGTATGGATGAATCACCACAGCATTTGCAGCCAGCAATTTTGACCTGGTCACAACCACATTTCTTTTACCAGGTAGTCTGGTAGTCATCTAGCCTCTGGGGAGGCTATCCAGACAGGAACATCCTCTTCTTTGAAACAGAGATTTCAGACAGGCACCCTGCCGGCGAAGCAGACAGCTGTTTAGTATTTTCCATCAGTTCAGTTACTAAGTCAACACAGGCTTAATCTCCCGTGGTGTAATAAAGTTTCTTTTATTTATTTCATTTTAAGTTATTTATTTTATTTGGGATTTATGCCATTTTGATTTCATGAAACAGGTGGTCCAGGCATGCGTAAGTGTAATCCATTCACAATAATACTGTTATTTGTTCCAGACTGTTAAGTCCATTGAGCTGCATTGCGGCGATATGTCAGACTGAATACATCTTCACAGATGGTTGTCCACAAAAAACAGAGGAAATAAAAAGGAGCTGAATGATGGTGTAAGGCAAATATGTAGATTTTTTTTTTCCAGAACCTTTACAGATGTTTGCACACACAAAGGAAGAAGCTGTGGTTTATAATGGGAAACAGATTCTGGTAGAGAAGAAAAATAAATAAAAAATATGTACAAAATAGATGAGTAAAGTGTTATATTTGTTGACTGTAGAGTATTTTTAAGTTTGGATCACATTATTATTTGTTTGTACTGTAATTCAGGTGGTCATTACAGCAGACTAGCTCCAACACACTCAAATTATAACAAGTACAAAGCAACTGCACTTACTGTATGTCATGGCCAATGAGAATTCTTAATTCTGATAGGAGGGGAGGTATGGATCAACTTTTAGTAAGTGGACAGTATAATGCAGTCAAGTTCTACTTAAATGGATGTAGCATTCATCTGTACACCAATAAGTCAACAGTGAAGTTACTTTATAGATCATTGGGCTAAGGTTATTTCCTACCTGTTTGTAGGAGCCACACAGGCATCATGATAACTTATAAATACAGTAGTTACATATTATCACTTTATAGTTTTTAACGTCAACACATTAGTAAGTAGCTGCTCATGTAGCAGATGCAAAGCAACATTCACATTGATTTGAAATGTCTGAATATCTCTCTTTAGCTCTTCAATAAGTCATTACAGGAAATATCTGTTACTTTAGTTGGTAAATTGTTCACTATGTTCACCAGCTAGCGGCTACATTTGTATATGTATTGTTTTGTGCTGTAGTGTACAGTTTGTTTTCACTAGAAAAAAGCTGCGTGATGTTGTTGGAAACGTAACTTGATTGCAGTTTCATACACATTTTTCATTGTTGCAGCATCCTTGAAATACTGCATTGAGTATACAGTACATATCATTCACAGGAAATAATCAATGTACATAGAAAACTTATAATTCAGTTCTATCTGATCTTATTTTTCTGGTCCCAACTACTTAGACAGCACTGGATTTCAACCAATATCATTTCTGCAAACCTTGAAAAAACTGGAAATATTTGGAGAAGAAGAAAAAGGAAGAAAACAGTCCAACACAGAGATACAAATGGCTTTGATCTACATCCCCATGAAACTGGACAGCCTACACACAGTGTATGTTCAGTACATATCTGTCTGTGTACATAATTATGTGTCTCTCCACAAAATGTCAGAGGACTTCAAAAGACATCAGACAAGTACACAGACACACACTGCATATTCCATTATTTTGAGAAATAGGCCTGAATATATTCTGCTGCAGCGTGTTTTAGTGTCAGGGACAGAAATAGTGCCTGCAATGGAGCCAAGTTTGCTACTTAGACCAAAGAGTAAAAGAAGTTTTTTTTAAGGCTGTAGAGTTGGTGCAGCAACACTGACAGAGACACAAAGGTGGAGAATCAGTAAACACAAAGCAGATACACACTATGTAGAAATATGATCCCAAGTTCTAGCATTAATGTATAAACTTCACAGAATGTTTGCAAACTGAATATTGCACTGAACAAACTACAAATCAAGACTGATCCTTTCATTTATTTTTAGTCGTTGACAGTCAGAAACTAGCACATCCTCTACAACTGAACACAGAGAGTACACATTTGGCAGTAACGATACACTAACAGCCCTGTCAGTTGGCAACCAATGAAATCCCGCGAGAATGAGGCAGATCCTTGTGTCTTGCTGTACCAAATCAGAAATGGAAAGATGGTAAAGAAGCAGATGAAATGTGCTAAAATTGGATAGGATGGTGTATGGGGAAATGAAGGTAAGTCAGCTCTACAAAGAGAACTGGACGAGGGAGAACATCAGAGGGAGGTACTCAGTGACTCATGGATAACCGTGAGCACCCGTGGGGAAATAATACTGAAGGGTGACCATATCAGGAGAACAGTACTTTTAACTATTGAAGATAAATAGAAGACTTTTAACAGTGAATTAACCAGACACTGTGTGATTTGCTCTCCCAACTGTGAACACCACCTGACCCTGACTGGGACACACTTAGCCCAACTTCATCCGAACAGACGTCACTCACAAATATTACATAATAATATATACCTGATTAGCTTGTGTAACACTGTGTGTGTGCCTATCTTTGCTGGAGTCTGTAAGAATGTGTGTCTTTGGTACTCATTGGTTTCTGCAAAGTTACAATTCATTTATTTGGCAATATTCTTCTAGATGATCATGTATAATTATAATAAATTAAAGGAAAAAAAAAAAAGAAGTTCAAGAATCAATCAAGCAACACACACGAGCACACACACACAAACACACACACAGAGAAACAATAACCACAGCCGAATTGCAAGGATTGCTATATTGTGTGCTTTTGATTGTTGATTCAACACAACAGCTGAGCAATCTATTTCTCACATATTGACTCACTACTTCCATCTTAACTCAATTCTGTAATTCGCAAGCAGCCAACCAGATCTGTGAGTTATTGGACATTAGTGAGACAATGTGTTTTTTCTGTATCCCCAGAATTGGAAAAAGCTCAACTATATGGCCAAACTCATTCCAAACATTTGAGTCGTGTATTGAGTCTCATTAGCAGATAAAGTGTTTCTATTCCACACACACATTTTGCATCTCGCCTGATAAACCAGCAGAATCAGAATCATACATAATAAAACACTCAGAGGGGGAAAAAAATCCACCGCAGAATTAGCTAATTTGGTCATAATCATCTCTGCGAAATTGGACTGAGAATTGTGAACATTTGTGTAAGGAGGGAATCGATTACTTTATGTTTACAACTGAAGCTAAAGTTGGACGGGCGGCATATGGAAGTTATGCTTTAAGATGGAATCACTCTTGTTTTTCAGTCTTATGTGGTGTGAAATCCGTGGTACATATGGATACTTAACCATATGTGAATCATCTGTTTACTGTAGTTGTGCTGTAGTTCACTTGAAGCATATGGTGGCTAACACAAACAGTATGGCTGGTTAATTTGAAGTCAATCTATTCAAATCATACTTTTCTGGAAAGCTGCACTGAGCTGTGCACAAATGCACGTAAACCAAACACACCTCTTAAGGTTTACTGAGTGTTGTACATATGCTTCAGTACAGCTCACTAAACCCAACTGCTGTGTTATTTCACTGCCCCTTAGGCTGCATACATCTATTAATATATTACAAACACAAAAAAATTCTACACACGACACACTTACAGAAATATGCGCATCTGTACATCATGTGTATAATTCATGAATTCACTTCATGTAAAAAAATTCATGTAATTCATGTGTGGCCAAAAATGCTAAAGTTACAAAAGTATTAACATGCCCACTGTTAAAAATAACACACAGTATGTGTGTTTTGAAGCACAAAGTCCACTTCTTTTCAATCTGAACTGCATCTCACACTCTTCATTTAGCTTCTGAAGTCGTCCTACCTGTGTTCTCATCACACGAGCACTAAACTGCTCTAAATGCAGATTGTGTGAGTAGCCAACAGTCGATAGCGATGGTTGCTCATCTCACCTATGACCCACCTTTCATAACCCTCAGTATGACACATTGTTTTAGAGATTGCTGTTTAATCCATGTATGAATCTTGCATAATAATGCCAGAATGTGTTACATAAGCTCATGATGGGAACACCCACCATCTGGTTACCATGACATTACCGACCAACCTTTATTTCACCCAAGCTATTGAACGCAACAACACACGCTATCACACGTTTTTATTTACACATGGCACTCTGCAGAAACCATTTTTAAAAAATCCACTTATGGAATGTGAAATACACATTTACAAGAAATGTCATAATAATTTCTTCTAATCATGTTCACAGTTTAACTCAAGTGAGGTTGTGAATTATTACTAATTGTCTATTATGATTCCTACATAACTTTGTGTTTAATTATCACTACAAGCAGGGGGTCACATGGTGCACAGCTATTTCTTTTTTCTTTTTTTTTTGTGGATAGTGGATAGCGGATAGCTCTCACCCACACCTCCAATATTGTTTCATTGATTGTTATCAAGCTTTGTGTTTACTTGAATTAGCTTTTCTTGGTGTCAAATGTCCACTTGTCTACACTGTTAATAATGTTTTCCAATATGCACATTAACACATGAGTGTTCATTATTGTAACTTAAATGAAAATATGACCACATCTTAAGATAAATTTATGCCTCCAAAGGGTTCACTTACTTTTTCTTGCCACCACATAGGCAAGATGGGGCTGCCTTCCAGACAGTAATGTAATTACATTGTTAGCAGTCATTGTGTCAAGTACTGTGAGCTATACACAGGTCACAGCCTTTACCTCTCTCACTTTTGGAGATGACATTGCACTTGCTCTACCTTGCTCTCTCCCGCTCTCGCAGTCTCGCTCTGTCATTGAGGCAGACACTGAAGGCTTGTGAGGGAGACAGTGACTGTGCCTCTGTTTAAAAGGCATTCGGCTTGTAACTTTTACTGCTGTCCTCTCGGTCTGTGTATCTCTTTGTCTCGCTGACATTACATTTGCTCCCACCTTTAGTCACTGCTGTCAGTTTGTTTTTATCTCTCTGTGTTACAAACACTTCCCCAACTTTTCTCTTTATTTTTCTGCAGGCTGATAATAAAAGATGACAGGCAAGGACAACTTAGTAATATGTCTAAATACTTTACCTTCATCTAAATACCTACAGGGATGTAAGAAAATATTGATTCACTAGAATATTGTGATATTATGCTTTGTGATATTGTATTTGTTCCCAAAAACAGTATTGATGATGTTCCAACCTTCCTGTCCACTGGTTTTTGCCTCCTACAAATGCCACACAGCCTCCAAGAAAAATCACTGGAACAACCGATAGAATACGTGATTACGAGTCACTAATGTAAATTAAATTCTATCACCTAACACATAGCAACAGATAAACAACTGAAACAATGAAATGTTAGGCACAGAAACAGGAAGCAGGCAGTTCAGAGTTCAGTTCGCGAACACAGGAATTAGTAAGAACAGACGTTGTTGGATGCAAACAAGTGGGACGATGTGTTTCAACTCAGGGTTATGTGTCCAAACATGCCCAGTTTGGAAGAAATTTAATAGGAACTATCAAAGAAACAAAAGAGGAAAGTTCCCTGTAAAATCCAGAGACGTGTTGTAAGATCTGGTCTGACTGTGGCTAAACGCTGAATCCTGAAAGTGTGTCAAAATGTCAGAAATTTTCATAAATCCATTCTCTTTATGTTTTTATTCTTTCTTTCTTATTTGAGTTCTTGATGGAGCTGGATCCTGTCCCAGAATGCACTGGGAGATGGGTCAGAGATGTCCTGGAGACATTGCTTTTTGTTGGCAAGTAGCCACTGTATGAATAGGAATAATAGCCTCCTAGGTTGTATGTTCAGAACTGTAATGGAGTCATGTTGCTCTTCACCTAATCAATATAAGCTTGACATTCATCCTCTTTTAGCTAGCTCTGATTTTTTTGGGGGGGTGGGGGTGTTTCATTCTCTAGTTAATAAAACCTGCACCACAGCAAAACCTTTCAAATTACATGTAGTTATTTCAGCTGTTGCAAATGTGAAAATATTGATTATAACAGCTTTAATGTTCCTTCAAGTCTCCAAAACTAAAACTAATATATAAAAAAGTACTACTCAAAACTATGTTTAATATAAGAACACATATTATACTTCAATACAAGTAAGTAATAACTACAAGGTGCTCACCGAGAGGCCAGAGTCGATTAAAGTCTTTGCTTTGTGATGTCTGACTGCATTTTCAGTCTTACAGTCAAGTCCTCGTCTGGTACAAACACAAGATTCAGATTTGAAAATGTAAAATACAGATAATATTCTCAACAGGGTTATCTCACAGTTAACATTCAAAGCTTTAAACCGCTGCGACATCCTTCAGAGCTGTGGAGGGTTTTTTTGGGGGTTTTTTCATCATTAGGATGTTGAAATCCCATTTCGGTGTTCAGTTATCGTTGCCTCCGCCACTTTTATGCAATTTGTCAAAGTCGTTTCAGAGGAAGCTGCCTCCCTATCTTTAGTAAGCAGCAAAAATCATAAACACGTGACAGAATGATTTCTTTTTAAAACAGGTCACCTCGTCCCTGCTTTTCTCTTCAGAACTTCAGGATTCTTGTCACTAGAACTTCTTCCTGCTTCTCTTATTTTTTCTTATTACTTTATGATTATTCAGTGTGGTTCTTTTTAGTAAGATTTTATGGTTAATATGCTGAGCTCTCTTCCTATTTCCGGCTATACATTCTCACTCATCCACACCCATTAACTATCTATAAAGATGACAGTTTTCTAAGACTTCCATGATTAATCTGCACAGTATATTTAGTAGTATCGGCTCAGAGACGATAGGTGAGAGTTACAAACACAAAACACATGGTTATAAAACACACACACGTGCACACATACAGTAAAGTCCACACAACTCCACAGTGTGCTAGCACTTCCAATAAATTTTATGGGAATAATAAATGAAGTGAATTAATTCTAATTGAGAGTTCAGTTCACACACATTATGCTCTACGACTAATTGCTATTTCATGCAGGGTCTCATGGCTCCACACACACACACACACACACACACACACACACACAGCATCTTAAAACCCAGTACGACCCAACACAAGTTCCTTGTTGAAGCTAATTTAAAACTAACTTGTGCAAAAATATAGCAAAATAACTGCAAATTATTTATCAATCATTTAATGTTTATTACAGCAATTATGTTCTATGCATCCGGCTTCCTCCCACCATCCAAAGACATGCATGTTAGGTTAATTGGTGACTCTAAGATTGTCCGTAGGTGTGACTG
>JAUMHL010000004.1:16220316-16231932 GCA_032362345.1 Sandelia bainsii
ACTTTTAAATATCTAGGATTTTTAATTGATGATCATTTGACTTTTAAGGAGCATATACAGTATGTTGTAAAAAAACTTAAACTTCTTTTAGGATTTTACTATAGAAATAAGTCTTGCTTTTCTTTTTGTGTGAAATTGGTGGAAACAACC
The DNA here is from genome assembly GCA_032362345.1 of Sandelia bainsii. Classification (NCBI taxonomy): domain Eukaryota; kingdom Metazoa; phylum Chordata; class Actinopteri; order Anabantiformes; family Anabantidae; genus Sandelia; species Sandelia bainsii. The sequence continues at coordinate 16,220,467 of JAUMHL010000004.1, forward strand.
TTTTTGCCTATTATGGACTATGGAGATGTATTGTATATGAACACTCCGCTTCATTGTCTTCGCATGCTGGATAGTGTATACCATGGGGCACTGAAATTTATTACCAAATTACCAATTATGGTTTCACTAATAGCTTATTTTTGTGTGTCTGGGTGTGCGTTTGTGATTTGTTTGTTTGTCTAAATTAGCATATGTAGTCATATGTAGTCAGTCACCGTGCGCCGATTCCCTCTGTCTCATGTCAAAACATCTCAATAATGCCTTCACACTTGTGTGTTTTCCCCTGTGTATGCATGTGTGTGTTGTCGATGTTAATGTATGTGGGATCCATTATGCCCCTGATTTGTCAAGAAACACAAAGGTAGGGCTTGTTGCCAAGACTGAGACCTAGCAAGTGTGTGTGCGTGTGTGCATGAATCACTCGGTGGGAAATTTATTAAGACTTAACCATGGGAATTGTGGGGAAGCACTTTACTGTTTTCTATCAGATTTGACCCTAAAATCATAATGAAATTGACATGTAGGGGCGCTTTTAATTGGTTATTCTAATTAGGGAGGTAATAAATTGTCTTGAGCATGTGTGTGCATGTTTGTGCGCTCATCTGTGTGTGTGTGTGTGTGTGTGTGTGTGGTGGTACTTCACTCTCACTCTCGTGTGAGAAAAAAAGATCTGTACTTAAAAGCACAGTGACAGTAAACGCTTCTGTGTCCTTCTGTCTGTCTCTCTGCTGATGTCATTATAACTCTAATGAAGTTCGCTGGCGAAGTTAAGCCCCAGCCATATTCCCCTTAGCCTTACACACACACACACACACACACACACACACACACACACACACACACACAGTAGGGGTATTTAGAGAATTGGCTGTGAAGCTGCTCCCAGCTTGCCCACTGTGAACTGAATTGAGCTGTACAAACAGCATTTAAACAGTCAGACTAATGTATGCCTGTGTGTGTGTGTGTGTGCGTGTTCTTAATATCTTTGGAACTGAGACAAATATGACATTGTAGTGTTGAGTATTGTAAATCCAACAATAAAGAGGATGGGAGAGGGGAAATGAGAGAGAGATTCAGAGAGAGTTGAAGGTTGGGGAGAAGCTAAAGAGAGCAAGGAAATGAACGAAGACAGAAAGATGAGGGATGAGGAAAGACGAACAGGGAGAAGACCCTGCAGTTTGGCAAAGACAAATGTAGCAATCAAAAAAATGTTAGCTGCAATTACTAAGGTCTAGCAGAGCAGTTGCCAGTTGTCATGCCAGGTTACTAAAAAGTAGTAACCTACATTTTGATATTAAGCACAACCAGGAAAGATCAAATAATCTTTGACTTCATTCTGACTGTATGGGGTGACATTTTTCCAGTGACTTTCATGAACGACTTAATTCACAGGTCAGGTTAAAGTAATAGTTTGGCATTCGGAAAAATACAAATGAGCTTTCTTTCTCCTGTAGCACGGGGCCAGGTAGACACACAGTGTCAAAACAGCTCACCTGTCAGAGCTTAAAGCAGGATTTAGGGTGGGAATAGCATTTTCCTAATGTTGTGATATGCATCCACGCTTGCAAACAAGCGTGGATGACATTAGTGCAGCTGCACTGTACCAGGTGATGTAAGTCAATGTACAAAGATAACTCTCAAATTGACATATTAGTTCAGCCAGGATATCATTTTTTTTACTTCACTTCCCTTACCTTTCTCACATTTACTCCCTCCATTTTGCTACTTCTCTCCTATTTTGTCTCCTTAATCTGTTCTGTCCTTCCTGCAGTCCTCCTCTCCCTCCTCTGTGTCCCCACTTGTCCCCTCATCCTCTTCCTGGTTGACGTGGTGTGGTGCACAGTTGCTAATTTGACCTCTGCTGAGCAATCCATCCACCCTGTCCTATGTGATTTCACCACCACTTCCTCTTCTCTGTCATTCTATCCCTCTTTTCATCCTTTCACACATTTCCAAGATGACTTTCTTGTGTTTCCTGTTTTCTCTCCTCTTCACATTCACACCTCTGTCATCTTCTCCCGTGTGACTTAACTCGCATCTTTCACTCTCTTTCACACTTTCTCTTCTCTCTTTTCCCCTTGTTGTTCTCTCTCCTTTTGTCCATGCAATCCTCCTCTCAATTACCTTGTCTGGGCAGCATCTGGCAGCCTGGCCCAGTGTGTGTCTGTGTGTAGGTGACCAGGTGTCTAGGTTGTGTTGTACTGGGTTCTTGTCATTCGGAATAGAACAGCTGCTAACAGATAACAAGTAGCTGGCTTCCCCGCAGCTTTGGAGACAAATTAGAAACAGAGTCATATTATTCAGTCAGGACCTTTCATGTGTCGCCCCGGGCTTTAACTTGAACAAATGGCCACATGTTGATGAAAATTACCTTCTTATACAATTGGCTACTTTTGGCGAACATCAGACTTTGTGCCCTTTAAGTAATTGAACATAGACCAAACTGATCGCTCCTTCTTAGACATGCATCTCTCATTCTTGACTGCTAAGCCTGCTCACAATAAACATCTTTCTGTTACTTGATGCCACACATCCTTTGTAATTTGACAATTTTGTGTTCTCCCAGCAAGAATCAGGTTTAATGTACAAAGGACATGGCTTACGTAAATGCAAATGGCCTCACTATAGTACTGACCGTCTGCCAGCTGTGGAGCTGATCACTGAGAGATGAAATGGAGAAAGAAGATTAGGAAACCTGATATTAAACTTCTCACAGGGTCTTTTAAAGCCTCTTAGGCCCTTTCACTCTCACTTCACATCCTTGCCTTCCTCTCTCATTCTCCTGAACTACTGAATAAATTATGAAATTCAATCTGGATTCTGGAAAGCAATTATGTTACTTCACTAATTACTCAATTGCAAAAGTCATTAGTTACATTATTTGTTGCATCATTTCTGTTCCATCAAAGATTATTCTCAACAACTTCAATTTTATTCCCACACAATTGAAAAGAAGAAAGAGTAAGCTAGTGTTAGCAATTCAACTAATAAAACACTAAAAGACAAATTTGGATATGAGATTTGTTAGCTTGGTCCACGGGCGGGATGTATGGGGAGACAGTTAGCCAAGGTAACACATTCCAGACTAGTCTGCCCTCTTAACACACAGACTGATTCCCCCTTCCATCAAACCTGCGGTAGGACAAGCAGACCAACAAGTCTACATATCAGTGTTACTGTGATTACTAATTCTAATGCAGTTGCTGAATTCATAATTATGTTATCTTATACAATACATTACTGGATACAATTAGTCACATTACTGTAACAGCATTATTTTTTTACTGCATTCACACAATGTCAGCACAATAAAAGAAACACCCCATATGCAGAATCAATTAAAGTACAAGTGGGAGACTGACATGAATATTTTTTCTTTTACTAAATGTGGCATCACAGCACTGGCATCCATGCCAGTTATGTTAGGTATAGTTATGGTTGCAAAGCAGTAAAAAACAGTAGCACCAGAAATTACACAGTATTTGAAAAAACATCTCCTTTTCTTGCTTACTGAAAAAATACACTGTAGTACATTACAACTAAAGCACTACATGACTAGTACCCAAATAAGTTTCGTATGGTATGTTATGGAGGCATTTCTGTGGCTTGATTACAGATAGACGAGAGAAGACAGGAAACAACTAAGAGACAGATTCTGAGAAGGATGGACTCCAGAAACCAGAAACTGCTAAGTTGGTTCAGAAGTAGTACCGTCACAGTCACCCAGCCAGCTGCCACCTCCCAACCGAGTTCCACACTGTGCCTGTGGATTTTTAGTTCATAAACTGGTTCATCCCTCAAGTAAAAAAAAAAACACCCTGATTTCCAAAGTGTCTGGCTTTATGGTGTAGTGATAAGTACCCACATGTACTTTCACAATGAAAGAGTTCTTTACTTATTCATTTAAGTCAATTTAATATTTTCTGGTATTTTCACTCAAGCTGTGTTCTTTTATCAAAAATCTCCTGATGACCTTTTCAATGTCCCTATCATTATTACTGCTAATAAAATATATTACCCTACTGTCCTTTTCAATCCATCTGTATGTGTCTTTGTATCACCCACACTCACCCACACCTCTCTTTCTCCATTTCTCCCTGTGTCTCTCTCTCTCATTCACTCTCTGCCCTCGTGTCTGACGGATTGAATAATTCATGTTGATTCTTCAAGGAGGTTCTTTGTTCTCCCCCCAAGTGTTTTCTTTGAAAGCACTTGGGATGGTGTGTGTATGTGTGCAGCATTTCTGAGGCTGAAAGAAGTTAAACACATCCCTTATTCCTCTACTTTAACTCATTCACACACACACACACACACACACAAACAGACTCAAGGCATGCCACATTTCCTTAAACAACCTCTTGTTCCTTCTTCTTTGTCTACTGACATCTCTGTCAGGAGAGTAAATCGTGCTTGCCTGTAAATGTATATGTGTCATAGTGAATGTGCTTGTCTGTGTTGCAGAATGTAAAATGTAGAATCCTAAGAAATTGACACAAAAAAAAATTTTAAGTTTGCGTTCAGTAGGACAAATCTGAGTTTCTTGTGTATCTCTATGCACGTGAGCGACTTCTGGCATTTCTATTAGTATTCACCACCAGATTTGAAAACAATACCATGTGTGTATGAGTGTGTATTATTTAAGACGAGAGGTCATTATAGTTCAGCACTTCCTCAAACCTATTCATAGTGCTGTGATATATTAATGTGGGCAAAATATTGTGATGTATCACATCGTGAGTTAACCTGTGATTCTAGCTAGCTGTTTGTGTCCCATTTCCAACTAAACAGTCAGCGTTGTTTCATCTGAGAATGACGCAATTAATAATGTAACCATGACAACAAGCTAACCAAGTTCGGGCGGTACCTAAATCTGAATTTGTGTCCAACAGGTCATATCAGAGGGTAATAACAAATGATGATTTCAAAGGCAGTGCCACTGACACCGCCAACTAATTAAATCTTGGCATAATGCATGTTATGGTTATAGCAGAATTATACTATTAACTATAAATAGTGTCAAAAAGTATTTGATGCAATGAAAATCAGAAGGTTCATAAATTAGGTATTGAACAGATATGTCAGCCACATGCTGTGCACATGTCAGGTGCACTTGTGCCACCTCAGCTCCACCCAAGATTCCTTCCCTCTAAATTACTTGGTTTTTGCGTAAAGATGTATTTATTTTAATATAATTCAGACAGGGTCGTATTACAATGCTAAAAGAATACTCTTATGGGAGTACTCTACTGAGGCCTGCAGACTTAGTAGACCTCAAGGCCTAGATTCAGACTACAAAGTGGTATTTCAAGGGTTGACGGCACTTTTTTTTTTTTTTTGGTAATTAATAACACGTGTCTGAATGCTATCAAACCAGCCAGCACTCCTTGTTGTGGTTTTCACACGCATTTATCATCATTGCCGCATGTGTCATTTCCTACTTCAACAAAGGCACACACAGCCAGCATTGAGACAGATCCAAAGTCGTGAGAGAATGCAGTCATCACATCAGAGACAAAACCACAGTGACACTGGATAACTATCAGAAAAAATGAAATCAACCCACATTGTGCTTTGATATGATAAGCAGAGGTGGCTTCAACATGAAACATAATCAACTGTTTACGTCTTTGCTAATGTTAGACTTAGACTTCTTGAAAAACTGCATCGGTTACATTTGCTTAATGTATTCACTAGCTAGCAGTTGCAGTGGCACTTCTAACAATTCAAATAAACCAAAAAGCTTTAGCAAGTAAAAAGCAACAGGCAATTAATGATGCTAAAAAACAATTTAGAAATCGTCCATAGTTTCAGCGTAACCCTATGGCTAAAGCTATCATTGAGTGTCATACCTTTTGTGGATAGTTTACCATCAAAAAGTTGTCAAAAAGTGCCTTTTGTCCCAAGACAAGTTGAGTTTGTTTCTGTCCCTCTGTCATGTAGGCCTTGTTTCCCAACTCTAATGTGTATCAAATATGGCTGGAATGAGACTAAAGAAAAATTTATGTTTGACATACATATGGAGTTTAGGTTAGCATACCAAGAGGCCCAAGGTAATCATCGACTGTTAGTCCGCTACACAAAAGGTTGACTTGATTTCCGTTCTTTTGATTGGAATCACAGTCACTCCACCCGTCTAAGGCCTGGAGGCAAAATGAATATTCATACCATTTTAGACCCTAGTCATGAATATGTATAATTGTTAACACCAGATATGCAAATGAGGCAGCCAACCCAGATGGCTTCAGATCACGACATGATGATCACACTCACACACACACGCGCGCGCATGCACAGCACATTCTTGGAGGAGCAGGCAAACACACAAAGCATGATGTCTTCCTTCTTTCAACGTGTCTCGCAAAAGAGAGCCAAAATGGAGACAAGAGAGAGACTAGAAATGAACACAGAATTTAGTTGCCAATAAACCTTGAGTGTGGATATTATATTGACATCAACAGAATAGGCTACTATAAAGACACTCAACAAACACATGTTGACATGTCACAAAAGGACAGAAGTCCCGGTAGATAAATAGTTCTAAATGTGATCCATACGTATTTAACAAAGTCGAGTGTCAGTACTCAGCAGTGGCTTTTTGTGAGATTAAATCTGGTCCTTCGGGGACTACTGGCAGTGATATGTTATTAAAATCTTCCCCAGGTTCCTGAAGTACAACGTAGGCTGATAAGCAATAAGGTTAAAGAAGATTACTGCCCTATAGACAAGGCAGATTAATGATACTGTTGACTACAGAATACTCTGAAATATTGTGTTGTATAAGATAAGATTTCTTTCTTTAATTTGAGAGCATACTTTAATGGTTTCATGTTCAGATTTCGTTATGCTTTCTCTCAAACCTTTTCCTCCTCAAAATGTCCCTGCTCGCACTCACATTTGCTCTGCTCCTGTTCAGAACTGTATTTGTGCTCATTTGCTGTTACTCACACAGATTTGCTGTGCTCTTGCTCAAATCTTTCTCCTTGCACACAGCTACTGCTGCTGCGCAATCTCAAAACTTCTGCTGGTGAATTCTGCTGCTCGCACTTGGCTTTTCTGCTGGGATAAACTGTAATGACCCTATCAAAAAAGCAGCCAGCCAATAGAATTCAATCTGGAATGTACCAATCACGTAATGGGGCAGGGTCAGAATGAGGATGCTAACAGAAGACAATACTTATGTAGCATGAGGCACTGTAGCACAATGCTAATGTAAAAACGAAATATGCACAACATTACTAACCTGAGATACCGATATGTAGACAGCCGACTGCACTGTGGTTTACATTTCTTCTCCTTTATAGCAGGTTGTACACTGCCAGGAAGATAAAAATGGCAGCCTGGAGCTTCTCGTCGGTGTCCACATAATGTAGATAAACAGCGAAATGCTCTAACGCTTCATGCTTAACAGTTAGTCTCGTCTTTGTTGACTAACAGTGCATTTGAGATAGGGCTTCAACGATTAGTCGTTGTAACCGACGACGTCGACTACAAAAAATTGTCGACATGGATTTTTTATTGTCGACGCATCATAAACAGAACCTTCAATAGAGGCTCCAGTCACAAAGAACCACATTGGTTTTTGTAACTGCAATGCACTACATGAACGTCTGGGGGGCAGTATCGTTTGTTATTGTTTGTCAAGACTGCACACAGTCCTACCAACGAAGAAGAACGTCTGAGGAGAAGAAGAATGTAGAGGAAAATAAACGTGGTTGCAATGGCGAGTTGGATAGAGGAGGGGGAAGGAGATGGAAAAAAATTGAGACAGAAACTTTCTAAAGTGTGGGAGCACTTCACTGAAAAACTCGGCAGCACCAATGCGATGCATGAGCATCTGAAATGCAAGCATCCTGGAGCTGTGATGCCGCCGTCTCTTGTGAGGTAACCACAGGTCGCAGGCATCAAAATAGTCAGGCATGAAATAATCGTGACTAATCGACTAATCAAAAAAAAATTTAACGATTAGTCGACTACCAAAATAATCATTAGTTGCAGCCCTAATTTGAGAACACAAATACAGTTTTGAATATGAAAATATGAAAAAGTGTGAAAAAGCTGCATTACTATAAACCAAACAACTTCAAGTAATAAGAATAAATCTTCATATTCTCATGTCCGCTAGCAGCTCTATGAAGCTAGGCAGAATGGTGCTAAATGCTAATACTAAATGATAACATGTTTACAATAAGAGCATGCTAGCATTCAGCAGGTATGATGTTTATTTATGTTATTTTTTGCTAGCATGCTAACATTTTCTAAATGTGACCTCCGACTGAAGCTTTAACCTACATTCATTGTTTTAAGTTGACAAAGACATACAGAACTTTCTTTGTATTTGATGTTTCTGGTAACACACATTTCTTCCTCTCCTCTCACACACAGCCCACAAAGACACACACAATCACACAACAAAACCTGCCTAGATACAATAAGTACAATCAGATACTTCCTTTGAGCCAAAGCCTTTCTAACAAGCTTATCTGACAGTGTTGTTTGTGTGTGCATGTCTGCTCTTGTGAGCGCTGGTTAACATGCTACATATGACACATCTAATACGGCTACACACACGCACGCGGAGCTGTACTTGTTTCTGATGCAGGATTAAGGCCAACTAGCCTGTTGTCTACAAGCTCGACATCACCCGGCATCACATGCAGAGAATAAAATACTTTCAGTGTCAGTTCACACAAATTATCGATTTACCTCGATGCTTCAGTCTTTCCTACTGATGTATCTTGGTTGAGGAAAGTTGTGTAATTAATTATGCAAATTCAAATGATTGAATGCATTATACACACTGGTACAGCCTTGAAAGCGGTGACTTTGCTTTTACAGTGCAGTAAAAGCCACTATAGCCCACTTTAAATCAAGCAGAAATTACCTGAAAGGCTTCAGTAAGTTTAGCCATGTTGTGTTGTGCCTGATGAAAACTGCTGCAGTAGTGTCAGATTTGTTTTACTGTGCAGCCAGAACGAGGTCATCCTGAGCGACAAAGCTCAACTGGGTCACAGGCTGTGACTCACTGTATGTTGCCATATACCTGGACTCAGTAAAACCCCCACCTAGCACCAGCATGGAGGCATCAGCACAGAACTCTCACTGACTTGGCCTACTATCCATTAATTACCGCCAAGCAGTTCTTTAAAAATTGCATCTGCTGGTGTGTTTACTCAATATACTGTATATAGCAATAAAAACTGCAGTGATAGTCATAAACTTAGTTTTGGTGGTTTCCACACAACATATTTTTGATGGCCCAGAGTTTTATGGCCTCAGTTCCCTTCAAGCGCTATGTCTCTATAGGTGGTTTAGGAATGTGGTGCTGATGACTACTTTTTATCTGATACTTTCTCTTCAAAGGTTTTGCAAAGTGATGATCTAAAGTGAGACGTAACAATAGAAACACACATATATTCCACTTTTCTATTGATCCTGGTCACATTTTATATATATTTTATGTTAACTGCAAAATAAGTTATTTTCCCTTATTCGTCCTGTCCCCACCCCTCCTCCATGTGAGGTTGTAATGTATTGAGACAACCTAGATTAAAATTATAAATGATTGCAACAATGTGAGAAGCAATGTGCCAAAATGTGGGTTACCATTCTTATGTCAGCTCAATATCCACGTTAAATAATGTTTTGACCCATCATTCAGCCTCACAGAGGGATATCAGGCAATCATCTATCCCTAACCTACCTGACCTGACGTGTTAAGCTGCTTTCTACCCTCACCCAAGAGAAGAGTAAATACTCGGCAGCTCGAACCAACCCTTACATTGTATCTGCTTAGTATAAGTGGTTTGTCCCCACTGGCTTGATCTGAATACTAGTGGTCCAACCATTATTCCTCCTTATCTAGCTCTGCTAGTTCTACTAATAGTTACCAGTCATACCAAATCAAAAGGAAACTACACCTGACCACACCCAGCTGAGGTCACAGATTAAAATGTTACAACCCATACAGGTCTGTTCCACTTTTTTTTTTTTCCTCGTAAAACATAAAATATGGAATTACCGTTTAATAAAATTCCCAGGTATGTGTTCTGAAACACAGACACCAGAGTAAATCATCTTATCAGCTGCAGCATGATAGCAGAATAACGATAAAACAATAAAATGATGCATTATCAACCATACCCTAGAGGCAACAAGGCTGATGATGTTTTGTGTCCACAGGCATTGTAAAATGAATGTTTCCCATGCCTTCTCTGCATCTTGTAAATGTGCTGACTCATTGTGTAGTGCTGGAAAATCGTTGAGTCACGCTTTGACTTCAGTTCCCGGGAGGGTGGCTGCGGTAATGTTGTACTTCCTTTTATCGGCCCACTTTGTGCGCGTTAAGATACCTGCCTACATAAGTAGATGCTGTGTGTACATGCTTTGTACTTTGTATCTGCAGTCTGACTCTCACAATATGAGTATGTGTTTTATGAATCCACAATCTACTTCTCACCTTTTCTATTAATCATGGTGTCATCCCTTCTTGCACAACATATACTGATTCTGATTCTATAAGTCATGATATCATACCTAAAGAGCCAACCCACCAATTTTGTGCCTGAATCACTTACAAAACGTTCTGTGTAATGTCAAAATGTAGGTCTCGGGTCACAACAACCACCTTGGTTTGTACAACCATATGTACAACTTGCACTTTGAGCAGACTGAAAGTTTAAGGTACAGTTATGAACATATTTATATAAACTCAGCTAAACTCTGGTGTGCTATTACATAATTGCTGTGAAATGCAGTCAGATTTAATGGTGAAGGAAGAAAATATGCAAACATCAAATAGCTTTAATAAGTGAAAGAACAAATAATTAGTAACATTGAGGCTACTCTATATTAAGCTACATTAGGTTAAGAATACATCTACTGTGCACTCTGTTTTAACAGATGAGGTGTAGATGGGACATAGAGGTATATGACTTCTCTAAGGAGCCTTTTTTCTCTTTGTTTCTGTTTGGTCTGTCACTGCCATGTGTGAGCCTCTGTGTGTGTGTATGTGTTAGCAGCATGGCAGAGAGATCAAACCATAATGACCGCCCAAGTGACAGCTCATTATCAGGGGCAAACAGACCCTCAGTGCATGGATATGGAGGAGCAACTGTGGCACAGAAGGTAGGGCAGTTGGCAGTAGTCTACAACCAGTGGCAGTAAAACCACCAGGGTTGGTGGTTCGCTTCCCCATTAATTGCTGGCCACATGTTGAAGTGTCCCTGGACAAGACAATGAACCCCGAACGCTTGGCACCTCAAAGGGGCACAGAGAATTTCCCTATATATATATATATGTATATACTGTATATACACACATATATATAAGCTTGAAACCTGGACCCTCCGACATCGATTGCCAAGAATGAGTGAAGTACCCTCAGAAAGTCTACTAGAAGATGTGAATGCAGCACTACGGACAATCCCTACTATGACCATCACTGACACCAATCAGCTGATCTACACC
>JAUMHL010000004.1:16233508-16248194 GCA_032362345.1 Sandelia bainsii
TGTTTCTGTACTATGATTTACTCTAAATCCTGACTGAAAATCTTCATACAAATTGTTCCTGCGCAGGTGGTCACATAAAATGGGACCACTACCACAATACTGATAAAAGAAAAAGAACATCCTTGACCTGTGATGTCACGTCAAACATAATGATTAATGTTTCTGCTTTGTCAGCATTTTCTTTCATTCCTGAAATGCTGACTCTCTCGTGAATAGATTTCTGTTCTGGGCTAAATTTCCTTAACACATTCTGCCCTAGCTGCTAACATGATTGACAGCTAATTTAGAGTGAACATATGCTAGGTTTAATAAGAACCACAGCACCTCATACATACACTATTGTAAGGTAAAAGCAGTGCAAATGAAGGTGAAGGAAAAAAAATCCTCCAACACAAAAAGTCTCATCTTGTGTTGTGGTTTTAATTTATTTATTTTTTTATGAAATTATTAAGAAAATTATTATGCACATAATCAGTGTAATCTCCTCATTTTGGATCATTGTACTGAATGGGTTTCTAAGAGACTGAGGTTTACTGAATAGCAGGCTATATAGTGCTGAACCAGAAAATGTACCCATAGCTAGCACCTGCTGTGTAGTGTTAATCTGTGTGTGAACAGATGGCATGCGCTAACAAGCTAGGCTAAATGTAGCTACTGTTGGCATGGGCCAAGACTGATCTCTGACTTCCTGATCCCAAGCTTCTTAATTAAATGCACCATTTAATCTACTCAGTTTTCAGTCCTTCTGCCGCTCCAACAACATTGTTCATCATTGATGACCTCCTCATCACTGATTACAACATCACACTACTGAAGAAATAACACACTATTAACACAAAGTCTCCCATTTTATGAGTAGATTGGTTGAGCATGTGTATTATATTAGTATCCTTATATTAAATAATCAATACAATTAACACTGTTAAATTGTGAGTTAGCTGGCAACTTGACTGACAAGAGAGAAAAGGAAGCCTCAAACATCTCTGCAGAAGCCTATTAAATTTCAAATAGAGAAAATAAAAGAAAATATTCAGAAAAGTGTGCATATTTATTCACTGTGTAACCAGAGGCAACGTTGTTTTATATCAAAATTGTTATTACTGCCTGTTTTGGAATTGAGATGTTACCAGTTAATGATTTCTATGATGCTGAAACCAGAAAAAAAGTAACTGCTGCATACTGAGCTGTCCATGGTCCTGAAATGTCTACTTCAAGCAGTAGCTGCATACTGAGTTGTCTATTGTCCTGAAATGTCTACTTTAACTGAGCTGACCATGGTCCTTAAATGTCTACGTCAAGCTGTAGCTGCATACTGTACTGCCCATGGTGCTGAAATGTCAACTTAAAGCTGATGCTCCATACTGAGCTGTCTATTGTTCTGAAATGTCTACTTCAACTGAGCCGTTCATGGTCCTGAAATGTCAGCTTCAAGCTTTACCCACATACTGTAGCTGTCCATGGTGCTAACATACTCTTCAACACAGTGGTTACATCACTGGTCCTGAACTGTTTACTTTAGGCTGTAGCTGCAGAATGAATTTATCAATAGTGCTTAAGAATCTTCCTTCACTTAATGAAAGCTCTTGCCATTTTTGAAAACATAACCCATAATCTTACAATACATGTGCAGATACAAAATGCACATGAATATGGTTTGGTGATCTACAGAGCAGTCACAAGATGTTGTTTTGGGTGTCTACATCCATCAATATAGATGTGAACACTGCTGACTGAAAAGAGCTGTTATTTTTGGAAAATGGTTAGAAAGTGATTTCTAAAGACATTAACACACACACATAAATGCACTAATGCTGTGCTTTGTCCTTTACATAATATTGGTTGAATATACAAAAATTTTATGTAATGGGTGCTTTTTAAAGAGTTGTCTTTTAGGCATATACTTTGTCAAAATTACAGCTGCAGAGTAAGTCTTTTATCTCCCCTATCCTCTTCTTTTAGCACATTGTAAGTACAGTAAGTGCTCTCCAGCACTGGCAGTGGATAGTGGTACTTATTTCATACCAAGAATATGGTGCGGCTTGCTTCTCCTGATTTTTCTCATGATTTTATACCAATCAATAACATGTTTGCAGTTACGTCTTTATTCAGCTTGACTAGAACACAGTGGTGTTCAACACAACATGTTGATGCGCTGTAGACTCCGGAAATCTAAAGACAATTTTTTTTTGAGAACTAAAAAAACTATTTTTTTCACCTTGATTTGTCTTTGCAGTACATACTCTGACATCACATCATGCACAAGGGACATGACATGTATGTTTGGTACAACATACAGTGCAGCCTTGCAGAAAACATGGAACATAAACACAGTCAGCATGTTTCACTATCAAAGCCTGAGGACTCACAGGCATCTAGAGTTTCACAAAGTCAGCAAGTCAGTCACCTGTTCTTTAGGTGGAAAAATATAAAGATGCTTAAAAATAAATACTAACAGGGAGGCTGAAGTGCAGGTAATAGGTATGTATTTAAATGTGTGTACCCCAATCTGATCCATCTAAAATTGTCTACAAAAGGGAATTTCATATCTCTCTATTTATAAAAAAGCTTTCCACAGTACTGATGTTTCACACAAGTCACCCTTGGGATTTTGCCAGAAGCACGCGACTGTTCTGTTAGATTTTGTAATCCAAAACAGTGTTTTATGGAGTGTGGGGTGTGGGCTTGTTTCTTTTATTGAGTTTCATGTCTAGAATTCCCCAGTAACAACTGTGTTGCAATATTTATAATTAGTCTTATGACGCTCAAACAGGTCCTGTCTAGGCTGAAAAACCATGTGTCACAACTGAAACATTCTAAATAACTCTCAAAATGCAGTGGTAATAAGGATAAAACATGCAACTGTAAAAGCAAATGCCACAGTAAACATGCTACATAATCATGAATAATTTATCCTACTGAGTACAGAGTCAGTTACTACTCATGTATGTCTTTCCCCACACATGAAACATGGAATAGTGCAGTGTTTAAATGGCTATCAGCTCTTCTGTATTCTGTGAAGATTTAAGGTAGGTTTATAGAACATCAGCATTTTGCATTTTCCCTTATTAAATTTAGAACTGCCAACTGTTCAGACCAATTTGTTAAAGAACTGGTACCAACCCTCAATCAGGTTCTACCTAAAGGGTAACAAGATAACACTAATGGATTATGATAATTAACAAGATCAGAAAGCTGAAAAACTTTGGCACACAAAGTCAGTTTTATTTTTTCAGATTTTCTTAAGGTTTTTGGTTATTGGCTGGAATATCCCGACTCTTCAAACCTCAAAAAAGCGTTTCAATTAAAAGCTTGAATTGAAATGATCTTACTTTTCTTGCTCTTGTTATAATGTGCAGAAATATGCAACCTGTGACAATAGATGTAGACTTACTGAAGCTTTGTGCTAAGGGGTCGCCAGCCAAAAAGGTTGAAAAGCAGTCATTTAAAACCCATAATCTTTCTTTGTTTTTTAGTTTATGAGACAGAAGTTGACTTGAATGTCTAGTTTATCAGCTCTGTATGTACTTTATTCCTGCTTGTAGATTAACATAATGGGAGGACAAACATGCAGGGTAGTGGGATTGTAGGCACTATGCCAGGAGTCTGTCTGCATGGTGTCACATTCACCCACAGTTATCTATCCTGAACACAGCTCATTATCGCCCAACGTGTCTCACATCTGTCATGTCATCCACTCCTCATACTCACAAACACACCCACATACACACAAACATCCCCCAAAAGCAGGATCTAGTGTCAGACACATTATGGTGATTTTGAAGCAGCAGTTGTGTGAAGAAATGGGGAGTGGGGGGACAGAATAAATAAACACACAACATCCAATTGCTAAAAAATTAAATGAATTTCCAACAAAATGTAACACATATTAATAACCTACCCATTTATTGTAGTGTAATTAAAGACTTTGTAATGGATTTTAAGTAGTGCTACCAGACAGCCAAAGACTAATCCTGCCTTGGCAATGACAGACTAGAGTTACTTGTTTATTTCAACAGTGCCAATTCAACAGGCAACAAGCACTAGTTTATAAAGTCAATAATTTACAGTTATTTCAGAATATAAAAAGAACACTTATGTAATGTTATATTAAACCTCCTGACTTCTGTATTTAGGACAAGTTGTAAACAGGAGAGAGTCTGCTAGCTGATGCTGAAATAACTAGAACTGCAGTAGTGTGATGAGGTTTTGCAACTGAATAAAATAAAGTATATAACAATAATAGTTTTTTTTCCTTATGAAGTAAGGCTGAAACGATTGCTCTACAGACTCAAATAACTCATTAAAAAAAACCTTGATACAAATTCTTTGCCGCAAAGCTTTGTTTAATCCACATATTAATATACAGTCCGCTGCAATTCTCATGAAAGTTTATTGCTGTCACACAATGCGCTACAAAGAGAGAGAAAATAACGAGGGTTCAAAGAAAACTACAGAAAGTGTCTAAAGTCTGGAATCATGTCAAGCTGAATTAACTCCTCTTCTGTATATTCACTGCTGCTCTTTAATAAAGCAAAATGTTTAGTAATCCGATTGATCGATTAATCGCTGGAATAATGAACAGAATACTTGATTAGTAAAATAATTGATTGCTGCTTAGAATAGATGCTTAGTAGAAAAATATACACATTAATGGTTGAGGACCTGAGATCAAACCTTGAGGCACACCATAACTGATTTCTACAAAGAATGAGGAGATGTCTACTTTGACTGGGCTCTAAGACCAGTCATACAGGCTGTATGAACATTTTTAAAAGAGAATGTTTATGGTATGGGGTGAGCATTATAGATAAAAACAATTTAACACAGTCTGTAACTTTTCAGTCAAGTCAAGTCAAGGTACATTTTGATTTGTAAATGTTCTAACAATCTATATTATCAGAATAATACAAATTAAATATCTGGTGGAATTTCACCACATTGCTGCAAAGTTTATATAGTATCCAAGTTCATTGATTTTCTCAATATGCAATAAGAGAGACAACTACAGTGGTGTTCATTGTCTGGCAAAATCCCAGAAGACCAACAAATGCACATACTATAATATGTGGATATCCATCACAATACAGATAAGACAGAACTGTTTAATCAATCCGTGGGCATTTTTCACCACTTGAAGTCATCTGAAAAGCACCAGTCTGATTTTCAATCATTTGTGTTTCAACCAATAGCTCAGACAAAGGAAGTGGGTTTGTTTTTGTTTTTTCTCCATTCAGACTCACTCATAGCATTTTAAAGACATGTTATTTTAGTTGATAATGACCACACACTCACATGTAATTCCAGTCGCCCACAGAATAAATCCAGATGTCACTGCAGCAGGCCAGCTTTCTATAAGGTCTGCCTCTCCCCTAGTAATGGGAAATGTTCCCTAACATCTGTGGTCTCCATCCCTCTCGCTATCTCAGTCTTTCTTCTCGATGCCCCCCTCCCCACCCTCTGTCTCTGAGCAGTAGCATAAATTGAATTAGAGCTCCACCACCCACTCTGCAAGATCCTGCAGCCCTCTGTCAGATAGCTAAACAGAGAGCGGAAGTGAGAGACAGGGTTGCAGAGAGATAAACAGAGGGCAAAAAGAAAGATGGGCATAATAAGAATTCCCCCCGCCCTAAAAAGAATAAAGAACAGTGCTTACAGCCTCTTTACTACAGTGTGATAAGAGATATGGTGCTTCTGCCTCACCTCAATCTGCACTACATTATGGAATGAGAAGTGATTTTTCATTATAAAATGTTACGCACATGGACAAACACACAGTTAAGCCATACAACTGGATCAGATGTTTATCCTCAACTTCTGCACTACTTAAATGCTCTTCATTCACTACTAAAGCAAATTGAATTTAAAAATACAAACAGAGTGGAAGTCAGGAGTAGCTTTTAAAATACAACCTCTTTCTTTGCCGTCTTCCATAAAACACAATCTGTAGCACAAATGCACTGCCATTCATCGTGAACCTAATGGCACGGCAAACCAGTCCTTTTAGACGTAAATAGGAGGCTAAACACAACTAAAATGGACTGAAAATCACCAGTTTCTCTCCCTCGCTCATTCACCCACAGTCTTTTTCTAGAGCCAGGGATGCATTTGCATAATGCCTCCATATCCACGGCCCATTAGCGCTACCATGAGTGGCCCGTGTGCATAAATTTATTGCCAGCTTGATCAATCAATGCAAGCTACTGTACCGGTACAAACCAATGACACTCCAATCCGGCAGAAGGTAGAGTCACTGGAAACCAAAAAAAAAGGCACGACATGTCACAGTCCTAAGTTAGAGACATATTAAACTGCACACACCCTCATGGGGAAAAGATCTAATGAAATTGGTCAGCTGGCATAATTTATACTGATTTACTGCATGCTTTAATTTAAATAAATAACTTCTCATATGCTTAGGACTCCAGAGAAGGAATACCTTTGTCAACTTTTGATTTCCATTCACATAAAAGTAGATATCACAGATTACAGATTTAGCACTTAGAAAGTGCTAAAAAAAAAACATGTTGCAAGGTAGTATTAACTGTGGCTTTTACAGAAGATCATACACTCATGACTAATTTTCAACACAGAAAATATGCACTCATGAGGTTTTAGAAGCCTTGCATTGTTACTTTTAATTCACTTGACTTTCATGATTGGAAAAACAGAATCAGTGGACTGTTTTCAGTACAGTATCATACAATAATATATAATAAATATAATCTATAATATAATACTATATGCAAATTAATAAAAAAGTCTTTTTTTCAGTTTTCAGTTCAGCTAGTCAAGAAATTGCTATGCTACCATATTTGTACCGTAAATATTTTTATAGAGGCACTTCAACCTATGGGGCATTGCTTTGACACAGTATTGAATGAATATAATGTGCAGTTCCATCCATTATCCTAGCCGGTTGTCCTGTTAAGGGTCACGGGGGCTGGAGCCAATTCCAGCTGTCATTGGGCAAGAGGAGGGGGACACAACAGTCAACAGTCTATCAAAGTGCTGATATATAGAGACAGACAACCATTCAAATTCACCGCCACAATTTAAGCCAACTGCATGCCACTGGACTGTGGGAAGAAGCAGGAACATGCAAACTGCACACAGAAAAGCACCTGGCTCACTGATGGATTCAAAGCCAGGTCCTTCTTGCTGTGAGGCGACAGTGCTAAACACAACACCATCCCTAACCTGCAATTTTGAAAGTAAAATGCAAATACACTAAAAGAATAAGAGATTTATGTGACTATTTTTAGTATGAAATTATTAGGCTGTAGTATCAAATGAAATTTACTAAAGCACATTTGAAAATGTGTGGCAATGACTGAAACAGCACCATATTTTAGTTTCATTCCAGTGGTATCCAGCTCAGTTCCAATGATACTGGACTCTACAGCACTATCTCCTATTCATTGGCTTGTTTCACACATACAGTATAGCATGTCAGGACACACGCCTGTCATCATTTGAAACTGACAATAGGCATGAGACTAACACGTGCAGTCAACACACACACACACACAGACGCATGGCAACGCGAACCTCTCCATCATCATCATCATCATCAGACTCTGTGCCAACAAAGTGCTGTGAGGCTGGGGTTCAGTTGCGCACGCGCACACACAAACACACTTCGCACAAACACAAGCAGGTTATGTTTTTTACGCTGTTTGTGCCGTTTCAAGTTTTAGCTCACTGTAGCACGGGAAAAGTCTAACCAGAAACACGCACAGGGACACACAAACACAATACACTGCCCGCCCGCCCCCTCTCCCCTCCCGCACCGAGCTCTCTCTCTCTCTATATATATATATTTTTTTTTTTTTTTTGACGTACAGGTGCAGCGCGTGGCGCACAAAAAAAAGGGGGGAGGCCAGGCGCAGCGCGTTTTACCCGCACGGACTGCTACAAGTATCACATAGCTTATGAACGTACAGCGCGCGCGCACACACAAGCACACACACAAGTTCTCTTCCTCTTTTGCCGACGCTCACGTGCGCCTCTGCCAGCCCGCGCACACGCGCGCGCGCGCCCACAAAGAGCAGTCAAGTAGGTGCAGAGCTGCTGAAATTAGCCGACGTCTGGCTCCAGCGGCCACCAGCACACACAGAGAGGAAGAGCTTTTATAACTTAAACCGGGCTCATTTTTGACCTTGCAATGTTCTCAGTGCTGCTTTTCCTGTATCATCCTATATCACCTTCTCTCTGTTACACCCCTCCACCTCTCCACCCCGTCATAAATGCAGCCTCTCTGACTTCCACCCGCCCCATTTCAGCATCTAGACTAAATATCTATACAGAGAAATCTAGAAATAAAAATCTACCTCTCCCTCTTCTTTTTTTTTACCCTTCAGCAACCACCATTCCTCTGCTCCAACAGACACTCAGAAAGAATTTGAGGAAAGACAGACACACAGAGGGACGAGGGGAGGTGAAGCCGAGCCGTCATTTTGCATCTTGAGAAGAAATATAAGAGTTTAAACTTTACCTCTTTCCGGATACAGTCCCTTCGCCGAGAGTCAGGGCGCAGTTACGTTTCCAAATCCCATAATTAGAATGGTAGTGGTGACTATAGTTGTAACTCCACACAAATAGGTTCCAGGTAAGAGAATATGCCCCATATATGTGTATTTACTGAGGTAAATGCGTGTAGTATCCCTTGGGTGGCTGTAAATTCCGTATGGGTTTATAGTTCAATCCTGTCTTCCAGAGGGGTGCGTCCGTTTTGCATTTTCACAGCGCCCGACGACTACATCCTCCTCTTCTCCCTCCTCTCTCTTTCTCTCTCTCGTCTTTTTTCTCCCGCTTTCATCCCTCCATCCGCGGGCACAAGGAGGAATCCCATCCGAGAGAAACTCAAATGATCCCCCGCCCCTCCGTCTCCCTTCAGCCGCTGCTTTTTTTTTTCTCACCCCTTATTTTTCTCTTCTTCCTCAGCGCGTCCGCTTCCTCCTCGTTTCCCGCCTGTCGCTGTCCTTGCGCAGGTGAAACAGTTAGAATTCCACCACAAGAGAAAGATATCCCAGGTAAAAGGGCGGTAAAGTCTAATAATTCCCACAAAAAAATTCCACTGGACTTTGCTGGCTATTAGATATTCCTAAAATTTACAATAGTAGCTTTCCAGCTATTTTTGGAGACGGCTAAACCTCACCAGTAACAGATTTTTGGATTTTTACTTTACATGCGCGAGCTCCTAGCTCTCCCTCTTTCGCCCTCGCGCTCTCTCTCTCTCTCTCTCTCCTAGAGTATCTTCATATCTCCCATCCTCTGTTAACTCTGTACAGAAGATGAGGGTAGAGAAAAAATAGAACTGGATAAAATAAAGACAAGGTAGAGTCCCACTAAAGCTGTCGCCCAGTCACTCAAATCGAAAAGCTTAACAGTACAGTCCCGCTGATCCTCGTCCTCCTCACCGGCCGCTTCTCCAGCAGCACCGTTAATCCATGACAAAGTCAATTGTCCTAAAATAAACACACAAGACTTCCTAGCGCTGTTTTCAAAATAAAAGCCCACGTTAATAATCAGCGTTATTGTGTCACACCAGATGGGCGTCTGATTGGCCCATTTCATTTTACTGGGTGCACTTAACTGCTCCCAGGTCAGCTAACTGTAACTGTGATTGTATTTATATATGTTCTGGATGATGCACAAAGAAATTACAATACCAACTCAAATGACTGAAATAACCTATTAATACCCAAGCAATTGTGTATGAAAATATGGTTTTAATTATTCCACTACATACTGTGACCCCATTGTCTTTCTTTATTTAATTTTACTATTTTACGATTAAATTAAAAGTAATAATTATCTTAAACCAAATACGGTAGGCTAAAAGAACAGTATTATATGACACATTATGTTGTACAAGGGTTTTCTTAGGCCATAGAGTTAAATCTGCCCATATCTCAAAGAAATTATCTGGTAATTGATATAAATCCAAAAATAAAATGTCTTTTTCATGCTATGATTGTAAGACCACTTACATTTCAATGCCTATTGCCCATGTTAATGTAGAGTATGTAGAGGATTTTTATACAATTTTAAGTTTCAACAACTAAAGCTATCACTGTCTTTGAGCATTAAGTAATCATAGTGTTGTTGGATAATATGAAATAATTACTTTGGAAAGCTTACATTGCCTTACCGACCCTTTTTCCATTATTCTGTTTAAACCTGTTTTCAAATCGAATAATAGCAACACTTTTACTTTGAAGGACAAATCACCATATTTCCGGATTGCGCATTGATAAGCCTGCTCCACTTGACGCAGTTTTAAGCGTGCTGCATGGAAGTTGTTGAAGAACGTCTTATTCCCTTTTTACGTGCACTGTGGCAGCCCACACCCTGTGTGTTCGTCTGGATGGATGGTGCATTGTAACATATTAAACTTTAACAAAGAAGGTAATATAAATAAGATTATATGTCGTTGTCAGATTGGGTGTTCCAAATCTTCCCCTGCTCGTCAGTTATCCCCACTGTCGAGACAAATAGAAGAGAAAGTGCGACTGCCATCATATTCAGGCACATTATTCAGGCAACTGTTCCGTACCGTAACACCGGACACACATATCACCTCCCCAGATTACGTTTTCTCACCTAACCTCCCTCCCCTCCCCTCTCATCTCCTCACCTCTCATGTCTAGAAGGCGTTTATAGCTATGTGAAAGCATCTTGAAGAATTGAGGGAGTGTTGTGTTGCACTAAATCTATACATCTCTATTTCTGGTTGAGTAAGGATGAGATCAAAGAGGGTAGGTGGTCGAGGAGAGAAAATCCATACCGTCTGTCAAAGGGCCTCAACATTAGACTAGACATTTACAGCTCTAAAGACTTATTTCATCAATGAACAACAGTTTGGAACAAATATGTGATTTTCCATTTGTGGTTTGGGAACTGAACAACATATCAGTGTGAATAGAACTGGGAATAGCAAAGTGCTGCACTTCTTAAAATGTTCTCTTTTCAAAGCCCTATTGAAATGCAATGATAAAAGAAAACTGCTGCTTTGGCCGAGCAGCAACGGCAAAGTCAATTCATCAGGTTTTTCCAGCAACTGATCCGATCCAGGAGGTGTTTACTGAGCCGACGGTGGACCATATAAGTTCTCAGTACCGCAAAAGACAAAACTGGATATGTGGGGTTTCTGCGGGGCACTGATAAGGCTGATGGTGGTCTGTTGAAACAGAGACGTCTAGGGAAGTCTACAGTTCAGGTTTCCGGACCAGAAGGCGACGTCTGAGGAAGGAGCCTATGAATGTGTGTCAGCGTGGGGCAGGATGTTGCTTCTCATTCATTCACCATTGTACACCCTTTTATTTGGGCCTTTTAACCCATTTCTATAATTGTCAACCTTTCTTTTATCAACTGCAGGAAATCACTGACCAGTCGATTCCCTCATCTTGCTGCCATTAACCTCTAAGGCCTCTTCATCACCTGTTGGTCAATAACTGTGAAAGCAAGATTTGACATCACATGAGTCAGTGTCCACAAATGATGTATTGACTTGCTGTGATCCAGATGTGGGGTTGGGGGTTAGAGAGCATAAATCATCAGAAGGCTGCCGGGTCAAGTTGTTATTACTGGTGTTTCGATTTACTTTCATATTGTTTGATGAGCAAAAATAAAGATGATGCATGCAGGTTACTAGGCAGACATGAAAAATTAGAAATGAACCAGAAACACGGAAGACAGATTTATATTTATTTTATTCCTTCTCTCTTGAATGAGCTAAACACTGCTTGAAATGACGCAACATTGCAAACAGTGTTACCTCAGCACCACAGACGGATTGGTCATGACAATAAACTGTTGTAATCTAACCTACAGGCTACTGCCGCTGCCAATCAATGTATTGATTAGCGCTTAACGGCTGTTAAAGTCACTGAGACATTGTCAGGTGGCTGATGGGATAGCTCCCCACTGAAATTGCTATTCATGTATTAGCCGAGTGCTCATAAATGTGGGAGATGGACAGTTGATTAACCATTTAAAGCCTAATCAGGTTCATCTGGTTGTCTCCACTCAATCATATATCAGTCCTGAAATACTCTTTGTTATGGTTAAAGGGCATTTTATGGGTGCTATAAATTTATGTTTTAGCATTTTTACTGTGTCAATTAATAAAATTACCACAATGTTTGCATTTCAGTCCTCGCTTTAGAGTTTTACCTTTACACTGGGAGCTGCTTACTTAACCACACCCTGCTATTTTCTGCTATTAACCATTTAAACTGGATCCATTTTCTCTTTTGCCTAGCTAGTCTTGAAAAAATGTGAAATAAATTTCTGTAAAATAAATGTAAAATAAAATTTAAAATAAAATTATTCTGTTCAGTCACATTTTTCTACTTCCTCTTCTTCCTTGCAAGTCATCAACAAGAAGTAAGCTTTGGTGATGTATAGCAATTTTTCTCATCCACTGTCAACATCAACCTTCAACCTGCTATTTTATGTTAGTAGTCATTGGGGTTTGTAGTCTTTGTACTGCATCATAACACTGTATAAATATATAAATGCAAAAATGTAGCACTGCTCTGTTTCCATGTGTGCTGAAAAACCGACATTGTTCTACATATGGTAGAACTATGGCATAAAAATCACATAGTAATACTGCAAAAAATGTTTAAACATGACAAAATTCAGTAAAAATATGTGTTGCCATTACCAATTGGCACTATTTATATGACCAATGAATCAGTTTTGACCTGTGCACGAATATACACCAAAAGGTTATCCCTTTAAATTCTGCTCAAACATATGTAGGTGTCTGTTGTAGCAGGATTTATGGGGCTGAATGTGGCTCATGAGATTTCTCCGCAGATAACGACCAAATGTAAAGTTGACTCTAAGCACACACTTAATCGTCAAACCCTATTTTTCCCTCCAAAATTTGCCGTTAGTTTGGTTTGAAGTTGTCAGTGCGGTGGCACCACAGCTACTGTAGAGTAGATCACTAATGTGTCATTACCTATAACACTACATTTATTTGATTCTACAATTCATAATATATATAACAAAGGGTTTTCTCTTAACAAGCACATTGTCACAATCGAGTCACTGACCAGCTCTCTTGATATCCTAAGCCACTAAAATCGTCGGCTTCCAGTGGTGTTGATCAGTGCATTGAATGTCTGATCATCTGGGGACCATGTTGGAAACACTGGTAAGACTGAAATAATTGGATGGCTAGATAGAAAATCCCCTCAGTGAGACTTGGATCAGTGATCAGAAAGGTCCGATAACCAATTCAAGATAAGGCCTGCTATACTGTCAGGTGTTTTTTTAACTTCCTTAACCTGTTGTAACCTGAATCTTATACAGCTTTACCAATATTTTCTGCATACGATTGCTATCATATAACATGTAGCTATCAGCCCAGACTCCTTTGAGCCCACCTTTTACATTCCTTCTAGTTGCCAGAATTTGACTGGGTCAGACAGTGCTCTCATAGAACTGGCTTCCACTAAAGCTTTAAAATCCTCAACCCTGCAGTGTTTGTGCCATACTCCACTGAGAGAAACGCTGTCAAAGGGAGCACACACAAAGGCACTGTCAGTATCAACATAAGCTGCTGAAGCTTTAGCCTTGTGTCACTATGGCTCAAGTTATTGATTACCTGTTATGACTATTGCAAACGGCAGCAGGTTATATTGGCTGAAATGTCTTTGCACACAGATGAGTGGTCAGGAAAGTATGCACTCAGCAGGGACCTAAATCTTCAATCCAGGAATTCGTTTGTTGCATCTATTTCCTACACATTCACTTGGTGGAGTGTAATGGTTTCAGAAATAACATTAAGAGCATGTAATTGTGCTAAAATGGCCACAGAAACAATGCTGGTCTCTGTAAATGTCTCTCTCCCGCTACTCAGTGAACTAAATACATGATCCAATGAACAAAGAGAGTGATCAGTTGTTGTTTCAGCCATATACATTTGCCACTACAACACTAAAATGAATGTGTGCTCAATTTCACAAGACAGCTTGGTAACTGTAGGTCACGAAAATGAGCAAAAACTTAATGAGCACACATGAGTACACAAGAGTAGATCCCAACATTAGTGCATGTTAAATGTACAAATATTAGTGGTGTGCGATACCGCAAGCTTTGGTATCGATCCGATACCAAGTAAATACAGGGCCAGTATCACAGATACCGATACGATACTATTACCTTATAAGAGCAGCCTGTCGGAAGATGCACCCTTGTCGCATAAAAGTTAAGTAAAAATGTTTAAATCGCTTTAAAAACATTAAAATCGCTGTAAAAAAAAACCCAAATGCACAAAATACGAACAAACAAAAACACCAGTGTTAAATTAACATCCAGATCCTGGATACCTCTCTTGAACCAAGACGCAATAACACAACAAATGGAACATTGTCACATTAAATCTTTTTAAAAACACGACCAAACGCAGTGTTACATTAAGTGAATGCATTTTCCGGCAGAAGTGCTCTTTCTCTGTAAAATGGGGGTCTCCCTGAGGGATTTCCCTCCTCCTCTCTCTGTTTATTTTGTAGCTCGCTGTTCTATTGTTCATGTTTTTTCCAACCCTGTCTCCCACAGATTACGTTCACATACAACTAAACTGCAATTCTGATCACGTTTTTGAACAGGACGTAATTGTTATGTTGTACTGAAATGTATTTTTGTGAATGAATGACGCGCTACTATT
>JAUMHL010000004.1:16253709-16265735 GCA_032362345.1 Sandelia bainsii
TCTACAAATATTCTATGTATATATATTTTGTGTAAGGTCCTAAACCTTACACTGTAAAGTGCCTTGAGATGACTGATACTGTGATTTGGCGCTATACAAATAAAATTGAATTGAATTGAATTGAATTGAAAACTGCTTCATATCAAGCTCATTCTTCCTGGGAATTTCCACTGAAAGAGAGACATAGACGACTGCTGAAGCTACATTCCATGCCATGCAGTCCGACTCCGATCTCCATTCAACATCTCTGTTGCTGAAACAGTGGTGGTCTGTGTGTGTGTTTTTGTGTGTGTGTCTCTGTCAGGATGACAAAGGAACAGCAGCTGGACAAACGGTCTTTCACAAGCTAACTGACAGTAGAAATTTACTGGACAAACATGGTCTTATGTCATGGCTCAGGAGATATGTCTGATTGTATATACTTTCACCATTGTACACTGCAGAGGAAAGTGAAATCAGAAAGCTCACAGTCAGTGGGCCTGTTTACATGACCACAAAAATCCGATAACTGGGAGTAATCAAATATACTTCAGATAATCGAAAAACCCTGGTTTACATGTTTCATTCCATTATCGGATATCAGAGTACGTGGGCAGGTATGTAGCGACATAAGACTAAAACTTCCTGTTATTTTCAAAACATTCGTTCTTGTCTTGTGGAACTGTCTAATTCGGTCTAACTCCATGAGGAGAAAACAACGGTTAGCTTTCATACAGCAAACATCTGCCCTGTTTGGTGTCTTTTGTCTTCCGCATACAATATGACTACGTCACTTCCATTTTCTACGATTTTTTTTCTTTTTACACATGTGCAGATGTAAAAAAAACGAAAATCAGATTAACGGGTATACATGCACGAACACATCGGAGTACTGGGGAGAAATCCAGGTGTGCTTATCCGATTTCTCATAATCAGATAACTGCCGTTATCTCATAAAGCCTATCAGATAATGCTGTTTACATGATCACTTAATAATCTGATAACTCTAGAAATTTCACTTCCCTTTTCTGATCAATCAATACAGATTAAACAGCTGTCTGTTGAAATCATGTGTAAATGCCACGTGTCTCATGCGAGTCAGTGTGAACTGATACATTTAATAAAATAAAATTGTGTCATGTTTAATGTACAACATGAGGCTATACGGGCTAAACAAGCCAACTTACTCCAGTTTCAAAGGAAACGGGAAAACAACACGACAGCTGACTGGAGCTTTAGTCCAAAAGGGCTGAGTGTTCATTACATGAGTGCTGACAATAATGTGGCAGCTACTGACGGGGAGTGAGGAGTATTTCTACTGTGGTTGAGGGTGTGGCTGATTGCTGAGCAGCTGCAGCTGAACATGGGCATGGCTGGTGGCAGAAAGAGAGAAAGTGAACAAAGGGTGGTGGGGGATGGGCGGCCTGAGTGTGTATGTGTGGCAGGTAAGAGAGCAGAGCAGCAGGGGTGTTGGCCAGGTGATCTGTGTGTGTGAGCAGGAAATGAAGAGGGATGCAACAAGGACCATAATAAACAAAACAAGGCAAAGACATGGATCATGATATCTATGGTAGATTTACTAATCTTGTAAGATAGCTTGATAAACTCTATTTTGTCCTTCATGATGGCATGCTGTCCAGGCCCAGAGGGAGCAAATCTGCAGCAAATAATGATGGTCTCTCCACTGTACTGAGTGTTTTCCCCACATAATTAAATCTTAGCTTCCTTTGTGACATTTTCCAAGTAGTGTTGTCGGGTGTTGAACAAATTTGAGTGTTTTTATAAGTCAAAGTAGCTTCAACCCACAACTCCAATCTCGTTTCATTGCTGTAATAAACTTGTGACCTGTCCAGGGTGTACCCCACCTCTCACCCAATGACAGCTCCAGCACTCTCACGACCCTTGAGAAAACAAGTGGTTAGGATGATGAATGGACGTTTACCATAGAGGAAAAAAAATCAGAAACATTATAAAATTTGTAAAATCATATTGCAGATTTTTAGTGATTTCCCCCAATAATTCATTGAAACATGATTCAGCCAATAAAATGTATAAAACAGTAGTATCCTGCTAAAGTCTCCTTATCTGACATTCAAACATGAATACACATCTTGTCCTGCATATCTATACATCTGCTGGTAATTAGCTGCTTAGCTGCAGCACATTAAAGAGCATAAAAATGTATCAGTAAATCTCACTTTGGTGGAGCTACAATAAAGTTCTCTTCAATACCTTTAATACCAATATTGTCTTCAGTACTTTTCAGTGCAACTAATCACATACTGTCTGCTTATAACAGCTACAGTGAACTTTGGTTACTTTGGTTCTCCATGGAATACCACTAGCATTTGTGATATTTCCTCCTTTTTCTTCTTTTTAATAATTACATTTAAAATAAATATTACAAAAAAACACATCAACATTATTTTTAACCATAAAAATGAATTACTAAACCGGATTCAAGTGTTATGCTGATAAACGACAAAAGATTTGAAAGTCCAGTAGGAATAAATCAGCCTGGGACTGAGACAGACATTGGAAGAAAGTTTTGAGGAACTACCACATTACCACATTGGTTTTGGCAAAACATGCTAATAAATTAAAGGAATGTGGCATTTTTGACAGCTTCTAGATTGATTTTCAGCTCATCAGAGACATTGTTATAAAGCCAGCAGGCTTTTCCAGTTGTTCCAAATTTCAAAGACTTCTGATTTGCTACCACATGCGTGTGATCCAACAAACATTCAACTTGTGTAAGATTTTTCTGGTGCACTACTGTATATTGGAAACTGCTTCTCGTCAGGACTGGATAAAGTTTGTTATTTCATATTCTATATGCTAGTATATGCTGCTGCTATGCAAGTGTGGGTTCTGACACCAGTCGGTCATAACTAGCATTACATTTTAACATGATGTCCCTTATTTACCACTACAATAAAACCACCAGGTGCTTTTAAAGTTGTGGCCGATCGGTGTAAACAACAAAATCAGTACACAAATGTACTGTAGAAAAAAATGTAATGTTGAGCAACCAAGTATGGTCACGAATCTACAGAAAGCTTCAATCTTGGCACTGTCTGAGTATGTCTTTACTAGTCCCCACAGAAGAAGGAAGTCAGAGATATAGAGGAGGCAGTGAGTGGGAGAAAAAGAACAGGATGAGTGAGTCAGCTCACTACGCTTCAGTTTGAGGTGGTGGACTGTTGTCAAGCAAAACCTATACAGCAAAGACACAATGGACCAAATCATAAAACCATTTCTATTCTATACACATTCTATACATACATTCATATGTCATCTTTGATTCATGGCAATTCCAGGTATGGCTTCCTCCAGCATCTTCATACATTTCTCTTTGCTTGTCTGTTTTGCTGTTTGGCACCATACTATACTCTACTTTCAGCTAACAAAACCTTTTTTTATTTTGGTGGTTTTAGCTCGAGAAGCACTTTGTCTTGACCAAATTCAATATGGTAGAAAAGGTATATGAAGCCACAGTGTCATGAAACAACACAGAAAATGTCTAAATGGCCCCAGTCTACATGCATAGTCAATAGGCTTCATCCCCTGGAGTCCATCAGTGTCTTTCAATACACTTTCATGTCAAACAATCCAATACTTGACATATTTTAATCTGGATCTAAGTGATCTACAGATAAATGTTGTACCTAGATCCACAACACTAGTGTGGTTGAAAATCACCCTGCAACAGTGTACTCTAAATAAAAAGACAAGTCTTTCAAATTGTGATATTAAGACAAATCTTATTCACATAAGAATTCATATAACTGTATATATAGTTTTGTCTTGAAAGGAAGTACTCAGTACACTTGGAAAAATACAATACTGCCTATTTCTCTGGAGTTGACCTCATTTCAATTTAGTACCTTTAAAAAAAAAAGACATCTTTCCATACAAGACATTCTTTCTGAAGCAGACAATAACAGTGTCAACAGCAACATACTATAAGAGCCAGTGACATTCTGTGAATATCAATTTCTCTTTCCCACGTTCTTCTTTTACTTGTCATCTCATCTCTGTCACTGCCTCTTTCTGAACTACCACTTACACTGGTAATGCATTCCATTTAAAGTGGCTGCCTGTCTCACCAAAGGGAGATTTTGACATTTTGACTCATAGTCAGTTTATTGTTTACCACACGCTTGTCGCAGTGGCAGCTGAGATTTCGGAGTTTGTTCTTTATTCTCCATAAAAACTAATCATGTCACTGAAAACTCTTGCCTATGGACTTCTTGCTTGACATTTGACCTGCTGAATGATCTTTGTTCAGATGAACATAACCCTGAATGAAAAAAGGCAGACAACTCAAGCTTGACCATGAATAAAGCCGCTGTCTGATATACTGAGAGTGCTGACTTAGACCACATCAGCCACAACATTAACAACACCAGTTGGCATAGGCAGGGGTCAGCATGAGGACTCTGACTGGTCTGTAGCTACATAGCCCTATACACAGCAAGTTGTGATGCACTACGTGTTCTGTTTTTTGTTTGCCAGTTTTACTACAGTTACCCTACAGATCCTTCAAATATAAAATGATCGCCACAGTGAGATTTTTCCTGTCACACAGTATAATACACTGCAGCGCAGTGTCTGGTGTCTGATAAGCTTTAAAACTCATTGTTCTGATGCTTCGAACAGATGTCTTGGAGTTCATCATTTCACCAGTACCTGAAGCAATGCAGCACAACTCGGATGTTTTCTGTCTGATCGTGCACTACGAGACAAACTCCCCCAAACACTTAATCAGTACCAGAATCCCATTGGTGCCATAGGTCAGCATCAGTTTAGTTATTTTTTGCTGACAAAACCAGGTGGGAAATCAGTGGAGCATGCTTCCAGCATGGCTTTCTACATGGAAAAATAATGACGTTGCTCATGTCAAACTGTAGAATCCTTGACCCGTTCTTCACTACCAGTACCAAAGCACAAACAATATGTAAATACAGGTCTTACATGTCTACTGGAAAGCTATTGGCTGTAACCTCAGGCAACTACACTGATCACCCACAAAATTAAGTACCTGGCGATTATAAAGTTGTGGTAGACAGGAGTCAGCATGGGAAACATTTTATGCCGGCACACAGTGCAACACAGCTTGATTGGTCAGGGTGCTGATGCCTACTCCCGTCCACCACAGGAGTGGCTGAGTGGTTTATATGCGCTACTGAATATGAAATGCAAAAAGAACAGACAGAAATAATAAACTACATAAAAAATGTTTAAAAGGTCCAAAAAAAAAGAGAAAAAACTAAAATCTAACAAAAAACAAATGCTGTAAGCTGTAGCATAAACTATGAATTTTGTACAACAGGTGGCACAGGTCCATCTAATATTAGCATATTAGCATGCCCTGTTGAACAGTGAATAAACAAAGATCACACTTGTCAGAGGTTCAAAGATTCTGTTCTGAGGTGACAGTACTAACCACACTAAAGCTGCACTGCAAAGCCAGTGTACTGCTGCTGCTTAAGCTCCTAGTGTGAGCTCTTGCCCTGCTACTGTTATCTCTATGCTGAGCAGATGAACATTATCTGCTGTTTAATACGTAAGGAAGTGATTCAAGCTTGGTCTGTATTCATAAGTGAACCGACAGAGCTGAGAGAGGCAGCGGGGTCACTGCAGGATAAAGGAGATAGTAAACTAAACCAGGAGAACTTTCCTTCTAATCTTCCCTCCCCACCTCGTCTATCCACACCTCCCCCGCCTCTCATTGTGTCTCTTCCACTTCTGTCTTAGCTCACGCTGTCTGAGAGGTGATCACTCAGCACAGACTGTCCAGCACAGTGTCGAAAAGCTGGCTGATTGATTGATTAATGGTCTGGGAAACCTATTTGTAATACTTCTTTTCTTTTTTAAACCTTTATAAAGTTGTACAGTATGTGACAGGAGGGCTAGACTGACATGGTGTCAGTCCTGAATGTTTCTTTAATAACTGTTCTGTACATCAACTATAATGTTGTTGTTGTTTTTTTTGTGACGCAGCCAGCTCTCATATATTAAGCATAAAACTCAAACAATGGACTTCAATGACAAGAAATCACACTCCCAATTCTCATCTTTGAAAGTTGTTGAGTTATAGCGTTGTTGCAGATAAAGACACTAATCTACAACAGTTTGTTGTGTCAAACAGTGTATTTGCTGGTCATATGCAGAACAACAGCTGAGTTGTGTGACGTGAACAGAGAAACTTAATGACCGATGATGCACAAAGTCTTCCTGCTGTCTTTTTTGGACAGGAAACAACATAACAGCTGTAACTCCTGAGCTGCAGTGTACAAGAAGAAATACTGATGACTTTCTCCATCTTCAGACAAAAGTCAAATTTCACACTGAGTTGATAAAAACAGAGATAAAAGTAGGGCAAACTCTTTATGCGGAGAAAAAAAAAGATCCACTTTAAGATCTGACAGGATTTAAATTAAAAGAGGTACAGCAAGTTTGCTGGAAAAACACTTGGTAACTGGAATATGGCTTAAAAAATAATAATGCTGACATTTCTACAACAAAACAAGTCAACAAGGTGCTGAGACAAAGTTTGTCATTAATAGCCCTTATGTACACTGAATATTCAATATGTTTCAATTGTCATTTTTGGAGATCTGCCTAGATGAATCATCCCTAAAACAGAGATAAGATTTTTCACCATTTGTTCTTTCTTTTAAAATTTTGAAGCAGCTGTCATTTGTCTGCCTCGTATCCCTGACCACTGCAGATAAACCCAGATCATTTTTTGGAAAAAAAAAATAGTTACAGATGGACCGACATTTTTAGTTCTATTGAACACATGCTTCTTTGTTTCAGTGTTAAGACAAAAAAACAAAAGCATGTTTTCAGCTAGATCTGCAGAATCTACCAGCTTTAGCAACAACAGTGTATCTAACCAGGCAGTGACAGATTAGCATAGATGATGTAGAGGCTCCAGAACAGGGGTGCACTGTGTACACAATGCATTTTATTGCAGTATCTTATCTTATCTTATCTGTGTTTTAACTCGTGTCATCTTTGTAAAATTAAGCAAATGACGCCAATACTGGTAACTGTGTGGGGACAACACGTGTTTAACAACAGACACGTGTGGAGGGGGTGGTTCTGGGGGCTCAGGACCCTGACTTTTCTCAGATTAATGAAAGGTGCACTCTGGTGTTTCAGTTTTTTCCTCTTATTAATATCTCAATTCTCAGTATATTAACATTTGATTATTTCACTTCTAGCAGTTTTTTTCAGCACAACACAGGTAGTTGGATGTTTTGCTGCACTGGTGTCACATTACTGCTGCAAAACAATACTGCAAATTTCACATACAGAAAATGATTTTTTTTATTTATTTATATTAACTCCCTACTGATAGATGCCCCCATTTTTTCTTATTTTTTGCATTTGAGCCCCTGCCTTGGTGCAACTCTTTCCATTTTCCCATCTTACAATGATTTTTTTTTTCTTCAGTTTAAATTGTTTTTGCAGAACATTATCACCTCAATTAATAACCTTTTTACAATGTTTTAATTAGGCTAATAAAGAACATGTAACAGAGCCAAAGTGGCACTACTGTGCTCCCAAATAGTGCTCTAATGCCAAGATTAATGGCCCCGCCTGAGTGTGCATTCTGGACTGGGTTCTGGAAAGGAGCCACATCACTACAGTATATGAGAGGGTGTTTAGGCAGTGACAGTGACAATGTGGAGACCATAAAATGATAGCATCTGACCTGAAAATGATCAAAGTACATGCAAAAAAGTGAAACCATAGTGTACATTAGAGAGGTTATAATAAACTCGGAGTGATTGTCATGAATACTCTCCTAAATAGGTTATTTCCCATGCTCCACACATCCTCATCCTGCAGTACCTCTGCCCAGGAGGAGGAGCACACTTATGCACACTTATGGTTTAAAGTCCACGAGGGCCTTTAGCATTGGAGACGGATGGGCTCTCAGCTCCCAGACTTGGCTTTAGGGATACATTTTTAACTGAGTGATGTGACTTTGAGAGGTTATAAGAAGCATTTATCTTCATGGAATCTCTTGCCTCAAGTATTTTGATGATTTGCCAATAGTTGCTGGAGAAGGTACGGTTCAAATTGCTCTTTCTGCATTACGTCAAGTGCACACAGGCAGCAGGTAAATGATAAAACTGAAATAGGGTCACCGAACTGTAACTGTCTTGCCAGTGAAATTTTGTCAGGCATATTCATTTATCCATTTCGTTTTTTGATTAGTTTCATGTCTCGTATCCTATTAATATGGCTGCTTCTGCTCTCAGAAAAGCCTAATATATAGGCCCTAGGAATTCATATGTCCTATTATTACTTTATTACTATTAGTCATTGATCTAATACTAGATATTTTCACACAATGTCATGTAAATATCATGTCAGTTGGTGTGTTAACATGGCAATGACTGTGTCTGATCACATTTTGTGAATTGTGATTCTAAGTTCCAGGAAACTTGAAATGCTAAGTATGATAATTCACCTTAAAGCTTTGGATAAAAAATATGTTTTTGTGCCTAATCCCAATCAAATCACTTGAGTATTTAGGTCTCATAAAAAAAGGTTACGAGACAACAGCCGCAATTTTAGCGCCTTATGCCAAAGCTGTGCAATTTCAACAGACACCTGCCTCCATACATTCTATTAGAGCAAATAATGATATGGGTCATATGACCTGTGTGCTTGTTTAAGGTTGGAGGACTTGTCAAAAGCTTTTCCAAGTAATTATCGGTCCTTCCTTCTATGTGTTTCTCGTTTGTAGGTTTGTCAAGTTGTCAAAAGTCACAATGTTTAACAACACTCTCATACTGTCGGAAATTACATTGTAATAGCAGGGTGCAAAACGTGCCATAAAATATGTGATATGAGATGGATGACAAGTATTTTATCACCAATGTTGGTAAAAGTGGTAAAAGTTGTTGCATGGCTGTGATGGTTTGGACATACATTTTGTTGTTTCCCTGTATCTGCAAAGGTCTGCATCTCATAGATACATGGATGTATGCATGGGCATGACTTCATGACTTTACATGTGGGAAATGCACCAAGGCCTTCAGAGACACTGAATATTTGTTGGAATAAATCACTGTTCAGACATCAAATAGTACCATTGGTGCTCATTCAAATGCATATCTGATCCACAAAATAATTCCGTCTGTTCTAGTTTTGTTTGTTGTTTTAATTTCAACTTGCAATGATGCTGCAAATGTACAACCACATTGATTGCTTTGTCTCTTCATCTTCTTTGTGCTATGAGATAGTATATGTAAGGGAGGTGCAATTTTGCTTAGTGACTCACAAAGTCTTTCCCGGCTCCAAGTTGTCTTTGTTACTGTTGTTAAAGGTCAAATATGAAAAGTTTTTAAAGGGCATACCTTGTACAAAAAGGCTTGCTCTGGAACAATATAACCATGCAACAGTTGTATCTTGAATATTGCTTTTAAACTTTGTTGTAATGTCATTCAGGGTGAATTTTATAAGTTTATTCAGTTAAAAAAAGACTCTACTGATGGGCAAGAAAGGATACTTCTTTGCCTAGTAATTGGAGTCTTTTTCCTTCTCGGTTTTGCTCTCTCTCCCTGTCTGTCTTTCTTTCTGACAGTAAATGGATTCAGAGGTACAATTAGCATCAATCTTACATACAGCTCAAATAAATGACTCCTAATAGACTCCACTGCAAGATGCTGCAACAGACTACACCATGAGAAACGCTGATAGAGCCAGCAGTCCCCCGCACACACCATGTGCTCGTTGAATTTCAATTATCTTTTATCCAAACAGCATTTTGATAGGATTTTCTTACATAACCAGAATTACACATATAACAGCAAAGAAGGCTACAAACAACATCACTTGAATTTAAAGAAGCAATACTGGTAGTGGGCCTAATACCAACAACAAAAGCAATATTATCAACTGACCAGGTTCTATAGGCCATGCCCCCCTAACTGTTACAGTTACTGTTCTTATCAGTTTTGTAATGTACAGTATCAATTTAACACTATCTCTGTGAATCAGGTGAAAATACTGTTCTACTCTTTTCAAAGTAAAAGCAAAAAAGGAATTATAAAAATAGTTTTAAAAAAAAACAAAAAAAAAAAAAAGCCCAGTCTGTTATTTAATTCTGACATAGCCTTTATTTGGCTGCTTATAGGTTTAATTCTTCAAACAATTAAATAGCATATTCATTATATTTTATTTGTTGAAATTGCTATTGTCCACTGAACTCTCTTTAAAACAGAGATCGTGGAAGTCCTGTTAGTGACACTGTGCCAAAACAATGAGGCTAAAGCTATGATGAGATATATTCAAAACATTATGCTGTGGGTTTAGCTAAAATATGCTTTTTTAAAGAAATCTCATTACTAATGCAATGTTAAAGTATCTGCAAGAACAACCTAACAATGATGCATAAATAAACAGCAACAATTTCCACAAATTCAATTAATACACAAATTCAACTATAATACTTTTAAAATAAGACATATAGCTAAAAAAGATTAAGCAAACTCTAATTGAATATACTTGAAATACTTGAATTTCTTGTTTCCCTACATATGTCACCACATATATGAGGTTTCACCCAAATGTACTTTAATGGCACCATATTCATATTTTGGCTTAGCTCAACAGCTGTTTCAAATTATGTCACTCCACAAAATGTAAAATTATTTAGGTTTCATAATCTTGTCACTTATTCCATACACCAGTGTTAAAAACTAGGCTATGGATCATAAGTTGAAAGTAACTGTACCTAAATACAATTTTGTGGTTTTCTACTTTTCTATTTTCTGCAGAACAAGTACAGAATAATCATAAGTGAAAATTCACAAGCTTCCCAGCAGTATGTAAAGTAATTCAAATTAAAATTCAGATTCAAAACTTGTAAAACATGTTAAAATAAGCTCCATCATTATCAGGCATAATAATGAAATAACGCATATATTAAGGAGCAATAGTTATTTTCCAATAATGTCATGTTCACAAAAGTGAAATGAGCCATTGTGTACAAAACGTCTACTTCTGGTAATGATGTATTTTTAGAGCTAATCCTTTTGTACTTTTACTTAAGTAATATTTTGAATACAGGACTGTAATGTATAACAGTGATAATGATACTAAATAATTGAGCTGGGTACTTCTTTGAACACTGCTATGCTTAAAGGTTTCAATATGTAGAAATCTGATCTGACGCTGACATTTATTAATGTTTCCATTTTGCAATTCTTGACCTTGTGTGTTGTTAAAAGGTTTTGTTGTACATTTAAATATGTCAGGGTAAGTAAAGAAATAAAAACACTTAACAATCCTAAACACAGCTGTTCTATGTATCAATTAATAATACCATCTCCGTGTGGGTTTTTAAGTGAGTTCTCAAAGTGAAAAGGGGGTTGTAAAATATATTTTAATTAAAAAGCAATCAGTTGCTGTGTTTACGTCCTTGCTTGACATTGACTACAGTACTTCACCTACACATTAGTTTACGCCTTCCTCATTCAAGCTTTGATTAAAAAATATGACAAGATAGATGTAAGGACAACAAACCACAGCATTTTAGCGTCATTGTAAGAAACAGAAGACACCATTTTGGTGCTGGTGGGCACAAACTGGGTGCAATTTCAACAAACACCTGCTGCCATGGGGGCGCTCTTTCAACAAACTCTTCTGTGGGTCCTATTAGAGGGTAGGGACATATGATGTATATGTAACTGAGGTTGGAGGACTTATTGCCCACAAAGATAATCATAGCTTGGACTACAGTTTGAACATTCAGTGCATCACTGCTGTGCTTCGCCCACCGTGGACATCCACACTGCTGCTGCAACACACTACATAATAGCACAGTTTATGAAAAAAAAACTGTCTGTCTGAAATTACTGAACATTGTTTCAAAGGTTTCATGAGAACAAAGAAAAATTAATTCAATTCAACTTTATTTATATAGGGCCAAATCACAATATAAGTCATCTCAAGGCACTTTACAGTGTAAGGTTTAAGATCTTACACATTATATAAATATATACAGAATATTGTAG
>JAUMHL010000004.1:16265835-16297876 GCA_032362345.1 Sandelia bainsii
GTTACACACCGATGCAACATTAATTTTAGTGACCTCCGACTGGTGTAGTCGGGTGTCATTACCTCCTGCGTGAATTATAATTTTACTGTACTTACACTTATCCTTAGACAGGAGTTTTAAATAGGACTCGATGTCGCCCACTCTGGCCCCGGGAATACACTTGACTATGGTCGCTGGAGTCTCTAACTTCACGTTTCTCACTATGGAGCTGCTAATAACCAGAGTGGGTTTCTCAGCGGGTGTGTCGCTGAGCGGAGAAAAGCGATTGGACACGTGAACAGGTTGGTGGTGAACCTTGGGCGAGGGTTTCTGGCTATGCCCCCTCCGGACAGTCACCCAGCCGGCCCTGATTTCCCAGCGGCTGTGGGACTACCAGGAGACCGCTAACCTGAGCTATGCTAGCTGGTTCTGCACCGGCTACAGGGATCTGACTATCTGGTTTGTTTTCCATAGTGCGGAGCCGAGTTTCCAATTCGCCCATCTTCGCCTCCAAAGCTACAAATAAGCTACATTTGTTACAGATACCATTACCGCTAAAGGAAGCAGAGGAGTAACTGAACATGTGACAAACTGAGCAGGACAGAGAGGGAGAGACAGAGGGAGACAGAGAAGCCATAGCTAACAGTAGAACAAGCTAGCGGAGCTAAGAAAACAAAGTAATACACAGTTAGCAGGAGTTTTAAAACAAGTGCTTGAGTAATACAAGCGTCTGATTTAACTCTTAAAACACTCGGCTGAGCTTAGAGTTTAGAAATTAATTTGTAAATCAAACCCAACAAGCAGGAGCAGGAGCAGCAAACAATCCGCGTAGGAAAAAGTGAGGGACAAAAGCAGGCTTCTCCGTTCTAGCTGTCTATCACTGATGTGTGTGGATGAAATGACATATGAATCCTTATGGGGAGTGTATGAACTGTCCACAATGAGCTCCATGAATTGGTTAAAAACACAACCTCCACATTTTAATACTTCAAGCATACAAATTTTTAAATCAGGTATTAAACATCCACTTGATGGCAAAAAAAAAAAAAAAGTTAATTCATCCCTCACTGCCACACACAG
This sequence comes from Sandelia bainsii, assembly GCA_032362345.1. NCBI lineage: Eukaryota > Metazoa > Chordata > Actinopteri > Anabantiformes > Anabantidae > Sandelia > Sandelia bainsii. The sequence goes on from JAUMHL010000004.1 coordinate 16,266,895, forward strand.
ACATACACTTTCACCTAGTAAAACTATGTTATCAGTGCAATGTGACTTTGCTATAAGCCCTCTTAGCTTCCACCGCCAAGGTTATTAAAACCAGCTTACTGCTCTGTGCAGTCTGAGACAGCAGGGGGTACAGTTACCAGTCTAAGTTATTGGAGCAAGAGGCTCAGCTCAATCAATGTAGTAGTTCACACAGTATTTCACATCAAAGTAATGTGCATCTGACAAAAGTGATTGTTTTCTTTTTCTCAATGTTACTCATCAATGTATATATTATCTTTCCATTCTGGTAAAACTTCTCGATCTTTTGTTTCTTTGGGATCAACGTAGTGAAAGTGAGACTTCTGTAAGAGTTAACAGGACAGCCTGGAAGACGATGTTAAATTTCAGGTTAGATAACCACAACTGACTGCATAACCCATCACAGTACACTGCAGTGTTAAAATTAGAAATAGGTTTATACAAAAGGTATGAGCCTGCTTTGATAGGTTATGGTGATATCTGTTGGATGCAAACAGCTGCTGATTCAGAGAAGGTAGATGATCATAATTTCTGCTGGATTTAATAAGCCAAACAACACAGAATTTTGACATGTAGGCTACGGAGGTTGGACAGAGGCGGTATGTTGATGGTATTTTTTCCCCAGATTTATTCAGAATACTCTTTTCTGCATTCAGGCTGCTTCATCTGTCAGAGAGGCCAGCTGTAAGTGATACAAATATGTCTGCTCTTGTATGATGGTAATTCTTTAGTGTGTATACATTCTGTCAAGATAGCTATTTGCTTGAATTTAATAATGTAATTATTTTACTACAGAAAATACATTTCAGCAACCTCCTTTTGTTTGTGTGATTGTGATGAACATGCATTTCAGGAATACTACCACAACTAATAAAAATGTGTTGAGTTGAATAAAAGCTCGATGCATTGCTATAGGCAGAACTGCTGGTGTGGAAGCCTGCATCAGTTTTCAGATTCAGTTCAGTGTCTGCTGCATAAACTGTGCTCCCTGCAGTAATAGTCCATCACAAACTCTGCATGGGGCACATTTCAAGCCACTCACTCCATCTCTTACACTGTTCTCCTGTTTCTGATTTTCAGTCTCTTGTTTTTTCTCCTCCTCCCTTCATCTCTTTTGCACTATTTCTTCTCCTTTTTATCCCCCCCCTTTACCTCCCATTTCTTTTTTCATCGGCTATTGTACATTACATCTTTTATTGAGCTGTAACTCTTTAGTCTTTCCACAGCGGGGGTGGATTTACGATTGACATTACTGTTGTCTTTGCTGAGGCAAGGAGTTGAATACTCTATTCAACAAGAAAGAAAGAAAGAAAGAAAAAAGAAAGAAAGTACACATGCTTATGATTGCAGTGGAACCTATTAAACAACTTTCTGTAAGTTCTATATCGCAACAAGGTTGTCAATCAACTGTCAATTGTCTGGGGAGGCAGAGCTCGTGTAGAAAGTGCTTCAAAAATAGCAATCCAATTCTCTGTGAATGACTGTCCTACTTCAGTAATGCTTAATGACCACTGAAAGAACCACCTCTGAATTATTGAGGCCAATGACGGGGTATGTCAGTGTGTCTGATTCAGACCCAAAACTTTAACCAGATCTTTCCCTGTTCTATTTTTTCTCCAACAGGTACACCCTTTCATTATGTGGACAGCAGAATGTATCTCTAGGAAAATATTACCTAAGTAACAACTACTATAACTACAGAGCAATGTTGCATCTCCAGGGATAAATGGTGTACACTGGCAAGAAAATTAATGATTTTATTTTGGCATATTTTTTGGTGAAACTGTAACAGGCGTTTAATTTGTCAGTCATTTTGTTTAACTTGATACCAGCTGTCTCAGACAGCAGATGTCTGGATGTCTCAATTTGAAACAAAACAAAAAGTCTCAGTAGAAGTATAGAACTGTCAGAAGTCTGAACCAAAACTGAAAATGTTGCAGAATACCAGGCTCGGTATTCTACATTTTCTGCTTTTCAGTGGAAGCTGTGCCACTCTTTCAGAATGTAAGAAGAAAGTTAGACCACATGACTTTTGTAGTTGAATGTGGACTTTCAGGTTCAAAAGTTCACCAAAGATGACGATGGCTGGGCAGTGTGTGTGTGTGTGTGTGTGTTTTATATAAAACTGGTTCTCATTAACTCTAAAAATCTGTAATGCATAAAACAAATAAATCTTTCATATTTTTCACTTACTGTGTTGTTTTCTTCTGGTGTTTTTCTTCTATTTTACCAGCCCTGTTAGACAATCACACACGATAAGCATATTGTACGCAGTAAATATTTATCTTGCCTGTTTTTAGAAGCATTTTCAGCATGGTTCAAGGCATCCGACAGTAAATGTGGCAGTAATAACAGTGGCAGTAATAACTTTGGAAGCTTTTTTTTAGATAAGCTTCATTTAAAAATAATATTGCACAAAAAACTAACACTAAACCTTGATTACCAATAAAGAAATTTGACTGATTTTCATGTCACAGTCGACAGTACAATATAGATCTCCACATTAACACTTTGTGGTAAGAAATAGATCAGAACAAAGGTATAAAACAATTAAAGTGTTGCCAGGAGAACAGCAGCCTCAATATTTATACAACTGAACAAGTTTGAAGCCAACAGGACTCAGCCTATAGGTCAGGTCCCAACAGTCATCCTAACAGAGCTTCGCCAGTTCTCTGCACAGATGGGGGAACATGGCGGAAAAATAAACATCCCAGGTACACTCCCATCAGCATCACTATTTATGGCACTGCTCATCACCTGTGGTGACAGCATCATGCTATGGGGGTAAAGAAGAAACGAAGAAAGGGTGAATGCAGCTAAACAAAGAGAGATCTTGGATAAAACACAAGCTGTAATTGTTGCCAATGGGACTAAATGAGTACACTGCACAGATTTAGAGGTGTGAATACTTTTGAAAATGAGAGATTAGAGTTTTTGAAACAGAAGCAGAAATGTGTGCCAATTAAATGTAAATGAATTCACATCTGCAATTAGTATCAGTGTGCAGAACAGTTCAAATTAATGACTCATTATAGACTCTACTTCAAGATGTCTCCATGCAACAGACCACATGGAGAGAGAGAGACAGGGTTATCCAGCTTCACTCTCGATCCTAGTTGTGTTTCTGCTTATCTCCTCCTCAGGTCTCCCTTCCTACCTCTGCTTTCTCGCCTCTGTCTCTCATCTCTCTATCCCTTTGTCTCGCTCCAACTCTCAGCCAACTCTCTCTGTCTCTGGAGGAGGATCAAGGCTAGGAGAGTGTGGAAAGGTGCAGCAGAGGAGGGAACATGTAGACAAAGATGTGTCCCTGTCAAATAAAGCTGCTTATAAGTTTTGCTTCTATTGTCTCATGATAATTGGGTGTATTAGCTCCAGGGTGTGTTTTGGCGTATGTATATGTATTTGTGTATTTGTCTGCAGATTAGAAGCTGCAGATGTCTGCTCGGAAAAAAAAAATACTGTTGCGTTTGATTATTCACGCGTGTATAACTTGTATAACACGCTTAATTTGTCTCTCCAAGCAGGTGGAAAAATACAGAGGTGAGCGGAAACAGGACACAGGGGGCAGTAAAAAATAATCATGAAAAAACAGGAAGAGAAGCATGGGAAAGGAGAAATAGTTGGCTGACATCTCTATTGCTAAATAGACCCAAGATCAATTGAGAATTGCTGGATGCTCTAATCCTGGATATGAGAAATCCTGGAACTATCCACTTGAGGTGGATCACAAAAGTGGATTTAATCTTCTGGGATAAGTAGGCACTCTTGTGGTTATTGAATCAACCATATGTCTCAACACCAGCTACATCTGACTGACAAGGCGTCAAGAGATCATCATTCCAACAGAGCAAGAGCTTCTGATGAACAGGTACAAAGAATTTTGTAAGAAAGATGCAATTTGTACACAATGCAAAAGCAGCAAAAAACACAGTCACTTACAGCATGTGTGAAATGTGTGTCATCCCATGTCTGTCTCTTAAGGCACATGCACTGCTGCTGCTGATATAGGAACAGGTTAAGTTATTTAAGCCTAAGCATAATGTTGCATCTTGCAACACTCTGTATTTTAAGGAAACGTCTTATCATGGCCCTCATTTCAGTGGTTTGCTCTTAGAAGAATGGTACATCCATAGTTGGATCAACTTCCTGTCCAGACAGCATTTAAATCCGTTATTTTACATGTTATTTTGCTCACCCTGACTAAAACCTGAGAAAAAACCCTGCTTCAAGTAGCTTTCACAATGTGGATATGTTGCCAGGACTAGATGACTGCAGAAGAATGAACTCATAAATGCACAACTTTCACTGGGTAGAGTTAGTAGTTGTTTAGATCATGAGCTTCATTATTTTCGATACATGAAAAATAATACGTGGTCTAAATTATTCCCTCAAGCCCATAAGTCAAATTAAAACTAGTTATTAGCAATATTATCTAACATGTTAATCCACCTGTGAAGAACAGGGCCCTGGTGTATAGAAGAAATAATTTAAGCATTATGTTTTTCCAGCTGTTTGGAAGTGTCTACAAGCAGCTCTGCAGCACACTAATGGTTTGGGCTAAATGCATTAGTCACTATACTAACATGAGGAGATTTCTTTGTTTTGTGCTAATTGGGAAATGGTAGCATGTAAACTCACAAAGTACTAGAGGCTGATACATAAAAATTTTGTCCTGACAATCAATAAAAGTCAAATTGTTACTCTTGGCACCACGACAATCCAGCCAACGTTTCAAGACATTTCACAAAACAGCACTGTAAAGATTCACTGTGGGCACAGTAGCTTACTATAATGTTTGAACTAGGACTGAATTCTTCACCATGCTCTGACAAAGAATCATCTCACACTTCACACATCCAAAACCATATGTTAGGGTTATAATACAGCACATAGCTAAAAGCATCCAACAAATGATATGTTTGGGGAGTTTCACTCTCCCGTGAGCCTTCACTCTGCATAAAATCAGCATAGCAATGAGCAGGTGGACTGTATAAGCTTCCTGTCTTCCTTAAGTGTAAGTAGCATTGCTGCATAGCAATTAGTTCTTATGAAAGCTATTCATACTGCAGTGAGAACATTTAAGTCTCCCTATGGATAACATACAATAACAGGTAGCCACACAACGCTAATGCACTTTGCTTGCATGTATGTTTTGACATTGTCGTCAGGTAAGCAAGCTTGTTTTGCCTTCAGGACATGCCACGTTGTATATAAGATACTCAGAGATGCATGGCTTACCTGAATGCCCGTATTTCAGCATAGCCACTGCTATTCTGTGTATAAATAATCATCTGGGGAAATAAAACTCTAGATTTCCCTTCCCCATTTTAAAATCCTATCCACAAACACAGATACTAATGCATGCACAATCTTCCATAATTACTGGGCAGAGGGAAGAATTTTGGTTTAGATCATCAGCTTCATTATTTTGAACACATGAAACATGATATGTGCTGAATAACTTGACTCTAATTTAATCCCCTTAGGCCCTTAAGTCAAATTAAAAACTGGTCTGATGCATTTGTATGTGGAGCAGTGAGAGTGTGTGTCTACACTAGAGTACTAATTTTACAATGTAATTAAAACCACTTTAATCTCTGCCAGGTAAATGGTGCCTCATAATTAGGATCAAATTCCTCACACATCCTACTGGCTGAAACAGAACCATGAATGTGTGTCAAGGACTCAACAGGCTGTTTTTTGTCCTAGCACTACATTTACCAGCAATTCTGATGTTTTCATCCCAAAAGGGAAAACATATCCATAACATTTTCTATCAATTCTGTCTTGTTGTGTGCTGGGAAATTGCACTTTATGATTTCTGCTGCATTCACCAATCACAGGCATGGTTTTGTTTATAACCACTATTTTTTCAAATCAAGTAATTTGAAATGATGGATATTCAATTTGGGCAATTTAAGTAGAATGTAGAATGTCATGCTTGTTCTGAATGATGATGCAGTTGTAGGATTGACAAGTCTTTGCACCCGATTTGTATGAAAAAGGTTTATATGGTATACTGCATTTGTTTTTTGTTTTTTTAAGTAAGATGTGAAGTGTTGGGCAAGTTACTTGATACCTTGCTCACTGAGAAACTTATTTACCTAGATTACTTTGCTCACATTGTACATCAGCAACAGTGACATGCTAGATTACTCTAGTGGGAGTAATGCAGCACATTACATTACATTTTGTGAAGTTGGGTGCCCATGTCACACATAGTCAGCTTGCATAGCCACAGCTTGAGGTGAATGCAAGTTTGCATGCTGGCTGGTAGTGAAACCCCCAGGTCTCAGTCTGACTAATTCACTCTATTTGAGAGTTTTTTTCAAAATGCTCCACCATCTGATGTGAGATGGTATGGATGTCCATAACCAGCCATCTGTTTTGGACCCGTTAAGTACGCCATCCCACCCACCCTATCAGATTAGCTGCCAGTTTAGCTTTTCAGGTTAGTAGCCATCACTCTGCTATGGCTAACCAGAAAGGGTTAGGATTAACCATGGCAGCCATGGGTGGAGTAGCCGTAAGCAGAGCCCCTATCAGGGGGATAACAGCTGCCATGGCTAACCTGAGAGGGTCCTGCTGCATAGTAAGCAGTATGTGGCTAGGTTGTTACTAAAAGGCCAGTGCTCCAGCTGGGTATAGTTCCACCCACCAGAAAACTTCCACAAACTGGCCAATCAGAACAGAGTGTAATGGGTGAAAGTGTGGCCTTGAAGACACAGGAACTCAAATGAACCTTTTTAGTTAAGGTCACAGGAGCTGTTGCATAAAGAGGCATTACGACATGTATCTGCACTTTTTAACTTGAAATGGAGCCCCAGAATAAATTATAAACCCTAAATTAAGCCTAAACTAGCCACTTTAAGCAACCCCAAATTGTCCACACCCACTCATCTTGCATTCTATGTCTATGTGTAAAAATAGAAACTCGGGTGTCTTTCATAGCAGACAGCCCTGCGTGAGTGGTTTTGCTGGCTAAGCTAAGCTACAGTGGTCTAGAAGTCCTGACTTCAAATGGGCTTCACTCCCTGCTCAAAGTTAAACAAACCTAGCTAGGTGTCTCCTGAATGTAGATGTCACTATGGTTAACATTAGCAAGCCAGCTAAGAATGCATAATATTAAAAATTCAAATCTAGAATTAGTGAGAGTCCCATTAATCCTCTTTGGTAGAGGTTAGCTCCCTGCAAAAAAATAAATTAATAAAATAAAATCACCTACTGACCCATAATGTCCATATGACGTACAGGTAAACATGATGTGTTTGTTACTTGCAGAACAACAGTTTATTTGTTTGTTTACTTGCATCAATTACTTGTTATGGATTACTTGCATATTATGTTTGAAGATGCTTAATTAATGATAGATAAACACATAATCATTTTTCATTACTAACTCAAAGAAACACTAGTTGAGTTGGATACATTTGGCAGATGTGTGTGCATGTGTGTTACATTGCGGGGACCAAAACCTGTTTACACACTCACACTATGGGAACTTGTCTTCCTCATGAGGACAGAATGAAAGTCCCCATCATGTGAATCAAAAACACATTTTTGAGTGATGACTTGGTTGAAGTTTAGGAGAAGATTAGATTTAGGGGATAGGCTTCGTGGTTCAATTCAGTTCAATTTAGTTTGTTTACAGTATGTAGCACCAAATCACAACAAAAGTCATCTCAAGGCACTTTACAGTGTAAGCTTTAAGACCTTACAGAATACGACTATAAATAGAATAGTGTAGAAAACCCAACAGTCCCACTTGAGCAAGCACTAGGCAACACTGGAGAGGAAAAACTCCCATTAACGGAAGAAACCTCCAGCAGAACCAGGCTCAGGGTGGGCGGCCATCTGCCTCGACCGGTTGAGTGAAAGGAGGAGAGAGAAAAAGAACAGCAGAAAACAAGACAACAACAACAACAACAAGCAGCAGACAAAACACTAGAGCCAGTAATTGCACACTGGAAACATACAGCTCAGAGGCTGGAGATATCTGCAGAAAGGTACAGACAGAGGTAGATGGAGAGGAAGAAGCACAACTGAGGAGAGAGAAGACACAAAGTTAGATTGCTGGTTATGTTTAAGGTTAGGGTAGGTGTCCAGAAATGAATGTAAATCAATGTAAGGTCCCCATGAGGGATTAAAAATATGCATCTGTGTGCACATGCATTTGCACCACGTTAGTCATCTTTAATCTGTGTTTGGGTTGCTAATTTGAGGACCTCTGGGTATGAACTGTAGTATAGCCATAAAAACGGGTGTGAGTGTGTTGGCATACAAGACAATCTATCTCTCTCTTACACATACACACACACATCAATAAAAACCCCATGATCTTCTAAGCATGTGTAATCGTATTTGTGTGTGTGTGTGTGAGTGTGTGTGTGTGTGTCTCAGCAGCATCCAAACTGACACTAAAAGCTGTAACACAACTACAAGTCAATTAGCTTCTGTTCCACTTCACTCAACCCAACTGTGAAGCAGCAGAGAGACAAAACTTTGAAATGCTTACAGTAGAAAGTGCACCGACATTTAAGCACATCAGCTCTTTGATCATGTTGCTTTCATGTGAGAATCTTGGTGGCTATTTCCCATGTCTCTACAGTATTTAGTGAGCATAGTGTTCTCTACCACTGCACATGCCACTAGCATGGAAATAATTAGTCCAAACTTATTGGCAGTCAGAGGTTTAGTAGACTTTAATGTCATATTTCAGCTTAAAGTCTTGAATGGCTGCCATGTGTAACAGATTTTAGGAAGGAAAGCAGTCATTGTTTTATAAAAAAACAAAAAAACAAACCCTACATACACATATGTATGGATTGCTGAATGGCCCTACTAGACACATGCTCAAGGGTCACGGGACCTGTGAAAAAAACTCATGACTTCACAGAGATGGAACCATGAAAAAGATGCAAAACAATCACAAACAGACATAAAATAACCACAAATAACGACAAAGAGAAAAAAAATGACCATAAAAGAAGTAAAACAACCAAAAACAAAAACACACACGAAAACTCATTCATTCAGTATCCAGCAGATGCGTTTAAGTGTATTATGCTGCAGATGGTTTGCGATGGTTCTGTAAATGTTATTTCTGCTGAGAAAATCTGTTACCTTTATAATCCATTGCAGAAACTGACAACAGCTGCTTTTGTCAGCAGCCACCATATAAGCCTGCAGTCAAAAGATTAATTTACAGACAAGGTTTTATCTTTCATCAGATGACATGAATCTCTGTAAGGGAATTGTTTTTGTAGATCATAGTGAGTAGCACAAAACTTCTAAGTGGCATAAAACCTTTGAAAACCTATGATTTGTGTAGTGGTTAGATTCCTTTTGATGATCAACAACTGCAGCGCAGCTAATCTATCTTTTATTAATATCTACATGTGTACAGATCATTAAGTTACAAACAACAAATCTGTTTGTGTTTGTGCAATACACTGAAAATATAGTTTAAAAAAACATGATACTATTTTTTTGCCCGTGCTAGCTGCATAGTTCTGACGAAGGCAATGTCAGTATGTCAGCCACTTTGGTCCACACTGAAACAGCACAGCCAGTTTCCATGAATGTTTGTACAGACATTCCACCCTAAAGTTAACACTTGTTTTTTCGTGAAATGTGTGTTTATTTCTTGAATAGATCACCATAAAATGTTGTACATATATCTATAGTGCCCGGAAGATGACACCTAATGACTTGGGTGATCTTTTAAGATCCTAATCATCATTGTGAGTCATATGTCAGATCAACTGCTGGATGCACTGTGATGAAATTTGGTACACTGGCACTGACATTGATACTTATCATATTAATGAAATGTACACAGGCAACATTTTCTCTGCTAAAGTATTTGATCTACAACATCCTGTTTTCTCTTCCGCAAAAATATCTAATCTTGCTGTTTAACATTCAGATAATACACAGATAGGCTGGATTCAGGCACTCACAGCACTGGGTTAAGGTCAGGGAACGAATGTGGGCTGGGTTAATAGAGAGAAATCTAACGGTAATTTCACACACACACAAACACAAACTTGTTTTTCCTATCTTTAGGGGGGAACCCCATTGGCATAATGCATTCCCTAGCCCCTTACCCTAACCCTAAGCATTACAACTAAATGCCTAACCCTAACCCTAACAAAAACCAAATTCAAACCCTAACCCTTAAACCTACTCTTAACCCCCAAAATGCTCTTTTTTTGGGGCCCAGCAAAATGTCCCCACTCTGTAAGGAAAATGTGTTTTTTGGACCCCACTATGTAGCAAATACAAGACCACACACACACACACACACTCCATCCATCCCAGCTACCTCCTTGCAACTCACTGTTAATAAATGCAGTGTTTCATCTATTTAAAAAAAATAAATTTCATCACAGCATGATTACATTCACTACAGAAACTTTAGTTGCATGGGAATTTACAGGAGAAAGAGTTGGATCAGGACCCTCAAAAAAAAACTTTAATACCAACCTGCCTGTCTTTGTGTTTCGCAATTGTGTCCAACTGCATGGTGTTCCCAAACCTACTGTTTGTCCACAGTTTCAGCATCTTTTAAGAAATATGTAATATGAAAAATCAACCAAAAAAACAAGAAGACCCGTGGGTGCCTAAATCTCTCCTAATATAATCAAGGGCTAAAGATTTTCCTTTGATGGCACAGTGCTCCAACCAATGAGCTTTCCTTCCTCAGCTTTAAGACTAGACTAACGGCTCAGTAAGGACAATAAAGCTTCCGCTATCGCCAACCACTCCAGCTGGTAATAGGTGTAATAAGAATGTCAATGTTAATGACCTGAGGGTTATTTACTGTAATTACTGAGGTGTATAATACATTAAAACTGCTCTTCCACAAAGATACACAACAGTAATGTTAGACCTGGTCCCACACAAACTGTATTGGGAGCCATTTTTGTAGCTATGACTTGGAAAAAAATGACAACATTAACCAAAGTGTTTGTCATATTGTGAATTTGCTTCATGCTGACCTTGTTTGCTGTATCATCTTCTGTCTTTAAATTGTATGTGTCCTAGTACTTGTATAAGCTGTGAAGGAACTATGTATGTGTCAGAGTTATGTTGCAAATTTAAAAGTCCATTTCATGCCCTCTTCAGTGTGACACAAGGTTAACTGTCACACAATGTAAATCTGTGTATCAAAGTCACATTACAACAACAATGTGCCAGGAAGCATCACGCTGAGTTCTCATGAACGCTGCATTATTTATACTTATAATTCAAAGTTCTTTGTGTAAAGACAATATTCTGCAAGCTGCATCCTAAAAACACCAGCTTTATATAAACTCTTCCACTTTTTTCCACTCCAAAGCTCTACATGAAAATTACAGAGGAATCTAAATGACAGACTGAAAACAGGAAAGAAAATCAGTAAGAATGAAGACTACAAGTTTTTGCATCTGAAGACCTCCTTTGTTTTACTTGACAGCTTGATTGTGTTGCCTGAGTGGAACCCGTGGTGCAGCTTGCGTGTGAAAATATGACAATACAAATTGTTCATGAAAATTGTGGCCTGCATTACAACCAATGATGATCTGGTTCTTCCTTCCTGCTCTAGTCACTGCCTGGAATTGTGTTGTTGGCACATTTAGAATATGTATTCACGTTGGTCCCATTCCAGATTACGTATGCTAATGCCTCTGGTGATCCTTACTTTTGCCATGAGGCTCATATTTGGATACATGAATTTGCACTGAAATTTCTGACATACATTCATGCCAACCTGAGGATAACTATAACTACAACTACAATTTTGATGACTCCTTAACTTTTCACCTAGCACCATCATCAGATCACACATTGAATTGGCTCAATTAAGTACAAAAACAATATAACTAAACTTCTAGCGAGGTTGCTCCTATCTGGAGGTAAAATCCAGTGATGGCCAGCACTTTTTTTACAATAGAAGCATTATGCTATTACATCATGTCATAAGGCATCATGTCAACATGTTTAGACACACATTGACTTAGTCGATTATTTGCCCAGTCTCCTGATTGTATTCCTTTGGGATACAGAAACAAAGGATAACTGTAGAAATGCATCAATGAACACCAGACTACATGTTCCCATTGAGTGGCTATTGACCAGAATCCCACAGGAAAATTTCAGCCGCCATTCTAAATCCATATTTTAAGTCTATGTGCTGTATGTTAACACACGCTTACTTGTAATCAAGACAAAAATCGGACTGAATTCCACGAGAACGCACAGCTTAGCTTTGTGGTCAGGCAAAGACAATTTTGGCTGCTCTTTTATTTGCTTTATCATCAAACTGCATGTTGTGATAGAGCTCGGCATGCTCCTCATTGTTTGTTGATCGAGTTAAATTTAATTAATTTATGTTTTCATGAGCTCCTGTGAGGAAATTAGTCTGCATCAGCCAACAAGAATTTAAGATACTGTTAAAGATAGAAAGAGGCAATTGGAGACACTTGGTTTCTTTGTGTGATCACATCGTTTATAGATTTTTAAGGCTAACAGGCCAAGGCTTTTTAATATGTAATAGGTTTTCACTGTTGTCAGACAGAGAAAAAGTGATGATGTGTTCTTGGTTATGAAAGCTGTCTTGCTTTCAATGGCCTTGTTTGTTTTTCTGAACGTCTTTGTTTGCACTATTGGATTTCTTTGTTGACATAGATTTTGAAGGCTTTTACTGAGCGCATGATGTGTTTAAACAGACAGGAATCTTTCACATGCATGTGTGTGTTTAACACTATTTGTATATATTTATTTCTGCAAACAAATCAATTTGTGAGTTTATTTCCCATGTTAATGTTTTTGATCATTTCGCTATTCACAAAGTAAAAAGTAAATAAAAAATAAAATAAATATAAATTTTATCATGCACCTAAGTGAATTAAATTACAGTGGCTTTACAGATTTATGTTATAAACCATAATGCATGTGACCATAATCTGATCATGACAACTTATTAGGCTTTATAAGATACATGAGAGAAAATAAAAAAGGTTTTTCATGCAAGTTTGTTTGATGTTACTATGAAAAAAGAAACAAAAAATTTTATGTGTCTATTGGCTGCTTTGCATTCTCTTTTAACAATGTGAACGTCAATAAACTTTTATCCTGCACTGCACAGCAAATCTGATGAAAACTGAAGATTAATATAAAATGACATTCACCTCAGGTTTGGACAGACTTGTGAAGAGCTCAAAAAGTTAACTTTTAACTGACACTGGGCAAACAGATGAAAACTGTAAGGCCAAAAACATGATGGGTGTAGGTTTTAAAAAGGCTGGTACTGTAAATAACATTAAAAAAAAAAGCACACACACACTCACACTGGGCAGCTTGAAGAGGTAATGGATGACTAGAAATCTTTTTTTTTTATTCTGGCAAATCTGCATCATGGAAAACCATGCTGTTTTGGTTGGTGTTAGAGACTGTCCTATAAAAAACGACATGTTGTTGGCGTCAAGCAGCTCAGTTGTGTAATGTTTTATTTTTAATTGTTAGTTTGAGACAACTCTCAATACTCAAATACATTATATGTAATATAACCTGTAACTATCTTCTGCTCAGCCCATGCGTATGGGACAACCAAGCAAGAGCCAGTTGTATTAGATGGCCATAGGAACAGAAACACAGAACTGTTTCTTGCTCTACTGTGGGATCAGTGCAGGAACGCAATGCTAATCAGCCTTGCCAGCGAGTGCCAAGTACTTTATATTTGTGAATGCAACATAAAAATGCACAAGGCTGACTGACAGTACTGGCACTTTGATTCTGTTACTGGTAAATAATAGTCAGTGTATTATACGACCAGACATCCCATAAACAAGCAAGGTACTTCCAACCAGTCCTTGGCCGTAATAAAGAAAATGTCAGCTATGTCAGATATGAATGTGTTGTTTATGTTCCCCTAAATCCACAATAATGATAAGGACTTCAGAAACACATTGTGCCAAGATAAAATTCAGTATAGATAAAGAGATTTACTTTATTGTGAAACTGGAAAAAGCTGCTTTCTGTTAAACATTGGTGCTTTCAAGTTCACAGGAAAAATGTGTAAGATTCCTTGAGCCTCTGTTAAAAAACAGTATATGTGTCAAGATTACAAGGCCTTTAAGTGATAATGAGCTTATTGTGTCATTAGGGAGCCATTACAGGATTGACTGGGACTTGACCAGTAGGTATTACACTGCCAGTAATGAATTTAGCAGGACTTTGCACATGCGCTTGTAGTCAGTCAACTTACCTCCTACACCTGTTTTTTTAATGGAATTATATTTATTGTAATTTAAGAGAAATTAAGAGCCCATTTAAAGATCACCTTAGCACATTGCTATTTTAGACAGGTCAAAGTAAAAAGACCCAGAAGCCCGCAGTAAGAGCAACCCTGTCTCCCAAAAATTACGTTCATATACAGCTAAACTGCAATCCCAATTACATTTTCCTAGAGAACGTATTTGCGACCCGACTATGTTTTTGTAGAACGTAATTGTCACGTTGTACTGAAACGTATTTTTGTGAATGAATGAATTACACGCTACATTTATTAATGCACAAAGATTTGCAAGGAGCTGGATGGGGAGGATGGAGGGCGTTTACTGTGCAGGACTGACATGCCGGAGACTGGAGTTCGAGACCAAAGTCCCCCGTGAGGTTGGGTTTAGGCAAGAAAAGTACTGAGGTAAGGGTTAGAAAAAGATCGTGTTTTCCCCCGGGGCCACTTTATCCCTGCTGCTGTCAGTCAGTGCTCCCCACACAGACTGACTGCAGCAGATTTTTTCTCTGGTTTTCTAAGCAGTGATGACCTTTGTGTTGTATTGTCATTAACTATACAGCCTGATGTATATCTGCTGCCCTCTGGTCAGGAATATACAGTAACTGTGTTCTCACTTGGTGTAATCCATGCTCACATTTGCGTTTATGATTGTTGAGACAGGTGAGATTATGTTTCCTACAGTGGTTTCATAAAGGACATATATTCTGGGTTAATTCAGATTAGGTTTTTCATATTAAAAGTTTATTCTCTTCTCTTTCTGGTAAGGCTGTATTTTACAGTTAATTTCTGCCTATTCATTTACACAATAAGCCATAATAAAGTGAAAATATGTTTTTAGAAACGTTTGCCAATTTATTTAGAGAAAATATATACAGTAGATTTGTATTACAGCTCATATAGTAACATATAAAATTTTGTTCCTATTTGATGCAGTGGAATGCTTTGTTACTTCCCTATCACATATCTCATGAGCTAAAGGCTCTGAAGAATTTGACGCTTTTAGAAAGGAAGAAAACAAGAGACTTGAAGCTTGGTTATATAATCAAGAAATGCTTTTTGGAGCTACAAATTTGTGGACACTAGTTATTTTCTAGGGATATGGTCACATTTTCTGGACCATAACTATTAGCGCTACTGTGATCTAAAGCTCCTTCGGGTGTAAAACCTCAAGTAAACATTTTATGAGTCCATAAATTCAGCCTCCTGTACGATGTCAACGGAGCAGAAAAGTGTTGTGTGACAATACAGCAGAATAAAGGTTTTTCTGGCATAAAGAGACATGTCAGTGTTTTCAAATATTGTTCGAACTGCCTGAAGATCATAACAAGGTTGAGGACTGCGGAAAACTGAAATCTACTCCATAAAGGCAAAGTGCAAATTTCTGATTACTGACAGGTGAGGTGGAAATCAGCCTTAACTTCTGACAAATACACTTATATCTTTATGTTCGTAATATCACAAATACCATGTGCTAACTTTATCTCATGAGAATAAACCCAGAGTAGTACCAGAAAGGCCTCTCTTCAAAGAAAATAGAATATTAAAAAAAAAATCTTTTACTGTTGTTGATCGCATCTATGGAGAATATTGTAGATACTACAGTTCCCCTGTCCACATGGTAAGACATCATACAAATATGTAGGATAATGTCTATGTGTATAATGTGGCTGTAAGGTCTTTTGAAGTGGGCCAAACTAACAGTGTTTCACAGCAAAACCATGGACAGGTAATGAGGAATTTGGCACAGAGAGCTAAATGAGGCCCCAACTCTTATACAGAGACACATCATTTTGTGTCTATTTATGAAGGTTTTTGTCTGTTTTGTTTTTTTTACTTAATATTTAATTTTGTGTCTTTGAACTGACCCATTAGCTTAGCCCATTCTCTTAGTACTTCTAACATCTCATGTTCTTGCCCTGCAAGACAGGATTTATTATCTTTGGGATCTGGGCCATTTGCTGCATGGCATTGAGGAACAATGGTCATAATGCTAAGTGAGCTTCATTAGCTCAAACCTAAAAATATCATCCAGAAATTTTCTTTGTAAAGAACAAGAATGTTGCACTTTGCATCATTTTTGAATGTACTGACTGACCGTTACAGACTTAGTTATACTACTGTCAAATACTATCTCAGTCAAAGAGCTCAGTTGTGAGGACCTGAGTATTGAAAGTGTTAGTACAAACATTTGATGGATAAACGCCATTGTCAGCAGTAGCATGGCACTGTCAATATGAAATTACATCCTGCTGTCGGGGAGGAGTACACCTCAGAGTGAGGTGAACCAAGGAGTTGGGCGGGAGAAAGGTGGCGGTTTGGGAAGTGCGGCTCCGACAAGGTAATTAAACGCACCCTGGGCTTGATGGATTTCTAATTGGAGGCTGATCACATCAGAGGTGTGCTGGATTATAGTGTCGGTAATGAATGGGATAGACAGAGCGTGACAGATTAGCGCTGTTACACCTCTCCCTGAACTGTGGTGGCAGTGTGTATGAATGGCGGTCTGTACGTGTCTGTGTCCACATTACAACCTTTGAATGCGTGTGTGTGTTTGTGTGTGTCTGTATGGATGTGCAGTATGGTATTTATATGTACGTATATACGGAATAAAGCAAATAAAGGAATAAAACAAACTAAGAGACAGTTCAAGCTGTGATCACGTGAATGGACAGGTGCTACATTTCTTTGTAATAAGGTAACCCAATGTAGGACACTGGAATTGATGACATTTATGACAACCGTGATGAGTTATCTCAGCTTAGGTTTACCAACTACACATTTATAACAGAACACATTTGCTTTAAACTGGGGTTGTAGAGATTAAGGATGTGTCAGACAGGGATAGTCTGACAAGAGATGATACTGAGTCAAATGATGGAAAGTGTCAACTCCTTGGGCATGCAATGCTAAATTGCTGCAGTACCTTAAAAGCAAAGTAAGTATGTAAGTAATGATCTAAAACTTTATTTTCTTCATTTCAGCCCATGTGTTGCTCTGTTGCTTTAATACCCACCCAGATTATGTTTTCTATTATTTTTCATTATTAGGAATCATATTTGAAAAATGCTCACTGACAATGTATTTCCTTTGTTTTTCATAGTATATCCATAGTCCTTCCTCTTGATGTCACAATATCCACATGTAGCAATTAAAGCATAATATTAATAATTGATTTAACATTTAAGGCACTTACAGGACTCAGTACAGGTTAGGGAAAGGTTATGGTCTTGGTTAATAGAAAAATAATTTTGGGGATGCAGCTTGTTTGTTATATTAACATTTACCTAACCTTTGTGATGACACCAGGTAAGGCATGTGTTACAGCACAGTAGAACACAACCATTTTTTAAAATCCCAATAGGGGAAATGTGTTTGGAGTAGCTCATTAGGCACAACTGACACATAAATAATGCAATGCAAAAAAAGGGTAAGGAAACAGGTGGAGACAATATTGGAACTAACTAACTAGATCACTTTTTATATTGTCATAACCAAAGATCCCTGATAAACCATACATACTATATGTTCTCAGAAATGTGGATAATCTATGACAAGGAGCACTCAAGCTGCTCTGGACTTGAATTTGTTACCCAAAACTGTAGAGGAACAGCATGAATAATGACATAAGTGTAATTCTATGCGTGACTAATGTGTTGCAGCAGTTTAACTGTGCTTCTGCAGAATTTAGAGTATCATCTGCTTGTAATGAATCAAAGTGCACATCAAGTAAAATGTCACTTAGATGAGATTAAAATGAGCAAAGGCAACAAAGGATGTAACAAGCGGGAGGGGAACGAGCGTCGGAAGGATAACAAAGAGCAAAAGAGGGAAAGAAGAAAAAGAAAACGAGACGGAGAAGTCAACTTTGTCTGTTTTGAATGAGCAGAAGGATAGGCAGCGAGGAGGCGGAGAGGAAGACAGAGCGGGGGGCTGAACGAAGTGAGAAAACAGAGGAGGAGAGAGACAAGAGACTGAGTGTGTGTTTGTGTGTGTCTGTAAAGCGAACGAGGGAAAAAAAACAGGAAGAAAGAACAGGCGAGGAACTTTTAATGGCCCTGCTGTTGTCTTTGTCAGCACACTGTGACAGCCAGAATCAATTATTAAGCAGGACCACAAGCCTTTGGAGGAGGAGGAAGAGGAGAAGAAGACAGTGCAGTGGGGATGTGGTGAGAGCGAGGAAGAGCAGGACAGAGGGATGGAAGGAAGATGCGAGCGGGAGGGGTGATATGCAAAAGGGAGGATGAAGAGTAGAGAGGAGGATAAATTAGGAGATGAGGAGAGCAGGAGGAGAGGGAAGAGGGGGGAGAAAAACAAAGTTGACAAGAGAAGAAAGGAGGCAAGAACAAGAGGATGAGACATTCATTTCACAGCATTTCGCACAGAAGCAGTTATAATAGAGTGATAGAAGAGAGGAGAAAATGAGATGCAAGAGATGCTGTTTGTGTCTTCTTTCATGTTGTAGTGCTCCAGGTCATGCTTTGTGTGTGTCTCCTCATTTGCTCGCATGCAAGACACGAAGACAAGCTTTCGGTCATACTAGAGAAGAAGACAGGCTCTGACCTCTGTGTGTGAACACCGTACATCAATTGGCTTAGTATTCAGGCCCATTCAATTTATTGCTGTCAGTACAGTGTTAATTGGATTAAAGTGCCATTTTTGCCTTACTACATAAATATGTAACTCTCATTTGCGTGTTTCTGCATTTTAATAGTATTTCGATCTACATTGTGTTCCATTATGTTCCTGCTTTTGCTTCTTTTAGTTCTTGGAAATTAGATGTTTCCAGTGAATATGCTTGTACCACAAGTGATGTTGGTACGTGTCTGTTGAGGTTCTTCACCCCAGGCATGTAACAGTTTGCTTTTTTACTATGCCTTCGCATTAATCACAGTTGTGGCTGGAGAGGGGACATTATGTTTTCAGGTTGTCCATCCGTCTGTCTGTCCATCTGTCCCATTCTCATCAAGACGATATCTCAGGGACACCTTAAGGGAAAGAGAATGTCGTCCAAATTGGCACAACAACCACTTGCAATGAACTATTTAGATTTTGGTGGTCATTTAGTCTTAGTGGAGTACTTTTAGAGCACTTTACCTTGAATAAATAATATAAAGAAGTACCTATGCTTCAGGTGGTTACTAGTACTAGAACTACCTTTGCACCACCTTTGGCTATTCATGCTTTAAATAAGTCCTCAGGTCCAAACTTTTTTTTTTTATTTGGACAATTCTGACAACAATTCCACATACATTTTAAATCAGAATTGAAGAAACAATACATAGTTTGCTAAAAGTGAATCGGCCTGAATACTTTCTCAAGACACTGTTCATCTTTATTCAGCATAGATGTCTTATTTGGACTTTTCTGTTACCTCTTTCCCCCAGGAAAATATAAATAGCTTCTCTCCAACCCATACAAACATTAAAAGACTAGTTACTCTAATTTTAAAGGTTAGGTCTCCACATAGATTGGATTCTCTTTGTTGCCAGATGATTAGTGCTGATTCAGCAAGTAGAAGGTTGGAAGTAAAAGAGGAATGAGGTCCTTAAAAAGTGTTGGTAATCACAGACTTGTATAGTTTGTCACATAGCTACCTGCATCTGCTGCCTTTTTTCTGTTGCTATGGTGGCATACAGCTGGGTAATAAGTGTCAAATATGTCAACGAAAGCAAACACAAACAAAAACAAACGCTCTTATATTCTAAAATATCTTTTGTGCTAAGATCAAACAGTGTTTGTATAATTTCTGTGGCCACAGAGAGAGGTATGGTAAAAGTAATATTTTTTTTACAGGGACTTGGCTGAGAAACGTGGCTACATGTGGGACCTCGACGAATCACACCTTGCCATTTTTAATAGCTTAAGTGCATTGGTAAGTTGCCGGGGACAAAATTCCCACCTGGCAGCACTATGAATGTTCACATACAGTAATAACAATTTTATTCAGGTAAAAACATTCATCGCCACTTGACAGGCAGGGTGTGCTCAGTTTCTGCTTCCAAGCCTGTAAACAGTGGTTGTGTAAGTGTGCTGCATGGAGGGATATATTATACTTTTTACACCACTACATTAGAATAAGAAATAGCTCTGCTTTTGAGCTGTTTAAATGTCTGTATTATTCAATGACAGGGACTGCTTAAGGTCAGTGGCTGGATATATTGTATTTAGTCTTAAAATGGTGTTAAGTACTTGTCAGTATTTCCTCTACTAATAGGCATTACCATACACTAATGCCATTTTGTCAGGTATTCACTTAGACTGTGCAGATTATGAAAAGAGATTGTGGAATATGTCTATCTTTAAGTAGAAAGGGCATAAAAACTTCCTTTCATGACATCCCCAGATAAGTGTCTGCCAGCTGTGATAGAAACAGAGCTGAGAAGCAGTTTTATTTTGAAGGTCTGATCAAAACATCAAGGCAGCATTGCTCATTACCATAATTCTGTCATTCATCCATAATTCCTTTCTTGTAGACAGCAAGATGTTATTGATCACTCAATAAACAGATTAACAAACAAGGACACCAGCTCAACAGCTAATACCTAATTCCTATTTACTTGAACTATCAATTAGGCTTCCAAATAACAAGACAGACCAATTAAGAATGAAAAAACATTCTTTATTCACAATGACAGCACAGCAAAAGACAAAATGGCCTCTGGAGATAGTGTGTGTGTGTGTGTGTGTGGGAGGTTGAAAGAAAACAAAGAACAGAGTTATTGTAAGTGAATTTAAAGGTCACCCCTGGAGGATTATTAGGCATCAGAACAGCCAGGAACTGTCAGAGCAAAGCAAAAATCAAACACACTTAAACAACAGTGACGATCAGCACATGCAGAGGCCACAGTGTGTAGCTGACCCAGCTTCAAGAAGGGTGGGGAACATACTCAGAATTATCTTTGAGTAGAGAGACAGACAAAGCGTTTTGTCTTATAATCTGTGAACAAAGACACAGATGATCTCACTTGGATATCCCTAGATAAAAAACATTTTCTTTAGGACAAACTGAAGAAGACAGTGTCTTTGCTGTTTCCATCAAGAAATCCCATTCAGTAGAGATCAGATGTGTACACAAATGTTCAAGTTATCTAGTTTTCATTGTCTGATCTCTGAAGAGGAAAGATATTAAATAGAGCTTCTTCCCCCTGTTGTTAGTTGTAGTAATAAAAAATATGACATGAAAAAAAGTTCTTTTCTGACAGTTATGAGAAACCAAAACATCCATCCACTATCTATACTGTTTAAGGGTCGCCAGGGATTGGAACTCATTGTAGCTGGTAGTGGCTGAGGTATAGGGACAGGTTGCCAGTCCATGGGTTGCAGTTAAATCCTGGTTCAAAACTCGCAACTAGTGTTTCTGGCAATAACTGCAAAAACATGGAAACATGACAACACTGTTAAAAATAAATCTGGTGAATAGGAAACAATCAGTCAGACGACCATAGTGGTTATTAATAAGTTTAAATTGTAATCCCTTATTACTGTAATGCGGCACCAAGTAATGTGTTACTGCCCAACGCTGGTAAAATCAAGTGGTTGTAGAGTTAGATTTAGCAGGAATAGAGGCGCTGCTCATGGACGCAGTTCTCAAAGACTCTTCTAGGAGAACCTATACCCAGTTGAATGTACCAAATGCATTTCTTTTCTCTAAGAACATTAACAAAGCAAACTCAAATATTTTTTTCACTCCTTAAATTGTGAACTTAACAAAGATGGATTTTTTTATCTGCAATAGTAGACAATACCCTTAACTGTTCCCGCTGAAACCTATTACTTTAAAGTGGGATATTTAATTATCCATGATTCACAGTGTGATGGCTCATGATGAAAACTGTATATTAAGTTTTGGTTGTAAAGAGAACTTCAGTATACAGCCTGAAATAGCGGTATCTAATATCACAGGGGCACAGAAACATCAGGACAATTCTCACAACTCCAGCATTATTGGGTGCATGCATTTCACTCTTCCAATATTAGATCCAATATTACATGCAGTGTTTGAAAATGTACAGTATATTTTTGCAAGATTTAAACAAACTAGTTATCTTAAAATATTATGCAAAGCAAATGCCAGAATTCTAATGTAATAAACACACTTATTAAACAGCTTTGATGAGTATTTAATCTTGACAGACAAGGAAATTCATTGTGGTGTTTCTACATTCTCAGAGACTCTTGTGCATCACTTCAAAAATAATATTTCATGGATTCTCATATTTATAATAAGGTTTTTATTCATTTGTTATTTTTTAAATCATAGCATACCGGCTGAACATCCCTCTAATTTTTCAATTAAACTTCATTCAGTAAGGTGTCAAATCATGTTGTGTCAATACTGATGAACTGCTAAATATGAACCAGTATAATTTGTTTTCTAAAGACGCTAGCTTTAAACCACTGTTTACTGACCTGTTGAAACACATTACCAACAGAACATCAACAAACGCTCAACAGCTACAGCAACTTTTTATCGACCATGAACAACCTATCAAAGTTTACATTTACTGAGCACAGCAGCTCAACATCTACTAGATAAATGACTATAAAGTTGTGCACAGAGATTCATGGCTACCAACTGATGTATGACTTTGGTGATCCCTCTGCTTTTGATATTGACATTCATGGTTTTGAGTGAAACAGTTTGGTACACACATTCATGTTCCCTTCACGAGCTGTCAGGCTCAAGTGTTGTATTTGTCAAATACAGTGGTTTATAATAAAACACCCACAAAACTACTGATAATTGTTCCGTTTTTTTAAATTATAAGAATGTGTTACTGCAGGTTCATCCACACATGGTCCCCTGTTACTTTGAAGTTTTTGCCTTTACATGTGTCCTTAAATAAATATCTGTGCTCTCAAGAAGAAATCTACACTACACTACATTAAGAGAAGAACAAGGTTTCTCTTTCAAACGACAGTTAGGAAATCATCCAGTTAGAGAAGGTAACCAGCTTGCTGAACTCTACATTTAGGATTTTCACATTTTTATCTTATATTATATTTTAGTTTTGTATGCTGAATGCTTTCATACCCTATATATTTAGCACTGGCTGGAAAAAAAATCAAACAAGGACTTCAGTATATACTGTAATATGACACACCACAGGCTTAAAACCATAAATATGAAACAGATAATGTTCTTCCCATGAAATGACTAGATAATGTAAGAGAAAGTTAATTCAATTAATCCATCAGAGTGACAGTAAAAGAAAATATGAATTTGTTTAATTTAAAAGCTGATAATAATAGCTCTCGTCCATCCGTATTGATTGAGTGTTGTTTATTCAGAGCATTCATCAGATATTGATGAAGATGTTTGATGTATGGTTTGGGTAACACTTCCAGTCATGAGACACTTCTCTCCGTATGAAACACACAGATGCTGGAAAACACAAACAGACACACACACGCAGTTTGCTTTTTCCCTCGAACAGAATTAAACTAGTTATTCTTTGGTGGGTCGATATGAGCAGGCAGGAGAGCAGAATCGTTGCTAATGATCTCACTGGAGCATGTTATTGTTGAATTGGTACACAGAAGTGCACCTTTTTTAAATAATTGTAATTAAACTACAAGAGGTGATCAGGAGCAGTGGTAAACACTGCTGCAAAGACTGCGTGTTCAGTGCTGTGGATACTGGGGAGAAACTTCTGACCAACGGAGAGTTTAACTTTAAAGCTGCGGGCGGAGCTTTGGGGAGGGGGGCTTTCATCTGGTGGATATCCCGTTTGGGAATGAAACTCCTCAAGCTCGCACTTTTATTAAACCTGGAGGGGAAGCACGCTGGATTTCAGCTGTCGGATTGACCAGCAGAGCAGCTGTTCTTCGCCCGCTGGGTTCGATATGTGCAGTCAAGAGAGCAGAATGGTCACATCAGCACAGCTTGCCCTGTTTTGTGTGATGGAATCAATTCACAACAAAGCCCTAAGTTTTCCAAAGTTAACTGTTGTCTGGCTGGCGAAGTTCATGTGAGTCCAATAGGGAGTAAATTACAGTATATCCAAATTTCACCAGATCATTTTTTATTTTTTATTTTTCAGAGTCCCTAATCCCGCAAATATAAAAGCTTTAAGAAGTTATAGGCTGAATCACTACTAATCAGTAGTTGATTGCCTTTCAGATGATGCAGCTGCTAATTGCTGGAAATATATGAGGATTCCAGTGTTTGGTGCAACTCTCAACAGCCTTTGTGAACTGCTTGTTGGACTGCTTTTAAGTTCAGTTCCCAAAACGGTAACAAATAAAAAAATTAAAAAAATGTAAAAGGGGGAGCAGCAGAAGCAGCAGCAGCAGCAACTGCGTCTGATATCCAAGAAGCTCCTGGAGCATTTTATCAGAGATGTGGTACACAGTGGGTGCTTCTCATTAACTTATTTCTCTCCTAGCTCTTCAGGTGACCTGGAAATCGTTCTAGTCTGTCTTCATGAAGGACATCTTAATTCCCTTATTTCTGTTCAGAGGAGTGAGGAGGCTGCCTGGAGGAGACAAGAGCAAGGCCACGAGAGACCATCCTTTATGGGAGTCTTATCAGACCAACACATCGCTCTGTTAGAAATCATCTGATATGATTTCACTGCAATTTCATACCACAACAACAAATAACAGGTCCAGCTGTAACTTCACCATAAAGTTTAAATTGTGCTCGGACTCACTGACTAGATGTCGTGGAGATTCCTGCACCCATAGGCACAACATTAAAAGCACCTGATGGTTTTAGTCTTGGAAACCTGGAAAATTACATAATGACTCTACTATAATAGCTATATAACTACTACTAACTATAACTATAATAACAGAATAACAATACATACAGAAGCAAATAAATAAAAAATGAATGAAGCCTTGTTGCCTTATGCGCATTTAGTGTCTGCACATTTTACAAACTGATATGATGGATCTGTTTACAGTATAATTATAAAATGCAATTTTGAGTGACAGTGAGAGACAAATAGTTTATTTATTGGGGAACTTTTGCCATGTTGGAGTACATAACTACATGACACAACAACTACGCTGACAGCTACTGTCAGCGTAGTTGGACTGTACACCACATTATCTCTCAGAGGAAACAATGTCTTCATTTCTCTAAATATGTTTCCTCAATTTCTCTCTGCTCACATCTTTTCCTTTAGATACATTCAACAACAAAAACAGAAACAAGTAAATGCAACACTACAGTTACTCAGTCCTGCCATACAATTAAATTGTCAAGGATAGAAATACAATAAAGCTAAAAGCTTAGTTCCATTGTGGCCTTCTCAAGGGCAGATGTTAAGTCAAGAGTATCTTAAACATTCTTCCAGCACACTGTAGCAGTGTATAAAAGAAGAGTTTTTACCATGAAACTATTGAGTCTATTAGGGATAACATATACTGAACTAACTCTGGTTGCACGATTGTGGTGATTTCTGATTAGACTAAAATCAACATAAATACAGGTGCTGTGTTCTTTATCATTATGAAAGAGTACACAGTACTTAATTTAGTCAGATGGAGGTGAGTTTGAGGAGACAATTTTCATTACACCCTTAGTTAGCTTATTTTAATGAGTTAAGAAGAACAAAAAAGAGCAGCATAATCAAAATGGCAATGCACTAAAGCACAAGGCAGATCTTTTTTAACATTACACTATCAAACAAGGCTGCAGTCCTGCTGAGAATGGTGTCTTTTAACAGATTTTGCTAAATGCTTTTGGTGCCATGACCTCTCCATCTTCCTTTCATCTTACGTGGGTCATTTATACAGTCAGTTCATCATTTATATTGGTATCTACATGTAAACCTTAACTGCTCATGTTGTTAAATCGTAATGTCAGTTCACAAACTAGTGGGCTAGAATATTCAGTTGCGTTATTCCCATGATTCCTCATTGATTTTTCTCGGAGTATTTGCACTCTCCCAGTTTAATTACACCCATCGTTCTGATGTTTGCTCTAACCATTACCCCTTACAGATGTGGAGCCTCCCAAGGCAAAACAGATACAAGCCGTGCGCTGTTTGAACATTCACAGCAGAGGCTGCACTAAAAGCCCACAACTGGGTAGTGGCTTTAACATTTCTGTTTTCATGTTGATTTGACAAAATATTTCTCTCCATATTTTTGTTTTAGTGTTCACCTGTGGGAATTGTGCAATACACTTGTGTGTTGTTCATTTTTTCTTTATTCCACAGTTTGACCACATGTTTCCAAATGCACTTACTGGCGCTTGTGTTTCTGTTGTACCAACTTCGTGAAATAAAGCTTAAATAAAACTTTAAAGCCAACATACTCAGGCAGAAAAATGTAAGTGTTGTGCCAAATGCAACCACCTGTAGCACTGCATCTGAACCAGGCAGACCTTTAGACGTGTCGGCTTGTCTGCAGGCAGATGTGTGTGTGTGTGCTTAATCTTTGCCTCAAAAATTTTCAAAACATCAACGCAAATGATTCAGTGTACCATCGTAGCCCTGGCTCAGAAAATAAAAGAGGGTGTTTCACAGACACAACCGGCAAACACAATAAGCATGTGTAGCCTGAGGAAATGCCAGATGCCAAATTGTACCATGTCTCAGTGCCCACAAGAACACACTGCAGCCCTTTAAAAGGCTGCTGACTCTTACATAAACACCGCACTTTGACTTTCATATGAGCGTTTTACATAAAAATTGTTGAGTTGAATTGAAGCATGGGACCAGGCCTCGCTGCTTGTCCTGGTAAGCACACATGACATCTGGATATAAAAAAACACAAGCACATATTATGCAGAATTACAACTGAGACACTCGAATAAAAAGTTCAGGTCAAGCAGAAGATCTCTCTAAAGCACAATTCACCAGACCAATGTCGTCAGCCATGCGAACTCACAGAGTGATCCAGGAAAAGTTATTTCCATATGAACTTTTTATGTCATTTGACTGTTCATGAGGCAGTAATTTAATGCCATCTCAGCAGACTTCGATCATTCATACATGTGTAATGAAATAGTTTATTATTTATGCTACTGTGCTCGAATCAGTCACGAACTAAAAGAGAGGACAACGTGATAATAGCTTTATTACTTTTGTAGTAGAGATGTGTGTTTGTCATGCCTCTAACAAGAGCTAAAAACCCAGGAAAGTTATATGGACAGGGTGTGTGTGCATGTGTGTGCACGTGTGTGTTTTCTGATTTTTGTATATTCACAAAGGGACACAGGGCTTTAAAGGCATGAATGAAGACGCTATATTTGTATTTTTTAATCTTCTGCTTGAGAGACGAGAACATGCCTGCATGCACAAACGCACTGAGCAGACTGAGCCAGAGAAAGAGAAGAGAGACTGCTTTTAAAGTCAGAAGCTTGACAACAGATTGGCACAAAACAAATAAACAGTTGTCAAAGACTCTGTTTTTCACAAAAAAACAGGATGTGACACTAAAAATGAATTTAAGATTAAGAACAAATGAATCAGGTCTGAGTGGGACAAATAAAAGAACACATTTCTTCCCTGCTTACAGGTTCCATTTAATCCATCCATAATATATCAGTTTGGTTTGAGCCTGTTTCCATAATATCAGTAGTAAAACAGCATGAAAACATTTGGGTTAAATCTTCTGTGGCTCTGGAATAATTTTATAAATCCAGAGCCACAGAAACAAGTGTGTATCAAAAACGAGGCTCATAAGCTTTAGGTGTAGACCTGGCATGAGGAAATATATGACATATATGATGTCACATCATGATGTTACCAGGGCTATCTCAGTTTGGGCTTTATGATATAAAAATATATATTGTACAACAATGAAAAAACATTTGTTGTTTCATATTATGCTTTATCGTATTTTTTGTAGTGTCACAAATCAGTGTTGACAGAAATATTTTTCGTCATCGAGCCAACGCTTTGATTTCTTCCTCACAAAATGAATGCAGGCAGGAAATTAGCATGAAGGCAACTCAAACAAAAATGAAGCAGAGTGAATGTGACACAGAACAGGGTAATTTCAAACATCCAAGCCAAACTAAGGAGCTCGTACCTACTGTAAAACTGTAATTTGCTAATTAAGATGAAGACTGGTCCCCAGAACAAACGCAAACACCACTAAGAAATCTAATTATAACCCACTTAAGCAGGTTTATAGAATACAACAAAAATGTTAATTTTTCTCAAACATATACCTTCAAATAGCAAAATCAGAGAAACTGATAATTTTGCAGTGGTCTCTTAATTTCCGGAGCTGTATATTTTGTTGTCTATTCTCACTTTGCAGCATTTTCTGACAGTTGTTCTTAAGTATCAGTGTTTTTATGGCCAGCTCTAGATTCTGGCTGAACTGGCAAAAAGACATGGCACAAGCAGATGAACATCTGTTTACTAGAGTAGCTCTAGGGCAATTTTATGAATGTCTTTCTTACATAAAATAATAATTCCTTGTTTGTTTCTAATGTTTATTTGTCCAGGATAAACACTTGTTGTTTTTCCCTTTTATTAATCTTCATCTGTGCTCCACCTACGCATACATACCTCCCTCCCTGGAACACACATGTGGTGCATTCAAGCATACACAAGCAAAATTACCTGAATCCTTGCTCTTTCTCTTATTCTCTCTCACTTGCTCACACTTACACAAATGGGCCTAATACATGTGAGAAAGCATACGCAGTGTTGTGATGTATTCATGTAAGATGATCCCAGGACTTCTGCTTATATGCACAGATGGGCTTGCATTAAGGAGAAATACACAAGGACTGGGTGGATTAAAGGATAGATCAAGGATGCTGCAGACTGATACAAGAGCTGAAATTAAATAAATTGATAGCTCAAGAGATACGTGGATGTAAATATTTGAAGGCGGATAATAACTTTAATATGATGCTCAGATTTGGGGATTACATGTCAAAGGATTACAAAAATGTGATTACATAGAGTTCAGATATAATTTCTTGCAACTGACCGTTCACTAAGCTCCAGCACACTGAGTTACCGTTGCTATGGATGTGAACCACATATGTAGTTTAAAGTAATAATGGTGGAACAGTGATCATTCTTGTTTTTTTTCAGTTATTCTGAAATAGAATAGCTTTATAAAACAGATATAAACAGTATCAGGCTTCTCATGTCTAGCCTCTAACAAATAAACTAGCTAATTAAACTAACATTACAGCCCCAAGAGTTGGTTGAAAACATTCACAGTTCAAACAATCATTGAATTTGTTTTATTTTAAATCCAAAACAGGTCTTTAATATGAATTTGAGTAAACCATGTATACCATGTAAACCATAATCTCGCCTAGAGCCTAAAAATGGCTAGGACCAATAACTGATGATTGTTTGTTGCTGTTATTAAAAAACTTTCACAGGTGTCGATGTCTTCATGGTTTTATCTCCATATGACTCAAATATTTCACATGAATTAGATTAGAATTCTCATGAAACAAAGTCATCCATGTACAAGACTTAATTTTATTACTTTTAATACATTTCCACTTATTGATCAGACTGTCAGAGCTGAAAAATCTTTGCATGTTTTTTTTAGGAATCTTCGTATCACAAAACAACCAAAAAAAATCGACCACTGAAAAGCCTACTTTATGACTTCCCGGGTCCCCAGATCAGGTTTTTGAAGGTTGTTTTTTCAAAAATGTATTTATTCACGGATTCCATTTTTGGTTGAAACAACACAGGACTTTGACGTGGTAGACCTCTGTTTGTTTCCTAGTTCAAACCAGTAGTCCTCATTTCTTTTAACCATGACCATTTAATAACCTTAACTATATTTATTCTAGTAGACATAATGACAACAGTCCTTTAACCTTAAAAAAGTTCCTGTTTTTACACAAACCACGATCTTTCCCTAAACCTAACCCAATAGTGACTATTCCAACACGGTAACCACCTGTTTATTATCGTAATCATGGTGATGTAGATCCAGTATTTTGCTGTCGGTATGCTTTCTGTGTTTATTATTATAACCATGACAACTTCAATATCCATTACATATTTGATTGCATATTACAGCTCTCCATGGAAATAAAAACAGAAGATTTGAGCATCTGACTATCCAGTAATGTATTAAAGTGGTGTCATTACTAAACACGCACACATAGGGAACAACAATTTCAGTGTTCACAGATTCCTCTCAGCCAGTTTCCTGGTTAT
Source organism: Sandelia bainsii (assembly GCA_032362345.1). Taxonomy (NCBI): domain Eukaryota; kingdom Metazoa; phylum Chordata; class Actinopteri; order Anabantiformes; family Anabantidae; genus Sandelia; species Sandelia bainsii. The sequence goes on from JAUMHL010000004.1 coordinate 16,297,309, forward strand.
CTGGCTGATACACTGTAGCTAAAAACTGATTCTACTCTTACATTTAATGTGAATCCAAAGCCTTAGTGGGAGTTTAGGTTATGTTCTGCATGGCGGCTCTGTAAACACAATCCCACTCGAACACATCACCTCTACCTTGTGATATTGCTATGAATTTTAATGTTAGCTCTTCTTCATAGCATCTGGTAAACAACAACAACACTGAGAATCACTTATCTTTGTGCCGCTGCTGGTAGGAGCAGCAGCAACAGCATTGTTTTAATGCTAAAGGTGCACTGTGGAAATCCCCTGAGATCCAGGAGCCACTGCCAAACAGCCTCAATACTATTTTGGGCATTTGGCGCTTGACTACATAACATAGTGTCCTTAACATGTTTTCCTCTGCTGTTTTCTCCTTCTTTTCCTTGTCCTTCCTTCCTCCTTCTTTCTTATCACCTACTTCCATGTCAATCTATAGAACATACAGCTCTGGAAAAAATTAAGAGACCACTGCATGAAAGCTGTGATTGCAAATCAGGGTTATTCCAACAAATATTGATTTCTGAACACTTCCTAAGTTAAAACATTA
>JAUMHL010000004.1:16317522-16328472 GCA_032362345.1 Sandelia bainsii
CCAATAGCATGTTATGTTTGCTAATGCAAATGTATTAATTTAAAAGGATAACTGATCATTAGAAAACCATGTGCAACAATGGTAACACAGCTGAAGACATGTATCTTTTCATGGAAAACATGGTCATTCCTATGTGTGTCCAAACTTTTGACTGGTAGTGTATAACAGCAGGTTTGTTTTGAAACTGCACCCCTTTTGGCATCAGGTGCCAAAATGGCAGCTGCTGTCTTGTATGATGGCATCAGAATGGTGACCAGTGTAACACCTTTTTTCATCCTAAATGGTAAAAAAAGCTGGACAACAACTGTGCAACAAAGCAATTTGGATAAGTTTGGGCACTAATTACATGGTTAGGGTTAGTAAAAATGACTGTTTACCTTAAAAGGAGAGGGGGGCAACAATCATAATCATTATTTATGTCATTATCCAATTTCATCCATTTTTAGATTTCTTTCTTCTTATTGATTTTTTTGTTTTGTGTATTTGTGCATCGACTATTGCGTATTGAGGATTTTGTATTGGTGTTTTTACTTTTGGTTTCTGGTTGTGGTTCTTTCCTTTCCTTTGAGACCGAGAGTGGTTGTAACAAGGCAAAACAGTTTCCCACAAGTGTTTTGAATCTTGAAAAATTTCTGCTTTTTTAACATTACATGACTTGCATCAAATGACCTGCGTCATGTGACCATGTGATTTGGTTAGGTTTAGGCACCAAATAAACATGGTAAATAAACAACAATAAAAATATATGTATATATTTTTGTTCTAAAAATGACTGCTTCCACCCATACTCTGCCAGACAGAGTATGAATTATTAGTTTTGGAATTCCCATTCCCAATTCCCCATTTTTGATGATGGCAAAGTGTGAACAGGAGGTTAAGGATTAGGACTTAATCAAGCATACAAATGCCTTAAGATCAGTGTTTATGGCTTACTGGTTTGTAGTTAATGACTCCCAAGCAGACCAAACCTACACTGATAAATTCACATTAGGTGCTTGTTCTTTTAATGTAGTTAGTCATTTGATTTATGCGTGGAGGAATTTCAACCATATTTAATGCACAGAAGTTTCCATTGCTATGTGTTAACGCTGGATAATATACAGTAATTTTGGCAGAGTTTAAGCTTGAATCTTTCTTTCAAATACATACCAGTATATACTACTCCTACACACATCAGACTGAAACAGCTAAAAGCCACAGCAGCAGGTGTTGGTGTGGGTTTGGTTTGAGCTTTGGGACCTCCCTCCAGGCACCTGACAGCCACTAATGCTGAATAAGCAGGGAGCGAGGTGGAGGTGCAGCCACACACACACACACACACCTAGGGAAATGCCAACACACATCCTGTTTTATCACACTCCTGCACACATGCTGTGTTTCTTACTCTCCATAGTAAAACACACACAACCTTACCTTGTCAGCAAAGCAAAACCTCTCTGTGACCCACACAAGTGTTGGGTCTCATCAAGCTAAAACTGACTATAGATATGCTCCATTAGGTGTGTGTGTGTGTGTGTGTGTGTGTGTCTATAGTTAGAAAACCTGTTTCTTTGTTGTCAGTAGCAGTTAGTTGCAACCAGCAGTGATCTCATTAGCCGCTAGCTTACTGGCTGGGGTGCTGGCTAATAAAAATCAATCTGAGGTCAAAGGGCAATTGGCATTTCAAATGGGAGGACAAAAGAATCTGAGTGAAAGGAGGTAGAGAGAGGTAAGAGTGAGTGTGAAGGAAGGAAAGAGAGAAAGAGAGAGAGAGCAATTGAAAGAGATTAGAAAATGAAGGAAAGAGGTAAGGGAGGGTTAAGAGACATGGAGAGAATGTAAGAACTAAACACTACTCATTCTGGTGAGTAGGGTGCATTTGATGCTGTTTTATTTTAGTTTCATAGTAAATGCTTGTAACGAGGGGAAATGAGATTTTAAATATATATATTATATTTCTGCGTATGGGACTGCGGAGCTGCAACTCGTTCAGTGCTCATTCTGCCTGTGAGCATCAGAACTGGACCATGGGGCAAGGTGGCCTTGTCTGATGAATCACGTTTTCTTTTACATTATGTGGACAGCTGGGTGCGTGTGTATCGTTTACATAGGGATGGATTACAGGAGTCTGATCCATTGCGGCTTGATCTCACAAGTTACTGGACTCAACTGGACTGAAGATATGCTGCTGACACCATAGTGCCAGAGCCTTCTGAGGTCAACCCTGTCTCCCAAAAATTAAGTTTGTATACAACTAAACTGCAATCGCGATTACGTTTTCCTAGAGAACGTATTTGTGACCCGATTACGTTTTTGTAGAACGTAATTGTCACGTTGTACTGAAACGTATTTTTGTGAATGAATGACGCGCTACATTTATTAATGCACAGAGATTTGCAACGAGGTGGTTGGGGAGGATGGCGGACGTTTACTGTGCATGACTGTTATGCAGGAGACCGGAGTTCGAGACCAAAGTCCCCCGTGAGGTTGGGTTTAGGCAAGAAAAGTACTGAGGTTAGGGTTAGAAAAAAAGATCGTGTTTTGCTTTCATTTTTAATGCAGACGTTGTGTGTGTGAAGCGACTGTGTGAAATTACATTTTTGTCCATTAACCAGTCCACAGTCTTTCACTGACACTAACCCTTACTTACTTACATATCTCCACCCTCACATGTCTGCATGTTGAAATGTAGCATCGGATATTTTAGCCGACAATAGAACACATGATCATTATGTTAACAGAAAACGTAATCGGGTCGCAATTACGTTCTCTACAAAAACGTAGTCGGGATTGCAGTTTAGTTGTATACGAACATAATTTTTAGGAGACAGGGCTGCTGAGGTACATTCCTCAATGGGTCAGAGCTTGTTTTGGCGGTAGAGGGGACACAGGGAGCTTCAATCGGGGTTTATACTGATTTAGCAAGACTTTCTCATATAGGCATCTAACTTTATATCAGACTATACTATTTATATATTATATATAATTTATATTATTATTTTTCTTTATACCGCATGATAAAAAAATTTTTTCTGAAAAGCATTAAAAGTAGCTTTATACATTTAGGGTACTGATTATCCTAATCATCAGATCGTGCAAACGCTTACCTCCACTTTATTAAGTTGAAACAAGTTAATTAAGACAAGTTTGTGCAGTTTATAGACTTTGGTAATTTAATTTTATAACTCTTTTACAAGCAAAGCCCACAGAAATAAAGTAAAATAGATTTATAATCCAAATATGAAGCTTCATGCAAGAAGTTCAGCTTATTTTTGGCTCAGCTTATTGTTAAATATATTAGTGACAAAAAGTATTTTTTAAAGAGCTTCAAAGGCGGACAACCATTATCACTTTTTAAACAACTGAATTTCAGGTTTAAAATCAAACTAAGAAGCTGTAATCAGGCTCTTGTTTCACAGACACAGACCTCTTCTGTGAGGAGATGCAATTTGTGGTTGGTGTTAGTTTTTTCTGGGATATATTGACAATAACACAAATTTTATATGATCACCATCCTTATATTTTAAATTATTTTCATAATTTGTATATGTTAGTTAGGGCTCATTTGATACTTGGGCCCTGTTGATCACCTGCTCTCAAAAGGAGCATCAGCAAAGTGGCAGAAAATGCAGATATAGGGGGATGTAGGTACAGATTGATAGACATGTCAGTTTTAATATGATGTTTTACAACTGAACTTAAACCTGTGAATAGCAACAATGGGGGAGAATGACAGAGGTTAAAGTGATTGCTTCAGATTTCCTGCAGACTTTATGAGCTCAGATTAGAGACACTGTGATGTGATCATAAATCTCTGCTGTTGCTCAAAGTGATGGATTGATGTAGGAGTGAGTAAACGTTTGGGGTACATGGTTTTTGGAGAGCCAGAAAACCAAGGCTGTGAATAATGAGTCTGATTGCAGAGGGTCTTGTCATCATGTGTTAGCTATACGTCATTATCTCCCCTGCTTTCATCCCACAGGCTTACATGTTTATATGATGGAAATGTCAGCGAACAGGAAAAGGCTTCTGCAACACACTGTTAACGTGCAGACTTTAAGTAAATGACATTAATTTTTTTGTCCCATATTAGTGCTTCATTACACAGTATGATGACTTTGTCCTCACAAAAGCTAATCTGACATGAATACACCTCTTTATATTGTACTGCTGATACAGTCTTGGACCTAAATTCTTTTTAAATGATGCTTTAACAACCAGAACATCCAACACGTTCTAATCCCACAGCTCCATATGATGATACTTCCCAAATTCAGGGTTTGATTAAGACTGTGGTGGACAGTGTAAAAAAAGTGTACATCAGGAGCTCCCAGTTAGTTTTCCAAAGGGGGCAAACTCAACCTCACTGCTGTTTTCATTAGAAATACTGTACACTACTCTTCCACACATGACAGACTGGTTCTCACAGTGCACTTTTATAACTCAAGGACCTGTGTTAGGACTACTGGACACAGTTGCCTCACATTTTGTTCTTTTTAGGTCACTCTTATTTTGTCGCTGTTATCCTTGTATTTCTTTTTATATTATCTGTACTACCCTTAAGAGCTATCAGCAAGTGGAACCCAGATTTCGCCCAGCACGGGGTGCAATGAGTCTGAATCATTTCTGTTTGGGTGATTGCAGCCCTATGGTCTTAGTGTTGGTTGCGTTTCAGCACGCAGATTTGGGCCCATGTATATTGACTGATTATGGGGAGGAATTCAGACTAGGTTTGGGAAGAATCTGACAGCCAAACTTGGGCTGAGTTATTTCTTCTTGTTTGCTGCTTTTGGGCCATTGTAATGGCAAACCATTTTGGCTACCTGGGTAGTTTTACATTTATTAATGCTAACAATACCTTTACTTAAAAACGGTTTAGTTTAGTTTTACTTATTTTTAGTTTTTTAGTACTAATATGACTTATTATTTTTAGAACACATTTTAATGCTAAGGTCTGTTTGCATTTGTCTGTTTTTATTGTTTATGTCACTTAATGTGAGAGTTCTTTTGGCTTAGTGTATGCTTACCCCATGTCAGATATTTAAAGATGAATTGAAGGACGGACCCAATGAGCAGACCAGAACCAGAGAGTAAAAAGAAGGATGGTAATCTTCATTGACTAGTAACATTCAGTAACAACTAAATAAGGACAGGGATGAGAAAATGGAGCTAAACTAACTAAACACTAGACAAAGGAGGGACCTGAGTGAGAGGGAAGGTGAAGGCTAATAAAACGGGGGAACGAGATTAGGCTGGGTAGTGAAAGGGCGAACTAAGACCAAGGTGAGAATTAAAGTGAGCACAAAACCAAAACCAAACCAACTTACGGGAGAGTGACAAGGGAAAAAGTCCAAACCAAGGAGGTGAGCTTGAAGGTAGTGATGTGCCCTTCTGAGTCGAGGCTTTGAAGCGTGTGTCAAGTAATGCAGGAAGATTTTTGTAAAGCGCGTATCGAGGCTTGTATCAATGACGTATGTGGTGATGTGAGAAGCCTCGTGAGCCGGCCGTACCATGTGACTGATTCGGAAAATGGTTTGCGGGTTTGGTGTGTGATTCGAAATATAAGGGGCAGCGAAAAGCAAGGGACCTCTTCTCACAAAACACCTAAACACCAGCACTGTGGAAAAGATTTTTCTTTAAATAAAAATGAAAATTTTGTCCCTAATAACATCAGCAGTCACAAACGGTTTGTGACAAACTAAGTGATACAAGCTCATTCACATCACAATAATCTCCCCTCCTTGTTCCACTTTCCCTTTTCACCCTGCCATCTTATCATAAAGACACCATATTAATAAGTTCATAATTTATGTATTGGCATCACAAACATCACTCACTCATTAATTTATTCAGTTCAAAGCTTCACACATCAAGCCACAGCGTCATTTTGATCACTCCGCCTGTTGTACATTTATCGTCCACTTGATGGCGCAGTAGAGCAAATGAAGCACCTTTAAGCTTCGGCCCATGAGTGAACCAATTGGATAGAAAGCTTCAGTGCTTCATGAAGCTTCATGAAGCTTCATCTCGCCATCACTACTTGAAGGGCTGGTGATAAGAGGACGACTAAGAGACTTGGAAGTGGAGAGACGACGACAAATCAAATGAAGGACAGCATGAACAGAGTGCAGACCACAATGAACCGACAGAGAAGGTGAGCAGTGCAAGCTGTTAAGTCGGGAGTGAACTAACGAGGAGATCAGAGACACCTGGGAATGATTAGTGAGGGCGTGACCAAAGTGACTGAGCAACAGAAAACCAGGGAATCAGGAAGGCAGGCCAGGGTGTGAGGTGTGACACGCAATACCACTGGGGACAGGATTGGGACCTACTAACATTATATTATTCAGTAGCTATAATAACTTAGCATGGTGTTGTTTCACATTATCACTGTTGTCATTTCTTATTGACAGTCCATGTGTCTTTAGCTAAGTGTCTAGCACCATTTTTAAAAAATCACATTTTTTTTATTGTTTCTTGCCTTCATGTCCATCTTTCTGTCATTCAGGTGCAAACATTTAAAAAGCCATTTACACAAGCTTCATATGATTGTCCTCCAAATGCAACCTATATTGATTGTCAGGTGTGCTGATACTTCAGTGTCTTTGCTGTCAGTAAAAAGCTATCATTTATGTCCCAGTAGAAAGATGAAAGAAAAACTATCTGCTCCTGTGATTTCATTTTTGTTCCTTCATTTGTTAGTCCACACATTTCTTTTTTATGGTTGAAATACAATCCCCTGACATCGGCAAATCACATACAAAATCAAATATTTCTATGTTCTTGTCCTATGTGTACACATTGTTGTGCAGAGGTTAAGTGAGGAAAGTAACAGAAGCTGCTCCGCAAACAGCCTGGAGCTATTTAGGAACCATAGAGAGCATCGGCCATTTGTGTGTCAACAGCCCAGTGGTCAGTGGTTCTCTCTGGTATGATCAGTTTTCCCAGCTGAACCTATGTATATTTTATTCTTTATATCTTTAATTTTAAACCAGCCACTTTTAATACTTGAAAATATATTTTTATTCCAAACTTCACACATGGATGAAACTATATTTTTTCCTTTTAGAATGATCAAATTTTCCTCGTAAAGATCACCAGTGGTTGTGGGACATACCGGCATCACTCCTGTTTTTTCTGTAATAAATGCAAAGTCAAAGTTGTCAGCAACAAGTGTGAAGTTTTTGCAGTTGTCAAAACAAGTCAGATTTTAGTCTTTGTAACTTTACCCTAATTTCAAAAGGACCTGTCCCTGAAAGAGAACAGAGACTTGTATTTATGAATGTTTTAGTGCAGTAATTTTGTGCCACTTGAGTTCAAATGGCATCATTCTCACTTTTCCAGAGAGACCACAGCACTCCACAATCAAACCACCTAAATATAGTTGTCAGGACTCAAAATTGCATTTGGCCTCTGCAAAAAGACTCAGGCACATGAAACCCATTATAAACCTGAAGTCATCTGAGCCTACTGAAAGAAGCCTGATGGAGCATGTGGTGAGCTAAGGCTGAATTTCGCCTGCTAATATTGTTTTAGGGTAAATGATTTTCCATACAGACAGTCTCAGCTGCCCATGGCAGTTGCTGCCTTCTCACTGAATCGAATCCATCTCTTGGACGACTAATTACATATTGATGTCCCTTTGTGTCCAGGTGGTTTCCACCTAAGGGCCACAAAGGAAGTATTTATTCAAATTAAAGAGATTTTTTTTTATATGTATTAATTAACCAGTGGCAGGCCACAACCACAAGAACATTACTGAATGTAAAATACAAAACAATGAAATTCAGCCAAATCATTAAAGATCAAACATCTGACAGAAAACGGGGATTTCACCTTCTAGCTTATTGTTGTAACTGCAGTATCATTTCCTGTTTTTGAAGTACAAAAACACATGTGTATCAAAGTAAAAGTCTCCTAGTGTCCACTAAAATTTCCAATCCTTTCATCACATTTCCAGTTCCCTCTTTTATCTTCTATTTTCTTCTATCATATTTGGTAAAAAGAAAGCAATTTGGGTTTTTCTTTACCTGAAGTAGAAGAAAATGTGAAAATGCTACAAAAATACTAAATGGGAATGGTGGTGTGATGTATGTATCCACTGAGTACTACTGATTTCTGCTCCTCTGTTCTGTTAGTCATGCATTTTATGCAATGTTTTCTCAATAACTTCTACAGACTACAGAATGGAATATATGGTAAAAGAACGCAGTTTGTTGTACCTACACAAGAAGGTGAGGGTGTCTACTGAAACTTTTGAAGCTATTTTTGCCATTTTGAACGGCACCGTTTTATTGTATACTTTAAATAAGATGAATTAATTGGGTATGGTTGACTTGGGGACACACATTATGACTGCTGAGCCCATTGTGAATATGATTTAAGTGAAATGCTAAATCTTAGGAAACTGTCAGTACAGCTACATTTATTTTAATGTGTGATAACATACTATATATGTTATTGTACTCTTATGTAGGTTGCACAAGTGTTCATGTTTGTGCATGCATATATGTGCTAGTGGGTGCACTTGTCAGTATATATAAATATCTGGCACCACCTCAGGTGTGTTAGAAGCAGATTTTCAGGGGAGTTAGAGATAAATCATCTGAATCCTTGCTGGCATCACAACGCCTGAAGCGCTAATCAGCAGTGGTCTCAAACAAATGTGAACAGGCAGCAAGACGGCCAGTACGTGGGCTTCAATCACTACTGCTGATGTCTCACTTTGTGTGTGTGTGTTTAACAGGTATCTGGGCTGTCGAGGGAAGAGATAAGGAGATGGGGGAGGACAAAAGAACGTGCAGAGGAGAGAAAAGCAGACAAAATCAAGGTAAAACACTGTATAACTAATTTTTTCACTTTTTATTCTTTTCTCTCGTCTGAAATTGTGTTAGGGCATGCCATCATTCAAGAACACTGATGTAACATGTTTCAAACCTCAAACCACTCCCATATCTTATTTAATTTACTTATTTATTGTGAAAGTATATTTGTATTAAGGCTAAGTTATCTTAGATACTCAACATCATGTGCAAAATGCACCACTTGCATTTTCAATTAAACTGAAGACTTATCCAGGTCAAAGCTGTCACTCAGATAAAATTTAATTCAAGTTGCATGAGACCCATGCTCCAGCATGAGTGACGAGCACTTCAGTTAAAGTTAAGTACATCTCTGAAATGATGATGCTGTGCAAATTCACAAACAAAACATTTGACAATGTGCAGGATGATGGAGTACCAAGTCCTGTTCTACAGTTTAATATTGTTACATAATGACGCTGGAAAGAAGGGATTTCAATGGTGTAGTAAGGCTCCGGGGTGCATTCAACCAGATTTAACCAAAAAAAAACAAAAAAAACATAAGAGTTTGTACACCCAAAATCTGCAAAATAAAAACGTTAATGCACAAACAGTTATGCCTGTTCTGTTCTTAATAGTTTTATGAATGTGTCCCTTTAGCGCCTTACCAACAACCAGTGTCAATCGACTTATCAAATTAAATCGTACAAACAACAGTGTCACAAGATCTGCCTTTGTGCCACAAGGACAAAACCCACAAAACTCCATTTATACCTAAATTTCACACCTGAGCACACCTGCAGAAACTCCACTCCTCATTCAAAGTGTCCTTTCTCTTTTGTACAGTGGTAGGGCAAGCAAATGGGTTTCACAGATCCTTTTGTATTCTTCTATTTATAGAGAATTAGGATCATTTGATAGAGCTTTTTTCAAGTGGTTTACTGCTTTTTCCAAGGTCGGTAATAAACTGTACAACTACTGAATGCTACAAAATAATTCTGTATCTTTTTGTCTGTTGTATGCATGATGTTAATTTATAGTTTACACTTTTAAAGGCATTCACACAAACATATACAAACTGTAGCTGGGATCCCACAAATCTGTAAATCTGGGGTTGTGTTCTGTTGAACACATTATGTTTTGCGCTAACTGGGTTGTTGTCTGACATATTTGCCACCGGCAGACACGCTAACAATGACCGCAACTCCCTGCTTCGGTTTCCGCTGAAATTTGATGATAATAATTGGCTGTCGCCTGTCTATAGCTAAACTGCATCAGTGTTTATGTTTTTGTAAGGTATACATATTATCTAACAGAGACCTGTATGACTTTTTTCACAAACTGGTTGTTTGAGATATTGTATACCTTATTATATTTTAAAAATAAATGCATATATTTAAAAAAATATACATACATTTGCATATTGTAAATGTGGTTTCCTATAATCTCAGTATTATTGCATAACTTTTTATATACTGTAAAGCTACTTTAACCTAAATTAGCCCAAAATACACACCTTTTTATTTACTCCTTACAGTATTAGGAAACGATCACACGAAACACCTTGTCTACATAAAGATTTACCACACTAAAATCAACTCTGTGCTGAGAAGCAGTGAAGGCTAACCAGCACATGATTTGTCTTGTCTCTTTCTATACACTCAGTAATTATTACTGAATTTACATTCTTTCCATGCTTTTCAAAAGATGAAGACAGGTGTGTGTGGCTAGAAACAATAGTCCCATTCATAGAAAAACCACCCAAACACTTTACATCTCTTCAGATGCCATTCGACAGACTGCAACGATGTAATTACCATTTATAATTCAACTGTATATAAATACAAATAATATGGTGCTCTTAATACATACATGCTCACAAAAAATATTGTGACACCTGTGCAGTGTGGCCTTGAACTCGATGTGAATTATCTGTGGGAAGACACATGTTCCTTCATCAAGTAAATTGAGAGCTAAAATGTAAATGTATAAATTCTATGAGTCTACCTATATACACCTCGTTGTATACTATATACATACAATATATACTGTATACTATATTGCAATGTAGACATTTCAATAAAACGTCGGGATTTAACCCTCCTGTTGTCTTCGGGTCATTTTTGACCCGAAACTGTGTTTAACAGCAGAGAAAACACCTTAAATGTTG
>JAUMHL010000004.1:16375296-16385615 GCA_032362345.1 Sandelia bainsii
GTTTAGGGAAGGTCACATTAAGTTCACCTGTAAAGGTTATAGTGCATTTTATGTTCATCCTGAAATTTCACCCGAAAACTTTTTGTGAGTAGTGTATTTAATTATGGGTCAGGTTTGGTGTCATATTAATGGTTTGTGATGGTCTGATCCAGGATTGATTTAGAGATAAATGACCAGTGTAATAAAAAAATAAAAAAATAAAATAAAATGTCTGAAATGTGATTAAACTGAATATAATTTCTTTGTTAGCAGCAGATCATTTTGTGGTGTTACTTATTATAGATATGTTTCCATCCTTGTAAGCCTCTGCACCTCAGAATTTAGTTTTTTGCTTATAACTGGCATATGATGGTTGGCTAAGAAGCAAGGAGACAGGGAGAGGAAGATGAAAAATGAAGAATGATAGAGTTTTGTTTTTGTCAAAATGGCTTCAGGCTTAAGGTCGGGTTCTGGCAAAAATATCATGTTAGATATTAAGCCAGGTCAGGCTAAGGCAGAAATTTCAGGCCATGCCCTGTGCACTACAGGGCACTAGTCTTAGAGGCAAAAAAAATGTACTTACTTTTCAACAGTGGGGAAAAATATTTAATGTCAAGTAAACACTTCAGAAATAGTAAAAAAAAATTAAGGTTGTGAGAGGCATGCTGACCTTTCTACTAACTATTTATTATCGCAGCTTTTTAAATGTAAGACATTGTCAAGTTTCATGTTGTTCTCTATGGAAGTTTTATGAAGCATTTCCATATGTACATAAATGTACATTGAAACCCATTAGCCATACATTTCTCTAATGAAACTCACAGCAGCATTAATTTTGCTTGGTTTCATTTGGCTCAGAAGCTTTTAAATATTCAAGATTTAAAGAACTTTATTAATCCCAGAGGAAAATGCTTTGCACCAGCACTAGATATAAAGAACCAACATCAACAAACAATATCTCCAAGATGCAGAGCAAAAAAAGAAAGCATGAATTTGTAAGGACAGGAATGATGAGGAAGGTGTGCGGTAGCCGTTAGTGTTGGGTCAGTTCTAATAAAAATTACAAGAAAAAGAATCAGTTGTGTATTACATATGACACACTGAAAATCACACCAATTGCTAAACAACAAACAAAAGTAAGTAGTCATTTGTTATTTTATATATTTATTACTCAGCCAATTCCATAAGGCTGTGCTACCAGACAACATATGCTGCGCACGCTGCAGGGGAAGCGTGCAGATTTTACACATCAGAGTCTGGAATAATTAGAGTGAGCAAAACTGAAGGTTAATCATTTACTACGGATCTTGGTAAAATAAGTGCATCAACACAAATATCAGATTATCCTGAATTTACATGTGACAATCGAGCACACTGTATGTGCATGGGACTGACAACTGTTGACTACTTCTTTTCCTCCACTAATAACATTTTGGATACTGATTCTTTCCCTTATATGGTCAGTTACATTGTCACAAGCAAGACAAACAGGATGTTTAAAAAGAAGCATGTGCATGCTGTAATCTAATACTCAAAATACACATTGCAGCTATGTCCTTTGCCTGTGGGGGGTTTCCTGTAACATCCCTTTCACTGTGCATACAGAATTGGAGGATCGACATAATTTTTTTTTGTGTGTCTGCGAAGAATCCTTGTTGTCCCCATGTCTTGTTTTCCATCAAGCTTATTTCAGAAATAAGACATTAGGCAAAGAGACTAAGCTGTATATAACTGTACAAATCTCAGTGAAGCGGCAAACAAGTACAAAATGTCAAAATAACAGTGTAATCCATTAGTTTTTTTCCACTAATGAGTAGTTGAAGTGATTACAGCTAAGAGAAAGCAAAGTCCATTTTTATTTGTATTTTTAGTACTGTATATGGAGTATGTTACCCAATCCATATTGAGCTCATAAGGCAAATCAGTCACCTACAAAACTAAGAGGAAAGGTGACGTACTGCCTACTTTTCATATTGTAAAATTTCATTGATCTTTAAAAGGAATTTCATTTGTCTCTCGAATCTCCTGCTGCAGATGGTATTATGTAGGATCAGCAGAACAGCACTCCTGGGACAAGAAAGGGAATCCATATCTGGTTCAAGGACAGGTGTTTGACAGTGCTACAGCCTGAACCTAGTTTCTCTAACGTAAAGCTGTGCTCACTGCACAGCCGCAGCTGTTCATGGATGACATTTCTGTTTCTGATGTGATACAAAGCAACCCTAAACCATAGGTTAATGCTGTGCTTAACATACAGCAGCTGTGAGAATAGAAAGGGAGGTCACGGTGATATAACTTCCTTAACTTTGACATTTTTCAATGTTCTAGCTGGGTGAAATAAGAGTCATGATTGATAGAGAGGCATCTGTGCAGGAAAAGCAGACAAGCACGGTAAGAAGACTTCCCCTGCCACATTTTCATCATAATCTCAATAGAAAAACGTGAATGACTTGGATACTAATGCTGTCTAATGAATAATTCCTCTTGAAGGTCTTCTATGCCTACTGAATTACTGATTGGTGCTGTACACTGTGCTTTTGACTTTATAAAGCACTGCACTTTAACACAAAGGTACTTTTTACAATACAGAAAAAAGGAAAGAAGAAAAAATAAATAACAAAAAGCAATGGTGTTTTCCATATCAATGTTACAGAAAACCAGCTACTTTATGCCTAAAGTGATTAATTTAGCAAATGTGCTGTATATTGCAACATGCAGCTAAAACTTTTAAAATTAGAGTTTGGAGTAGATCTTTTCCATGTAAGACCAGTAACAGAAGATTGGTTCTATGAGTAAAGAATGTACACATCTACACAGTAAATTTGCCAGTGTTAAATCAGCAGTGTTAAAGTGTATTGACTCTATTAGAGTCATTATAACAGCTGGAGTAAAAGGCCCCCCAGTGTTGGTGATAATTTGCGGAGTTAAAAGACGCAGTGTCAAACTTACTCTAGAAAGCTCCTCCCACCACAGACTCATTTTCAAACCGAGGGGATTTTTCACGGCGCCATTTTCTTTACGTCGAGTTGCAACGGTAAGTTGTTCATATTCACTTATTAAACCAACAATTTGACATTTTAAACTGAGGCAGCGTGTTAAAATACTGTCCGACTGTCAATGTTTCTTAAAGATTTTATTTTGTTCCAGAAGCAAGTGTGACTGTGTGCCAACATAACATCGTTAATTAGCTAAACAGTTTAGCTAATATCGATGTTGGCTGAGATTGTCTTATCAAAATTTAATGCAATGTGTATTGGGGTTTGTTTGGTTTTTTTTAGCATGTTTGGAATTCGGTAAAATTGAAACAGTCCATGTGTTCGGAGCTACATAGCCTTAACATTAACTAGCTAACTAATATTGCGGCTAACGCAGGTGCCCAGGTAGACGGCTCGTTACCGTTGCGTTGCATTAGATGATGTATGATTAACTAATTGTCATTTTACACTAAGGTTACGTCTTTCACTTATTTGTGGTTTTTGGATACCTAATTTATAGCAAGGTTACGGTTTTATTTTAACACGGCCGACTTCAGCGATTTTACAGTGTATTTGTGTGATGCGTCATTACAACCAACCTGCAGTATTTGGATGAAAACAAGTTGGATAAAGTATGAAATAAGTGAAGGAAGACGTCCGGGATCTGTTTTTATAATGCCATTTTAGTATGTTGTAAGTAAGATGACTGCGTTTGTATTTGTAGTAAGTTGAATGCATGTTAACGTTACTAATGTTACATGGTGATATTGACATAAGTTGGTCCGCTCCTTTTTGCTGTCTTGCGACCATGAAACTGTTTAGTACGTTGAGTTAATGTTAAACAAAATCCCGTGTCACTAGTGCTAAGTTAGATAAATTAGCGATTAGACCCGACCATCTAGTGTTTTAAGAGTAACGTACGGGAGCTAGTTTGTCTCCTATAATGCCCATAGTGGAGAGAAACAGTCAAACGGGGAACGTTTGGGGAGGCTGCTGCACCACTTTACTGAAGGAAACATAATTTGTAAGCGTTTTTTCAAACTACAGCCAGAGAGCTAAAGCATACTTTGCTATACTCAAATAAATGTAACCTGACAAGACGCCATAAACGTAGGTAGGAGTTACTGTAGGGCTGTTTTGCTGGTATTTAGGTGACTTTTACAATATTCACTTTCTGTTTAAAGTCATTAGATGAAGTGCACTAACCATGAGAAATTATTTGCTTTTACTGTCTACAGGGAGCATGCAGCTTAAAGAAAAACTTGGAAATGTGCAGAAATTTGTTAGAGTACCCGAACCAAGCCTGAAGGAGTTTTTGATTGCCGGTAAGAAACCCACATTGTACAAGAAATGTGCACAAGATCCCTCAACTGGGGTACTAACCATCAAATATGACACAGGCTTGTTTAAGATGATGATTTTTTTTTTTTTTTATCTATTTTTTTCAGCCTTACATTGTTTATTAATGAATGTATAAAATGTGTCTATGAAGGGATCGTGTATACTAAATTGTCTTGCTCCCATTTTTGAGCTTTGGAAACAGCTGCTACAGAAGTGTCTCCTGAGTGGTCCCAGTTATCTTCGCCACGTTCATCAGATTCACAGGATACTATCATCATTTCGGACAGCCCATCCAGTAAACTCCAGAATCTGAATGCAGAAGCTAAGCAAGTAAGAGTTAACAGACTCCTACATTATTCCAACAGTGTCATTGTTATATTACCTTATTTTGTGAGTAGTTGGAGTAATGGTTATATTACCATGCAGAATGTTTTTATTATGTTTTCAAGTTGGTGGAATCCATTCTCAGAAGCAAACCTGGTGGAGAACATAGTAAATGAATACAATCAAACCAAGTCCCTGGTGGATGAAACCAGAAAAAAATATTGTTTACATATTAGTAGCTGACATGACAAGGTGAGAAGTTCTTTGTTTTTTTATCTTGCAGCACATCACCACCACGACGGCTAAAAGAAATGTATGCCAGAGGAATTGTGACCTTATTCCCCTACCTCAGTTACCTGTACTCCAAAAACAGGTATGTGAGTAGCTGACATCCATAACTGGTATAACTAAAGTCACATTTGAACACATGCAAAAATGCACCTCATTATTCATCATTAAATGTGAATGAAAAAACTTCTAATAAACAAAATGTCTCTCACTCTCAAAGGAACATTATTGTGATGGTGAGAGTGGCACTGGGTACTTGGACTGGAGGATTAAAACCATACAAAGATGCACTGCTAAAGACTGATCATCATTTTGAGGTAACATTAATAATTATAGTTTTGTATTACTAATGTGTATCAAATGTTCATAGTTGTCATCAGTTTTGATAAAAGTGTTTCATATTGTCTAGCACTGGGAGATGGACCATCGGGTGAAGACCAGTGTGGAGGACCAACTGTCAGACAAGAGAGGGTGCTGGGCGAAGGTGAGTGCAAGGAAGCAATCTCACTGATGAAACATTCAACTGATGAAGACACAGTCAAGAAGAAGAAGAAGACGACGAGGTCCTTGACCCCCTGCAGTCAAGCAACATACTGTCCGACTTTCTACATTTCAGAGGTATCAAAGACTTAAATATGTCATTACGCTGACAATGTAAAGACAATTTTTTATTTACAGACAGTAGGTATAATTTTCCATCAATCCCTGTTACAGATGAAACAGGATTTTGTACTGATGTTTGGTGAGGAAGTATCAGGCAGGTTTCTGGAGAGGTGGCCAACAACATTCAAGAGAAAGATTATCCAACAAGGCAGACGGCTTCCTTCTGCCAGTGACCTGGAAGAACTTTTGCTGGCAGCTGATCCTCCTGAGGATGCCACTGAATTTGATGCCGACATTGGTGAGCTGTTATTTTGATTAGCACATACAGAGTGAAGACAAAAGTTGGTCTAAATGACCAAAATCAAAACATGTTTGGATTTCTAACACATACTGTGTCTGTGTCACTTTTCATTATCTACATATCAGTATAATATTTAAATTAAAATGTTTATCTAAAACATTTTTGTCAAACATTGAATCAGCTGTAATTAAATAGTTTTTAAAATACAGTAAGAGAAAGTCCTTGTTACAGAAAAGCTGTCCTGTCTGTATTTTGGGCCTACTTACATTTCGTCAATGCAGATACACCAAATTTAACTGATGATCTACGTGATTCAACTTTGTTAAAAACATTACTTTTGTAGGTCGGGACAGTGACCTTTCAAAAAAAACTTCTGTTACATCTGATTCCACCATCTGGTCAGGGACGGAAGGTGTCAGCGTCTCAAGCGGGCAAGCATCTTGTGGTCTTTAAGAAGGTTTGTGTTATAAGACAGTTTGTGTTCTTTTTTAGGGTATGAATTACCAGGTTTAAGTATTTTAACCACTTGGTTCTTATTGTTTGTCTTTCTGTATGTGTCTTTTCAGACTGGAACAAGTATCCAAGAGCATCCTGATGCCATGACTACCAGCACTCAACCCTACCTCCTGGCTGTTGGGGTTAAGAAGAATGACCTCCATCAGTTCCTCATTATTCTTGACAAGAACACCATACCATGCAAGTCAACTTCTTCTCTTGGTTCTTTTGATGTACTGTTGAAAGCACTCTTTTTTTTTTTGCACATCTTACAACACCATGTTTCACTACATGTACACATTCATCCAAACCACTCTGAACATAGATGTTAGCAAATGAGATTAAACTGCAGTATATTCAGGCGAACTTCCTAAATGCTGAACAACGTGCTGGTAAAATACATGCCTTTGACTTCATCATCTGCACAGAGGTAGTGTCTGAGATTCTTTTCTTTTGTAAGATCAAAAGTATTAATGTGAAAGATGACATTGTATTGCTCTGTGGAAAACTGATGGAAACTCTGTTTTGATGACCATTACCATGCCTTTAGCCAGACTGCATCCCAATATGGTTGTGAAGGTGTTGAACATAAATAAGCTGTCTTACTTGTAACCATTTGAATAAGTATAAAGTATGGCACAAAAGATTCCACCCTGCATTTTCCATATCCATATTGCCATTATATACAAAACTAAAGTGATTTTTTAAAGTGTTTTATATGCTGCATGAGATGTTTTAATATTTATATAAATAAAGCTGTTAAGTGTATTATTTTGCAGTCAGTTGTGGTTTTTGCTGATGTTTTACATGTAAAAATATTACTGAAAGCATAAGATTTTTGTCATGCTGCAAAACAGTAAAGTGTAAAGTTAACACCACAGGAACAGTTTTAGTAACACTACTTGGAGTAAAATGATTTTAGAATTTTACTCTGAGAGCTAATTTTTCACTAGAGATTAGTGTATAAATAACAGTATAGAGTAACATCAACTCTTGTCAGAGTTATTTAACCCCCCAGTGTTAATTTCTAATAACTCAATTCAGTAAAAACCAATGGGATTTTACTCAAATAGAGTTAATTTATCACTATGACAGACTAAATGATAAGACACTACAAGTAGTGTTAAGTTGAAGTAACACTATGAAGTGTTACTCAGTGTTAAATTTTTACTCTCTTTAGAGTTAATTTTACTCTAAAATTCTAACACTATGGAAGGAGTTAATTTAATACCAATTCCGAATGGGACCAAATAGACTCCGGACCAGTGTTAAATTTAACTCTTTAGTGTTATTTTTACACTGCGTATTTTACTGTGTAGGAATATTTTTATTGTATTAGTTTGCAAAGCTTTAACTAATGCGCTCTTAGTTCAATAAATCAGTACTTCCAGGAATCGCAACAATAAATGCAAATTCAACCAAACCCTGTGAAACTGTCGATTTGGCAGTTTTGTCCAATCACTGCAACTTTTCATTAAATTTGACCTATATCTTGTACAGTTCCTGAATGCCTCACATGTACAGCACACCAGAGCTTCTGATGAGAGGCTGCTAATGCTAAGGGTATTATTTTCATAAAGTAAAACCCACGCACAAAGGGGCAGATAGGGCACTTCCAAGAAGAGAAGAAATATCCAGTGATGGAGAGGTGGGATGCAGAAGATCGTGCAAGATTTATGTTAGTAAAAACACAGTACAGTGAGGTTAATTCTCACTGGAACACACTGCTTTTGATTTTTGATTAATTCTCCATAGAAAAATCAACCATTTGTTATTTTTACTTGCAAAGAAATGCCTCAAAACATTGGAATGTGAATCACAATCTCTTAGGAACATTGTACAAAAAAAGGATTTTAGGCTGCAGAAAAAGGTCAGCAAAATTCTGGAAGGACCAATAAGTCCCCCTAAATATTGTTACATTTCTGTTCAAACTATTTTAGAGAGGTGCTGATTCAATTGTAACTCCTTCAGCTCAGTTCCAGTCCCAGGAAGCATGTTTGCACTGCGTGCTAAGCAGTATGGTGAGTACAAGGGCCTAAACTGCTAATGCCATGTCCCTCAAGAAATTCTAACTCCCAGAGTACCTCAGTATAGTAAAATAAAATGTATCGTCTAGAGGATGCAGTATGTAGAAAATGAACACTGGTGGTACAATGGTAGACAGCGGAATTGCATACAACTAAGTTAAATTAGACCACTGGGCATGCAAAGGAAGGTATAGACGTGTCACGAATTGTAAATGGTGTAGCTTGAGCTGAGATTGGTGGTTCAGCTTCACATCTGTTAGGAAACAGCTAACACCTGTACAGTTGAATAGGTGGCTTTCTGGGCTTAATAAATACAAAAGTTCTATAGTCAATGGTCACTTTTGTCCAGCATGAAGTATATTCTAGATCTAAGTGACTCAAAACATCAAAACTCACATTTCACATGTGAAATAAACCATGGCAGTAAACTAGAATACACTTGTATGCTTTCAAGATGTAAGAGTTACAAGGCAAAAGGTTACTCTGCTCAAGGCTCAAATTAAGCCTCTGTACTTCTGGTGCACAAACCTTTTTTCAGAACGATAAATCAGGTGAACCTTCATTGGCCCCATTATGACTATCATTAAGCAGCTGGTGGGGTGCTACAGTAAATGCCGTTGATGCTCGCCAAACTGCACATTTCTTTCATCACACAGGTTTTCATAGAACCCTGAAGATTAGCTAGCTCACCGAAAGAAAACTAGCCATCTCTGTAGGCAATCAAAATGATCAGTGAGGGTTACCGTGGGCACACTGGTGCTTTTATGCCGAGCACTGCCTCCCACGGATGATTTGTCTTATGGTCACATAATACCTTATGGGAAGTCCCTGGACAATAGGAGCCAATACATATGTTGAGGGTAAAGAAATTGAATTAGAATAATAGAAGTGTGAGGTTTATGATGCATTTTTCACTTAATGAACACATTTTTACAAAGCTTTTGTAATGCTGACTAAATAAGTAATGGTTTCTTCAAAGAATTCCACTTAAGTCTTTGTTATGCCTTTTGAATTAGTAATGGGCTCTCCCTATGAGTTGTTATGCAAACTTAATTAAAATATTTTTCTTTTTATCCGTCAGAATTTCTTTGGTTTCAATAATGTGCTGGATGTTGCTGTACGTCTTTCTTCCCACCCTGTGCCTCATAATTTTGCAAGGAAAGGCACATTGAGGTGACAATCAAAAGGGCTAAAAATATTGAGGGGTCATACATAGGTATGTCAATTAGTATTTGTTTGACATTGCAGGTTATTAAAAGACTAAATTATTTTTAATCAGTTTATCTTAAAACAATACTTAAGCAATTTGTTCCTTGAAAGAGTTATTGGTCAATATAATTGTTCCTCCTAATAATGCACTCCAATGAAAGTGGTGGAAGAGGTGTGTGTGGGGGAAGAAGGAAAAATAATTACAGCAACCAGCTTTTTCAGTTTACATACGAAAAACATATTTAATTTAAACAAGAGCCTGTGGCCATGCTAGCCGCAGTGATAGCGACTCTGAGAGTATACCAAGGCACAGCGGTGTTTACAGCTAATAACATGTTAATGTGTTCATAATGAAAAAGCTAACATACTGCTGTTTAGGAAAAATATGTCAGCTAGGGCTGTCAAGCGATTTAAAAAAAGTTATCTAAGTAATTACACACTGAATTAATCACATACAAGTTTTGCTGTGAAAATTTAGAAAATCTCTCAATTCAAATACATTTTGGCAGATGAGTGAATCAATGAATAACTGACAGACTTTAGCATCTTTTTCATTTCACAATCAAAACTAATATGCAATAATGGTCATAACAATCAAGAATTTGGCCTAATATGCTGAGGAAATGCAGAAATGCCCCCAGAAATTAGTTACCGTGCCCCCTCACTCACAGACCGAGCACTTAGTACTGAACTTTGCATTTTATTAATTCAATTCAATTTTATTTGTATAGCGCCAAATCACAACATCAGTCATCTCAAGGCACTTTACAGTGTAAG
>JAUMHL010000004.1:16442995-16455825 GCA_032362345.1 Sandelia bainsii
TGAATGTGCTTGTGTTAACTTGGGTTATGAGGTGGTGAATGTGCTTTTGTAGCTTGGGAAAACATATTCATTCATTTATTGCGTTTCTCTGTCCTATGTATTTTGAACGGCATGCCAAAGCGTGAACCACTTTCTGAACCACTCATGTGGTACATCCCACTAGCGAGGCTTCATATGTCATCGAAGCGAGCTTCGATACACGCTTAGCGAAAAATTCCCTAGATTATTCGACACACGCTCCGAAGCCTCGGCACGGCAAGTTCCATCACTACTTATCAGTATTTTCAACATTGCACACCCTGAACTAACCCACTCCGCTTCCCCCCTCTCAGCCCTGTCAAGCTCTCTCCAAACAACAGACCACACGGTGGACGCCATCTCTCCCTGGACTCAATCTCCCAGCAGCCCCTCCACTCCGGCTCTTCCTGCTTACGGCTCCTTCCCTCTGACGCTCCCTGGCCGCTCCGAAGCCAACCAACCCCTCTCTTTAAATCACCCCGTTACCCCCACACAAGTAATTCAGAAAGCTGCAGTTTGCAAATCGTTCCCCCCAGTCATCATACTCACCTTATCTCTTTTCTAGAACCTGCCCGCAATCGACCTATCCCTCACCCGACCCCGATCAGCTCCTCTATTTTACTGTCACTAATAAAAACACTTTAAACTTACTCTCCACTGGCCGGTATTTTAACTGGGTCCTCAAAACAACAGCCCTAACACTCGCATGGTCGGGTGCCTGCCTACAGAACTGCTCTTGTCAGGGTGTTTTTAATTGTTTCTTCATCCTAGGTCAAGACAAAAGGAGACTTTGCTTTTGAGGATGTAGCTCTTCAACTTTGGAACTCTCTCCCATTGGATTTAAGACCAATGGGAAATGTCTTTTCTTATAGTTTGTTTGCAGTTATTTTAAACAGTTGTGCTACATAACTACACTTAAAAAATCTAGACACATTTCTTTTTTCCAGAGCTAAAGTAACTTTTAGCATGACCTAAGTAATCGCATACTGGAACATACATTTTGGAACACGTATACTGCTTTATTTGTTTTATGTGATGGTCCCTTGATTGAGAATTTGCACAATTCACCACTGCACTCTTTAACTTTTTCAGTCAGCTGTGTCTGCAGATATGACAGATGCACATGTGTTTGTTTAGGGATGTGGTTGCAGTGAACAATCAGCTTGGACCCGAATTTCTCCTTTCTTAATTAGTGGCAGATCCATCCATATGGCAGCTTTTCTCATATCCATACCCCTCTGGAATTAATTTGCAGTGTTGTGTTATGTATGTTGCAAGTAGATTGACGATGCTAATAGGGGTTTTATTTATTTATATTTATATATATAATGCAAATATAGTAACCTGTACCAGTACTGTCCATGAGTACACACACTAGGTCAGTAATCGGATTAATTCTCTATCCAGAATTAAATAAGGGCTTATTCCTGTTAAGGATTTTCTTCCATTCCTCAAGACTCCGTACCTTCAAGAGGAGCAAGCATTCACAACCAGAGAATAGAGAGTCTGGGGTAACCTGTGGCGTTCAGCAGTAAAAGTGCACTCTTAACCTGTTTTTTGAAAGCAGAGGATTTGCTCAGTATGACAGTGACTTGCACCACCTCTACTCACCATGCATTAACGGGGATTTGACAGTGTTTGCAGCGCAACATGTGGCAACACACCAGTCACCCTTTGCATCTGTTTGTAACTGACTGTTTAGCTCAGCAGAGGCAGCCAACCATAGCAACATCAAGATTTTTTTTTTTTTCTTCTGGATTATCTGTTGTTAGAGGAGAACTCCACACTGTCACTACCACATTACATGACATAATATTGCCCATAACACAAATCAGACTGTTAAATGACCTTTGGTCTAACTGACCGAAATATTCTCACTTGCAAGCTAACCATATGCAAATAAGAGTTGTTGTGGTGGTAATGTGTATTTGTGTGTATGGCAGTGATGTTAGACTGTTAAATTTCATACTCAAAGTCAGTGCAGCATCTGGATACTGTAATAGTGAATCAGTAATGTAATCTAGTCAGTTTGTGGATGTTCTTTTTGGATTTATTTTCACCACTTTTGACATATGTACATGAAAGAATAATTATCTCTACAATCAAACATAAACCCAGTTAATACCAAGTAACACTGGTACAAACATGCAAATACAGACATACAGTAAATATGCAACTGTCAAAATCATGACTTCAGCACCTGCGCTAGCAACTGTTTGTGTGATTAAAAAACAAATTACCTTTCACGCTCATGTAAGTCAGCCAGCCGTGTGTTTAGTTTGTTCACCCATATGGTATGTACCACAAGAGTCCAATTAAGACTGCATTTGTGTAAGTGGAGGGATGGCTTTTAAAGGCCAAGATGCCCCACCACCAGAACAATTAATTTACAGAAAAACGGCATTACAAGCATGTGCATAATGAGCAGTGCTGGCATGTGTGCAGTTTTCTACCCTCTGACTTTTTACTTGACTGAGATATAATTGCTTTGGGCAGCTTAAGCTTGAGAAATAAAGTAGTTTCTTTTATTTTAAGCTACATATGCGCTAAGTATGTGCAATTAAATTAGCTCCTTTTCTGTATAGAGTCTGTCCCAACTTAAAGATACAGTATTTAACTGTAATACATACGTCATGTTTTAATTTTTTTTAAATAGAAATATTTTCTAAAACTCATCTAAATGTATAGAGGTGCTGTCAAAGTCTCCCATGAAGTCAGAAGCAAATATTGCTGCACTGCTGCCAGGCTGTATTGTGAGACTAATAGTTTTGAGTGAGGCTCTTACTTCCAACCAATCAGAGAATTTCTATTATTTCTGCTTTATGAGTAAGTTGTGCAACAGTCTTGTTTATTGCAGAGCACGACGGAGTGTAACAGACAGAAGAGCAGGAAGAGAGAGAGCTGGGTGGAGCAAAGCAAGTTGTAAGTCCTGTTCCTACCACTGGCTTAAGTTGCATACTGTAGCTTTAAGCACAACTAATAGTCTGCTAATCAGACAGAATACTGGAACCAGGCCTCTAGATGTTTTCTTTTTTCTTTTCTTGTTGCACTTGTATTTAGGAACACAGCATTATTATACATTTTAATTACTATAAAGTGTGCTATTATACTATCACAGTATAGTGCATTGTCAAATACTACCATTTAATTACTGTAAATTAGTTTTTTGTTACTGTAAGTAACAAATGAATGCAATGTGCTTTTTCCTCCTTTTTCAATGCTTTTGTCATTTTTTTTTTTTCTTCTTCAAATCTTTTCTAACTAAATACACAGCCTGTAATTCAAGAGCCTGTAGTCAACAACATAACGGCTGAATGAGATGAATTAGTTGTTGGCTACTGAACAATAATTGGTGATAATACTAGTATGCTGTGCAGTAGACTATTGATTTCTTTTGTAAATGACACACTGCTAGCATAGTTTGTTAAAATGATGCCATGTCTCTAATGCTAGCTGTTTCTGAATGATTGCAATACAAAAGCATAAAGGCATTATGGCATGTGCCCTCATTCATGCAGAGATGATATTCATTCATTGACCATTAATCCTGATTATGCAGATATTCTACCTGTAATCGAAGGGCACATACACAATGAACGTTTAATTTCCCACTGACAATTTTGCCATTTTCAGTTAAACTAATTTCATGGTTAACATTCAGCTGGGTTTTCATATAGTCTAGTATCACCCTGCAGCTTCACATTCATGTGACTTTGAGACAGAGGTTGCTTTCTGCTGCTTCCCTAGCAAAGATCTCCAGCTGGATCTTTGCCCAAAGCCCACTCAAAGCTCACTACTGACAACCTCATTCCCTTCTACCTGGCAGGAGCCACTTTCTGCATGATTTCTCTACCACCATTGACAAAACTATTCCTAATTCTAGACATCCAGCTGTTGTGTGAGGCTCATGCTGCAGCCAAGTCCTCATCCTGCAGGTATGCACTCCACAAAAGCTGTCAAATCAGACATTCTCTCGCCATGAACGCTGACCAGCTCAAGCTTTAGGGTTGTGCTCACACTACTTCAGTTTGTTGAAATTGCCAGCACGTCTTCTTTTGTGCATTACAGTCAAGAGGGAGCAGCTTGAAGATGGACAGGTACCTGCTGCTTTGAAACTCACCCTTCCCTGTGAAGAGATCGCATAGACAGGCTTTGAAGAGGCAGCTCATGGTAACAGATCTGGCAGTTTAGAGTGACAATAACAATCTGAAATAAAACAGAGGAAGAAGTGGTGGAAAAGTAGCTTCTCTTGTGTAGCTGAAAGGTTTACGAATTGTACATAAGTACTGTTTGCTGAGTGAGAGGATTGAAACACAGCAGCTTTTCGTCATCAGCATTGAGGCAGCAGTTTGGCTACAATGAAAGCAGAATGGTGTGATTTTGTGCCCTAAGACATCTCCCTTCTGGTCTATTTAATTTCCCTCCCTTTCTTACTCATGAGTAACGCATTCCAGAACTCACTCATGGTGCCATTTGCATACATAGCTCAAAGTGGTCTATATATATGTATATGTACATATGTCCTTTTTTGATGAATTGCACATTAGTAATTGAAGCTAGATAATTATCTCAGTTACTTAATTGCAAAGTTTTCTTAGAGTCAGCATATAGGAGATGATCATTTTGCTTTTGAGCAGAAGTCAGAATGTGTTTAACCAAGCTCAGCATAAAAACTGAATACAAAGGGAAAGAGCTAGTGTAGCTTTGTCAAATGTATGTTCATCAACATTTATGTTCATCAGTGTTGTGCAGGAAATTTTTCTTACAATGTTAGGCCATTGGTTGGTTTGTCTGATAATTAGCTAAAACAGAAATATTGGATGGACTCCATGACCTTGATCCTGCAGTTGTTAAAGTGTTGAGGCAAAGTTATCTTTGAACTGCAGTATAATATTAAAGAGCGCTAGTGTGAGAAACTGTTAGGCCTATCATTTGTGGCACGGCACTATTATAAACACATTGTCTTCATGAGAGCTATGTTTCCCAGTCTTGTCTGCAAGGAATTAGTTTTCTGTAGTTTTCCTAGTAGGTAATTGACAATGACGTGTTGTAGTAGTAAACTTATAGCTTCATTGCATGGGTAATGTGAAAATTTGTTCTGCACATGTGTAAGCTTGGCAATGCATTTAACTGAAAACAGTGAATCATTGTGTGTGTCTGTGTGTATAGAGATGTTGTTAGTCTCAAGGTCAGCCAGCCACACTGTCGAAGCATCCGAGCAGGTAAATGGTCAGCAGCACTGAGAATTTACTGCTACATTAACCAAGCATGTGCCCGTGTGTGGGAGGGTGTGTGTGCTTAATTGTGTTGGAGAGAAATGGAGTGAGACAGTTTGACAGAGAAGAAGCAAGTGTGTAGGAAAGCAATAATAAACTTTCAAGAGAGTCACCAAGAGACCTGCCAATGACAAAACAAATCTGAATAAAAACCAACAGAATAATTGCCTTATTCATTAAGTTGGGGACACTAAAGCAGGTTATGAATAAAACACAGAAAAAAAGGACACTCAGTAATAACGAAGGAGGTGAATTAAGTCAGTGAACATGTTTTATTCTAAGATGCATTAAATCTATGTTTGTATATCAAAAGTTATTATTGTGCATATATTTCAACATTTTTACAGCAGTGAAGAAAAAACTAATCCTTAATTTGCTACTTTCTAGGGATTCAGATAAGTATACAGTTCTGGAAATATATAAGAGACCACTGCAAAATTTATCCGTTTCTTAGGTTTTTTTCTTATATAGGTGCAAATATTGAACAGTTTTTCCTTATTTTTTTGTCAACTGCTGACAATATTTCTTCTAATTTCCAAATAAAACTATTTTTCTTCATAACATAACTATAAAGGAAATGACAGTACATCAAAATAAGAATATAAAATAGAAATGATGCAGTGTTTGCAGAAATTGAATAATTAAAACAAAACAAATCCCTTCACTTTTAAACAAAATGGTAATAATCTTCTGGCTAAAGAACATTCAGAAATCAGTATTTGGTGGAATAACCCCAGTTTGCAATCACACCTTTCATGCGTTTTGGCTGCTCTCCATCACTTTTTCACATTGCTGTTGGGTAACGTTATACCACTCTTTTCCTCATTAAATAAGATTTGATTCTGATGATCACTTATGCAGTACCTAATAAAGCAGAATGAGGTGTGCTTGTGTAGGAATTTAGCAGACACTGGCATGAAATGATTGTCATACTCATAGAGAAGCAAATTTAAGAATTTTTTTTTTTTTTTCCAGAGCTGTATATCTGGAGTGGTAAAATGCTACTTTGTTGGATATTCAAGATAGACAATAAAAGTAATTTAACAATATGTAGGCAAAAACATGCTCCATTTGCAGAATATACAAGCAGTAGATTAAGCTGCAGGCAAAGTTTGTGTGGATGATTTAATGCTTTTTATTAACAAACTTTATCAAATAAAACTTCATACATGTATGCAATGGAATACAAAACTGCAAACTAGAAGAAGCCTCTGTTTGGCAGGTATTGTTCTATATGAGAACACCACAAAGCTATGATTACTCTGAACATTTAGCACTTAGCATAAGCTATTGTATTGTGCTCTTGTTTGATTCGTGAATGAAAGTAAATCTCATGAATAGTGTCTTTTTAATTTCCCCCTCTGGGTACCTTCTCATTGACAGTTGTAATGGAAAGGCCATTTAAAGTAAGCAAATCATCTCAGGTGCAGTATTATCAACATTTATCAAAACGTACCTCCCAATTGAGGTTTGCACTGGCCTGGATTAATACAGGTAACAGAAGATGGGAACAGATCAACATCAGTGAACCACTGTTAATTTGCCCTTGCGTTAACTATGGCCCTGTGTCAGTATGTTCCACTTTGAGTAACTTTGGGACTGTATTTCATGCAATGAAGGCCTCTTCTGGATTGTGTCTTTTCTGTGGTAGCATTTCAAGGAAACCTATCTGACATTGCTTTGCACATTGTAAATGAAACAAAACAGAACCTGGATTTCCAGCAAAGTGTTATCTTCCTGCTAAAATCCAGAGCAATCTGAGTCATCTCCAAGTATTAAGTATTTGATCATCCATCTGTGAGAGACAGTGGAGTTTACAGATTGAAATGATGCCTCATCCAAAAGTGTCACCTCCCTCTTAGTCAGGGTGATATTGTGGGAAGTTGTCTTGTAGCTTGTACAGACATTTAAGAAATACTTCACCTCAAAGTTACAATTTTCATATCAATCACAGTATCTGTAAGTGCCTGGAGCTTGGGAAGGCAGGCTCATTTTAGCAACAGCACAATAATATCAGAAGTCTGGAAACAAATTAATCACATAGCAATTCAAATTATATATTATCAACACATTCCAAATACATAAACCACATATACTAAATATTTCCCTGCTGTTACCTAGCTAGAAGTCTCATGTCTCGTGTTTCTTTCATGGAGCATTGAAGGCCATTTTCATACTGCTTTTGGTGAATCCGAGATGGAGGCTCATGGTTGACTCTATTATGGCATCAGTGGAGGTAGTAAGACTACTGCATTAGTGCCTGTTCCTCGGCTTTGAGTGAAGGACGTGGCGTTTCGTGTTATACCAGCCATTGGCTAAGCATCATGACAAATTGCTGGTTATGCATTGCTAACCTTGCCAAAACCCTAACCAGTTAGCACAAGGAAAAGATGACAAGATGGTTAACCATTAACTCTGGCCAGAAGTTGTCCCGTTTTGTTTGCATGTTAGTTTCTTTGGTCAAGGCAATAGAATCTAAAAGTATTTCAATCTCTTTCTCTTACCCTAATCACTTCACCTTATCACCTAACCCTAACCATTTTCATCTGAAGGCCACTCTTCTGCTGAGGGGAACAACTTGCAACTAATACCAACTACTTCCTGCTGAGGTCAGCGGTCTGACATCTTTGTAACCAGGTTCTCTTTGTTACCTCTGCAAACTTTCTGGTGCACATGGTAGCAGTCCTTTAAGAGTGTGTTTCTCCTCCAAAAACCTCAAATAAACACATTCCATGCGAATTACACAATCCAAATCAATGACCATAATTATTAATGTTTTGTACATGATTCAGGACAACTTTGTCTGAGTCCAAATCATGTTGTAAACAAGACTAGCAAATACTAATACTTGCCATAGTTCTGAAAGCAACAACGTGTTAATGCATCACGCTGGACATCATATTAAATGTTGGGGATACCATGGGATGCCAGCAGATGTGTACAAGGAACACTGGGGTGCCGGTCAGCCAACTTGGTTTGATTTGTGTAAATTAGGAATGCCATCATAATGAAACGTAAACTTATGTTAGGATCTCTGTCTAAAAGGTGCTGATGTTTCAGTCAGTCAGTCATGCAGCTTGTCTGGCTTTATTAATACTTTCTGTCGGGTAGGTTACTTCTAGCCACATCATTTTATGGAAGGTTCACTTTACTATGCTGCATCTAGACCTTTGTCTGTCTGGAACAGGGGTCTTTTTTTATTTTGTTTACCACTGGGATGTCATCTTTTCCAAATGTAACAGGTTAAAAAAATGAATCATAACATAAACCCAGACTTCACAGATAACCCATTAGTCAAATATTGCTAAGAAAAGCAAGACAAAACTTTTAGCTTTGCATGTTTGCTGTTTACACATCACTGTCTTGACTTTCAGTCTAGCTTCAACTTTAAGTGTCACAGCAGTCATTAAGGTGGAGATCACAGACTGAGAGCATGAATGCATTCATTAAACAGTTTAACGTGTGACTACTTAATAAACAAGGTAGCTCCTCAACCAACAAGCACGCACACAGTTCACTTACATCACTTCAGCTGCCAGAGACACATTAGAATGAAGAGATGAGGCATTTATAGCGTGTGCACCAGTGAGAGAGGAGAGGGCTTGTTTGTCTGAAGACATTCCTCACAATTATAATCTATTTTGAATAACCCATGGGAGTCATGTAGTTGCTGGTTACGAGCGTCTCTCTCAAAGTTATCGTTCACACACATACGCACACACGCACACAAAGTCAAGTACAAAACATACTTCCAATTCGCTTTCTGTTATCATCAAAGTCAGTACTTGAAACCATAGCGTGCCCAAACCTTTCTTCCTGTGAACTCACTTCCCTTCTCTGTTCTTTCTCTGCCTTCTCTCTGTTGTCTGAAAAGGATAGAGAAATGATTAATATGTCAAGAAGACAGTCATAGAAACACAAATAGCAAACAGTAAGGGGAACCTCAACCAGGTTTAAAAGCCACTTACAAAAAATGAGGGGGGTTACAGTCACCAGTGTTGGACTAAATTGGCAGACTTCCATCCATCCATCCATCCATCAATGGATCTTAACCGCTTGTCCTCGAAAGGGTCACGCTGGAGCCTATCCCAGCTGTCTTTGGGCAGCTGATCTGTCTATGGCTTTAAAGCTTCTTCAGCACGTTACTAAATCAAGTTAGACTTTAACCAAAACTGTCAAAGCAGCTAGATTATACAAAATCCAGTGACCAGTGACTGACTGATGACCTGTCTAGAGTTATAGCACTCTTCTTGCCTAGTGCCAGCTGAAAAAATCTCCAGCCCCCATGGTCCTCATGGATGAATGAAGCTGCAGTGATGATGTTGCTTTACTCATTTCTGGTGGAAGGTAGGTAATTTAAAGGTATGTAAATAACGTGAACCCAAAATACTTAAAAGCTGTATTAGCTTATTATACTGATTAATATAAATTAGGTCTGACTCCCTCTTTTCATTTAACTGACCTTCAACTAGAAAAAATAATTCATGTTTGATGTTTCAGTGAGTTTTATTTTACCAGAATTGAAAGTGGAACAGTTTTCACTTGACAAACTGAGAAATATGGCTTCTTGCTTTCTCTCCCACGTCCCGTCATTTTTCATCTTCCCTACCTCGTAACTTTTGTGGTCCCTCATGCCCTCTCTCTCATTCAGCGGTGCTCACACACACTTTTGAATAATTAAGATGCAATAAGTCCCACTGTCACATCCATTTTTCAGACTCCATCTTCTGCCTTTGTGTGTGTGTGTGCATGTGGACTTCATATCCTCACTGTGGCTGTGAGGGTGTGGGAGAAGAAGCAGAGCGAGACTTTGAGACAAGATGGTCCAAAAGGAGCACTTAAGTATTGAAAGAAGCCTACTTTATTGATTGGCACCTTTTTCATAAATGTCACGCTCTTACGCCAAACAAAAATCCATGACATGCCACTTCCTCAACTGTTGTTGGAAATGTTACCAGAGTCCTTGCAGAGGTCTGGAAAGAATACAAATAGGTGCCAGATGAAAGCACTGCAATCCACTCAAAAACGCTTCAATCCAGCTTTTCTGTGGCTGTTGCAAGTGATTTTGTTTGCCCTTCACATTCTGTGCACTTGAACACATTCCCAGGGCACACCTGAGTACACACACACACACACACACCCCTTCACCATCAGAGCTCATGCACTTGTACATAAATGCCCAGGCGTTTGGGCAAAAATGGGCAAACCCCATAACTGCTAATGCAACTAATCTTCATTTCATGCAAACACACACAAACACACACATTCTCTCATGGTGTCTGTGCTGGAGAGATAACCCAGAAAGGATTAGCTATAACGTGTTGAGCTGGAAAAAAAAATCCACCTTGGCTGTGTGTGTGAGAAAAAATATGAGGAAAATAGTTTCAAGGGAGAGAAACGGTGCATATCACTGCTTCAACAGTTAACCACAACCTACTGGTATGGTCTAATTAAAAAAAAAACTGTTTCATGAATTTTATCACCAAATGCAATAAAAGCTACTAAACGTATCATTCACAGACCTGTCTGGTGTGACGTGTGTTCTGTTTTTGTGTAATGCTGCAGTCACAGAAGAGCAGAAAACCACTTAACATTGTTGGACGTGAGTCAGCTGCGACTGTTTTTCACATAACGTTGCAATCATGCACCATATTTCAAAATGTTAAATAGGCTATTGGGTTGGCAGGATTGGAAAAAAAGTGACTTCCAGTGTAAATGTGTAGTAGACAAAGCCAAGAAAAGAATGGGCAGAGTTCAGCCAACACACAATCTCAAAGTTGTTGTTTGTTTTTTTTTCTTTTATGGCTAGAAAAGTTTTGCTGGAGTCTAGATATAATCACAAGACAAAAGCTGTTAATTATTCAATATTTATTTTTTATTAGAGGCAAAAGTATTTTAGAATCTGTTTTGTTGAAGTCAAATAGATAACAATGAACTCTGTTTTCAACAAAAAAAAAAGTGTAAATGTGTCTGAGAGGCATTCAGGACAAACAGAAATCTTATTGCTGAAGACACGTCTGAAGCATGGTTTGAGATACTGAAAGGTTAGTGTACAGTGTAATGTACCTGCACCACTTAGCAGGTCTCTGTCTGATTTTCTTATTACATCCATGGTCTGTCTCATTGAAGCAGTGAGGAAAACTAATATGTAACTGCCCTCCTCAATGATACAGAAGTGTTTCATTATCTGATGCCTCTATCTGCAGGGCAACATTATTTGTCATTGGCTTCTATAACTGCTAAAAACCTTTGCCATATCTTTAATAATATATATATTATTTAACTAATACAGTTTAAAAATTTAATGCGACTGGTGCATTACATAAGATCTGTGGCCCAATCATGATGATTCAGCTGTCTGACCTCAACACTCTTCTATCTTTCTAATCTTGTTGGGACCAACATGAGCCATTAGGAATGTGGACTGTTACAAAGGAAAAATGCTGCAAAATAAATCTAGTGCTTCGGAGAAAATAAAAGCCAGTAAAGCAAATACATGCAAATTGAACAACTCCATGACCCCATTATAGAGTGCATAGAATATAGTTGCAATTATGGAAATGTGGCATTTCATTAACCCGTAGATAGCTAAGAGCAACTAATGCAAGATCATATTTAGAAAACATTAAAAAAATGAATTGCAGTACCTGTGTATGTATATGAGAAGAGTAAGCAGCATGAGTGTAGTCAGATTTTATCCAACCCCTTCTGTCTATGTGTCTACACTGTGTGCACAGATATGATAATTGATCTCTTGAGCCATAACATGTCCTCAAGACATCTTGACAGAGCTGCAGAAATACTGTCGCACCTAAACCCTCGCAAAAACAAATTTCAGGCCCTTGAGGATAGTCTTTCTTTATCAGAACGCCTCAGTGGATGAAACTGAATATTTCTGTGTTTATGTACATGTTCATTTGGTTACATGTATATATGCTTTGCTGCTGTGTATACAGTATATATGATAAACTGCTCAAATAGATGAATCAATTAGTCAATGAACTGACCAAAGCAATTTGCTACACCCTTTGCCACTGGCTGAATCAGTGTATTTTGCATGCCAGTTTCAGCAAAACAAATTATTCAGCTTCACTAAAGCATAAACCAATACTGTTCTGGGTCAGTGCATCCGCTGGTAGAAATTAATTGGTGCAATAAGTCAACAGTGGCTGAGTATGTTCCATTGCCTTTAACAGAACTGACAGAACTTTGACCAATTTAGTAGCTTAATTGTTCAAGTTCATGCTTGCAGTAAGCTAATTTGTCCACATAATTATTGTGAGAGTGAATAAGTTAAAGACCTGGTTAACAAAAGAACCTGTTAGAATGCTAGAACAAAGGAAGTGGGCTGTCAGTATGCTTCAAAGGAAGTGCCTGTTGGATACAGAGGAAACAGCATTTTACAGGTGATTTAATATAAAATAAACAAAGCTCAACTCAGCAGTAACAAGACCAACATTTATCTGTGAAGATTCTCAGTCATCCAGGTCATGGTTATCTCAAAAAAAGGTTTTTCAATGGCAACTGGACTTGTTT
>JAUMHL010000004.1:16460889-16473013 GCA_032362345.1 Sandelia bainsii
GATTTCATTTTCCAGCAGGACTTGGCACCTGCCCACACTGCCAAAAGTACCAATACCTGGTTTAACAACCATGATATAACTGTACTTGATTGGCCTGCAAACTCACCCGACCTAAACCCCATAGAGGATCTATGGGGTATTGTCAAGAGGAAGATGAGAGACACCAGACCCAACAACGCAGATGGGCTGCTATGCTCTAATAGTAATAAAGTTTAGCTGATTAAAGAAAAACTTTGCCATTTATTAGTTGGGGAGGGTTTGATAAAATGTAAATTCTTTCATTCTGTACTCATGGTTATAAAATCACTGAAGTGCTTCAACAATGGTTGTGGTTCAGAGATGACTGTTCTCAATGTAGCAACAACTGCTTTATATGTATTTCTGGAATTTCTGACCTTGGACTACTGTGCAAACGCTCCTCAGTCGTTTCTATGGGAACTATTCCCATCCTTTCCATTCTGTGAGCACACCATACTAGTATTTAGTTTCCTTGCGAACTTCTGCTTTATAAACTGAACACAAACAGCTTTAAAAGTGGTCAAAGAATAGTCTAAAAGATAAGACAACTGAAATCAATAATGGTTTGTAAAACACTCAGTTAGGATGGAAGTTGACAGCACATCTCCAGTGTCAGAAGTCAGTTGTTGCTGTGGGAAATATCACCCCAGTCAGTTGAAGCCTAAATACACAAATATGTTAAAAAAAGGTTTTGTGATGATTGGAAATGAATATGTACAACACCTGCTGTATAATTCTAGTTTATCCTCATACATCAAGTGATGACACCCACTGTTTGATGACCAAGGAGCCGCCGTGTGGCAGTGTGTCATATAGCTCCCGGTGCCACATACTAAAGACAGCTGAGTTTGTCTGGACAACAAATCAATAATCCATTGCCCTTGAATATGAATTTCAGTTTATAGTTCATAACTGAAAATATAAAAAAATCATAAATAACATCATAATTCAAGGTCACCAGATGGACACACACGCGACTATATCAAGAGAATATGAGTGCTCCATATCATATTACCATGATAGAGATAATTACAATGCAATTACATAGTGATATCTCCATCATTAAAGTATGAGTAGCTTTCATCTTTACAGCAGTGGAGGCAGGTGATGAGAACTCCCTGCTGTGCTATATAACGAGATTTTGTCCTTATAAAGTGTCACATGTTTCAGAGGCCAAGTGTGTTGCAGGATACCTGTGTAGCAAAGAGAACATCTTGTATTTTAAAGCACCACTTTCCTGCCTGCAGGTCAAGGACACCCTGTCAAGACGACAGGGAGGGTGGTGGTGGGGGACCGCCGAAAATATGAATCCTGTTATAAACACCAATTACTCATGGTAAGTTACAAAATACGATGTCCTTAAATTCTGATTTGGCCGTCTTTTATTGCGTACGTGTGTGTGAACGTGCATGTGTGCATCAGCTGTTCTCCTCTCAAGCCAACATCTGCTGTACGGTAATTGCTGTCTGGAGGTGTATAATGTCTTTGTGTGTTTCAGTGTGTGTGCGGGAGAGACAGAAAGAGATAGAGAAAATGGCTTGAAGAATGCAGTGTGGATGAAATTGGATTTCCTTTATTTTGCATACAGAGGACAATGTAAGCATCTGCGTAAAGTGCTGTGTGGTATGTAAAGCAATAGCAAACGTTTACATACCTCTTCAGATTTTCTTCCTTTATTGCCTTGAGGACTGAAATGAAAACCTAGTAAATCACATTCATTTCCACTTTCTACTAACAAGCAAAAGCAAGGGGAAACAGTATAGTTTGCCTAGTTTCAGGGTTTGAAAAAAAAATTTGAAAACACCTGTTTGGGTCATTCTACACGTTTGTGCTTTCTGCTTTGAAAATGCACAGCCTGGAAAATCTGAACGGATAATAGAAGCAACCAATGGGTAATTTTGTCCTCTTACGACTGCAGCAAGACACAAACATCAGTCAGGGGCGGAGAAGCTTACATTTTTCATACTGAGATGTTGTTAAACTTAATCGCCGCATGGTAGCATTGCCTAGGGTCATGATCTGATTTAGAAATGTAGCCACCACATCTGTTTCTTGCAGCTTATTTGCATGTCATACACAGTCAGTTTGTCCTAGAATAATAAAAGGAATAGTCACAATAACTTTGTATTAAGTCTGTTGGAAGATAAAGCATTCTTTAGCTGCACAGTGTGTTATATCTTAGTCATTCTTCCCAAATACGCATGCACCCTGTGTGTGAAAAGGGCTTTGGTTGTCATATTTTGCATATTAGGAAGGAACTACGGTAAGTAAGTCTTTTCACATTACACTTAGTCATTTGAGCCATTGTCAATATAACAATATTAATTTCTGCATTTTTAACTTTTAAAGACAAACAGTGTCAATGGTAATATGCAAATAAACTATAAAACTGTGCTGCATCAAATGTTTACAAAACAACACAGTTGAAAACAGTTTTCATCAAAACCACAGATGACATGGTATGTTTTCTTTATCATATGAGTTTTTTACAGCACCTGCTGAAGAAACGTGAAACTCCAATCTAAAAGGAAACAAGTTGCTGCTGTAGTGTGGAACCAAACCTATGGAAGAGCAATCATTTTAGAATAGTTTACTTTGTTACAAGGTACATTTTTGACCTACCCACTGTTCTCTGATGGTTCCAATGTTTTATTGCAAAACTTCAGCATATAACTTAGAGATATGCTCAATTACGTATCTCACTCTGGTGAGGTTGTGTGAAAGCCTCCCATGACACACGCTCACAGAACAGCATGGGCAAACTGAGATATTCACTACTGAAGTTTTTTTTTTTTTTTTGAGAGAGCAAGAGAGAGGCTTGTTCTAAGCAATCAGACAAGGTCAAACCCTGTACATCACAAGCCGACCCATACAGTAGTATAATATATAATAGTATATGAGATGCCACAGGCTTAATGCTACAATATGCAATTTAGGCTACAGCTAGGATGATACTTCAAAAGCAATTCACTCTCCCTGCTCTTCTACTTTCTGCTGTGCTCCACCACGCTCTGCATAGAAAGGATTTAATCACTGTCAAATTCCAAAAACAGAAATACTGTAAACCTTATGAATCAAGCAGAAATCATTGAAATTCTCTAACAACAGAAGTTAAACATAGACACACAACAACATCCCTTCTTTATTCTGTGTCCTCTGTACATTTTTATGTCCATTTCTGTTACTTTCTATGTCACTTACTGTGTTTACAGTATGCCTCTTTTCCCCCTGCTGTCTCTCCGCATGTTTCCCAGCAAACACACACCTGCGTGCTTTCACCGAGGGTGAATTTCTGACATGGCGCGTTGGTTTTTCACTGCCACGGGGGATTGCTGTCACACTTTGATCATAACAGCACATGAAAGAAGGAGAAAACACAGGGGCTACTGGCTGAAGTGAGTCCACTCTGTCAGAAGTGTCTCAGCCGGCTGGCAGGTTCACTGAGTGACGGACTGACAGGTTGTCTCTAGTGTCTGAGAAGTTAAATGACTTTCTATAACTTACTGTGTTTGTTCAGTTTACAGGTCATTTATACACACTGAAGAATAACTCCAGCACTGAAATGACGCCTATAGTTATCATTCCTTAAGTTAAACTTATCATAAAACAACAGGCTGATAGACACTGCCTAGACACACTTATAAAATGTGGGTTTTATAAAAGATAATAGACCATCACACATAAAAACAAACAAAAAAAGCTTTTTCATTTTTTTATTTCTCCAGCTGCCAAAGTATATGGGATGACTTGCATTTTAGTTTAAATTGACTGAAATAACCTTGACATACTCCGACACTCTCATTCACACACACATACCCACACACACCAACAGCAGCGCAGGCCATCTGCAGACAGTAAATTATCTGGTTAGCAGATAATGCAGTTGAGTGACACAGAGAGCCAAGGCAGGGACAGGAAAAAAGGGTGTGTACAGACACACATTCAGTGACAAACATACACAGGAAATGTTTTCACTTATCTGTGATTGTTTTCTAGGACACTTTTCTATCTTTGCTATTGTACCTTGGTGCAGGATCATATTCACACTGCAGTTCTTCAGTTGGAATAAAAACAAAACAAAAAAACATACAGTAAAATAAAAGTGATACATACAGTGATACAGGGCTTAGTCACTAGTTTGTATTGTTTTTACACAGCTGACAGCTACATGTAGTTTTGCTACATCAGTAATGACATTTAGTTTTTATATATTGGCAAGAAAAAGTTTGGAAACAGCAAGACGTTATTGAATTTTTATACTGAAGTAAAAAATGACCCATACACAGAAAACATTCTTATTAGTCTGTAACAATTTGTAACTAATCAGCAGTTAAACCATCTAAAACTTTAAAGATTACCCTTTACAAAACAACTACCATTTGCTATTATGAAGGCTTATCTATCTGTTTTTTCCAGAAATGTAAATGTGGATGGTTTTAAATTGATCATGCATGTCCTCCCAAGTGTTTAAACACCTTAAAATTAGTTCAGTAAAACTATGATTTGAGTTTATATTTGGCTCTTTCCTTAGAAAGTTGTCAGTCTATATTTGTCTTGAGAAAGGTTATTCTCTATGATATATTGCTGAGAAATGAAAGATTTCTTTATAAGGTGTACACTATAGTCTCCAGAGACATGCTGCAACTGGACAGAAGAAGAGTGGAAGCCCCAAGTGCTCATCTGTCCAAGAAGACAAGTACTCCTGTATCCTCCTTGAGAAACAGATGCCTCACTGCTCCTGAATTGGCTGCGTTGTTGATTAAAACAAAACAGAAACCAGTGTGCACAGACACTGTGTGAAGGAGACTCAGGGCAGCTGGTCTCATAAAACCCTACTAAAATTGGCAAATAAGGACACAAGGTTGCAGTTGGCCAAGATGCACGTAAATCAAAGAACAAAGCCCAGACACTGTGTTCATGAACTTAAGATAGATGCCTTCCTAACACCATCAGTAGAGTATGGAGGTGGAAACATGATGATCTGTGGATGCTTTGGCAATAGGACAATGGGTGATCTGCATCGTGTGCAAGGTATCCTCAATCAGCATGAATACCACTTCATACTGAAGAGACAATAACTGACTTTGTGATGGCTTGACTAGCTCACTCACCAGATCTGGACTATGTTAAGCTGGTGTGGGAGAAGCTGGACCAAAGAGTTCAGGGACACTGCCCAACCTGCACAACAGAGATGCTGCAAAAGGCCTAAGAGGAAATCACACCTGAATATCTACAAAAACTGATCAGTAGAATGAGACAGATTTGTCAGGCAGTTATTTCTGCAAAAGGTATAGTGTAGTGTACTTGAGACCAAGGCTGAGCTATTAGGTTTATTAATTTCAGGTTACACACAAATTACACACAAAAATAGTCTCAAGATAAAAGTTAATATCACTCCCAACCCAGAAAGGTAAGTAATGGAAGGCTGTAGACTGGGGAGGCTTTCAAATATCAACAATACATACAAGTGACCCCCTGTGTCAAGCGTCTCCATTTTTTTCCATTTCATGTTTTGAATTGGTGGAGGCTGATGTGCTACAAGTTTTATGTGAATGTATTTTGCTTTTACAGCCCTGTGAATGGCAATGGGTCCAAGGTGTACCCCGCCTCTCGCCCAGTGACAGCTGGGATGGGCACCAACCTGCCTGTGACCCATAACAGAATGAGCAGTAAAAATGATAGATGTAGTGATGGATTGAGTTCAAGATTAAGATATAAACACATGCTGTCATATTTCACAGACATGTTTTAACCAATAATGTAAGAACAGTTAATAAATCAATTTTTTTTCAACCACGACACATGAGTACATAGATCATGTTTACATGTTTAAATTGGATTTATAGGCCATGTGGGATGAGCAAATGATGGAAAAATCATCATTATGGGGAGATTTTGTGTTGTAAAATGTAAAGATTCACATAGTGTATAGGCCTTGGTCAAAACCATAATTTGTTTCATAGATAAGACACAGACACCCACAATGCACAGTGAGTGTTTCATAATGATAGGAATGATGCATGAACACATCACTGCACCTATTATAAGAGGCATATTAAAGCATGCATACAGCAAACACAAACAAACACACGGAGCAAGCTGTGATGTGTCCATATATCAGCCACCTAATTACCAAACACATTAATCGTGTGTATGCATATTAAAAAAAAACATTGTTTATTAAAGCAGCAGTCAATGGTCCTGCTTTTATGACACAAGGAGATGATGGAGAGGAGGCAAACAGAGGCAAGGTTGGTGACACACTCATGAATCAGTTTCATATCTAGTTCAGGCTGGTGCATATAGGTGGCCCAACTAATTTTGGACTCACTACATACTGTTTAATGTGGCAAGAGATTTGCATGTATGGGAAGGACTGCAGGAAACTCTTAACCCAATCATAGTGTTGAATTGGAATTAATACTGTTGGAAATTGGAAATAAAACCACTTATCAGAGAATTTCCACCAACAATTGATTCAGTGTGTGCTCATCACTACTTGTCTAATCGTTAATAAAATACATGTTGTTCACTTTCTTTAGTTAATTCTCTTGATTTATTTGAGGCACGAATGACCAGGATTCACAAATTTTATCTTACACTGAACACTAGATGTAACAGGCATTACAGAATTTATTTTAATTAATTTTAATATGTACAGTAGGGACATGTCCCTACTAATATTTTGGTGGGCCAGAAATGTCACTTCGAATACTTGACCAAACTCATCTGCATTATCTTTGGAGTGAAATCATAGCTCCCTGACGCCTGCAATCTTAGAGTATCCCAAAGGTGTGATATTTCCTCTCTTCTTGTCATAACTATACCTATCGCTTGCATTAGTGAGAAGAGTTTGCGTTAAGAAAGTAACAGTGTGCAGCCTTTCATCAGCTGGGAAGTATTCAGGAACTAGACGGAGTGTAGATCAGGTTTGGGCAATTAATTTCCCCATAGGGCCACATTAGAAATTGGCACTGTTGTGGAGGGCTGGACTAATAGGCTGAACTCATTTCTGCTCAATATGAATTAAATCTCTTTATAAAAGGCAGTAATGTGCATGGTTTGATTAGCTGCTACTAATCAGCAGCTATGAAAATGTGGAGCAGGTAGAGTAAAAACAGAAAACATTATCATTATTTAATCAAGTGTATAAATCAAACATTTAATCAACATTTTTGATCATACAAAGGAATAAGTGAGCTGTTATTTGTTTGAAGTTAAATTGTTTTTCAGTTGTTTTTTCTTGTTCAGTGAAAGAAATCTAGTTTGTATTGGGCTTGAGAAAGTGCACTGAAGTCAGGCTGAATGTCTGAGGTGGGAATATGAAGGACAGCTGACAGGTGATCAACAGTGAGAGAGGATCTGGATCTGGATTTGTTCAAGTTCCTCACTGATAATCACATATGCAGGTAGATCAAACATCCCTGGAGCATCCTGTCAGTGGTACTGACTTAAAGCTCTCTGCCAGCAGTGTACAGGTCTATGAGTTAGAGCTGGTCACCACAGGGTGCAATATCCACACTGAAAGTGAAGGGAGACGAAATCATGGGCAATTCTTTCTCAGCTGCCCTGTCTGACCTGTCTTCAAATGACCTTACTTACTCACCATGTGATGCTTCCAACATATATGAGTACCTGTGCAGATGATCAGCTGATCCTGCCACTTCTTTCAATGCTGGCGTAGTAGTGAAACATTTGAACCTGAAAAGCAGGAAGTCCAATTACCATGACTCAACTTGCAGATAACTTAACCTGGATGACTGAGAATGTTCATAGACATATTGCTAAGTATTTTGGAGCAGAAACCCTGAAGGTGTTATGGGACTATGAAAGGACAGCAAGAAAAGTGGCAAACTACAGGAACCACTGGACTGATGAAGCTTCTTAAACGAATAGTGAAACATTTTAATCTAACAAGAAAGAAGTCCAGTTGGCATGACTCAGCCTCCATATAACTTTAGCTGGATGACTGAATCTTGATTGACATTATCAAGAAATGATTACCAATAAAAATAACTTCTTTATGCTGTATTTTCACATCTACGTGTACTTTTCAGCATTTCATTCTGGTAAAGTATTTACAGTAGTAAATAAATAATTTTTTGTATTCAAAGATTAATACTCTCAGTCCACTCAGTCCAAGTCTTTTACACATCATTTTTTCTAATCTGACAGTTACATGCAGCAAGTTCTCCAGTAGATCTTCAAAATGGGACCAACTGTGGTTTCTAAGTGCTTTGTGATGCTACTACAAAGCCTCTGCAATCCCCCTGCATCACTTTTCTCATGATCACCTCCATCTCTCTCGTTTCATTGCTGGCTGCAGGCAGTAATGTTGCTATGGCGGGCGTAGGTGGCGTGCCTTGTACCACTGACAGCAGATACGAAGAGATGAAGGGATGAATAGAGAAAGAAAGAGGAGTGATAGAACAGTGTTGGAGACCAAAATAGGACAATAATGGGATTTATTTTAAACTTGACCCTTAACTCCCCAGTAAACTACTTGATCTTTTTCCCTCTCATATACTTTCTATATGTCTCAAAGCAGAGGGTGTATCAATAATACTTCGGTAGATTGAGCAGTGCACCATAACTGATGCAATAAACTGTCACATGTGAACAAAGTAGAGCAGAGCAATGGTTCTGTTTGTCCAAAATGTCTTTGTAATCCCGTTTACAGTGTTCTCCAGGGTATCATGGTTGTCACTTATCTGGTCCAAATTCAAATGTTGTCAAGCTTGTGTAGGAAGCATTGATATTCTATTCATATGAATAATTAGTACTGTGCAGAAGTACAATTTTGAGGGATTTCTACAGTACTTTGCTTGAGCATTTCCATTTTGTACTACTTACTTCATTACATTCCAGAAGCAAATATTGCAGCAGTACTTAATTTAATTCAAATTGCTGATTAGCTTAAAAACATGTGAACATCAATACAGCATATAAGATGCATTAATAAAGTGATGAACACATTAATGCATCAATACAATCCAATATTTGTTGATTCATTGACTTTTGTTGTGCTATTTAAGTAACATATTGAATGCAGAACATTTACTAACTAAATATTTCCATACTATATATATTTCAATGCTTTTACTTAATTATGTAAATGATCTGAGTACTTCTTCTACCACTGTGTGGATGTCCAAATCAACGCCTATTGTCTTGGTATGACAGACGAAGTGGTTGGATTTGCCCAAAAGGTACAAAAATGCATCTCATGGAAAAAAACAATATGAACTTTCAGTTGTTGTACATGGGTCAGAACTTTTTTCTGTTGTCCTGGATGATTGTGAGCTGAAATGTGAAAGCTCTTATCCATAGTAAAGACCTCATTGTGCATGACTCTTAACTTAAAGACCAATTTCAATCAGTCAGTGTACAAAGTGGACACCTTGTTGATCCTGCAGCCATCTCCTGACATCTGTGAATGCAGCCCACACCTCAGCAACAGTTGTAGTGTAGCTGCCAAAGATGGCAACAGATCCCCTGCAGCAAACACATGCTGTTTGTGTTTGGGTGTAATGTAGAACTCCAACACAACAAGTAGAAAAGCTTGGCTATGATGGTGCAAGGTTTCATGTCTTGTCCTAGGTTCAACTCCTAATGGTGCATGATTCACTGTCTTTATGTTCACAGACTCAGATAAATATGTTTTTGTATTTCTTTTTTTAATCTACTTTTATTATCTTCAGCATTACAATGAAACTAGGACTTTAAATTAAACTGTTATATTCCACTGTTGGCTCACTAGTGCACCCATTGTACCATAGTTTTTACCACACATCCCTAGTTCTAGCTAAATGGATTACATGAGTTCTTGTCAAGTGAGAATCTGTCGTGATTAGGTGAAACTCTGCAGTCATAGGTTTGGAAAGTTAAATGACACAATGTGTTATTGAAACATCTATGTGGAAAAATATAATATAGTAATGTTATTTGAGAAATGCCTCTTCTCTACTAAAGAATACAACACTATCTTTTCAAAAAACAAACATAAATAAAATGGCACTGGTGTTCCTTCGATTATAATTATTGTGAAGTCTGAGGTTTAAAAGAATCCAGTACTTTCCAACCAGGTGTTCACACACTGTTTCGAACAAAGGTTGCTGCAAAGGCAATATCATACAAATATGACTGAGGTGTTGCCCACCAAGTCTCAGGTAAGAGCAAACACACTATAGACTACTAACTCAAAGATTTGGTACAGCATCTATAAAGAAAAATAATCAGGTGGGGCTTTATAAGCTTGGAGCATAGGGTAATTTTTGTTTGTTTTA
Organism: Sandelia bainsii; assembly: GCA_032362345.1. Lineage (NCBI taxonomy): Eukaryota > Metazoa > Chordata > Actinopteri > Anabantiformes > Anabantidae > Sandelia > Sandelia bainsii. The sequence continues at coordinate 16,471,194 of JAUMHL010000004.1, forward strand.
AATAGCCCAGGATGTTCATTTAATCTGTATTCCCTTTAGGTAATTTCTGTGTATTTTTCCCCACTCTGAAGTTGGTCATTTCAACAGCCATAACAGTCACGATTCCTGCTCTCATCAGCACTCGGAAAGGTATTTTTGTCAAAGCTTTGTATGAAGCGTTCATACCTTTTTGATAATGTGAAAGCCACTTCATGCACTTAAGCTGAATTCTCTGATTAGCTGAGTGTGTCACGCATCACTGTACACAGTATGAATCATGACCCAAAGCAATGAGGTGTTGTGATCCACAGGTGATACAAATATAGTTGAGTTGCAGTGAAAAACAAAACAAAAAGTACAATTTAGCATTACACTGTTCATCCATTTTCTTTTCACCTTCTATATGATGTGTGAAAGTGTTATACAGAGTATTTGGGATGCTAAACGCTATGAAACACCAGTGAGGTAGTCCATATGTTTAAAGAAATTCTGAAATATAAGACATGGATTTGTACATTCAAACAAAATGGGGAGTCTAATCCATGGAGATGTTTCAGAGATGAAATATGCTGATTTGGATATTGCTTTGACGTCAGTCAAACGAAAGGTCTGGATCCATATAAATGTCAAGCAAACGCCACGAATTTTAATTCAAGCCTTTGAGTAACATTACTGCTGCTGAGAGCTGATAAGTCTGGTGGTACTCAGAAGAGACAGCGTCATCATAGCACGGATTCTTGAGTGTTAGGAAATGTAAGAACCAAACCCACATCCTACTACAAAAAAATGCAGTCAGAAGTATACGATACACGTTAAATGGGGCAGCCTAGTGAACTGTCAAGCATAGTTACACTGTAATAAAAACATGTACTAAAAATAAGAAGACAACTTTAAAATCTTCTTGGCTTTCCCTATTAGGATAGCTACACTGTAGATAAGCGACCCATTAATACCACACAACTCAGATGATCTGGTCATCTGGAAGAGCAAGTCTACCACTAGTATACAACCTGTTCAGATTGTGTCAACTGGTTGTTCATATGAAGGAGGTTGTAGTCTGGTTGACCCCCTCCTCCAAAACTCCTCCAGATGACATCATTTGACTTAAAATGTCCAGGAATATATGTATTTTAATATAGGGAAGGAAGAATAAGGTTTAATATCATTCATACTGTATATTTGTACGTCCCAGACTAGAACCATAGGAATCAAGCTGAAAATTGAAGGCCCAGTAGTAGTTGATGTGTTGTGTGGTTTGCCTGTGCCTATAGATTTTATTTGATCTTTGATTTGGTCTATCAATCATAAGTGTTATTTTTCAAAGGTTAAATAAAGAGACATTGTTTCACAAAACATATTTTATTTAACATTAGAGAGGTGACTATACACCATGGGTGTGGTAATTGGTCAAAACCAACTCTTTAGGACTCAGGGTGGGAATCATAACTTATCTCAAACATTACATGTATGTATCTGTGCAGCCAGGGGTTGCATGGGTGGCTGAAAAGCTCAGGAGGATTTTCAATAAACACAACATCCCTGTTCATTTCAAACCAGCCAACACACTGAGACAGAAACTGGTCCACCCCAAGGACAAAACACCCAGACACAAACACAGCAACGTAGTATATGCAGTCCAATGCAGTGAGGAAAAGCAGCAGCTCCATAAACGCATGGCACAACACAGAAGAGCCAGCTCATCAGGACAGGACTCAGTATTTCACTTACATCATAAAGACAAAGGCCACTCGTTTGAGGACAATTAAGTCAGAATTTTAGACCGGGAAGCTGACTGGTTCAAACGAGGTGTGAGAGAAGCAGTTTACTGCAAGATTGAACGA
>JAUMHL010000004.1:16488902-16513233 GCA_032362345.1 Sandelia bainsii
CAGTACAACGTGACAATTACGTTCTACAAAAACGTAATCGGGTCACAAATACGTTCTCTAGGAAAACGTAATCGGGAATGCAGTTTAGTTGTATACGAATGTAATTTTTGGGAGACTGGGTTGCTGCGAAAGTTGGTGCAGCTGCCAAATACTCCCAGTTATGACTAGGAGACATTTGGTTTACGGTCATATTTCCATGACACATGGTACAGTATTTATATGTGCATGCATGTGCATCTGAGTTTGTGTTTGGCACATGTGCCAACATACATTAATTAACTCAGCCATTAAAAGCTAATACAAGTCTGTGTGAGTGCCGATGTTCATAATGTCCATAATAAGCTGATATGCAATCAGAGATCAACTAATACACAAAGCTGGGAAGTAGGAGTGGATATGCACGCACACGTGCACCACATGCTCCAGTGGAATGTCATGATGATCCATCTGCCCCTCTTCATCCCCGATTCCCTCTTTCATCACACCTGTCATCCCTCCATCCATCATACATTCTTCTGCTTCACTACATCTCTATTGCTCACTCTCCATGTCTTCCAGTTTCTCTCTCGCCGTCCCTTCCTCCATCTGTCACCTCTCCCAGTCCTTTAACCTACTATCTTTTCTCCAACTGATCCCCCCTCCCTCTTCTTGCTCCTCTCTAAGACAGCTCTATATTAGCAGCTTCTTCACACTGAGTGAGGCACGGCAGGTTTTTCACACTTTCATCCAGAAGGCTGTTGAGAAAAATCTGCGTACACGACCACTGCACTACACTCACCCTGTGGTATTTCTAAAGAGGAAATAGGTGCATCCATCATATTAGAGGTGCCTAATGGTTTTCCAGTGAACCTTAAATGTACTGTAGAAAAATGTCAGAAGTTGAACAGAAGGAACATATTACACCTTTTACTTTTCTTTGTTATTTATGCAAATGTTTAACCATTTCAGTATAGTAGAGTAATTAAATCAACATAGCCCATGTCTACAACCTTTGGTGGAGGTTTATTGTTTAAGCCAAGACCAAAAAAGTTGTTATAACCTACATTAGTATACAAGGAGGAACGCAGATGGGGGATGCCAGTGAAAACAACAAACTAAATAGAACAAAACAAGTCTGTCTAATAACCCAAGATTACCTGAATGAATAGATCAGTTGAAGCACAAAAACAGAACAAAACCAAAATCCTGATCTAACAAATCTACTCTAGCTAACCAAACATAAATGCAACCAACATAGCATCCCATAACTCTATGGTAAACTATACAAATGTACATTTTCATGTAAGTGTTTACAAGCCCTAGCCCAGCCTCCCGTGAACAGCTCAAAACAAGACTAGATTACAAACAAAATAAAGTACTAACAAATAAGTCTTAGTTTAGGGCGCAACCACGTTTCAAAAAACAGTTACCACAGTGCCACAAAACATACTCAAAACATACTCAAACCACTGTCACAAACCAGAAAACAGACCAGTACAGAGGCGTGCTGCTCTAACCATAATGCAGCCACCCTGAATGAGGGCAAAGCAGGGCTTTTCAACAGGTGCCAGTGACGCACCCTGGATGTTCATTGGAGGATCGTTGTATAGCCGGGCCAACAAGAAAGCAGAGGTGGGACGTTGAGGCAGAGCACATGGGGAGTGGATTGCTGGGAGGATCCACCAATCCGGAGCATGCACTGGCACAGCCTAAATTTGCATGTGAACTTTGTTATAAGAACACAGATAAACGCAAGGATTGTACAATAAGGCTTGGGACCGTAACAAACAGCATTTCTGCAAAGTTCAGTTTTCTCCTTACATACATGATTTACACAGTCCAGAGGCCTGTGTGAAAAAGCTGTTTCAGGGCAGAAGAAAATATGGATTTATAGATTTACACAGCTTGATGTAGGTACAAAGATATCTGGATTAGATTTAGGCACTAAATAAACATGGTTGAATGAATTTTTGTTTTAAAAATGACATGCATCATGTGACTGATTACAATAACAGCAACAGACAGCTGTTTTATACTGAACGGGAACTGCAGTGTGCTGTGGGAAGGCACCTGTGCTTTGTCAGAAGTAGGTTGATGTAAAATGCAATGTGATTCATATATGTATTCAGGTTTGTGTGTGCCTGTTGAATATATACAGCTTTAACCAAAGTGAGTTCTAATTATAATCACCCCCTGAGGTGCTACATTCACACTTTCTGTCACCCTGCTATCTCTATATTCTCTCTCTCTTTCAGACACAAACAGACACACACACAGACACACACACACTGACAGTGCCAGAGGATTTGAGGTGTTAATGTATTCTCAGAAAATTAATTTGCTTATCTACTCAAACAAGTTACCTGTAAAGGGAAATGGAGATGAAAACAAGGAGAAAAGAGAGGAAAATGGAGAAAAAAAGAAAAGAGAACAGGTAAGACATAGCTAAAAAGAAGTCCAACATATAAAAATGACAGTGAAAGAGTGTTTTGCACTTTTCATTATACTTAACTGAATCTGTAAAACAAATGTTCTGCTTTTGAATCTCCTGTACCCAGTGTGCTTTCTCTGCCATTCAAAGGGTAATACTGCAAAGGCTTGAAATTTTGAAAAATTGCTTTTACTCTGTAAAGAAAAACCCTTCCTGCACCTCAGAAATGGTTGAGGCAGAGGCAACATAACAACACATACTGTATGCAAATGAAGAAGAGCAGGAGAACTGTATGCACATCATAACATCTAATATACAAATACAAATGTAGTAATGTGCATATGGTCATTCTTTGCATGAAAGCATTTGCTGATTGATGAACTCTGACTCTGCATTTCAACCTGTAATCTAGAGCAGCCAATCAGATCCTTACACAAAACCTGGCATTTGGAACTAATGGAATGAGAGACAGGCATCTCAGTGCATGTGTGATTTCTTGCCTATGGCGGTAAATGCTGAAAACTGTGCAGCCACCTGAAGCAGGAGGTGGATTTTCTTCCATAAATTAACATGAACCCTGAGTTGATTACCAAACACAGTTGGATTAACATTGTGTTCCTCCATCATAAATTGGATATTGGCATTTACAGCCACTCATGAGAGAAGGTTAAATTATTGTTGCTGAAATTGAATTATAACATCGTGATTTTATTGTGTGCCACTGACTGCAGCCAAGCCTTTATTCTAAAGTCCCCAGTTTCATACATTTTCTACAGTATTACTCTTCTCACAGAAACATCCTCCATCCAGCTCCTTCATTCATAAGATAGACCTCAACTTCATATTATGTTTTTTTTAACAAGTAAGTGGTGTTAATGTTCCACACACACATACAAAGAAAAAACACCTCACACTTGGTTGGAAGCCAGGACTCCCCAGTATTTACCAATTTGACCCCTGATCGCAACAATCTCAAAGATTGTTTCTCATCTGCTCTCTTTAATGTCATACTTTTTCTGTCAGAAAATAAATGTTTTATCACTTTTATAAGCTTTAAATAAGCTTTCCACTCACCCCAACCTGTGACTATGACCTTGACCTTTGACCTTTGGCCACTGAAATCGAAAGAGTTCATCACAAAGTCCAAGTGGACAGTTGTGGCAAATTTGAATAAATACTATCAGAAAGTGGAAAACTAACAAAACAGATAATGTGAAAGAAAGATTAAATTAGGGATTCATTTGGATGCAGAACTCAACAAATCTGGAAAGTTTTCCAACCAACCAAATTATCCAAAACAGAAGTGGCTATCTGAAATCATCATCAGATCATACAAACATTTCAGTAACAATTTTTATGCATGAATTAAGAAATGTGCCTTTAACTTTTGGATTATTTTCCTCCTTGCAGTGAAGTCTAGGAGGATCCTACTTTTAGAAAGCCATCTCGATTTGACCTCCTTCATCCCTCTATTATCTTTCCTGTCTTCTCTCCTGTCCTTCTGCTTCCCCCTCATCCCATCTTATAACTATTCTCATTATAGTTAAATCACACTGAATTTCTCTGAATTCGTATCTCTGCCTCTTTCTTACCTCCACCGTGTCTCCCATCCAGTCCTCACCCCCTTAAGGTTATTTTTTAATCTGCTTATCTCCCTGTGTCCCTCTGAAAAAGTAATATATTTAGTTCTGAATTGAGCCTCTGTGTGTGGCCAGTGATGGACAAGTTCATGAACAGGTTAGTAGCCTGAAGCTAACCTCATACAACAGCTCACCTGTCGTTATCGCTGCCACACACACATTCACACCCTTTCCTGTTCTTTCAGTGTCGCTTTCACTCTCACACACAGTCACTCATGGTAACTAAGTCTCAAGAGGGCCGTGTCCTCGCGATGAGGGTGCTGCTGGCAGTGTGTCCGAGATGGTAAAATGCACGTTGCTAGACTTGCAGAAAACTGGTGGCAATGAGGATAGGGCTGTGCGATGGCAGAGTGTCAGTAAAATTACATTTCACAAGGCAGGGGCGACAGCCTGATGTAGCCGAAGTTTGGCTGTTGAGAAAAAAAAGCTGAAGCTGGTCAGACATCAGCAGATTGGGTACTCGGTTATTTGGCGTTCGGAAAAGGGAAAGAAGAAGAGTCCAGATTCTCTGGCTTTGGAGTAGGAAGCAAAGAGCTCAGTTGGTGTATCCTTGTTTAAGAGAGACACAACAGTGGGGACTGGGCTGAGGAGTAGGTGATGTGAGTATATGTAAAAAGAGTGACTGTCATGGTAAATCCTCAGTTATCATTCTTATGTGGTTTAACATTAGATAAGAATGTCAGTTATCAGCTGTGTGTGTTAATATTACTGTGTCCTTCTGAGAATAAAAAAAGTTTTAAAGTGAAGTGAGAAGGTCCTCTATTGGCTGCAGTAATTATGACAGTGAGCTGAGGAGGAAGAGAGCTTATATTTTTACAGACTGACAAAGTACCATTAGAGCAGAGTTCAGGTAGAACGAGAAGTCATAGAACGAGAGACATTGAACCTCAGCATGGAAAATCATTGTTCATTTCCCAGTTTTTAAAACCATGACCATGATGGTCTACATATTTGTTTTTGTGCAAAGCTCCCCTGATCACACATTGTTATGCCCGGCTCGTGGAGTCCATTCAGTCAATCCATCCATACATATGACCTGTGGCTATCTCTAGTAAACTCTGTGCATGGCTGACCTGAAGTATGCATGAGGTTCATACATCATAACCACAAACAATCAAAAAATGCATCTTTGTGTGTGTGTTCCAGTTGTTGTTTGATACGCTTGTTATATGTGGTGCCACGCCTTATTATAGTAATTTAAAAATGATGGTAGATCACAATGGTTTCTGTGCTTAAGCATGTCATGTTTGTCTGTAATTCCAAAGGATTCACTTACTTATTCTTGCCACTGTACTGTATTCACATGCACACAGCTGAAAATAAAATATCTACACAGCAGAAGTGAGAACATTGAATAATTCATCCACAATTGAACAAAGTCTGGTATAAAATACAGCATATTGTGTCTCTCTGTGGGGAAATCATTTTTTGTAAAACTAAGTTTTTATACAGTGAGGAAAAATAAAATACAAAACTACAGTGAAAATCCAACTCAGAAGGAAACTGTGAATGAAAAACATTTGATTTTTACTGCATAATATGATGCACAAAGTTTAGCAATTTCCTGTTTTTTCCATATTTTTTCTGTTTTGTAGCTATTTTTGTTGCTGCTCATCACATGTTTGAAAATATAGTAAGCACAAAAATGGCCTACATAAACCTTCAGATACATCCATAATTAATTTCTACAGCTGCTATGCCATACCCAGTTTTGCGAGTGTACGCACACACACATTTAGTTTTACACAGCCACAATAAACAGGAGAAAAAGAACAAAGAAGAGAAAGAAAGATGATAAAGTTAAGTTTGGGATGTAACAAATATATCAAATATCACATGTTTTTCAAGAAACTAATTGTTTTTGTATTTTGAAAAATCTCTCAAGACACTGATTCACACATTTTATTCAAATGGTCCAAAATACTCCTTGAATTTGACCAGGCTCAGTAGATTCTTTTTTTTTTTTTTTTAAAAAGGTACTGTATTTTAGTAAAGATTTTTTTTCCTCAAGATTATATTAGTCAACTATTTTTTGCCAACATTAGAATATGGAGATTTAATCACAAGTGTCACATTGCCTGATAGATGTAAATTAGACATAGAGGCAGGCTTATGACTGCTGGTTTGCCAGTTGAAATCCCCAAAACAGCTGGTAAATCTGGGTGGGAAAATGAGTAAGCCTCCCTTAAGAGTTAATATTGTGTTTCCATTGCCGAAGGCACTGAACACCAGCTGCTGCACTGGAGTTGCTCACTGGTTGAAAGGTAGAAAACTGGTTGTGCTGGAAACGTCATGGATGGGAATGTTTCTGAAAAAAGCAAAACATTGGCAAAGGAAAAAACTCTTGTATATTGACAAAAAAACTTGCCTGACAGCACACCTATCAAAAGGGACAAGTACATAATGGGGTATTATTTCTTTCTCAAAGAAAGAAGATGCACTGGTCTGTCTGGAGACCAAGCATGATAGATAGATAGATAGATAGATAGATAGATATACATAGAAGACACTAAGACATGTACACGCAGAAGATAATACACATCTAAACAGAAACATATTGCACTTAAATTGTATGGCTTGAAGATGAATGTGCAAGAAATACAGAAACAATGAAATATATATAATACAGTACAATAATGTCTGTCCACTACAGATAGTTAAAACGTTGGAGCAGAGCTCTCCGCTGTCATAATGTAGTCATTATACAGGCTGTTGGCAGGAATGACTTCCTGTACCGTTCCGTGTCACAGTAGAGCTGGAGAAGTCAACGACTGAAGCTCCTCCGCTATTTGACCAGCAGGCTGTGGAGAGGATGCGAGCTGTTCTCCATGATGCTCAGCAGTTTGTTCGGCATCCTGCTCTTCACCACCTGCTCCAAGCGTTCCAGTGAAGTCCCCAGCACAGAGCCAACCTTCCTGATTAGTTTGTTCAGTTTGTTGGCGTCACTGGCTCCGATACTGCTGCCCCAGCAGACCGCAGCAAATAATACTGCATATAGCTGTCTGTATGGCAGCCAAGTGACATCCATTAAAATATCATCAGTTTTAGTGAGAGAGAGAGAGAAGACGAAAAACGTGATATAAAACTGCCAGTAAGAGGAGAACGAGATAGAGAAGGATACAGTAAGAAGGAGAGATAAGAGGAGGTGAAAACTGAGGGTAACTGAGGTGGAGCATGGACGTGTTTATCTATGAAAAAGCAGATCTGTGGAGTCACTTTAGGTTAAGAGATATTTGGCAGAAGTTTAACACAGTACCCTCTGCTAATAGCTACAATTACATAAAGTGAGAAGCAGTGTTATTAGAGTTAAGCTGTGTGAATAAAGCCTGATAAACTCTGAGCAGCAGCATTCTTTGAGGTAACACCTAATTTTATAGTCTGTAATTTCCTCATCATTTTTAAGACATTCGAAAGAAAGAACTATGCTCTTTGTGACTAAATATGAAGAAAATAAGGACAATGTTTAATAAGTATGTGTCTCTTTAATTAGTGTGCCTGCAATTAATCATTTTAATATGAGTGTATCCTAGAGAGGAATTTTAGTAGCCAAGTTGAATGTGCAAAAATGTGTACTACTGAACATGTATGGGAATGCAAATCTAGGAATGTATCAGTATTTGTTTGACAAAATAGCCTCACTACCATGTCTATGTTGGAGTTGTTCTTTTATCATGTCACACGGACTTCATCATCAGATGGACCAACAGATGAATCACAGTTTCTAAAGTAAGAGCTTTGGCTCAGGGTGACCAAAGTCAGGTAGGTCAGGTGCTGGAAGATGTCACAATGCTTGACTCGCAGCTAGCAACCTCCAGATTCCTCATCTGTTGCTGCGTCTATGTCATGCTGTTTTTAAAACTGTAGTTACCGTAAATCACTGTGTAAATAAATGTGCCTGTATTTAGTACAAAAATGGCTTTTCAGGGAATGTACTAGAAATAAATGAAAAATAGAATAGAATAAATGTTTCCACATAAAGGATATTATATTCATATGTGCGCCAGCATTAGTTCCTAAATGCTGGCCTTCTTCTAACCAAGCAGCATACTCTCACTTCCTTAAATCTGTTTTACTCAGGTCTCTTCCCATTTCCTCAATTAATTCCTAACAGATGTTGCTGCTGTAACACATTGCATCCTGTGCAACACAGCAATTATTGGAATCAAGCCATGCCGAACACCTCGACTGGCTAATGAGAGGCATGATAAAGCAGTGTGGTAGCCACTTTACTCCACGGAGCCCACACGTGTGCCTATGCAACACATGCATGAATTGTATACGCTACTTGATGAAGGAATGAAGCAAAGTAAACTTTTTTGTGATTTTTATAGATAAAATTGTCATACTAAAACATCAAAATAGACTTTGGCCTCCAAAAGTACATGATTATATAAAATAAAAACATAATGTTTGCCCCTATGTAGCAGTCTTAAATTGATCTGTTGTTCCATAATTCTCCTAAAGTTCAGGCTTCAGTACACTCAACAAGAATGTGATTTACTTCTCAGGAGACAAAGGAAATACAGTTGGGAGCAGCACAGTTTTTCCTCTGGGTGCACTTAGTTCAGAAAATGGAAATCTCCCTTCAACTGAGGCTTGATGTGGTGAATCAAAGGGCATTAGAGAGGAGTGTGACAATTTTTTTAAATGCCACAGATTATTGATTTGTTAAGTCTTAATGCTGCCATTATTGCAAATTGTTTTCCCCACCTATTGAAAGATCAACAGCCTTTAAAGAGTAGTTTCTTAGCAACAGCTCCAGGACAGGGATTTACAGGCAACTCTGCTGCCATTCAAAAGTGGAGAGGATGAACCCTTTCTGTGGCTCTGCACTTCACTCAACAACCGTTGAAAACGATCTCTTCAAAATTATACAACAGCAGGTTTATTTCGGCCCACTGCAGCATCAGCCTGTGTGCGAGTGTGTGTCAGTGTTTTCTGCTCACTCTGCCAGTAATACCAAGCTAAACACACGTGTGCACACACACACACACACACACACACACACACACACACACACACATACAGGAAGATTTGGCAGAATACTCATTAAACCCCAAGATTCACTTATTGAAAATGCTATGAATACACACAGCAAGTACTCACATAGCTATAGATACAAAACAGAGCGAAACACTCCCACTCTCACACACAAACACACACACATAAGCTACTCAAGCACAGCTTAGCTTGGAGGTCTTTGAAACTGAGAGCTAAAGCAGATATTGATCTGATCGGCTGATCTCTCTTTCTCTTCATTTTCCTCAAATCTTACCTGAGCCTTCCTTTCGTTATACACTTGTATGTCAGAAGCATTTCCTGCTAATGAGAGTTTGAGCCCGTATGAACAGTAGGGTCCACAGGTGCAGTTCCAGAGCAGCATGTGTGTAAGGTCTTGGCACTTAAATTGTATCTGATTTTTTTAACAAGGGTAAACAGAAAGCATATTCTCATGATGACTTTAAAGCTATAGTATGTATGTTACCTTTTTATATAACATGAAACAGCCTGACAGCAGTGCAGTTCTCTCTAAAGTTTTAGAAACTCAGATGCAGAATTTTTAGCTCTGCATATGAGCTCTGTATTGTATGCTCTTTGTTTGCATCTAAACACCTCAAACTTGGACTTATCCATCAGACTTGGTTCCAAGTCCTCTGTTTGTGCATCTTAGCCCAGTGCAACCTTTTCTTCTGATTTAGGTAGTTTTTGTCTTGGCAGCTCAGCCCATGAGACCAGCTGAGTCTTCTTTTATTCAACAATGCAGCCAATTCAGGAGCAGTGGGGCATCTGTTTCTGAAAGAGGACTTTTTAGATGAATGAATTTGTAAAGATACATGTTTTTTCACTGACAGATGGATAAATCAATACCACTGTCATGTTTTTGAACTAAATGTGAATATATAGTGACAATTGGCTTAATTTACCAAAGAAACAGCTGCAGTAACAAAGTATATTTTACTTGTTTAATCCATATAAAAGCAATACGAATTACAAGCTTTGTTGGGTGTTAAGTGCTGGAGCTACTTCTTGGCTGAGCTATGCCTCCCTCTGTATCCAGTCTTTATGCTAAGCTAGTTTCCTACTGGCCTGGCTTCATATTTAATGAAAATGGTACCAATATCATTTAACACTCAACATGACAGTGAGAAAAAGTGTATTTCAAAGAATAAATGCACTTATATGCAAATGTATCTGTTGGCCCAAGCATTTTTAAATCATTTAATCCTGTAATGGCACAGATAAGCAGGAAGCCACTCGGAAACCAATGCAGCAAAGGCAAGACTCTCAACCAACAGATGATGTTTTTATTTCTTGCTCCATCTGCTCTTAAGATGAAAAATTACAAAAACAGTACAGCGTGGAAAACTGGCCCTAAAACAAATGCTAATTTTGTTTTCCAGTGTTTGACACATTTATCTTGTCCTTCCTTTTGTTAGACAGTGATTCTTTAAGGTTCAAATGTAATGTAATGATAAAAACTCTCCTATTCCTAATACAATCAAAAATTCATTTAAGTCATTGAAACACATTGCTTTTCTGTGAGGACCAGTGCTCATTAACTGTTGAATGGTACACGTTGAATTTTTAAAAAGACAATGAAGAGGATTTAAATTCCAGTGAGTTCAAGAGGTACTCCCACATGTTCAAGAGTGACAAATTCTAATAAATAACTTACCATTGTGTGACATTTAGCTAACGGAACATGAAATCTAACAGTTGAACTTGAGCCATTTAGATATTCATCTACACAGGACACAGGCAGCATACGGGCAAAACAACAGAGGCCGACAGAAGGATAGAGACTGAGAACAGATGCAACAGTAACACTGTGTCAACTGTTTGTCCACAGTCCAGTCATAAGCTGTTCAGTACACTGTGAAGTTAGCGTGGCATTACATCAAGGTTTCCACCTTGTAGTCAACCAGCTGCATTCAGAGTCCTCTTGCCCAGGCTTGTTTCCACAGCAACACATCTGCAGACAAAATGTCACACCTCACATTTACACAGCAAAATCTGTGGTGAAACTCACACCAGAGTACTGTATACCATCACAAGCTGCCTAGAGGTTGCATTCAGCTACTGGTCAGATATTTTTGTGGGTGGCAGGAGCTCAGTTGGTAGAGAGCAAGTCAGTGATTTGATTCCAAGTTTTTCCTGCCTACATGTTGAGGTTCTTTTTACAGTTTAATAATTGTTCTTGGTGGGATTGGTGCTGTGTACTCACTGGAGGACTAAAGATCTCTAACCGGTCGCCGATGTTCAAAGCAAGGTCAACCGTTTTTTGACCTGACTCAAGAAAGTCCAGTTGGATCCTGAAGTTGGTTGATAAAAATACTGGAAATGCTGGTTCGAAAAAAATAAATGAGCCATGAACATATGACCATATATACTGAACAATGGAACCAGTCAGCTCAGGCCATCTTTTTTTTATGTTATTATGTTAATTCATAATATATTGTAGGTTTTGACCTTCAGTCCCTACTGTATCAAGTCAACCAAGTGACATGATTTAAGGGAAAGTTCGTTGTTACTATGTTGTCACTGTAAGCCCAGTGTAAACCTAAAATTGACATTTATTTTTATTTATAACTACATCATGAATATTGAAAACAATTACACATCAAATATTAATGAATACTTTATTGATCCCCTTGGGGAAATTGTTCCTTGTTAATTTGAGAATATGTGTAATAAATTATGTGAGGGTTTTAGGAGGATGGACCCAAGAAGTGCACTCAGACACTCACAACTAAATTAAGTTGAGTTTAATAAAATTAGGCAGACTACAGGAAACAGAATAAGGCACAGGAAGAAACTCAAAATCACTCCATAAGGGAGGCAAACAAAAACATGACACCAGAAACCACAACTAACCCAAAATAATAATTGATACTTTATTGATCCCCCAGGGGAAATTCTTGTTTTGAACAGGCTGCCTCCTGTGAGGGGCCAAGGGTCGGGGTATCGGTGTCTTTTTCGAGGACAACTCGACATGTAACCTGGCGGAAGCGGGAATCGAACCGCTCACTCTTGGGTTTGAAGACCACTGATCTAAGCAATGAGCTATCATGCCGCCCTCAAAATACCAATATACAACAAAGACCAGAATAATAACAGGCTTCAGCAAACAGGCAAACTTAACAATAATCAAGGGAGAGGGAAAAACTAATCAGAAAATATAATTACACAGATACTGACTGGCAGAAAGAACAAAAGTAGAGGAGAACTGACACGAGAACCTGAGTAGAGAAACAGAGGCAAAGGAGCACACGACAGAACCAGACCATGACTTGAAGTACTCACAAAAAGGGTGGAATCAGGCAGGAGACGAAAACAATGAGGGAGACAAGAGCGCGAGGCAGAGCAGGGCTGGCAAACGAGGCACGGAAAGACAGATAAGAGTATACGCAGATGAGTGCTAAGGAGAATAACGAAGACAAGACTGAAGGTAAACAGGGCAAAAGGTTAACAGGAAATCTGTCAAACTAAACTAACAGGATCAGGAAGCAGGAATTTAAGGAAGAGCCACTAATAACCAAGTGAAAGATGCTGGGGATCGTTACTGGGAGAAATCATCAGGAGCAGGGCGTGGTCAGGTGAGTGGAAGAGAAATCAGCTGAGAACAACCAGGAGAGTGACTGGGAGCTGGGGTGTGGCAGGAGAATACACAAGACAGAAAACATGAATGAAAGGGTGTGACCAAGTGAGGGAGAGTGAACAGGATAACACAGAGAGAGAGACACACACACAACAGCACAGGGCAGAAGAAGGAAACTCAGAGCAGAAAACATCTACAGAACAACAAGGGATCAGAATAAAACATAATCACAAAACATTTAAAAAACAAAACAAGGCAGAAATCATGACAAATTCAATTGTGAAGCCATTAAAAAACCTTTAAATAAATGGAAATGGAACATTAATGCATCATGTCAGGTCTCAATTAAAAAACATGCCTGGGATTGATTGAGTTATTCATTGCCAGTATTCTCTGTAACAAGGCAGAAAGTAATGGTATCCTGAACATTTGTTACTTCTATTACCATCTCCTTCTACTAGGTTGGCAAATGGTACCTACAGAAGTGAAACAGAAAATAAATGCCTTAATAGTGACTGTACTGTAGCTTTTGTCCAGTTCACTTTGTGCATCCACAGACCATAGGTCACAGGAAATTTGCTTGTTATTGAAAGTGAAATGATTTAAACTGACTAATTCACTGCCCTATGGTGCTGTGCTGATAAAATAAGAGCTATAGAGCCGAACATGCCCTTGTGAGCTACATTGAGCTCAATAAGGAACATTTTAAAGGTCAGGGTGCAGCAGTTAATCTGGAGGGTGCTGAAACAAAGCCAGCAGGATGGCCAAGGAGAGTCTAAATTATCTCTGCTTCTCTCTTACAATCTTCTTCCCTTCTCTCTTTCCCCTGGGAGAGATGCTGTGTTGTGGAGTGTTTGTGGAAAGTCACAGCCTGATTTAATCTGTGCAGCTAAAATTGAGTATTGTCTCATTCACTGGGCTAGCTGTAGATAGTTTTATTCAGTGTGAGAGAGACAGAGAGAATGAAACAAGGAGAAACGAGGAGAGCAGGATAGAGTGGGATTAGACTGTCACTGGCACAACTAACTAGACACTGAAATATCCCTGACAGTCGACAATCCACCCCCAAACTCTCCTGCCTACATCAGAAAAGAATACAGAAACTTTATTGATGACTGAGGGAAAATCGAAATAGAAAAGATGGATATACGCAAGGTTCTGAAAATAATGGTGACATAGCTTTTCAGAGGTTAGCTTAGGTTAGAGAGAAAAGATACATTTATTTCTTTTCTTTTCTCACACTTTGTGGTTGACACTTAACATTTTCCTCCTTTAACTTTATATCATTTTCTGTGGTTTTGTTAATTCATGTTTCTCTCTCTCATTTGTAACAATATCAACACTTGTTACATTTGTGAGTAGTTTTAGTTGCACTTTCTACAGGTAGTGTGGTAATGGAACAGTCCCAGTTCTGTGGTGATTGGACTTGTATGAGGTTCTTGAAGACATTTCACCTCTCATTCAACATGCTTCTTCAGTTAAAACAGCTAAACTGGAACTATGATGACGATCATCAGAGGAAGTGGTCTCTGATGCTACCTATCATGTACTTGCAACGTGATATCATGTAACACATGATGGTCAACTGGCACCACAATCCACATGGGACCTCAGTGACCATGAATGTGTTTTAATGGCTCACATAGATTAAAAACCTGGTAGTCCTAACAAGTCAATAAGAACTACTTAACGCCTTTGGAAGACAGACGAAACACCTTCAAGAACCTCAGGCAAGTCCAGTGCCACTGAGTAAGATCTTTGGGATAACCATGGCGGGGACAACTGAGAATCTCCACTGACAGAATAGAAGAAGTTTCAGGCAGAACTCAAGTGTAGGTAACTGCAACAACTTCTGCTCCTAAAAACCACTATATCTTTATATGTAACTACAGCATAAGGGAATAGTGGCAGACCTGGACATTTTGGTGCTCTAACTATGTGTTTTATGCATTAATGAGTGGTACATGCTGCAATATTGACAGTTACCAGAATTCCCAGCAGCTTTATTTACCATCTGAAATAATTTATCAGAGTTTGGGTCACTTGAAAGAGGCACATTTTGCATATTGTTCCAGATATTTGCTTGTCCAAAGAAGGAAATAAGGGGAGGGTACATGGAGAGTAGAAGAAGAAGACACACAGGGATAGACAGAGGACAACACTGCCTGGAAAGAAAAGTGACAGAGGGGGCAGAGAGTTGATAAATATGGCTTTATGGATTTTTCTTTATGCTCTGAAAGCAGAAGGTGATAGAGAGATGGAGAGGGGGAAGAAATAAAAGAATGGTCATCCTGCCAATATAAGTGATCCTATTGCTCTGTCTCCAGACAGAATTAGATCTCAGCCCAGTCTAGTCTATACCCAGAGGAGGGAAATTAACAGTGTTTTTTTCTGATAAATCCAACATTATTATAACGCTGCTTAAATAAATGACTTGACCTTTACATACATTTTATTCATTACAGAATGTGTTCAGTAAATTACACTGGTTGCAAATGTTGAGCAAACTTTAAATGCAGCTATTTTAAACCTTGCAAAATGCCAGTATGCAACTGTTTTTTTCTCCAAAATATCATGTAGGCCGCCAGAATGGGTATACTGTATTAAAATAAGCCTTTTCTTACAGTAAGAAAACTCCATCAAGACACACAACGACTAGCGCCAGTACTGATCAATCAATATCCATCAATGTCTGCCTGTGACAGCTTAAGTGATCTTTCTATACCATACGTTTTATATTTATACACAGTGTACAGGCTTATGTTAACGCCTTAACTGTTTTGTAATAATGCAAAGAGTGTGTACAGTCCTTGTGTTCTGTGTGTCTGCGCATCTGCATATCCCATTAAGTATGTGTCACTGACTCTCAGGTTTCTGTGTGAATGTGCATGTCTTCTACATGAATGCATTCACCCATGCATACCTACAGTGTCGGGCGTGTCACAACACGTGTTTCACTGTGCTGGAGTGTGTTCTCTGCAACTCTCCTGATGCTTTAATTAGTTGTCCAGTGACAATCGCACTGTGCAGGTCTGAGTAGTCTTGTTGTTATGGAGGCTCTCAGGTGTACCAGCATTCAGGAGATGATGGGAGGTGTGGCACTGCTGATCAGATGGCTCCTGGGTCATGAGAAAGTATTTTTAATATGTAATAGGTGCACCATGACGTCTGGAGAGGAAAAGCTCCCTTTAACAAAAGAAACCTCCAGCAGGACCAGGCTCAGGCATGCCCATCTGTGTTGCTAGTAATGAGAATGTGTGTGGTACATTTCATTCACCTCTGAAAAATGTGTTGCTTTATGTGATTAGTTGTGCTGTTCCTGATGTTTAAAGACCTATATTCCCACACTCCCATAACCCCGAGCAGAACAGCTAACAATATTAGTTAATATTGGGATAATTCAACAACTATAAGCTCCTTAAAAAAAGACACCTCATTATATTCAAATTACAAATTATAATTAATAATTAAATACTATTACTCAAATATTTAATATTATAATAGATATAAATACTGTAATATTTCATACACAAATTGATTTACAATACTGTAGAACCAGTAGTATATAATTAGTTTGCAAGGCTGTAGAAGTCATTTAAAGCAGTCATTTATTGCTAAATCTCTCTTTTCTCAATAGAAAACAATCAAATCTGAATCACTATCTGTCTGAACCTTCTATCTCTAGGACTCTGAGTGTACCTCCTTGGTAAGTAGAGCTTAAATTATTTAGGCTAATAGTCATCATGTGACTTTTGCAAAATGTAATCCCCACATTTATTATACATAAACTAAATTAAGAACTTACGTGACATATAAACTTCAACTTCACCAACAGATGGAAGACTTCAACAACCAACATGTCAAAGAAACAAAGATCTGAACCAACAAGGCACATATCAGGTCTGAGGTAAATCTGACTTTTTAATAAAGACAGACTATTGGTCAATAGTCCCATCCATTGTTAGCGTTAGGGAACACCCCGGGAGTGAAGTAAACTGAGTGAGATAAAAATCTGATCAGAAGCTAATCTGTCTTCAACCAGATATGAACAGTTGCAAATAGAAAGCGGAGGTCCTGGCGTTACATCTGGTTCCCTGATTTCTTTCCATTCTAAGGAAAATCGCAGACTACTACAAGAATAGTGATAAACTCTCTTGTTTGCAGTTACCTGACTGCGTTATTACAATCTACTGTTTGTTTTCTCTACACTTTTAAATGCCACAAGGTTGGAAGTCTGAGGTCAGTCATTAAATATGTCTGACATCCTAGATAGAACAAAACTAAATGTTCCTAACACAGAAAGTTTTGTCTGTTTGCACTGTAAATAGTTCACACTAGCTGATGCATTCAGCTTTTTTCATTCAGACTGATGCACTGATCAGTTTTGAACCAATGGTCTTCATTGTTGCAGCTCTGACTCAGAGGAAGAACTGTTGATTACTTTCTTTTGCAGACACTTGTGGAACCAAGTAGCCATACTTATCTTTGCTTTGTGGAAAATATTGTTACTACATTTGTATGCCAATTTTTCATACAAATTTCAAAGCTGTACAAATGACTGAAACATCCCTCTGTGATTGCATGGTAGTGTTGTAATCATCACACAAATGCGCATAGACAGTCCCAAAATTGTCACTCAGACACATTTTTCTTATACTTTTGTAGAAGGTTCAGGAGACACTTGCTTTCATTTTTTTGTTCACTTATTGAATTTTATTCAAATGTGTCAGTATAAACAGGGTTGATTTGTTTCTGTGTATCCATTGAATAGTGGAACCAGCTATTCAGGCTAACACTAGCTCTATATTGGTTGAAAACACCTTTTTAGCAGGCTTCGATGTTTACAGCTACGAGAAATCAGTAGAAGGAGTGTAAAAATATGTACTTTATGTCAACACACACACCAGGATTTAAAATATCTACATTTCAGGGTGAAATCAGATCATTCCAATGGAATCAAACCAATCACAGGATCCATTTCAATAGGGAAAAGATGCCTACATCTACATACAGCCTGCATTGTGCGTAGAGTCATAAACTCTGATGTGAAGTTGCACTGATCACAAACCAACAGTGTCAACCTTTGCAAGGGCAGAGCACCAAAGATCCCAGAAAAAAGGAGAATTTTTAACCCCTATTGTTGGAGGGGTAACAGTTCCACTGAAATGAAATGGTTTGCAGACACAGTGTGTATCGATAGCTTTCTTTGTCAATTTATCTAATGTTCAATAATATATTTGGTAAATGAGCTATTCTGCTGAATCAGTGCCATTTGCTTGTTGTAACTCTTCTCTTTAATTTTTTCCAAGGTTTCTAAGCAGATGATGGTTACATTAAGCTCAGCCCTGTTACCAAACATGTCATAAAGCATGTTTAAAAGCTTGTCAGCTATTTCCCGCAAGAAAATGTTTTCTCCTCAAGAAAGTGTTTCTTTTAAAGAGATGGTTGGTTACCGTACATGTTCAAATGAGATATTTGTTACAAAAGCATCACTATACATGCACGCAAGTTGTATTTTTTTCAAAAATGCAAAGCCTCTTTTTCCTTTTGAAGAAGGCCCAAACCTCAGGTTTATCACAAAAAAAACAAACAGTTAACCCATCTGAAATATGCAATTTACAACAAATTTGTGGGTTCAAGAGCATTTGGTGAGACCTGGAACATTCAAGGATAACAAAGTAAAAAAGAAAATTTAAGAATATGAAAAATAATTTAAGAATATGAAAAAGTGTTTCACTAGTCCCTGTCATTGTTGTTCTTCAGCACACAACATTTGCCAACAACAACTTTGGCACTGAACATTTGAAGGCATCTTCGAAACTACTTTGTTCACTTCTTCATCTATTAAACTTACAAATCAAGTGAATTTCATAATATTTAATAGCATTATAACTACTATTCACACTAATAAGTTTCATATTTTTAAAATAAACTAATAACTAAGAAATGATTCTAAGAATTTATTCAGGTAACAGGGCAGTACATTGAGATTAACCGTTTTTCAGTCATATTTATATCATCAAAGAAGAAGAAGAAGAAACAGGACTGCACAAAAACTGTGGACACGACTAAAGTGTGTAAAGTATAATGAATTTCTAATGAAATTTTTTTTTAAAGCATGGATGAAATTTTAATCATATTTAATGATAAAATTTAGAGAGCAAGTACACTACAGGTATCAAACAGTATCAATGTACATTTTTCATTGCAGATATAAATATGAGTCAGTACATCATCCTGGGTTATATTAGTTTCCTGTAGAATATCTGGCTACAGTTTTCTCTCGGGAATGGGGAGAACAAAGACAGGCATAGCATTGCAGGGGAAATGATTAAATGCTTTTGACTTAAACTGGTGTTTGGGGACAGTTCAGTGTGCAAAACGGGGACACAAACATACTTACAGGTGCAAAGGTGTGCGTGTTTATATACAGCTGCTGTTGTGATGCACATAAACACTTAATGAATGGATGAATTCATGATTCATCTAACAAGGATATTTTCTAAAATAAAAGTACTGTACCAGTCTTAATGTTTATGTTTCTTAAGTCACACCATACGTAAGTCACAATGAAAGGAATGCATGAAATAATATGTTGCCTTTGATGGTGAAAGGATGATAAATGTCACAATATACTGTATAATATAGTAATACAAAGAAAAGTGTCAAGGATTCTGCTGCTCATAAAATAACTTAGTGGCTCATAGAAACTGTCAATGTAATAACTGCACATAATGTAATAAAAGAAATTTACCAAAATCTGGTAACAGATTAATCTGCTAACAATAAAAATGCTGAGCACATTATGTAATAACTTTTTGCTTTCTGCTTTAAGGTGCAGTATGTACTGTATTTCATACACTAGGCAATGCACTATTTCCATTCCAACCATCTTGACCTTCAAGATTCACATTTCAATTGTATACACATTGTGTATGTATACACACACATATATATCCTACCAATATATATATACACATACAGTATATATTGGCCTCTGTAGACCACCACATTGAATTTGAAATGAAACACTTATGTACTTAAACAGACTATGTAAACAATTTATTGAGGTTAAAAATTTAAAATCTTTCTTTTAAAACATTTGAAAAAGGTAACTATGTACATTCCTTGCTCTGCTTGACTACAATGGGGTACTGTAAGCCAAAAATTTTAGAGCTAATAAATCTGTCTTAACCTCACTGTGGTATGATTATGATTATACTCTCTAGGTGGGCGGCATGATAGCTCAGTGGGTAGAGCAGTTGTTTTCCAACCCAAGAGTGAGTGGTTCAATTCTCAGGCCCGGCAAGCTACATGTCCAGGTGTCCTTGGACAAGACACCGAAACCCCGTAGTAGCGCTGAAACAGGTCTAGCAGCTGTCCAAACAACAATTTCCCCAAGGGGATCAATAAAGTATCTATTATTATTATTAAACAATGTATTAATTAATACTATAAATATTTATAAATGAATTGCATTAACTATTCACATTTTCTTGCCTTTTTTAACCAGCTCAGAAGACGTAAAGTACCTAAAAGGAAAAGCAATAGCAACAACACCACAAAATTTCACATTTAATAAAGAATCTATGTACATTATGTGCAAAATGTGAGTGGCTACACTGATTTTAATGTCAACAACTAAAATGCACACATAGGAAATGTCCAATTGTATGTGGTTAGCATTTGAATGTAATTTGTAAACTTGAAAATACTTCATCATCAACCATGCAACCCACGAAGTGATGGCTGAGATGGGAAAAGTGCTATGGTAAATGGTCTGCACTTACATAGCACTTTTCTACTTTACTGGTACTCAAAACTGCTTCTATTTATACACGTACACTCACACACTGAGCTTTCTTGCAGCTGGTCTTATCCACCTGGGACAACTGGAGGTTAAGTGTCTTGCCAAAAGACACTTCAACATATGACAGAATGGAGGCAGGAATCGAACCACTGAGTCCACAATTGGGGGATGACTGCTCTACCTGCCGAGACAAAGCTGCTCAATAAAATGGGTTTGTATGAAATACTCACATAAAAGCATTGTTTTTCTATTTGTTGTCACATGTTATTGGACTATTTGTCCAGTTATGATGTTTTTAACAAAAATCATAATGTAATTACTTGCACATACTGTCATATCTTCTTAAATTATGCGCTCACTGTTTTATTACATTATTTGCAGATTATGACATTATCAGCTTTTATTATATATTTTTTGTATTATGCACAGTTATTACATTATCAGTTTCTATGTGACTGAGATAAACACCAAGAAAGAGAATGAAAAGTGGCCCCAACAAATTCCAGTTTCTTCATCCTTAAAACGGTGTGTCAGCAGCTAACTCAGTAACTCAAATCAGTAACTTTGCTCTGAGAGCAATGTGTTTCAGTAACTTTGGGCTGACAAGTAAAGGCTGCTGGTAGGAGTTGATGGATGTTCTCATTGCAAAGAGAAGAGTTTTTACTTAAATAAGTATCAGAAAGTGATAGAGTCTTGCACTTTAGTTCAAATTTACTGTAACTGCATTGCTCATTTTTGACAGAAAATCCCTGTTTAATGTCATAAGGACAGAACAACGTTTAGTACTTACTGTAGATTTTGTCTTGTCATGACACTGGCACTGTCAGTCACTTAGGGGCCCCAAGTCTCATTGATGCACATACACTGAAAAAAAGACTTTAGCACTTACTTGGTAAAATAAATGACAATCTGCACTTTTTTTAGTTTGGTAAATATGCAGTGGGTGTTTAGATGGTGCAGAGGGGATCATTCTGGAGAGCCTGAAGAGGAGATACAGGCTGAGTATATGAAGACTGCATGGGACCAATACTGCAGATGAGTGAGTTTACTTGGATTGTGATTAGTGTGGTCTGAGCTGATGAGACATGTGGTACAGGAGGCGAGGAGAAACAGGAAGTCCAGGGCTGATGGGAAATAGAGTCTGTGAAGAGGAGATTGTGTCTTTCGTGTGGTCTAATGACTGAGGAGAAAAGTACAGAGCTGGGAGAGAGATCAGAGAGGTTAATTGTAGTAAGAAGGTTTAGTTTAGTTGGGATGAATCTGATGAGCTGGGTGACTAAGAGATCTTGTGCACACTAAAGAAAGCAGAATCCAGTAAACATAAGCTTCCAAATCCAATATCCTTAAATCCTAATCAAACAACCGAGGTTTCCAAAAACACACGATAATCAGAGACGGGGGCAAGGCAGAGAATTACTTTGCCTGAAATCCAGCATTAGTATCAGGTCAGAGTTCAAAAGGTCAGAAAATCCAAAAAGCGTAGAGAGAGTATACAGGGTCATCATCAACAAGCCAACAGGGAGAAAACAGAGAGGGAATCCAAGGACATAACCAGAGATCAGATAACCAGGTAATCAGAGAACAAATTCACAGTCTTTCCAAGGGCTGTAGCAGAATCAAGGTCCAGGGTAGAAACAGGGTCAAACAGCTTGCTGGAGAAAAGACGATGAAGTCAAACAATCTGGCAGGGAATGTGTACTGAACGTACTGCTTTTAAAGGGCACAGAGGGAGGTGAAACAGGTTAAAGTAATAATTCAATGATTACAAGAAAGCTGGCGTTACTGAGGCTGTGGAGTGGCAGGAAGTGCATTGTCAAAATAAAGGTAAGGACAGGAAGTGAAACCAGGGACTGGGGACAGATAGACACCCGATCAACCTGTGGATTTAAATCTGGGTCTTTCTTGCTGTGAGGCAACAGCACTAACCACTACACCACTGTGCCGCCCATTGGCAATTATCATTATCATTTTCTCTATGTAATATAATATAGGTTTATCACAAATGACAGCTAAAATATCTTAATTAAACTGTATTTGGTCAACATTAAATGCCAAGTAATCATTCACATTTACATGACCTGGTGAAGTGTGGAAACAAGTACTTAAAAGCACATTCAGTAAAACCTTCAAAACAACCATGCCCCTGGTGACTGAAGCTTATTTTAAATGATCCAGGTCAGACAAGCAGCATCTCTCCAACCGACTGATTCAAAACTAAAATGTTGTCTTGTCTAAAGGCGCAAGCGCTGATTCACACATCGCTGTTCTTTTATATTAAAATTTACTTCGTTTTTTCAGTGTAGGGAGCAAGGGTAGTCTCTCTGATCCCAAAGAAGATCTACTGTAGCACAGAGTGCTGAAAAATTCAATGCTGGCCTCATCAACAGGTGACAGAACACACAGTGCATCACATCCTGCTGCATATGAAGCTATGTAACTCTTCACAATTGTGAACAGGGTGAACAGGTCAGCAGACTGTGAGTGACGGTGCAGTGTGTTCTTTGACTATTTGGAGAGCTCTATGTGTTTTGCATTTTAACTAATTAACCAGACAAAGGCAAGCTGCTGCTACTAGCTGAAGTATTGGCTTTCATACAGGATGGGGCAGATTTGTGGCAGCATTGCATAAACTATAGTCATTTTTATGAAAACAACCACCACAATTTTCAGCATTCACTAGATGTTATGATTTTACATCCAGGACATTGTTGTCAGCCTCAAAATAATCTTCACAGACACAAAATGACTATAAAGACACAAAGAGACTCAAGCTGACAACAGAAGACTTAAACTGACACAAGATGCAAAATGACCAACAAGAAATACAACACAGCAATGCAGCTATCTGTCTATGTGAGTTTAAAGTTAGTGTCCCAGGGCTCATTGTCTCATGATCCGTTTGTCGCTTCAAGGTATGTTTCACTGTCTTACACTGTTCTCTTCAAGGAAGGTGTTAGTTCTGTCCGTTATCTTGGCTGTGCTTTGCTGTGTTGTGTGACTGACCATATTGTTCCTGTATATCATGGTATAGTGCAAGGATAATGGTGCCATTTTAATACTGATCAAAGGTCATCACTTGTATTAACATTTTGATCAAGAAGCAGTATACTATCTATTTACATTACTGTTACATTACATTACTCAAGTTTATTAATCAATCCCAGACCTAAACATAGTTACAAGTCATTTGAGAGCCTCACTCTTAAGGCCAAAACACACTGGCCGCGGCGCGTCATTTGACACCCCTAATACACACCTGATTGGTGAGTCTCATTCATTATACGCTGCAGATTCTGCTTTAAGATAGATAGAAAGATAGATAGACTTTTATTTTGTCATTCACATCACACACCTTACAGTGCACAATAAGAACGAGAAGTTGTTTCAATGGCTTACTTTCAGTTTGTAACAGATGTGAAAACGTAGAACAAAGTGAATGAGACAAAGACCAACATACAGGAAGGTGTTTGGTGAAGGCTGATCTTTCCAAAGCCAACGATGTACTCGCGCTGCGGCCAGTGTGTGTTAGGGGCGTCAATTGACGCGTGTCAAATGACACGCCCAGTGTGTGTTGGCCTTTAGTCTCTCAGATCCAAACTGGAAAAGTCAAAAACCAGTTTTATTTGTATTGTATACCGTCCTCCTGTTCCTTACTCTGAGTTTTTAACTGAATTCTCAGACTTTTTATCTGATTCACAGTTTTAATTACACCCTCGATCTTGTTTTGACTTATAGAGTAGAAATCGATCATTTAATAGTTTTTCCTCAAAACCCTTTGTTGTCTGACCATTTTTAAATAACATTTGAATTTACTATAATGGAGACTACATCACTTAAGAAAAAATTCCACTACAGTAGATGTTTGTCTGAAA
>JAUMHL010000004.1:16522968-16537810 GCA_032362345.1 Sandelia bainsii
ACCTGGGGTTGTTCTTATTTGCCTCAATTAATGAGGAATAATATGTGGTTCTAGCTTTACGGAGGGCTTTTTTATACATTCTAAAACTGTCTTTCCAGGCTAAGCAAGATTCATCTGAATTTGTGAAGCGGCACCTCCTTTCAAGCTTTTGCGATGTCTGCTTTAAACTACAGATTTGTGAACTGTACCAAGGAGTTAGCCTCTTTTGATTAACTACCTTCTTTTTCAGTGGGGCAACAGTATCAAGTATATCTTTGTCACCTGGGGTTGTTCTTATTCGCCTCAATTAATGATGAATAATATGTGGTTCTAGCTTTATGGAGAGCTTTTTTATATGTTATTAAACTGTCTTTTCAGGCTACGCAGGGATATATTGTAAATGTCCATGTTCTTACTGTAAAGATACAGTATGAAAGAATTTGGCCAAAGTCAGTTCCACTTTTTGGCCTTTAAAGTTCACATTCAAATCAGAGGTGGACTGATCGTTTTAAAGCTGCATATAATAATACAGCTGCAGTAATACAATATTCAGCACGATCTCCGTTTTTTACCAGTGTTTGAACATACAAACTGCTCCATACAACATGTACACATCAGCGCCTCTTCAGTGATTTTAGCTCAGTTTTTAATACTATTCAGCCTTTTCATTTGTTTTTTAAAAGAAGCTACAAATGTTGCAAGCAAAACCCTCACTTATAAAACGGTGTTATTCTTTTTTTAACAAATAGAAGCCAGTGTGATAAAATCAATAATAGTTTGTTTCAGTTAATGATTACTACTGGAGCCCCACCGTGATGTATCAGTTCACCAGTCCTCTTTCCACGCTATAAAAATGAGTACTCAAGAAAGCCCCCACAAAACTATCCATCCATCCATTTTCTTAACCGCTTGTCCTCGTAAGGGTCACGGAGGGTGCTGGAGCCTATCCCAGCTGTCATCGGGCGAGAGGCGGGGTACACCCTGGACAGGTCGCCAATCCCACAAAACTACTTTTTTACAAATAGATTTTTCAAGTATTTATTTTTCTAAGGTGAAGATGTTTGCTGACTGGTGCAACAAACATTACCTGACTCTAAATGTAAAAAAATCAAAACAACCAGATTGTTTGATTGATGGTTAAGTTGAGACACTTTTTTCCCTTAACGCCCTAAAAGTTCAAACTCATTCCAGAAACACAAATACACAGTTCATGAGTGCTGCCTCTACCATGCCAAACAAAAAGGAGTCTGATCCTCTGTGTTGACAGACATTTATCCACAACTCTCTCTCCCATGCCTTCAAGTGTGGTCTTTGTTAGATTTATGTTGTTTCTCTTTCCTTTCCAATCAGTCTGTCATTCTTCTCTTAGATTGGATTCTGTCCTCACATGTGGTAAACACGCATGATGAAGCCAAGTGTCATGTTTAACATTAAAAGAGTCCAAATGTCTTGTAACAGTCTCTAGTCTATAAAAACCTAAAGTTTGTATTTTGAAATTTTATTCCTGTATCTACCCATCTCAATAATACAAGTATGAAAAGCATCTTTCTGCAGATGAGAGCAATGTCCAAGCATTGCAGATTGCTATCTGGAATCAGACAAAAACACAAAAGAGTACAGTAAAACCCTGATTAAACGACACAATAGAACAGAACCACTATGTGCCAGTTTGCACAACACTCTCCATATCATCACCAGCTGGCCCACAGGATCTGGGTCTGTTCATAATTTTGTCTAAAATGTCTAATCCTTTTTAATCTCCATTAAAGACCCATAATGATGTCTTGGCTTGTCAGGTTCCCGTCTGTGTGTACATTTTGTCTGCATATGTATTGTCTAGCATGTGTCTCTGTCTGTGTAGGTGTGAGCTGGTGTTAAAATAATCATGCAAGGCCATAAATTGACGGCTTCCTCAGCCACTTCATGTGCTATTAACGGCTAAAATCTGACACAAAAACATGCTACTACCGAGACTTTAACCCTTTGCATCAAATGTGAATCCAGCTTTAGTGATGGTTTTAGCCTCAACTTATGGAGACGAGCTGGCTAGATTGATTTATAGATAACTATGCCTTTGCTGTCATTGTACAAGTACAGCAAGCAAGCAGTTGCTTTTACACCCCAGCAGATGCACAGAGATGAAAGTACAAAAGGTCATGTTATTAAAGAATAAAACTATAACTATATGAAAAACTAAAACTATGAGCCATATTTTACACAAATACAACTAACTAGAAGGAGAGCAAAAGGTGGACTCACTGCAGATTGTTAAATTTAAATTAAAAAATAGAATTTTTACATCAAAGCAGTGATGCTATTAAGATATATTTAATGTAGTAGCTTTTAGTAACATTTCTACCAATTTTCCAATAAGACAAACCTGCAAAAGTTGTGTGAAACCAAATAAATGTTGAGGTAAAATCTAAAACATACAGTTTAGTTTCAGCTTTATGTCCCTCTGTGCACCATCTTTAAAGTGGAGCTGGGTGGTTATTAATATAGATAAAAAGAAAGGCAAACACAGTTGAAGAGTTGTTTCTGTCTCCAGTGTCTTGATAAGAAGCTGCCCTAGATACAGACTGACAGACTGGTTATCCCTAGAAACCAACTGGACTGATATCAGATCGGTGGGAACATCATATACAGTACGACTGTTATAACTGTATAATTTCTTTTCAGACTTGACCTTTTTCCATAATCTTTTTTTGTAATTGAATTCTGCTTTCTCCCTTTTCTGACCTCTCACAGGATTAGATATAAAACCTAGTCCTAAATCTCATTAGGACTGGATTCAGAAGACAGTATCGAGTGATTGTAACATTACCTGCATTTTACTGCTGACCAGTGTGCGTCTGTGGGTAACTGGCAGCAAATTAGCTACGTAATTACCTACTAAAAACTAAAAATGTGATGATTCTCAAGTTCTGAAATGTCTTTCTCAGTAGTTACTAAGTAGATTCATGGACAATTGTTCTTATTGGACATCAGAGATAATGATGTCTTTGGGTACAATAGTAAGTTCATATCCTACTGGAGATGCTTGTTCAGCTCTGTCAAGTGTTAATTGTCAGCAATTTGTTCCCTGAGTTAGTATTTTGTTTCTCACCAGGACGGATTACATATGCATGCAAGTTGCGTATGGCAACCACACCTCTGGTCAGGCTACTCACCTGATCAGAATCACTTTCATGAGTTTGCTCAGTTGAGAAGGTCTACCATCTCTGGGCTAGCACACAGCACAGAGCCCACGAATAACCCACTGTGTTGCTACTTCATCACTAGTGTTGTTCCACATATTTTCACTGAGCTGTGTTAACAGTAAACCCCAGAAGTTTCTGATCCACCAAGTACTTGTCAGATTAGTGTGTGATCTAAACATTGTCAAATTAGCGGCAGTGTAATAACACTCTGAGATAGCAAACAACATGCCTGGAGCCATTTGAATGAGTGCCACTGAAAAGAAAAGTAAGATACACTTTGTCAGAATGGTTTACCCTCAAGTGGAATCTATGTGATTGTTGGAAGATTGAAGGATCACTCCTACAAGCATCATGACTTTTATAGAGGTTTTGTAAGACAGAATGACAAATATTCCCTAAAAATATACACTATATACAATAACTGCATGACAGTGTGACTGATAGAAAGAAGCAAAGGAAGAAAGAAAAAGACAAAGGTGGGCACATTGAAAGAGGCAACAAGACAGAGAACTCACAGATCACTCTTAAGTCTCAAAGTTACAATACACATGACTACACTAATCACAGTAATGAGAAGCCATGTTAATTGAGGCAGGTAATTGATCAGGATTTGAGTTTAATGATCCATTTGGACAGCTAATTTAATATTAGACATTAGTATTTGTGCTTAAAACTTTGTGTACACTTGAGTCATGTGACTTGGACTTTCTATTTAAGCAACATTGAAAACTTCAAACTTCACTCATCAAAATGTACTGTGAATCATGCTTCAAAAACACTAATCCCATAATTCCCATAATGCATCTCAGTAGCATTTCTGTTAGGCATTCCTTGCTCATTATATTCCCACTGTTTCTTCCAATCCACACTCCCAAGTTTGTAACACAGGTTTCCCTATAAATATATAAAGTCTCAAGTCTTAACTGATATAATACGGAATGGAAAACTGGTTTGAGTAATTAAACACAGTACATAGCACAACAAGGACCATCCTTGCTGTAGTGGTTCTACTTGAGAAACATTACATTATAGCCTGCTGATCTATAGCTTATGTCTAATATTCATTAATAGGTAAACGTTCATTTTCAGTGAAATGTGAGACCTGAACTTTAAAGCTACTGTACTGAAGAAGAGTTTACAGCATGAAAATACATTACACCTGTAGATCTCACTATCAGTTCTCACAGGAATCAGATGTGATACCACCGCAGACCCTCCCTTTCTCGCAGTCTGAAAATCCCACATTGAACACAAACGGTATACAGTGGGAAATGTGGGAATCCTCTCTCCAGGGGGCTGCGAGTGAGGAACCAACAGAGAGCGAGTGTGTGAGGTGAAAAAAGCAGAGCGCTGGGAGATGTGTCTATTTAAAGTTGAGAGAATCCTGTCTGGCCTTGCATTGAAAGCCATTACCCACTGGTGTCCTCAGATGTCACATTTCATAGGCTTTCAGAAGCTAAAAACAGCAAATCGCATGCAAGTAATAAAGCAATGCTCTAACGTAAAGCCTATAACAGTTGTGTGTCTGACAAAATCATATTTACATAGAAAATTAACCCTTTGGAGTAAAAGATACATGCAAACTTGTTATAAAATATACCGTCACACACACACACACACACACACACACACACACGAGCACGCACACACACACGCACAAATATGCTGTACATACACACATTTTATGCTTCACTACACAATGTTCCAGTGACAGAAAGGGACGTTTGAGAAGCCACTGGAAGCCATGTTGTCACCCCTAATAAATAATGCCTGTATTTACTCAGTGTGTGTGTGTGTGGTCCCTATTAAGCCGGGTGAGTGCGTGCATTAAGATGTACACAGATTTGTACATTCAAGGGCAACATGTGGTCAACTGTCGGGAGATTAAAGATCAAGCAAACTTACATAATTGAATACGTCCACAGTCATCCACACACTAACAAAGACTAGGGGCACATGTAATTTGACGATGCTGTGTTTGTGTGATTCCCACTTGCTGTTCTTCTGCTTTTTTCCTAAGTCCATCAATAATACACCAACCGGACAACAGACACACACACACACACCCTACCAGGCTCTTTCACCTTACAGAAGTCCCACGCTACATTAGGTTTATAGTCTCTCTCAGTCTCTTAAGTCATTTTGTCTGCCTCTCTCTGTTTGTTTTCACATTCATGCTCCATTCAGTGAGCAGAAATGAAGTGTCTGTAATGGTGGAGTACTTTGACTTAACAGTCGCCTTTTCCCTTCAATTATAATCTCAGCTGCTTATTGAAAAATACAATGTGTCATTTGGGGGAAATTAATTATTCTTTCTTCTTTATGTTTCTCCCAGCTCCTGCAAACCCTCCATTATTCTAATTGTGTGATTTTTTTGTTGTTGTTTTTTTCAGCTTGGTTGGATAGAGATTGGTTGTAGAATTTTTTACATTTTTTTTTAACTGGTCACAAGCACGTCTGTAAGGCCATGCCCCCATGGGTGTTTTCTATTGTGTATTTTATTCTGGTTGATTAGACTTCTGTTCTGGTTGGAGGTGCGTAGAAGTTCAGTCACATGACAAAGTTGCAGAGCACAATTCATCAAAGCGAGCTCATAAGCTGGGTAACAGTAGGTTTGGTGACGTACTTGCAGCCGATCAACCAGCAGTACTTGTTTCAGTTGTGTGGCTCTTACTTTGCTCATTCCACTGGCCGTTGTGAATGTCAAAATTAACATTTGTAGTACCCTGGAACAATTCACTGCTGCTCCTAAATACAGTACTGTGACAGGTCTCCACACATCATGCAGAGGGGTGTTAACTAGACCTGCAAACCTGCCATGGATCAGGCAAGGTCCCGTCACAGACCAGTCAGTAATTTAAGATGGCTCCATCTGTACAACAGAGGGGGTTAAATAAAGCAGCCCAGCTGATCGGCATTGTCAAAACACCTTGCTATTTAGCATTCAAAATGTATCACGCTCCCACACAAACCTCAACCACAACCACCTGTGTGGGTGTACCATGCTGTGCAGGGCAACAATTTCATTAAAGTTTTACATTTCACATTTTCTGAATAGCTTATGAGTGTATATACTGTGTCAAGCATAATATTTAAGTCACTCACTTGTGTAATATACTGCATATCATGTTTTATATTTTCATATCTTTTTAAATCCGCCATGCACTGGTGGTAAGCAGTAGACACAGGCTGCAGCTGTGTTGCATGGTCTGTGTGGCTTTATCCCAATTAGGCAGCATGTAATGGGACAGATGGAGAGCAAAGTGTAAAATGTACAGGAAGAAAAGTAGTGAGTTTTTTCATTTTATTTTAGTATTAGACATGATTGAAGTTGCACTTTTTTGATGACTTTATTTCTCCACTATGGGGGAACAAATGGAGACATACATCATATGCCCATATGTCTGGGTGTATGATGTATGTGTTTTGGTATGCCATTAACCAACTGCATGTTGATATTAGCGTGCCATTGTTAACAATAGTACTCACACAAATACAAAAGGCACAAATACACACACACACATACAGTAAATACTCTTTGTCACTGCCACTGTAGCTACAAATATACACTTACAAATGTGGCTGTGTGTGTGTGTGTGCGCACAGTCTGCACTTGACTTTTCACAGAATCGTACTGTTAGACTCTCTCTCTCTCTCTTTACACAGCAATTTGTCATTATAACAAACTAGAGAGTCAGAGGGTTTATCTGTCTGTTGCAGTGTTAACATTATTACACACACCGATACCAAAACACACATATTTAGCACACACTTCTATTCACACATGCATTTGTCTCCTGAAGTGCAGCATGGCTATCTAACAATTATTGATGATGTCATTAGAGCCAGGAAGAGATGGAGGAGTGAGATTGAGAGGAGGTGGGAGAGAAAGAAGGAGGTGAGTAACCAAAGAAAGACAGCAGAGAAGAGTGATATGCATTCACTCTATTTGCTGTTTTGCTAAAAGTAAAAGTTTAAAATTCAATACTAGGTGTAAAAATTAACATTTAGTGTTTTGTTCAGATATATTGAGCATCTGCTGACTTTTCTCACTTGCTGAATAAAAAAGACAGTAAGTCTATATGACACTACAGTGAATCATTTGAGATGGTCTTTTTGCAGGGCATGAAAGGTTGAACTCTTGTCATACCAAAGCACGAGTCAGCAAAATGCTAAACAGTCTGATTGATTTATACGACTGCATCTTTATACAGTAATTCTCTTCTGCGAGACCCGGCTGAACTTAATTCTCTGTTGTTGTGCTCAAGGAGTGCAACTTTTTTGACTTTGATTTATAATTGGCTAAATATTCAGTACTACTATATCAGAAAGTAACACATAAAAGTACATACAACGCCACGCTAATGCAAAATGAATATAGAAATGCATAGACACATTTTGTACACAACATCAACCTCAAACCCAAAAACACACAAGCACACGTACATAACATAAATCCACACAACTAATGCTATGTAGATCTAGGAGTGCAGCAATAGGGGCCTGTGCTGATGGCTGAGTAAGTCTTAAAGTGAAGGGGAATAAAGGGAGCTAAGTGCAGGTTCCACCAGTAAAATGAAAGCTAGGCTAGTGAGCCCAAGCGTCCAGGATCAGCACTGGCATTTTTGAATAATGACCAAATTGCAGTACTGCAATTTCCACATCGATCGTGTGACACTGACTACAGGCTGCCATTTTTGGGGATCCTGTGGGTCCTGAATAGTGTAAAGGACTCCTATGTATTCCCACGGGATGAGAGTAAATTTCACTATTCATCACGTGACTGGGAGGGACAGAAGAAAAGAGTCAGGGGGGCAGAAATCATGATAACAGTAAGTCAATTCTTTGACTTATTGTAATACAATGAAATTCTGTTCTCTTTATTTTGAACATAATGCTGGTGGTTCTGTTGGCTTTTTTATTCTCTTATGTCTGTTCTGGTTGCTTGTGTGGCTGCAAGGAGCCACCTGACCACTGCGGTCAGGTGGACACACTTTGCATCTTAGCATATAATCAGAAATTACAGGCAATTTTTTTCGTACTAAACCAAACAAAACTTTTAGGT
Source organism: Sandelia bainsii (assembly GCA_032362345.1). Taxonomy (NCBI): domain Eukaryota; kingdom Metazoa; phylum Chordata; class Actinopteri; order Anabantiformes; family Anabantidae; genus Sandelia; species Sandelia bainsii. The sequence goes on from JAUMHL010000004.1 coordinate 16,531,213, forward strand.
TGACTGTACTAAACAAACTGGTTTGACCACAAACAATTTGAAATATAAAGTGTTAAAGAGCTTACGATATATTATGATTAGCGAGTGATTGCCTCACAACATGCCAACAGCACAACCCTGTCTCCTAAAAATTATGTTTGTATACAACTAAACTTCAATCGCAATTACGTATTTGTAGCAAACATTATTATCTTGTTGAGGTGAAACGTATTTTTTGAATGATTGACACACTACATTTATTGAAAGCGAGTCACAAGGGGGTGGTTCCCAACCCACAGTCTTTCCCTGACCCTAACCCAGTGCTGTGATGTCTGAACGCAACCATAAAACACTACTTAATGTTGGATTCAACAATCCGGATGCTGAACGGCAACATCGGATATTTTCGCTATAGAAAAAACATAATTTACATTAATTGTAAACATATGATCATTATGCTAACAGAAAATGTTTGGTTGCAATTACGTTCCACACAAAAACTTATTTGTAGTTGCAGTTTAGTTGTATACGAAGGTAGACATTTTTAGGAGACAGGGTTGCAACAGAAATGTTATGGGATTATTAGTGACAGATCAGTTTTACATAAACCATTATTCACATTAGCATATCATTATCATTATCATTTGCCTGGCAACACTGCCAGTGCAAACACAGAAAATGACTCTGAAATGCCAGTCAACTAATCACAGTTTATATTTCACAAAAAGTAAGAAAATTCCCATTTCAGACCAACTTTAAGAGCAGAGGGGACAGATTGTAATAGTAAAAAGAGGAAAAAGGCAAGAAGAAAGATTTAAGACTGAGAATGAGTCAGTACAGAAAGACAAAAAGACAGTAATCGAAGAACTTAAGGAGGATGAGAGACTGTAATTGAAGACCTGAACGTTGAATCTGTCAGTCAAACATCTATTGCCTCTACACAGTGCAGCTGACAGCAATTAACCAACTCATTTCACCAAACTGATACTTTGCATAAGCATAAGAAGAGGAAGTACAAAGCGTTGGAAGAATTGTTCCTCATTACTCAGCTGTCCTCAGGGTATTTTCCCTTTTGTAGTCACTGAGGCTTTAATCAGTTAAATGCTCACATCTCACACAAGTTTTATTGCTGCGCTTCTGGTTCAGCAGTTCAGTGTTTTTCTATGTGTGTGTGTGTGTGTGTGTGTGTGTGTGTGTGTGTTTGATTTGCATAAATATATGTGTGTGCTTGCTTACAATGCATTTTGCTTAGTTTACAAATTCATTGTCATGAATACTAGAACAAAACCTAACGTTGTGACAGCATCTGAAATGCAGTAATACAGGGATGATGCTTCTCTCACTTGGAATAGCTGAGTTTCCACTATAGAGTGCTACATTTACCACTTCTCCAGTAAGTGGAATCTCGGCAAAAAGTCACTGACAGCAAAACTGCAGCACCTATTGGAAACATATAAATGTGGATTTGTTCACTAAGTCCTCTTCTGAAGAACACAGCGCCCAAGGGACTCAACTGGAGACAATGGAATCAGTGACCCAGGTCTTCCTGCTTTTGCCTCCATTCTACCAGAATGCTTACACTGACCCCAATACATACAAACTACTAAAATGGACATGTTTGGGCCATGAATATGTTATGAATGTATCACAGAGATGTAAGAGCTTCTGCCATGGGCCTTTCTGGGATATTATTTTTCTCTTTCACTGTTTTTTATTTTCTAAATAGAAAACTGAATATTAGAACTGACACAGCAGAACAGTTACTGATAGCTATAAAAGGCAGTTAATAAAGTAACTGTTTTATGTAATGACAGACAGACAGTGCATGACTGCCCTTCATTTCCATACTAGCACAAGACACCTTTTCACAAACAAGTCCTAACCACTTAGCCTTCGTAAGGGTCGCAGGGGGTGCTGGAGACTATCCCAGCTGTCATCGGGCAAGAGGCAGGGTACACCCTGGACAGGTCGCCAATCCATCGCAGGGCCGACACATAGAGACAAACAACCATGCACACCTATGGACAATGTAGAGTCACCAATTAACCTAACATGCATGTCTTTGGATGGTGGGAGGAAGCCGAAGTACCCGGAGAGAACCCACGCAGACACGGGGAGAACATGCAAACTCCACACAGAAAGGCACCCGGCCGACCCGGTTCTAGCTGTGAGGCGACAGTGCTAACCACTACACCACCGTGCCACCCTTTCAGTAACATAGCCACACTCATTTTGGTTAGAAAGTAGGTACCTACAATAATAAATGTAATTTGTTAGATTTACAATATACAGTATTTTTAAGCATTAATATGCTTTGTTTCCAGTTAAACACATACTTTATATTGATGTCATACATTGTGTCACACACACTGAAAGTACAAATTGTACTGTGTACTCTACTATGTTGGAGGCTAGAAGCTACTTTCTATACCGAGGTACTCAAACCAATATACAGTAAAACTGCAGCTATCCTTCTAGTGTAAGTCTGTCCAGCTTGTTCTTGAAATACAAAAGTTTCCCACTGAAAACAACACATTAAGGAAGTCCAAAACAGAGGAAGCAATTGTAGCTTATTAGTTGTGTTCCACCATCCGATTTTATATAACGCTCTGAGTGGAACTGCTCCACAAAGGAGGAATCGTTTGCAGACAATTCTGAGGCAGGAATCAATTTTTAAAATACTATGTGAACTTTTTGTATCTGGTATGTTCTCTAACTGACAGACTCACTTGCTCAGAAAGCATGTTCTAACTTTAATAACTCTTTACTGAATTAAAACAATTCTGAGAACAAAATGCCACAGGGAGTAAACAGCTCAGTATAGAGAAAATGGAAGCTGATGGCTTTTTCATGACTGACTAGTGCTGTCATGTTCCTGGCTTGCTAGCATGTTAACTATAGGCTTGTTAACTCTGTAATTAGTCCCCCAGGATTGGCACCTCAGCTGTCAGGCAATTTTGCATGGTAACAGTAAAATCTCTAAAAATTGGACTATGTGCTATTTATGTCATGCATTATGTTTTTCTTTATCGTCATTATCATGTTCAAAACAAGGCTACCATTGATGTTTCATTCATGAATGAGGATGATTAATTTTAGTACAGATACTGGCCTGAAGAGAATGAGGTACAGACACTGGTTAAAATATTTGGGGAACCAACAAGAGAGACTGTTGAGGAGTCCCACGATTGGAAGTTGCAAGATTGAACCATCAGGCAAAACGTCAAAAAAGCTACAGTATGTATAGCACGACCTACCCACCTTACCTGAGTGGGCAAGTTTCCTGCCAATAATGGTACAGACAGACCTGGAGAGTGTGCTGAACCAGAGAGATCACAGACCAGACAATCTGCAAGACCCCTCTCCCCAATCCCCAATTCCATCAGTATGCTGGAAGGTGTGCAGATGGCCCTCTGACATCGTGACAGTGTGGAATATGTCAACAGTCAAATTATTAATGATTATAACCCATTTTAAGCATAATGTTAATGAACAAACTAATAAAATAAGCTCTGTTGACCCACATGACGGACCAGCTGCAATGCTGCAGCATCCCCGTACTTCCCGTGGTTACACTAATAGACATCACTCTGCAGAGTACACTGAGCCCTGCTTTAGTTGACCATATTGTAGGCTGTAATACTGTGATGTTTGATTTTGCAGTAAGCGTTCTCTCTCCTCTCACAGCCCTCCATGCCTCCCTCGTGGTAAAATTCGTACAGCACAAGCTACTTTTGATCTGTTCTTATTTTTATTATTAATAGTCTTATTTATACAAATAATGATAATTACAGTTCAGCTTGTCTGAGTCTGACCACGACAAAGTAAAAATAAAAGTCAGTTTACCGGAAAGCAATTTTATAGCTTGCACACTGCTATGAATATCCATGGTGGAAGGTAAATCTGTTAACATATTAAATTATAATTAAATTACATTACATTACAGTCAATAGTCAGTATACCTTTCTGCCTTATGCTTTTCTGCCACAAAGAAAGAAAAATCATATTTTCAAGGGTTTTACACTTTTGCACTGGAGTGTTTCCAAGTCAAATTTCAAGGTCCTGCCAGTAAATGTTTGTACATGCATGTTTTTCATCTGCAGACAACCGTAGAGCATGTATGTACAGTATGCATGAAGAACTCTGGGACAAGAGATCCATTCTCCATTTGAGAAAGTGGTTCAGTATTTTAGTTTCATAAAGCAGCTGTGTAAGTGTGACTTGTCATTGTATTTTTACACTGCAGAGCACAGCTGCCACCTTTATCAGTGTGAACCTTGACACTTACTTAGCAGTTGGAAAATTTCTCCTTGGGGAACAAAGTGACTTAGAAAACCAAATGTAAAAGCTTGAACAGGATATGAGCTAAATCCCGACAGTGTGGTACAGAATCTGCTGATTTCTATAGTCAGTGCTATGGTATGGCAGTGGTTAAAAATCATCACAGTGAATAAGAACTTGGATGGTTTATTCATGATCTGACCTTAGTCTCTGAGAGAATCTATAGAGTTTGTTTTCCAGACATTTCACTTTGAGGGAAAGAAAAGAGTGAAATTTTCATCCCAGTGGTGCAGCAACATTCACAGGAACACCAGCTGTCAGATGATGGCAGTGCTCTTAACACTGTCATGGTTGTATTGTCAATAGCCAAACTGTGAACATTTTGATGATGTAAGTGGCTGAGAGTGACTCATTTATGCCAACTGCCATGCACTGTAATGAGAGATAAACTTTGAAAACACAGAAAAACACACAGTCTTTGACTTTTTCGGTTCCTAGAAGCAACGTGATGTAAACAAAAGTGCACACACACGCATCGGATATCCATCCTTCTGGAACCCTTATTGATGTGAGTCTCATTAAAGCTGCTTTAAATTCATTGATTTTATTAAATCTGAAGGCAGAGGAAAAGGGAAATTCATAGATAAGACTGCTCTCTAGGACTTAATTAACAAGTGCATGAGAGAGAGAGAGAGTCAGTTTTTAGACAATGCTCGTGTGTACTTTACATGTGTGTGTATCTGAAATGAGCACGCACACACACACACACACACCCAGACTCTCTCTCTCTCACACACACACGTGTTTTGGCACAATTTTGTAGTTAATTATGCAGTCCCAAAGAGCAGGCTTATCCTTTTAGTAGCACTCTCTAAATTAACCGTGGCGTTAACTGAGATTACCTTCCAGGCAGGGAGGCTGCAGTACGACACTGATTTATGCAAATGTAATCAAATACTTCCAGTTACTTCTGATGTGAAGAAATAACCTGAAGTATTTTCACCAAACTTCACATAACTTATATGGTGTACTAATTAGACCTAATTTCTAGTTAGTTTGCACCTGTTAGGACAGAATAATTTACACTCTTATCAGTGTTATTCCTTTATAAAATTGATCACATCATTCAGAGGTTCCCAAACTATGGATCAGTTCATACCCCAAAGACCAGTTAAGTATTATTTTTCTAATGATTTTGTCTGAAAATACCTTTTTTTAATAATCACATAAAATATTTGTTATCAAATTGAAAAGGATTAAAAAGTAGGCCTAATTAAAAACTTTAAATTTATTAAAACATCATGACATATTGTATAAAAGTGAGCATGCAACATGAGGCCCAGTCATGTGTTGTACATGCGGTTCTGTAAGCTAACATAAGGAAAAATTAAGAAAAAGATAACATTAGCAAGCATACACAGAGTAGCGGAGAGGTGTTATTCTCAATAATGTCAGCAGAGTTTGAGAGATACTGTATTTCCTCTCTGCAAATGTTTCATAATCTGGGAAGGAATGAGATGATCCTTTTCATTCTGGATTTTCAGCTCTGACTAAAATGTGGCAGTGCAACAGACTGGATGCCTCAGAAAGTTTAGGAATGCCTGATGTAATTCCCATTCATAACTCCAACTAATTTTAACATGGCTGAAGGTAATGAATTAAATTAATAAAACAAAATGCCTTTCAAGCTGTGCATTGACTTTAATTGTCAGTTGTTACATTGCTGAATGTTACATTCTAAACCAGCTCTAATGTGGCAATAAAAAGTGGAATGTTCTTTTATGTAAAATTCTATTAAAGGAGTAGTTAGACACGTATTCACTTCATTTCCAAGACTTAAATGAAAGCAGCCATACACTGACTTCTGTACAGTAAACTTTATTTATCATACCAGTCAATACTCCATGGAGATAACGCCTCACACCAGAAAAATTATTCCACAGACAACTCCCCATAAAATGTGAATTGCTGTTTTAACACTTTGATTTATGTACCGATTAAACAAATTAGATGCAAGGTATTAATTAGCGTGCTTTCAAGGTGCTGGCAGATTGATTTTGACATACACACATACTTATTTCCACTTCTATTGCTTCTTGGAGCCAGCGACATATTCTCCATACAGATGTGACAGAGGTGTCAATTTTCTCAAATATAGTACATAACGAATATGAACACAGGTGATCAAACAGAAGTTAAGATCCATAAACTGCAGATGCATGTGACATAACATTATATATTTTAAAAAATACTAAGTCATACAGTATTTTAACATTTTCTCTTGTTGAAATTTATTTAGGGTTCATGGGCTAATCCAGGTATTAAGTAACATTAATAA
>JAUMHL010000004.1:16541671-16551971 GCA_032362345.1 Sandelia bainsii
GACAAAATGACAGCCAGATGAAGAGCAAAAATTTGCCCATATGGACAAAAATGTCCATAGTGATGCATGAGGGTTAACTTAATTTTGTGTGTGTGTGTGTGTTCAGTTAGTGAAAAAGAGTTCAGTTAGAAGGTCACACACAGCTTTAATTAGAAGATAGAGGTTAATGCCTAGTTCACAATTATATGCACAATTATAAGCTGAAGAGACTCGTGTAAAATGATAAAGGAGTTTTTGGCAAAACATTTGTATTTGCATATTGTTGTCTTTTACTCAGTATGATAAATCATACTCAGAAAGTAAAACTGAAGTTTATTATTTTGTCACAGAAGATTGCTTAAAAATAGTGATAAAATATTGTCTTGTCTTGTTCTTGTGAACCATATATTGTGTATCATTTTGTCTCGTGAGCTAAGTATGTCGTCACACATCAAGTCATTGACATGACATGAAGAAACTATATCTTCTTGGCCACTATGGAAGAGAAAAGCAGTTTTACTGCTCATGTCTGTATATGTTTATGGAGTCAGGATTGTTCATATGTCTACCTAAACACAGCTACAAAGATTGATGTGAGTTATCTTCACTCCAGCTACTGTATGATTACTAATGACTGGCAACAATCAAAACTTATGTCAATTAGTCAAGTGTGCACAGTACAACATTTAATAACAACACACTACACATCAGTTAAACACTTTCATGCAATTCTCAATGAGCTTATCCAGCCGGCACAAGCCAATACTCACCTGTCTCCTCAGAATACAGCAGATTTTTTGTTCGTCATTGTAGTTCAGTGTTACATTATTATTACAGTCATGATATGGCTGCTGTTTGCGTTTTACTAATATTTGGTCTCAGTTTCCATTTGGATTATGGTGGAGTGTGACTGAATACATTTTGAGGTACTTTAACTTCACGTGAGTATTTCCATACTACTGTATGGGCAATGTTACTTGATACCTATACATCACTACATTTAGAGGGGTTATGCGGTTGTGTTTTTTTAATTAGTTTTCATATTGAAAAACTATATCATACTATATTAAATGTCCCCTAAGAAAAAAATTACAATTCTTAAGTCCTCTATTATCTACTATCTAGAGGTAACCTCTACTCACCTTCAGCTGCCAGCTGTCACACATTGGTACACAGTACTTTGTATTTTGATTCTTCTCATGTTATTATAGATTTGTCAGGCCAGAGCGTTCTGCTTTTCTAATCAATCTTTTTATCAATAAAACCTGAAACTGCTCTCAGCTGTGAGGCACATACTCTGTTGTACTCCGTTGCGTATGTGACAGTAACTTTAAGAATGTCTAAAATAGTAGTCCTCAACTACTTTTAATTAATAAAGTAACGGAAAGTTAAATAAAAACGTAACATCTGTTTCAATAGAAAATTAAATACAATATATGTCTATCTGCAAAATTCAAAGTAAGTAAATAAATAAATAAAAAGTAAGAGATTTTCCCCTGAAACATTTTAAGCTTATTTATTATTTCGCAGAATCTAACTTTATTATGAAATAAATAAGCAATAAAGCATAAACAGACCACACATTTTTATTAAGTTGAAGGAATGATGAAAAGACATAAATCCTGAAATGCGTTCTGTTAGAAGAAGAAAAATTAAAGCGTTCAAAAATCTGCACATACTTATCACCCAAAAACAATCTGCCAGATTGCAAAAATTTCAGAGATATGAAGGAGCATAAAATAAAACTCTTTTGGCATCTTAACAGTCTCTGAGAAAAATCTGGCATCATATGGAACATCAATCAGCACTAGCTGTGAGTTAACCTAACCTGCACATTTTGGATTGTGGGAGGAAACCAGCATACCCAGAGGACACCCACATAGGCATGCAGACTCGACAGGTTTGAACCCAGGACCTTCTTGCTGTGAGGTGAAAGTGCTAAGCCCTGCAGCCCTGTTTTGACATATATTTCTGAGTTATTGCTGACATTTCACAGATGTGTACATCACCAACTTGGGAGGTGTGAAAAAAGATCTATAGAGATGTTCCAAGTAATCCTGTGTTGTGTTTGTCAGGTCAGGTTCTTCATGAGTAGATGATGCATACTGTAAACACACTTGCCTCCACAGTCACATGAACAGCACAGACTAGTAATAGTAATACTAGTAATACCTTTGAATGCAACTGAATAAATTGGAAATGGCCAGGTTGTGTCCAGCAGCACCTCCTGACTGACATGTTGTCTTAGTAAGCTACCTCCATGCACCAGTCTCGTTGACACAATGTGCAACTCCACAGTGTTGGTGGAACTACTCATCCAGAACCTGAACAAGACCAATTTTACCACGAGCCACTGGCTGAGGTGTTTCAAGCATGAAATCCATTTGTCGCTACTAGGTTCATAATACATGTTTTATAACAGAAGAGGCAGGACAGTAAAAACCAGGGACATAATAGCACTAGAAAAGTGGTACAAGAATAAAATGCTTTGCAAAGTGTTTGAGGCATGGTTGTGTTTGCTGTGAGGATGCGTTATGTGCGTTTCTATGCCAAGGATGTGGGAGGATTGCTAAACTGAAGTGTTTCATCTAAAAAGTACATTTTTCACTTGCTGTCCCATGTGGATTAGGCTTGCTGTGTGTGTGTGTGTGTATAAACATACTATGTTTATAACTATCAGTCCAGCTGGTCCTGCAGGTAGCTGCGAATTTGTGCAATTAACCTCTGACACTGTTTTGTGTTCATCTCTGCCTGTCGCCTCTCTTCAGCTTTCTCATTGTGCTGTAGCACCTGCACACAAACAAATACAAGAAGAGGAAAAATAAAAAAAATTTAGAAATGTGTGAATGAACTAAAAATGTAAAATAATTTACTATTTCATTTTTGTTAGGGTCTTTAACCGACTTGTACATAGTACAATGTACATTTCTTTAGTTATAGTAATCTTTTTGTTTATGACTAGCAGCTTTAAGGTTTGGTCAGAAATATTGTATGCATGTGGCCGTAATTGGTACTGATACATGCCCAATTCTATGGACAATCAATCAAATTTTCAGTTTGAACACGGTTGTAATCATGACTGCCTGAAGCCTGGAATCCAGATGTTTTGGTAACTAATATTTTCAGTGATTTTACTTTCTTCAGAGTTTTGTTTTGCATGATGTTTTTTCTGACCTTGTAAAGGTCAAATGTGGTAAGAACAAGCAACAGATAATGGAAAAGGAAGAATGAGAAAAGATGACATGAAAACAGTGAAAACAGAGATGAAGGGGAAAAAAGAGAGAAAGCAGGAGAGAGGCATAGAGAGTCAAATTAAAGGGATTAGACAGCTTAATTCCCTTATCACCTCCTCCCACAGTGGATTGGGTTTCCACGGCAATGTTTACATGACCCTCTATCCTGCTGAAGCCAAAGCAGGCATGGCCCATATTATGCTAAATCCCCCATTTACCTGGCATAATCCCTCCCAAACAAACATTCTGTACCCACTACCTGAAAGGCTGGGTCCACAGCCTGATGGGGTTGTAGGCCATTTACTGGTGGAGGGGATGACCATGTTTTCTTTTAAATGAAAGCAGCAGAAACACTTGCTGTGATTTTGATTGGCTCAACACATCTGACTCTGCTTTGTGTCCTTGCTAACATACAACTAAGGACTTGATGTTTACCAGGGCTACAGTTAGGTTCCGGTGGAAATCATTTATTTACTGCATATCTGCACAGAAAGTACTTCAGTCATCCATTTAAAGGCAGGGACACAACTGAAGACTAGCTGCAATTTTCAAAGTCTGCTACCACCAGAGATCACATATTTCTAGTCTTTAGCCATTTTCATATACAAACTCCAGACAATGTCAGGAAAATAAGGTCTGGACATTGTGCAAAGTTGTGCTTTCACACACGTGTCCACAGCAGGAGAATGTCCAAGTCGGACACTCACATGGGAAGAAACTGCTTGATTTCAGCAAGGTGAAGAAATACCGAAATAAATTTTGGCACAAACAATTTCCAGTGAAATCAGTAAATAATTGCAACAATTGTCTTACTTCCTATGCTTAAATTAGCTAAATATTAATTTCATTTTAAGCAATTTCATTTAATTTAATTTATTTAATAATCACACAGGTCCAGGTAATTCTCTGTTTGTGCAGTGTACAGAACTGTAGTTGCAAATCTTGTGATGACAGTATCCTCTAGATGAAAAATAGCATCCCTTAGATAAAATCTCCTTTAAATGTATGATTTGTGCTTTTGTGTTCATATATATGTCATAAATAAGTTAAGAGTTATGTTAAGAGAGATGGGACTTTTTGAAGGAATGAGGAACCCACCCGTTTCTGATCCGTACATGCTAAAACCTTTGAAGTGAAACCCTACGTTTTGGGGCGAGCAAGACTTTAAAGGCAGAGGAAAAATGTAATGAATGTAAGTTTAAAAATGTGTTTATTTTGAAGAACTTGGTTGTAAGAGTGGAAATGGACTCAGTTGACAGGAGAAGTATGATTTCTACATGAGCCTGGAACCAGTGAGGGAGACGTTTTCAACTCACATTCAGTAACTTTGAGAACCAGCAGGGTTTGTGATGATAATTGACAATTGAGTGGTTGGAGCACTCACCTCTGGGTCCCTCTGAGAGTCTAGAACAGAGACTCAGCTTACGTTTTTCATTCTGTCATTCTGTAAGATTTCTAAAAAAGTCCTGTAAAGAACCAAGAGGTAAAATGAGTGGAAGGTTTCTGTAATTCTCTTCATGCAATTGTCCTTCAGGAGATGAACTTTATTCACTATGTAATGTTTCACCGCTCCACTATGTCACTGTGACTTTTCAGTGATTCAGTGTTTGAGGTTTCTCATCTCTAAAGGTCTTGATCCAGAAAATGTGCAACAGTGCCACATAAACTACACACACTGCAGTCTAAATATTTTAATCGCGGTGCTGATGATGCAGAGGTGGCGGTTTCTCTGAAGCACTGATTTTTTTGCATCAACCCGAGGTCTAATCAACCAGATGCTTTGTGGTTATTCTGGTCATTTTTGTGATTCATGGCAGTTTTTGGGGCGTCTTTGTGAATTTCTTTGTATCTAATGTGGTCATTTTGTGTCTCTCTGAATCTATTTGAGGTTGTTTTGCATTTGTTTTTGATTGTTCCAGATCTCTTTGTGATAGATTTGTGTCTCTTTGTATCTTTTTGTGGTCATTATTTGTTTCCTTGCCATCATTTTGCATTCCTATTGTACTTTTGCTTATCTTTGCATTTTTTTATGCTAATTCTGTGGGTCTTTGTGGTTTGTGTACTACACCAAACCACAACGGATAGTTAAGATCCTGTAACATGTAGCCTAATAGTAAAATAATAAGAAGTTGCAGATATGGCCTTTACTCAAAAGTTACCTTACTAAAAATTCTTAACTTAAATCTATTCCTTCCTCAATGAAAGATCCAGAAACTATCAAAATGCAAATATTGTTTATTTCAAAAGTTTAACTGCTAGACACACAGTTTGTGTAATTTATCTAAAGCATATTGCATTCCAAATATGTATCAAGGGCACAGCGGCTTCTTTTTAAATTGTTTCCATCTTTAACTATAAGCAGAAAATACTACTGCCTTTTTTCTGTGCTTTCCAGTTGGATAAACAGACACTTGCCTTTCTTATGTATAAGAAGGGAATAGACTATGTAACATGATATGTTACAAAGAAAAGGTAACAAAATAAAGAAAACCAAAATGACCACAAGTGACCAAGTGATGCAAAACAACTACAAATAAAAAAACACATGTACAAATAGATGCAAAATGACACATAGACAAACAGAACAATCACAAAGTGACAAAAAAGAAAGGCTAAACAATCACAAAGACAAAACAAAATGACACAAAATGACAAAAGAGACACAAAACAATCCCAAAGCTAAATTGAAAAAGCTAAATGACCTCAAAGAGATTCAAAACTATCACAAATAAATGCAAAACCACCACAGATAGAAAAAAACATCCCAAAAGGTAACTATAAATGATAAACTGTTTATTATTGACAGGATCCAGGGCTTTCAACTGGAGTCTTAACACATCATACTCATTTTACAAATGTGCGTCTCTTCTTTGTGCTTCCCGTCTTTGAATCCCAGATTTGCCAACAAATTTAATCACCCAGACAACAGAGAGAGATCTTGTATTTCACTCTTTTTTTTGTGAAAAATACACTCAGCTCAGCACCACACACATACACACACACACACACACAATTTATTTGAGCTCCAGATATAACCAAAAATCACAGCTTATTTCCAAGGCCAACTGATATGCTTCTTAGCACAGGATTGGCTGGAAACTGGTTCATGACAGGTTGCCCAGTCTGGCCTGGCAATCTTTTTTGTTGCAGTCACAACAAGATCAGAATCTGCTCAGCAGATAGACGATAGATAGGAGGAAGATGCAGTAATGCAAACCTTAAAGAGTAGATTCAGAGTTTAAGGTAAGTTATAAGACATTTAACAGTTCACCGCCAGGTCAGTGTCCATGCAGACAAAACATATTACATTACCTAACAACCTTTACCATGTTATATTTGTCCAGCCCTGCCAGACCACTGAGATGGAGAATCACTGAGAATTTGTGTCTTCTGCAAAAATTAACACACTTATGCTAATTGTACTTAAAGAGGTCATATTATGCTTTCCATGGTCTGATGTTATATATATATATATATATATACACACGATTGTGAAGTTGAATGCCTATATTACACATGATCAGAGGCCCAAAAGCTTGTACACCCAAGTACAACTATATTCCTTTACATAAGAAGGAAAGTTTTGTGTTTGGAACATGTAACACAACTGAACTGCAGTTTTATTACTGCAGTAATAAATTAGTTTGACAACTTTTGTGTTCTACGTCACACAGTCACTCTGTTACCTGAATGCCTGTCAATATTTGGGCAGTAGTCTTGCAAGAAACGTATTGTTTAGCCTGTGTTTTCATGTGGACCAGACATCTTTCTCTACAGTTTAATGAGATGGTATCTAAACCCAGGGAAAGAGACGGCTGGTGCTGACAACCACGAGCTGGTCAATCAGAACAGAGTGGGATGAGTTATTTTAGTCTCAAGGCCAGAGGTGCTGTTGCATAAAGAGGAATTATAACATGTATTTGAAGTTTTTTAAGTTGAAAATCATAAGATCTTGTATTAATAGAGCCCTCGAAAAAGATAAAAACTGTAAATTAAGCATAATATGACCACTTTAATTCGGTTTTTGTGTCAAGTGCATAATTTAAGTTCTGTGTTGCCTTTCTCACCGTTTGAAGCATTTGAACTAGACCTGCCAAGTGTTTCATAACTGTTCATAGTTAATTGAGATTAATCCCAAATTAATTAAGGTTTTTAGAATTTACTGTAAAGGGACATTTTGCAAGTGGTTATACTCTTGTCAACACAGAAGTAGAAGTGGGCATATTATACTAATGGTACTGACTTGGTGAACCTAATACACTGACAAGTCAGTTGTAGTTGTGTCATGGCCTCAATATCTTCCTTGAATTAAATGTAAAATCTACATTCCCAATATTAATCAATGGGTGAAGTTTAAAAAGAAAGAATCACTGATCTCCTGTCCACCTCTCTACTGCAGAAGTAGATTCACTGCTGAGCAGCTGGTACAGGTACAGCTGGCCAAAATTACTATGTTTTTCCACCTTTATGCTTGTTTGACTACTTCTCAGTGGCGGCTGGTGAATTTTTTTTGTGGGGGGGGCGCACTTTTGCAAGTCAGTTTTCAGTTGCGCTCTAACCACATATCACCACTAATATAAGCCAAAGAACCATTATCATGCATCACACTACTTTAAAAGATTAAATTAAAGTAAAAATACACAGTTTGTGTTTTCAGTCATTTACTATTTATAAGTAAATTTTTCCCGTCTCTCCTTCAGCTGAGAACATGCAGTCAAGCAGCTCATTCTGCACTGTCTTAGATTTTTCTTTACACACAGTATCAGTCTGCAGGTAGTGCTGCATCCAGAGATCCAACAAAGTCCCCCAGCCCCCAGATAACGCCAGGATTGCTAGCTCAAACACACCACAGAATTTAATGCAGTCTATTATCTCTATTACCTTCATTAAGCTGCGTAGTGATATTCACATTGCTGAACATTGTAAGACACAAAGAATTTTTCATGTGGCTGCTAGTATGTTCATGCTTTCTCACTTTTTCAGGAAAATGTATTAAATCTGTAATACCTGTCTGAATCCAGACTCGTTCTGTTCCTGGCAGCTGACAGAGGAGGCAGGGAAACAAACAAAGAGCTGGTCTCAGGACAGACAGTTAGCCAGGACTTCTTCTCAGACCAGTTTCTGGAGAAAGACCGAGTGTAATTTCTCCCTCTGTCTTGTGTGTGTTGTTTGATTTTGATGCCCGGCTGCTCGGGTCCAAGTTCTTCAAGCCAAAGCTTTTCCCGTGGAGTTTTTCTGAGGAACAGTTCAGTTTTTAGCAACTGAATTTGTTGTGTCCATGATAAAAATAAAAAAAAATTTCTTCAACTGGCTGTAAACAAAAATCAAGCACTGCGGTGAATTTCCAGGTCTGGAGCGGTGACGTCAGTCTTGTGGGCGGGCTTTGGGCGCAAGGTTTTCCTATACTTTGTATTGGAGGGGGTTCCAGTGCGCATGCACCAGTTATAACAAGAGTCTATAGGCTCGTTCGAGATGCTGCGCCTCACCTGGAAAAGAGACGAGAGCAGGCGGCCGTCACACATACTCACATCCTGCATCCATGCAGATTAAATAAAATTTTATTTTGTTCTCAGTTTCCAGTAACTGTTGTTTGTTGTTAAAAAGCTACAAAGGAGATGGTGAATTTATGGTTTAACCTCCATGAGTCAATTATTTCACATCAAATTAGTTAAAATTGTAATGAAACGCTGTCATCATGTCAGTTGCTGATTAAACTATAAATACTAAACATCAGTCAATAGAAACACAAGACAGACATTTGATTATTGATCTGTCGCATAGACTGTCAGGGCTGAAACATCTGTGCAGGTGTAATTTTAGTGATCTGAAAGTAATCTGTGACTTAACAGTCTAGTTTAAGACTACGATCAGCTTTTCCTGATAAATCACAGCATTTATTCTGTAAAAGAATAGATTTTCCACAATGAAAACTCAGACCAATGAATCCAAATATTTCAAAGTAAATAAAGAGGAAACGATTCTATAAAACGTCGAATCTGCAAAGAACTTGCTCATCTCGAACGAGCCTAATGGTAAAGATTTTTGCGCCCCCAAAGGAACAGGAAATACGCCACTTGACCGTTCAGTAATGGTAAACGAGTGAGAGAACATTTTTAAATTACATTTTAATGCAGATTATACACAGTACTCACGGTCTGTATAATGTATAGCTCGTTTATTTAAATGTTCATGTTTTTGTAAAATTATTTTAGGTGATTCCTATCTTCTTCTTCTTCATGTGAGACAGGTGGGGCTCTATTGATGGGCCGCCACTGCTACTTCTATTGGCTTTTTAATGCACACCTCTTCTCCTGCCTGCTCTCCACTCTGTGTGGAGAAGTTAAGCCTTCAGTCAGACAGGGAGAGCAGAGGTAGATCATAAACATCACAACTAGAAATTCACATTAGTGAAATGCTTACACTGTCGAGCCCTGTACCGTTGAGGCAAGGGGGTCATCATAACAGAACCTGGGTTAATGGAGTTTTAAAGGGTTTTATGTTAACACATTATTATTCTGTTAAATTTGAGGGCTCTAATTAAAACATGAATGAAAATCTATTTAAAACATTACTGTGTTCATAAACATCGGCTTAGACTCCTGGGTCACAACTGGTGGGAAATCTGCTATTTGCATTAAAAGAGGAAATGGGCTACAATGGTCTGGCTTTGGCTCTAACCGTTATTGTGGCCTCTGGTGGTCATTTTTTTATGATTCATGGCTGTTTTGGGCATCTTTGTGAATGTTTTGCATCTGTTGGGATAACACTTGGTCATTTTGCGTCTCTTTTAATCTATCTGAGGTTGTTTTGCATTTGTTTTTGGTTGTTGCAGGTCTCTTTATGGTAGACCACAAACCACAAAGGATAGTTAGGGTCCCCTAACATGTAACAAGTCCCAGATACAGCCTTAACTCAAAAGTTACCTTACTAAAAATACTGAAACTTAAATCTACTGCTTCTTCAATGAAAAATCCAGAATCTATGAAAATGCAAATATTGTTCAATTCAATCTATTCAATTCATCTTTATTTGTATAGCGCCAAATCATAACAAAGATCATCTCAAGGCACTTTACATAGCAAGGTTAA
>JAUMHL010000004.1:16564351-16582415 GCA_032362345.1 Sandelia bainsii
CAAACAACAGTTAGTGGGAAATACAATTTTATTTAATCTGCATCCGACCTCATAGGATGTGAGGATTTGCGACACACCGTACAAACGGGAGCTTGAATGCTGCTAGAAACGTTAGAAACTGTCCGATTTCATAGCGGACTTTCAGCCACCCCCCCTGCTGCGGCCGCCTGCTCTCGTCTCTTTTCCAGGCGAGGCGCAGTTCATCCCGAACGAGCCTATTCTCTATGGGTTCCGGGAGGGCTCGCACTAACGTGCTTTCGTCATACGTATGCATACGTAACGCGGTGCTGCAATTAGCGGGAGCAGCAAGGTAACGGGTTCACGGTCAACATGGCTAACGTTAGCTCATCTCAGAGCAACTCATTAAATCTTTATTAAAAATACAATTCAGTCATTGTAGTAATCAGGATAAATCGGCAACTAAAGACTTATGACCACCCACCCAGCTGCTATGAGCGGATAACACGGCTAGCAGCGTGTGCGGGTCAACATTTACACACAGCTGGATGAGAGCTACAGACCAAGCGCCGTCACAACGATGAGGTTCGTCTCATAGACTGTGTAAAGTTTTGTGCCTTGTTGCATTAGAGGCAAAGATGAAAGTGAGTCTCTAGCAACACTGGAGTTTTTATGGACTTAATGGCGTCGCTAGATGAAGTGTTTGAGGAGAACCTGAAAACTGAAAACCACCGTATTTATCTTGTCACAGACTGTACAGGATGAGCTTTTAGATTTCATGCTATCAGTCATCAGGGAACACAACATGGAGGTGAAATCAGCTACGTTTGCCCCCCCTTTGTCACGAGCCGCTACTGAAGTCAACATCTAGTTGTCTGTGATCCCACTTATTGGCCTAAACCAGGTATAAAAATTTTACTTCAAGAATTCATGGGAATCCATCCAGCAGTGACACCACTAGTGTGACTAAAGGCTGCTGTTATACTGCTTGCTGGTGGAACAAAGGTGAAATTACAGAAACTAATATCTATAAGGCAACATCAACATACTGTATAATCTTGAAGACAGGTGGTTCTTTGACTACATTCAAGTGTGCATCATAATGTACAGTATACTGTATGTACACATACTGTAATGTTAATGTAATTTAAAGAATACGCATATGTGTGTTTAATACTAGCTGTTTATTACAATGTGCCATTGAAAATGTAAATTTCATTTTAAATCTTCACACTGTTTCATTAGTTGCACTGAGTCATTTTTTTTAAATCTCTTTAAATATTCATACATGTTTACACCTCTTTAAAAAAAAAATCCTTGTGTTGCCAATCTCAGTCCCTCCATTAGACATCTATTACACACGAGGAGGCAGTTTATCTGTCATTTTTATCTTCACAGCCTTCAGACAGAGTCACAGTATCCTGGTGAGTATTGTATAATGTTGTCATGAGTGGGCTGCACCTACTTAGAGTTGTCATTTATGCTGGAAGCGGATGTTGATAGAAAACCATATGAAGTTAATGTACTGTGCCATGCTGAATTGAACGGTTGCTGACTGTGAGACTTCAAATATGCTGCGTCACTTTACTGGTCCGTTTATCCAGTGAGCTGTGTACACATAAATGTGGCTTTAAATTGACCTTTTGGTTCCCTGAAATAAGTTGACAAAAGTAATTGGCATCCACTATTTTCTTCTTATGATTTTTGATGTAATATGCTATTTTAAACAATATAACAAATTAAAATGGCATGGACAAAAATATTCAGACTCTTTTTGTACATTTTTTTTATAGCAGAGATCACTGCAATCATGAGATTCTGTAGCTCTTAGTGACACTTCTCATTTAGTGGTTTGACGAACTGACACCGCTCCAGTTCTCTTGGGTTTGACGTGTGCCTTCTCCCAACCGTCAGTTCTTTCCAAAAATGTCCAGTTGGATTTAGATCAGGACTCAAAGCAGACCACTTCAGAACTGTGCAGTGTTTTGAAGTGTAAGGTTACCAACACCACCAGCCATGTTGGTGCAGTATGTGACTGTATGAAAGTGAAGTTTCTTTTTATTTTTGGAAAAAAGACTTTAAATCATAATTCAAAGACTTGACACTGATTGGAACAGGAAGTGAAATGCACCAATCAAGTGATGTAACATCCAGCAATGACAACACTGGTCCCAAGTCAAAAGCCACACACACACTCAGACACACAGATTTGTGCCCAGGTAATTTCAATAACTCCAAGGTTGCCACTTATGTGCTAACACAGATCAAGTGCGGTGACGTGCTGTTGAGGTGGCAGTTTCAAGCTGATACTTTCCTGTTTGCACTTGTTCAGTAATTTTGTGGCTTGCCATGACATTTATCAAATGTTACCGAGTCATTAATTCCAGTGTCCGCTGTGCTGAAGCACCCACACACTACAAAGGACACACAGGAGCCCTGTGCTCTGGCTTTACTCTGGAGGTTAAGTATGTGTTGTTGTTTTTTAAACCAGTTTTTCCCCTCCATCCTAAACAGTGTACTGTAAAATATGGTTCTTTGTGTATTGTGTATAGTACACATAGATGTTTGTGTCCACCTCTACAAATACTTACTATACTATAGATTCCCCTGAAGCCTTCCAACATAGGGGAGTAAAGTTTCTACCATGGTCTTTCTTTAGCTGTGAGTCCTGTCCCAAATCATCCAACTACTAAGTTATTTATGTTCTTGAGCAGCGTAGATGGATCAAATATTAAAGATAACATGCCTGCTACTTTTCTGATTTGCTTCATATTGATGATTAGCTCATTGGTCCAAGGTATCTGGCCGCCCACTTCCTATTTGAAATGCACTGATAATAAAACAATCAACGCACAGTATGTGTATAGACCAAAAACAATATTGTAGCAAGTAGAACTGAGCACACGCCCTGTACAACATTGACATACTGAAACCTCCTCTGTGGGCAGTATGTTCAAGCCTTTAAGCAGCCAGGAGATAGACATTTCCCTCAGGAGACTTATGTTCAACAAGTGGTGAGAAACACAACTGCAATCAATGCTAATGTGGCTTCATGTTGGTAGATGTGTCCAGCAACAGTTTTGACAAATTTAACCTTATAGACTTACAAGATTACAAAATCCCCCAAACTGAGCAAATGCCAGTTTAAAGAAAAGTTTAACAATTTGGGAGACTTGCTTATTTGTCTGAATGTGAGATGAAAAGGTTAATTCAGTGTGGAACGTCTGCATTAACTCATACTGTACACAGTTGCTCAATAAAGCAACAGAAGACGTTTGTACAATCACAGTACTGGTTACAGACATGTCAGCAGGAGCTTATTTTATCCTGCCAAACAGCTTCCATCACAAAACCAACCAGATGAAAAAAATAAAGTGGTCCTTGTGTCTTTTCAAGCATTCACAATGACTCACACATTCACTGCTGTGTGAGTCTTTTTATATAAAGGTATTGTAATTCAGTTCCTTCTCTCCAATCTCATCTCATGAATACACAGCTGGCATAGAGAGGACACACTGGTAGTGCCCTCCATCCATTATGCATGTGTTTGTGAGTCTGCATCCACGACTTTGTGGTTTTATGTGTGTGTTTAGTGTTTATATTTAAACACATGCATTGTTGGCTGCAGATTTTTCATGGTAATGGCTCTATTCCCTGACTGTCAGACATTTAATGTCTTAATAGACAGATTACCTTTTGAGAAATAAGTTACTTTAAAACACTTTTTTAACTTGCTCCCACAATTCAGTTTTCCTACATGGTCATTGGTTGGTACTTACAGTATATATGAGCATCAGATTTTCATAATAATGGAAATCTCATCATGGTTTACTGAGAACTTACTTGTTATTGATACTCCTACAACAGAGCTACAACAGGCCAAAACTCAATGATAGTCAGAAAAACATGTTGACACCTTTATTATTTTCACCACTACATACTTTGCAAACAAAATAATAACTGATCCTGCTTGTTGGTTGTTGTTACCAGAGTGGTCACCAACTACCAAATCATACATTGCCATTCATTGTAACTGGGCATGTTAGTGGCTGTTATAGTTAGTTACATCCTGTGGAGAGTTTTCCACAAATTACACTTACTGGTGAATCTTACGTTGTGTAACTTAATCATGTTTTCTATGTAATGTAAACTGAACAATATGTATCACACTCATCACCCACACATTTTACTGAATTATTAAAAATGTGGAGCTCCATGCAAGAGTCGGAGTTCCCCCGGTTACCCATAGGTGAGAACTGTGAGCAACAGGGTTATTAGCAGGCAAATCATTTTGAATGTATTTACGATTTTGTGACCTGTTGACACCACGTCCTCAAACTTTAGTTCCCATATATTCATCATTTTTCCCAACCTGCTCATATGACCAAAAGGAGCGTTTGTTGTAAAAATACCCCCATGTACGAAGGCAGGAGTTTATTGATATTGGCACCAAAATGGCAGCTGGTGTAATGCTTACATATTTTCACCCTAAATGCTCAGAAATGCTGGACAACAATTGTGCACACAAAGCGATTTAGTTGGCATTAGGCATAAAAACGTCTTAGGCTTAATTCGCTGTAGCCGCTAGACGTCGTCAAACAGTAAGACCTGGGTATTGATCTTTTTTTGCGGCTGTTATACAGGATTTATAACGTCGTATTTCACAGGAGCGCAGTCTCTTTCCAAACATCTGTCTATAACATGACTGTTGATTTATACTGCAGGAGAAACTGTCTGCACATAAGCAAAGTGTGATTTGCTCTAACTGAAGGAACAATTAAAGGGTTGACAGGAAGCATAACAAACAAATCATCTCTCAAAATCACATCTGTGTTCAGTTTCTGTCATAAAGACCAGAATGTCTTACTATCATGTGTGTTAGCTCACAGTATTTATGAAAAAACATCATAGAAACAGATACGTTTAAATTCTTTAGGGAGTGCATGTGCTGGCTTTGAAGAAATTGCACATCTCACTTTCACACACCGGTACTGCAATTTGTATTCTCACTTTCCATCCTGTCCTTGCCCTTTCCCTCTCCTCATCGCCGCCCCTCCCTTGGCTACTTCTCCTCCTCTCAAATCTCTCCCTCTTTCTCTCTCTATGCATGCCTCTTGATTTATGACTAGTAGCCATGCTCATACACTTGTGTTGTCTTGAGGCAGAAAGAAAGGATAGTATTTCATCTGAGTGCTTGGAGGTTATATAAACACAAGCACACACAACTGCAGTACACCCGCATAAAAACTCACAAAACAACAATTTGTGCACATAGTGTATACACAAACTCACACATATAAATAAGGAAACACATGGTGTTACTGATAATAACCAAATTAGATTCTGTTACTACCTGGCTGACACTTTCACTCTGACAAATATTCAAACAAATCACATTTGTGAGCAGATTGTTGCTGGTTCAATCATTGGACCAGCAGGGCAACAACTGGGTGGGGCAAGTGAAAAGACACAAATGTCAAAAAAATATATGAACACACACACACTTACTTGGTGACTATTAGTATAAGCCGGCACTTAGTGAAATACTCCTGCACCAATTATCTGATCAGATTGAAGCTTTTACAGTCTGATCATGAATAAACAGCACAAGCACATGCTGTATACTGTACATCCATATATCATCAAGCTCCTACTAATGCAACTGCTCACATCCACTCACTCACCGAGGCACCGTATGAACCTTCTCAGGCAGAGAGCTGCTAACAGACTGCAGAGTTAAGTTACAGAAGCAGCATGTGTACATATACTGTATTAACCGTGCACCACAGAGCAAATGTTTAGAGGATATGAGACTTGCACCAACTCTGGCCACCTTTTAGTTTGAATCATTGCATTATTATTTTATGGGACATTGCACTAGATTTATCCATTTTTGTGCACTACCTATCCTCTGCATGTTACCTTTTTAACACATACCAGCCATTTAATTCCACACAGACTTATTGCTTTTCATCAAATTTTTATTTCACTTCATCTGTCACTTTTCCACACAGTGCAAAAAGCAGATATATCCACTGGCACTGAATTGCAACCGGTGATTCTAATAGGTTCACTTATTTTCCTTTTTTTTTGTTGAGCACTGCTGATATTTTTTCATATTTTAATATGTAAATATCAGCAACATCCAGAATATGAAGATTAATACGAAGACGTTTTCTGACATATGCCATTGTTGTTATACATGCATATGTGCACAGCAGGTGTGCTGCTAACCTGGGAGAACAGTTTGATTGATTTGACATTTGAATGGCAGATAAGAAATGGTTCAAACAGATGCTCTAAAAATAGGGAGGTGCTGGGAGATCCATGATCCTTAGACATTGTCTGCCATCTCTCCTGCACTTTGTGGGGGAGGTTCATCATAAAGGTGGAGGTTTTACAATTTCTGCTGTTAAACCTGCCGCATGTGTGAACATTTGAAACAGCATGACAAACCAAACCCTTGACAACACTTAGGATACAGCAACTTGCTGATAATAATGTTATATTAGTGTGCACCCCCAGTGCTTTTGTTTTCACTCTCTTACAACAAGTTGTTTTGCTGTTTAGTATGACAGAATGTCACCCCCCCCCCACCACAGTGACTTGCCTCTCCAAACTATCTTTACTATGGCACAACAGTTTTTAGACACATAGTTCAGTTTCCTGATTTGTCCTGGTTTGAAATGTAAAGAGAAAATGACTAAAGTAATGATAGCAAAAGCCTCAAAAACACAGCTCTCACAAAAGACAAAAAGAAGCTACTGTGTTCAGACTGCAGCTACTGACGTGATTAAGAGAGAAATAATAGCACACAATCAATGAAGCATTATAAAATCTGCATATTATTCTGTGAGAATTATCTGTAAGACTAGCCGTAACGTAGCTGAACAAGTTGGTGTATGCATGCCTGAAGGGCAAAATCCAGGGGAAAAAACTCCAGTTAACCAGTTAAAGCTTGTAGTAAAGCTACAGTTCAGAGATCGATCCTAGAAGTTTTTGAGTGAGTCTTAACCCACCTAACGAGAGTTTTAGAGCACAGCAGAGGAAGGAGATAGAGGGCTGGGTGGAGCAGCATTTCTGGTCTCATGCTAGTGCTATCTTAAGATGCATATTGTAGCTTAAAGTGATGCAAGATTTTAGAAAAGTGCTAAAAACATGTTGTCCCCATCCCCTGTGGAAATTCTCTCCTTTGTGTGAATATGATTTGAAATCTTAATCAGTTTATTTGATGTTTCTCAAGAGAGGTTCACTAAACTCAGCACTGATATATAAATACAACTTCCAGTTAGGGGCTTTAAATTTAAAAACAGAACCACACAGGTTTATCTGATGTATTTTTTTTTATAAATAATAACAATAATTAAGGGGTCCTGGGGGATCTCCTCCCAGACCTGAATCAGAGCATCACGGCATCTCCACACTCTTTCACACCTGTCACACGTGCTCAGTATGACCCTCCTCTGAT
Organism: Sandelia bainsii; assembly: GCA_032362345.1. NCBI lineage: Eukaryota > Metazoa > Chordata > Actinopteri > Anabantiformes > Anabantidae > Sandelia > Sandelia bainsii. The sequence goes on from JAUMHL010000004.1 coordinate 16,571,778, forward strand.
CTGTGAAAAGACCAAGGCACCAATGGCAGACCTGCCAGTTCTGGTGTTCTCTGGCCAATCGATCTGCACGGTGCTGAGTTGTGAGAACAGGTCATACTAGAGGACGTCAGGCCCTCGTGCCACCTTATGAAGAAGTTCATTTTAGAGCAGATCACAGTTCGGGTGGTAAGGAGAGAGAATTTGTCTGTGGCCACCACATGCAAAACCATTCCATTTTTGGGGGGTTCTCTTGCCTTTGCTTCTCCATTGCACCTGTCGTCACTTTCATTTGCACCAAAGCAAATGAAACGGATTCGCAATCACTTGCGCAGTTAAGCTTTAATCCCTTGCAGTGTCAAATTGCACATTCTCACCACAAAAAAGAGTAAAACACAACAAGGTGAAATAAAAGCAAAACATATTCTTGAGTCACATTAAGACTTGGTGTGATGGGAAGCACAATATCACTTTTGGACTAATTGTCGGTGTAGAGAGAGCAGTTTAGCAGCAGGTTTCAGCTGCATCAGAGACAAAGTGGATTTTATCTCAATCTGATTGAATTCATAACAGTCAGACAGAGATAATTGGATGCTGAGAAGACATTCACCAAGTTAAACAAGATGAAGGCTCACATTTAAGACTTAATTGATTTCTTAATATGATGGTCTTAATTGTGTGGGTGACAGGCAGCTTGTTAAACACAGGGCACAGATGACAGCTTTCTGAGGGTGGAATCACATGGGAGCGACTGTCAGAGCAAGCTGACAGCTCAAAGCAACAACAAAGTCAAAGTGCTCAGTATGAGGCTGAAATGTTGATGAAGAAAAAATCACATGATAAAACCAGTTTAAGTTGCAGTGACTGTCATAAATATTTTCTCTTTATGTTTAGCACATGAAAGCTGATAATATATTAGATTCATTATTAATTATAAATAATACTGATTGTGTGAGAGCAGGTTTACTTGAGTGCATTTACTGTAACAGTGTTACCTTTCCTTTATCAGTTACTGTAGTTCACCGGTGGAGTCAGGCCCAAGGCATGCTGGAATATGGCCACCTTGGAAAGCTATTTGGTGACCTCTGCTGTAGTTCTCATCATCCTCAAAGCCTATTCTCTTGTATAAATAAAAAAATACAGTTGAAATGTTACCGATTTTGAAACAAGGTTATGTTATATCAAATCATTTTCAAGATTTTTGACAACAACGCTGCTGCTTATATGTAAGACATAAACAGCAGTATTATTAATACATAGAATCCTGACATTTTGCTTTTTTACCTCAGTCTTTCAGCATTGCAGTATATCATGTAACCATCAGGTGTGAACTACAACAGGTTAGAAGACACACGCTGTTACTGTTGTAACACCCAGGTAAGTGGACTTCCTATTTACATCTTATCCTAACCAATGCTAGCTCTTCCTCGCGGTCACCTGACACATAGATGTATTATGAGAACTGGGGAGCTATAACTGCTTCATATAGAAGATTGTGTTTACTGTTCTAACTAATACCTCTCTACTTTATTGATCTTTCTTTTTATCTGCGTCATTACATGAGCTGGAGAAGGTAACACACACACAAGGTTTTTACATACACATACAGAGAAGACAGAGACAAAGACAGTGCAAGGGTGCATAACAAATTTTGTTTGCAGCCATAAATCAATGGGACTTGTGAAGTCAATGAGCCGTTAATAAAGAAAAGAGAAGATGTGGATAGAAAAGCTCTGGGAGTGTGTCTGTGTTTTCAGCTATCTTAATTATTCATCTGTGCTGCCTGCTTGAAGAATAATGGATTGTAATAAAGTGTAGTTCTCCTTGTAATAGTCAAAAAAGCCTTTTTTTTCTATGCGATACTGATAATCAAACATTTTATTAAATATATTTTTGCTCCCTACAAACATTCCTAGCAAATCCATTTGTACTTTTGAGTGACACCCATTTTCCGCAGATGACACTAAAACATTTGCACCTTCTGTGGATGTGTGTGTGTGTGTGTGTGTGTGTGTGTGTGTTCGCACATAACTATACATTGTTCAATAATTATTTGCAGTCATTCAGCAGTGGTGGGTCACAGCAGCAACACAGCTACCACTGACAGATGAAATGGGAAATTACCAAATTGCTATAATTTATCCAGATGCACTTCAAAACACAAACAAACATCATTCATGCTGTGTTATTATTCAAATGGAAAGTAGAAATTAGTTTCATCTCTGCAGTGTGCTCTTTATCCAAAATCTAAACCAATGTAGGAAATCAATAAAGCAATACAAAGTGCACTGGAAGAAATTTCCTTGTCAAGCCCAGTTCTCACAAAGATTCTGATATTCACCAGGTGGGACACATATTCCAGGACCATACAGAGCTATTTGCTGAGAGTGACAAGTACATCTTGGGACACTTTAGGCTACAAAGAGTTGTCCTTATGGAGATTTACAACAGTTTGAAGCCAGGACTGTGGAGCCATACCAGAAGGTCTGACCTTATACCACCACACATCAGGTACTCTCCACCTTAAGCTTTTTAGCTACTGTGACATTTCAGAGGGAGCTAGGAGACAGGGTGGGCATATCACAGACATCCATCAACCACACTTTCCCTTGAGTCGTGGATGGAATAAATCAACTGACCACACAACACATAAAATTGACCTATACAGCAGATGAACAGGATTTCGTTCTATCGCTGGTTCAACAACACCAGCAGCACAATAGACTCAGCACACACATGGTCATTGGGGCAACCTCTCCAGAGCAGTTCCTGTATGTCAGCCTTAAGCAATACCACTGCATAAATGTATAACTTATCTGTGAATCCAGAACCATCTTCTTTTCGTGGTTTCTCACACTTCCCAGCAGGCGCACACAACTCTTACATTTTACACAACAGTTTTGTGAGTATACATCTCAAACAAGGAGCTGCGTATTTAAGTATGAATTCCAGCAACATAGCTTCTTGAACGCAAATTAGATGTGTGTGAAAGAAACAGAAGATAGTGAGTACAAAGCTTTAGGACCCAGACTGAATGTGTGGAAATGGATGAGTAAAGAATTCTGCACAATAATGTTTCTCTCAACATTAACATGTGGTGTAAATGGGGTCACCCATCTCGCTCTGTGCTTGAGAGAACACTGTCCCGCAGTGGTTTGCCCCTTTGTACAGAACATTACTGGGCATTAATATTCAAGTGAGACCAACAATTGATCTCATCTACTGCACACACACACACACACACACAAGTTGAATGCACAGATTACTATACAACAACAGCCCCACTGAGTTGCTTTAGGCTCCATCCTAAGGATGTTAATGATGTGTGCAGGCACACGTGTGCTAGAGTGGCTGTTTGGATGTATTTCTGACTGACCAGCATCTTGTCCCAGACATCAACAAGTTAGAATTTCAAAAAGATTTTCTTTTGTTCATAACAGTGTAGCTACACCACAGTTTTAGTTTTATTTAGTTATTGTGTGTGTTTGCAAAGCACCTGTCTTATTCTCTGTAGGTGATACCTACACAATGGAGAACTAGATCTGAAGATAATTACTGTTTCCCTTTGCCTTCTTGTATTGTAAAATGTGGCACTTGTGTGTGTGTGTGTGTGTGAGTGAGTGTAGCATGTGTTGTTTCTATTTCACTCCACATTTGATTATATGATGGCTCTGCATTTGTGTCGATGCTCAGCGCTGTCTGTGGGAGAGGGGGTTATTTGAAACACACTGGCTGCAGGGCTGAGTAGATGATTTTCACCACTGTCAGGAAAATTACTCTCTGCAGGATAGCTGGTTTCCCCCCTGCCGCACAAACCCCCTAAGTTCTACAATTAATTCACATAAACACTTAAACACATCAGAATCACTTCAATTGCAGCATCAGCAAAGCATCAAGAAGAGCACTTAGCAACAATAGATGGTGAATCTCCTCATCTCATTATGTTCACATGTATATCTATTTTAATCTATCTCACTATAACACTATAGACTGAAATGAAACTAAATATTCTGTAAATGTACAGCTGTCAGATTAATGCAACATCAAACTCTAGATCACTACACTGTAATAGTGAAGTGTAAATGCATGTCTCAATCAAATTTTCCTTTCCTCTAACCTGGGGCTTGTGCAACATCCAGCTGTCTTTGACCTTATCTTAAGTTTATGTAATCACAAATGTGGCTCACCTATAACCAAGGTGGATTACCATCACACCAGAGCAGGTTAACTATAGAGGATAAAACCCTGTCAACAGCCTGACAACTGATAGTTGGGAAAACTGAATCATTATTCCTGCAGGATCCTGACATGGCCAATAGATGTTTTTATAGATCGCTCACATCTGTTTGCTATTACAGCCTTTTCACATTTCCAGCCCATTTTAAAAAAAAAGCAGTAATCAAAATTTTAACTGTAACTGTAACTATACCATCTGTTGTTGTTTTTTTAAATAGACGTTTTCCCAGCAGACAGCAGGAAAGCAGTGGAGTAATTGATGACACTGACAAATGCCTATATGCCATGTAGGTAAACTGGTTCCAGGGCTCTAGTATTGTACATTCTGGCTCACTGACACGGCTCATAGAGGCGAGCCATTGTTAACAAAATTAGTTTCACCTGTGTTTTTCCTGCGATGACAAGTCAAAATTAGTTTGTTGGAGAAGGACTGTGCCCCGTGTAGAAAGCAGGCAAGAGCCGGCGGTGGCAGCAGGGGACAGAGACAAAAAGCTGTGGTCAGGATGAACAGCTTCCAACAAGCTTGCAAGATGTCGCGGAAACACTCACTTTTGGATTCAATCCCAGTTTAGAAATACAAAGAGTTACACATGCATACATGCAAGAGTTTTCTTTATTATCATTTGTCAGATATTTATAATGTCAGAGCCTGCACAGATGTTATTTTTTAATCTGAAAATCTAAAATTAACGAACTTGTAGAGTAAAGCTTTCCACACCAGAACCTGACCTAAACTCCAAGAAGGCCCTCCCTTCTAAAACATGATAACACCCCCACAGGTGTTTTCAGTTATTCAGGCTGACTAGACGTCTGTTTAGGTTGAGTGGGGTTTCTGGGTTTATTCAACATGTTGGCTCTGAATGTTGGCTTGTCAGAGCGGAGATTTTCACTTTCCAAAACTAGTGATCCAATCAGCTCAGTGGCAATAATGCACCAAACTGGGTCACCAAGATGATACAAAATCTGCTAAAGGCAGCAAAGAAGAGGAGGCAGAGACACAAACTGTCATGAGGCTATTATTCTTGATGAATGTCTTGTGATTTGTTTGAAATGTGAAGGATACATATGTATACAACATCATTTGTGCGACAGTAAAATTCCACAATTTGCTCAAACTGCACATTAAATATATTCCTCCCAGTATGGCTTGATTAGAAGATCCTCCATAAATCCCTAACAAATCTGACGCTTCCTCATTTTGCCATGCACTCTCGCCTAAGTTATTTTTCTGGACTGTAGGGTGCCGACAGTGACTGATGACATCAAGCAATATGCACATAAACAGAAGTCATTTTTAAAATACACATGAATTCCAGTCTGATCGTTCTGACAGCGGTCACGTGGTCAGAGATTGGAAACGAATCAAATGTAGGACAACATATGAAAGTGACACAGATCTGAGATTTGAGTTGTCTACACACACCCACATCACCATTCATTGTTGGATCTGAATAATATTAATAGCCAATGAAGGTCTCCCGAGCTGTGTCATCTAGCTCATCCTGAGGGTTCTTGAGTCATTCCCAGATGTGATTATTTTATAAACCCTTCAGCATATTTTGGGTTTGTCCCAGTATTTTCCTGCAGAGATCTGCCCAGAGTGTCTCGACAGGGAGGCATTCATGGGGCATCATTATCAGATAAACCACCTGAAATGGCTCCTTTTAACAAAACAACAACAGTTTTACTCCATGTTCCCTCCAGAAGTCTGAGCTCAATAATGCAACAATACGTCAGCTTTGTAATACATAAATATGTAATATAATATCTCAGAATAAGGTAGAGTATGCCAGATATTGTTATTGTTCAAGTTACTCGTGTTATTACTGTTTGGCTCCATCGCCTACAGTACCTAAGACTCGAGGTGATGCAGTATTAAGACTAATAGGTGATTCTTTTCTTAAAATGCAAATTTATAGCTTATAATTTGCCATACTTACAGTATGTTCTATATTTGTGCATGTTGTATTATTCACTTTGTTCTGTGAAGAATTAATGGTTCTCACTAGTAAGATCCTTTGAGACTTGATGAGGAGCCACTTAATAAACACAACTCAACATGTCAGTCCCAGCTGGCTGCAGAACACACAGGGAAACTGTGCAGAAAGGACGTCTTGTGGTGTTTTAATATAGCCTGCACAGTTACTGTGCACCTAGATGTCTTTGCTGCAGACTGGTGTCATATCGCCTTTGGTGAAAAGATGAGCAGACTGATGAGCTGAACACTAAATTGATAACAATTACATCTGCCAACTGGAATGTGACAGGAAATAAAAGAGAATAAAAAAGAAAAACAGAAAGATGACATTTTGTACAACACATACAGATACAGGTAAAAGTGAGAGTCACCCTAACAATATAACAATAACCTCTAGAAGAGGAGAACAGATGGATTTAGAGAAACTTAATAAACTTGATAAACATATTTAAAATATACTCTGCGTTTATAAAAATGAGTCAAAAAAAGGCCATAAAACCAACTCTTTAACTACAGAGCAATGGAATTATCTTCCTACATTTCAATCCAATTTGTTTCCTCCATGATTTTTTCACTTTACATTAGTATTTAGTTGCTAAGCTGTCTTCTACCTCTCACAGAGGCTTAGTCCCCCTGGTGGTCAGTGACAGCACTGCGGTCTCTCACCATGCATTCAATAATGTAGTTTTACTACAATATTGTAGTTTTGTGGGACAAAACTTTTTTTAATAAAACACATTTCCACTTTAATTATTGTTTGCGAATAAACAGATTTATGCAAATAAATCAAATTTATAAATGCCAAGGAGTCTTTCAGGATTAGCATAGTGTCCATTTGGTCTATTCTTAGTAGCCTGTGCTTTGCTATTGTTAGAATGTGTCACATGCATATGGTTAATGTTCAGATATGTACAACAAATATGAATGTACCCCACAAGAGAGAAAGCTGGACAGTGTGAGAATTATTGAGATGCTTTCACAAATATTTAACACTGTGCCTACACACACCTTTGAGATACACACTCCTGGGTTGGCTCGCATTTCACTCGCACTATACAAATTATACACCGAACCCAAAGTGTATTTTTTGGTTTCAAGTCTATTTTTCTGCACTCACACACACGTAACCACTGTTTGCACATACAATAACATGTAAAAATGTTAACATGTCACTACTTCACAGTATTGTTTAGTTTATATAGTATATACCTACTGATCTGGGCTTTTAGCTTACAGGCTCTTGAGTATGATTATTAGATAATTAGGAATTGATCCATCAGACCAGAACCCTCTGTATGATTGATGGGTACATGGATACAATCTTGGACACAACCCTCATGACACTATACTCAAGTTATAATAAGATATTTAGAAAAATCATATTTTCTGTAAAAACAAATGAATAAGCAAAAGTACTTGATTCTTTAAACTGACAATCAGAGTTTTCTGTTGTAGTAGTGGGACTCTGGACATTTTTCCTATGAAGATAGATTTGCTTCAGCAGAGTGGGAGCTAAATAGTAGTTTTGGAGCCCAACTGGCACATAGACTATATGGTTATTAAGTCCACACAGTTAAAGGATGAAAATCAAATTTTATTTCTCATCTGGAGCACCTTTATGGATTTTATGCTCTCATTATTCATCATTTCAGCTAATTTGATAGTATTAAACACTTTATTTCAGGAATATTGGTGCTCATAGACAAGATCTGAGACATTACTGTAAAGATTATTAATTTAAGTTTATTGTAAAATGCTTCATACTGCAGACAGGATATTGTGTTAGCACATCTGAGCCATTAAAAATAAATATTCAGGATAAACATTTACTGTTGCAGAGATGTAACAAGACCTTTAGGGGATTCTTATCAGCTTCCATTCAAAAAAGCTGTTCTGATAATTCTGGTCTGCACTTGCTAGATTGCAAGAAACACTGATAAAATGAAATCCACATCTCTCAGATGAATTTGATGTAGTGCATTAAATTCAACAATATCAACAACCGTCACTGGACTGATGAGCTGCATCTATTCTTTCTTGTACTTGTGACCTTCGAGTCTATGGATATCAGTAACAACACATTACAGCAGCTGATTAGTTACTTTTCCTTGACTGAAGGAATGTTAATCGGAAGATCTGGTGTTGCTAAAACACTGTCTGTCAAGATTTTAAAAATAAGCAAGTAATTTGCATGTAGGTAGGCAAATAATTTATTCCTATAATTTGGATTATGTGACAATAGCATGACTCATACACCTCATACTGTCTGCAATATAAAACAAAGTCAGGGAGAATTTAATGGATATGTTCAGGACCTTTTAACTCTGTGATAACAATACAGATGTGACTGGGGTTCATATAAGGATTCAACAGTGCCACTAAGGTAAATGGAATTGCTATGTAAGTTATTGTATTTAGGACAAGCACAGATGAGGTTTGGAACAAATCAAATAAAATGTTGGATCGATGGCAAGATTTCACACATCCTGTATAAATAGAATCCAAACAAATTATTTCTGCATTTTGTTTGGTAACATTCAAAATGCAAAGCTTCAAGGTATATAAAACTGACTTAAAAAATCCTTTCTTTGGTCAGGCAAGTAAAGGTAGCTGCTATCAGTAATGATAATGACATACTTTATTGATCCCTCTGGGGAAATTGTTGTTTGGACAGCAGCAGTAGATGACGGCACTAATGTAGGGTTTTGGTGTCTTGTCCAAGGACACCTCAACATAATGCCTGGACAGTGTTGCTAGACGTACGATAATTATCGTATTTGTACGATAATTTTACCCTCTGTACGATGAATGATCAATAATTTCAAAAATCCCATAATGTACGATAATTTGACCCCTTCATTTTATGGATAAGTTATTTCATTAGCACGACAAGGTACAGAACTTTTTTTTTCATCCTGCGCAGACATACTTGTTTATACGCAATTGCGTGCCTTTACAGCCAATCAACGCACGATGTAACACGTGGTGACGCACAATGTAAACAATAATTAGTGGTTTGAGCGGCAGGGACTCACAGGCAGAGGCACTGTTCTCCCCAGAGGTGGTTTTTACAACTGTTCTGTAGGTAAAAATTGCATTATAGACTATATTATGCACAGTCTATGATAATGTGTTATTGAAGCAGATTGTCTGAGCCACATCATAATGCAAATTGCGTGTGTACGATAATTTTAAGCTGCTGGTACGATACGTCAACATTTAATATCTGGCAACACTGAGCCTGGAAGAATTGGGAATCGAGCCACTCACCCTGGGGTTTGTAGAGAACTGCTCTACCCTGGCGCCCAAGGAGCTTGGAATTGATGGTAGCGACCCCTTGAACACACCCACTAATTATGACCTGATCCATGGTAATTAATATCTCTTCTGCTTGTTTGTGTTTCAAAGCAGGTTCCCTGATGTCTCTACACGTGCAAACTGTCTTGCTGTATGTGTGGTGGAGGTCACTTTAAATCCAAAGAAAAGCATTATGAAGAAAAAATGTGGAATGAGATATCTGAAAAGAGAAATCTGTGAAAAGAGAAATCTGTGATCGGTGTCATTATGTTCTCCGTCTTATCATTGCACATTTGTGTGTGTGTGTCCCTCATCTCATTGGAGCACTGATAGCTTTCTGATCCCCACCATTTCCTCCTGCAACACACACCCCCACATATTGCACAGGCCATGATAATAAAAGACTGATTCTGTCCTCAATGATAATCACACATTCATTCTCTACGGATATCAGGATTAGAGAGAAAGACAGAGAAGACAAGAAAAGAAGAAACATATTCCATGTACCCGGGAGAAGCTCCCTCGGTTTGGAAATTAAAATATTACAATTTTTCATACATGTAATCCCTTAAATATCTTTTATGGCTACATTGCACCATTTGTCTTTTCCGCATTACCCCCATCAAGGTGCCCCTTAGTAAGCCCCTGTGCCCACTACTGCTCTAGTGGTGCTGCTTTGTGGACCTCAAATCTGATTCTGAATGTTGGCAATTTCTGATGGGAATTGGTGTAATGGTGTGAGTGTGGTGGGCATGTGAAGGGCATTAAAAAAATTATTCTGTGTGGACGCACAAGAAGAAATGAATTAGTCTCATTCTGTGGTACATTTGTACAAATATATTAAATAAAGTTAATCAGTTACTGTAAATACTGAAAATGGGCTACAAACACATGATAATATAAAAATGCATGTTGCATACATTCTGGTTGTTTTTGAAGCTTTTATGTTGACAGCAGTAAACTTTTTTTGTACAAAGGGCATGGAAATCTTTTATAAAATAAGAGCATCTGTTTTCATTTTGATTTAAAAACAATGAAAAAAATATTTAAAGTCCCACTCCACTCAAAAACACATTTTTCTTATTTTCTAATATCCTAAATTGTCTGACTTCTACTATACTGGGTGGTGTATGTGCAGAGTTTGTCAGTAG
>JAUMHL010000004.1:16586518-16598030 GCA_032362345.1 Sandelia bainsii
AGACCCAGGTGGGGGAGGGGGGCAGCCCTGTATGCCTTTTTGTGGTTTGTGAAAACAAAGTCCAGTGTATTATTTCCTCTAGTAAGAAAGTCTACGTGCTGATGGAGTTTTGGAAATACTGTTCTTAAATCAGCATGATTGAAATCTCCAGCAAAGATGAAGAATCCATCTGGGTGGGCTATTATGAAATGTTGGTCCACTAGGCACAAACCCCTGAATGTTCTCTTTTAGTCACTTTGTGCCTCTCTGTAGCTGTTTTGTGCATATTTCTAGTTGTTTTGCTTTTCTCTGTGGTTGTGTTGGGCCTCTTTGTCCCTGTGGCCATTTTACATTTATGTGTAGGCAGCTGCGTCTCTTTGCAGTTGCTTTGTGTTACTCTTTGCTGATTTTGTCTCTTTGTTGTCTGTACTTTGCAGGCAGATGCGCTGTAGCTTATGCTTCAATTTCAATGTGATTACATCTGTGAGGTGCCCTTCGGGTGAGCAATCAAGTAATAACATAGTGCTACCTGAAGAAATAAATTGAAAAGTTCAGAGGAGAGAAAGAGATTTGTTTGAGTTGGAGCAAACAGAGTGAGAGACAGCAAATGATTCAGTCGAGTGAGGATGAGCTGATCATAGCAATGATCTTCTTGGGTGAATTACTGGGTGTCTTGACAGACTAACGTTAGAATTAGGATCATTTTTTTAAAAGCTCCACTCTCTTGACTTTTAAGTGGCTGAAAGTGTGCATGACCTGGATGACTTGAAAAGGAGGCTCAAAATAAACTAAGAACTCTGAGCAAAGATACTACCACAACTAAGACACACAAAAACACATGGGCCAAATTTAAAAACAGTTTTGGATTATAAAAAAAAACAAAAAAACAATGCATATATAATTTGTTAATGATACGATGCATCATTATTGTATGCATTGTACTAGCTGAGCCAGCCATAGCAACAGACACCATAGGGAGATGCTTAAGAACAAGCATGGTCCATTTAGTGCAAAGTTTGTGCAACTTTTCATTTTATTACATGACGCACAGACAATGCGTCATATAAAACAGCAGGGGAAACTTTCATTAGCCCCTGTCCCTTTTAAATTACCTTTGTTATGATGTATTTCTGATTATGTGATTTTGACTTGTATTACTTTTGTATCTATTTTCTTGTCTGTGGTAATCAGACACTGAGTCAGCTGCGGCACTGGCACTGCCAGAGGGACCTCTTCAGAAAGGTATTTTAAAAGTGGGAGCAGTCAATGTGGCGTGTGGTTTGTACTCTGTTTTACTGAGTGTGTGTATTATTGTAGGATCTGTTTGTAGTGGGAATGGTTTGTGAGGCACTGAGTCAGCTACAGCATCAGTGACACCTGGGGAAGCATTGTAGAAGAGAGTGGTCTGTTTAAATTATAAAAAAGGAATGAAGCTGGGGCCCATTGCACCAGCTGCCAGCTGGATGTTAAAAAGTTGAGCATCAGCCCTGCTGTGAACAAAGCTACATTTATCCTCAGAATGAATATTTATGTTTTTAAGCTTACAATGCTACAGCTAGGCACAGATAAGCCCAGAGTGATGGTGCGGATTCACAGTGATGCATTCTTTTGAAATAAATTGTCAAGGATTGCAGTGACACTAGGCTGCAATGGCAGTTCCCGTGCAAATGCAGGGGGAATCATTCATAATTAGGAAAGATGACAAAGTTTTTCAGGAAGTCATACCACCTTTGTTTTTGATTCAGTCTTCCTGGGCATGGGTGATACCACACTTGTACAAACCAGTGAAGAGATGTTCTGCCATTTTTCATACATGATTGTTTTCAGCTGCTCTTTGCTGGAGGGGTTGTTGCTCTACCTTCAGCTTTCAAACACTCACAAAGTTTTCTATTGTTCTGTTGGATTCAAGACCTGCTTAACCAGGTCACACTTGACTTGTGTGATTTTGTGTGTTTGGGACACTGTAAGGTTGGATTATTACTCTCCTGCCAAATTTCAATAACCATTCTGTCATTTTTTCATGCACTATATATATATATATATATGGTACTAGTATGTCATCTCCCCTTCACTTTGTGCACTATGCAGCCATATATGAGCACACCTCAACATCTGTGTTTCACAGTTATCACTATGCAGCTACTGTAACAGTACAACAGTCCATGCTACACATGCTGAATCCCATCTCAGTGTGCTACCAATATTCGTCACGTTTGTTTACATATTCTTTGACAAAGGTTTGTCTCGCAGTTTTGTGAGCATCAGATTTACTTAGAGATGCTGTCCATAGAAGGTGACTGTATACAATGTCCTGCACATTGGCTGACCAGTTACTGAAACACCAGTTATAATTGTACCAAGTCAGAAATACTTTCCTAAATAGCTAATTCTGCATGGTATCTTTTTTCAAGGATGTCCACTGTGCAGTATGTGTACAATGGCTTTTCCTATATCTCCTAACCCCTACTGCAACTGTTTTTGGCTCATGCTCAGTAGCCCACTGATGCTCTTGTACCCTCTGTCCCCTTCATCAAGTCTCTTATCTGGTTTCTTACTCAGACAATTAGGTACAATTTAGAATCACTGAAGATTCTGATGCTATTGTAGAGGGTTGTTCTCAGATTTTCTGTAGATACTGCTTTTTGTGTGTCAACACACAAGACCATCTTCATTGCCTTTTTGTGTTTTTACTACTAGCAGTCTAGAGTGTGAATGAGTACATTAAGAGCAAAGAAACCGGAGATTGTAAGAAACAAGGCCGACAGCAGCCATGTGTTTAAACTGAAGATTACTGTCTGTAACTAATCACTCAATCACTGTTTCTCTAACAACAGCACTGATTACCTATCCTCACTGAGACATTACTCTGCAATCAAAACATCGCCACCCTGTGATCTCTCCAATCAGCTTTCATCCATTTCTGAATTATGCAAATTCACTTTCTCATTAAATGGCAGATATAAACAAATTACTACTGTATGTGTTAACCGTTCAACTGCTGCAGGAGTAACATTGTTACTTGAAGCAGTGTTATGCTCTGCTTGCCCAAAGAAAATTATGAAGGCAGCTTTTAAAACATGGTGTTTCATTGCACAAAGTACATAAAAACACATAAAAATATCTCAAACCTTTACTATTCTGCTTTTCCAAAAGTAAATCTGTTTTAAATCCTCACCTCAGAAGCACTGTATTCTCACTAAATAAGAATTGGCAGAATCTTCGTCTGTCATTTACTGCTTTATTATGGGAATACAGCTGAAGAGAGCTAACTTTAACTAAAGTTAGATCTAGCAGAACTGCCACGTTGCTGTGTTGCCTGTGGGTAAGATGGGGAAGTGGGTAAGGCTGAGCAAAGGAGGGCCAATTCAAAACTGAGTTTTTCTAGGCTGGGATTGTCAGCAGCAGTTCGGCAAAAGTAATGAAGATGATAAGAAACTCTTTAAGGTACGTCATGATAGTAGTTAACATTGCACTATATTAATGTTAGCTTGTAGTCTTCAATACAACTAATGCCCAATGTTGTAGGGAAACCTTAAAAGTTACCCTTGTTGTTTCCACTTTTAGCTCTGTTTTTGGTCTCTACCAATCTCTGAGGGAAATCCCTGGCACGTCAGCTGCTAAATGCTCCTCCATGTTCACTAGTTACTCTGTAAATGTAGAGCTGTGACCAAAAATTAAGGTGTGATGAGAGTGAATTCTCTGTTGGTTCATCACCATGAGCAACCCACTGACATTATAACATTGTTTTCACTTTGTCATTTGATACATTGCATTTGTGAAAATAATGATTGTAGCTGCTTTTAAGCTAATTTTGATTTATCTACAGTAGGTGGCCCTAGATGAAAAGTCAGGGATACCCAAACTCATTAGATTCTTTGTCCAGAGGCCAAAACAACAGCCTGATTAACAGTTAACCTTTCACACTGAAACAAAAATAAACACACACAATATACAAAATATTGTGTGTATTCTGTGAGCCAGGCTTGGTGCCAGACAGTTCTGAAAACACCCAGCTTCCATATAAACTCTGAGCCAGGTTGAGGCAGAAAGGTCACAGCGTGCACACAGATGGGTACACACCCTCACACCACAGTGTAACTTTGTGGGACAAACAGTTGAGAAATGAGAGAACAGTAATTGTGCTAATTCTTTAGAAAACCATCGCTTTATACACCATGATCTGTGTCTGTGTCTGGTTCAGTGACATGAGCATAGTGAGACTGTGACTACTATATTTGTCTCAGCTGTTGTACCTTGAATATATAATAGCAATATGTTTAACTTTGTACATACTGCCTGTAATTTTTGTTTTTGTGTAACCCTCCAAAGCTCTGGTTAACTGCTGGCCACACTGACACATGATCAAGATTTTATTATTTTCACAAGCAGATGGAGACACAGCTGGCTGCTGGACACAAAAGCCTTATTAAACACGTTTTAATAGTGTTACTTGGCAAATCATAAAACATCTAATAAGCTATAATACCAGTGCTGGGGTAGCAGAATCACAGATACATGGGGCACCTTCCGGCACGCATTCATCTGTAGAGCTACAGCTTTTTTATGCCGGTACACCTGTGAAGACATGCTGGTGACATTCAGCTGGTACCAATAATTGCTGTAGTGACTGTTTTTAACATAATTACTAGTACACACAACAATAAACAGTACAAAAAAAGCTTGTCTGACATGGCCAGAAAAAGTACCTTACAATCTAGAGTTGGTTGTCTGCCTTGTTTTCTAACCATGTAAACCTAGAAAACATGATCACAGCAGTATCGAGCTTAGTGCCCTTTTTTCACCTGAAAATACAGCAACATTGTCGCTAGCTGCTATCACGACTGCTCATGCTGGGATGACCTTCTTCTAGCTAAGCATTACAACATCACTGACTGATGTAACAAAGCCATCACTTACCATCTCCCTAGGGCTACTTCAGGGTGAGAGCGGGTGAATTTAACAGGTGAAACAATGCATTTTAAATGCTAATAATCTAAAAATGCTACTGCAGCATTCAAACATTTGGCGTCATTCAGAAATGTCCTTGTTTTTGAAAGAAAACACCTCGTTACAATAGTGAGAGTTAACTCATTAAATAAAGATTTTAAACAAACAAAACAAGCAGACTTCCCAGCAGGCACTTGTGATTTAAAACTCTTCAGAGACTCTTCTTTTTCATAGTTTGAAGAACCCATTCATGGTGGAAACTTTGTGTGCCTTTAATAATACAAAATTGTTTATTTTCATTACAATATATTATAATATATACAATATTTCTCCAACTCAACTCAACCACTGTCAGTCTGTCACAGCAGATCCTTGTTGGTCACATCACACCGATCTGAAGAAGCTTCACTTTTTTACAGTCGGAAAAGAAAAACGGGAAAACTCTTAATCTAAAGTTTGATCTTTTTATAATTCATCATTCCTCTCATGCTTCCTTTCCCCTCAGTGTGTTTCTAACTTTCTTTCTTGTGTTTGCTTTCCCATTGTCTGACAAGTGAACACTGTGAAGTGACACTGACTTTTCAGTTCAGTGAGATGGGCAGTTTATAATGGACACACACCACAAACACACACATATTCAAGCTCTTCTGACCACTGACCATCTCAGACCACTGAGTCCGGTTTGGTTTGACTGAGAGGTGTGACTGGAAAGATCCCTTGAGGGGCTACTAGAAGTGACAGCGAGAGAGACGGGGGTCGGACTTTGATGGCTGGAGGCAGACGAGATGAAAGGACACAGGGACAGAAAAACACTCTGGTAAAGTCCAGTCTTCTCAATTTCATTCTTTCTTGTGTCTACAGTTGTGCTAAAATTAATCCATAGAATCATTTATCATTAGGCCTAATTAGAGGATTATGGCAGCAATTACATCAACATCAACCTTCCGAATTAATATGAATCTTATAGTTCTACGATGAACTGAAAAGCTGGTTTGGTGACACTACATGGATGTACAAATAACCTTCACTTCTTGGAATGAACATATTGTGACTCATTTGAAGTCATGTTCTCAGCAGTGGAGAACCCATTATTTAAAGAGCCCATATTATGCTAACTCCCCATTTTGGTCATTTTTGTACACATATATGACTCTCCGATGTATATAGAGACACATACTACACAGACATAGACAAAGAAATTTCAACTTTACAGCGTAGTCAGAACAGTGACAAAGTTATCTTTTTTACGGTGCTGGAATTATCTCAGTAATGTTACATACTCTATATACACGTCATCAGAATAGTCTAGAAATGTTCAAAGAAAGTAGCCATATTCTAAATAATAAAATTGGACAACAAATGTTTCATGCATTGTGTTATGCTACATTAGCCAAATAACTATATAGCTGGTTGAACTGTACTGCTCCTGTTAAATATGAAAATAACAACCTGATAGAGTTTTTATCAAGTCTACATCCAATTTTCCATAACAAGAATTAACTGAATTAAAATAAATACTCGATACAATAAAACATTTACAAACCAGACACATCTTGCTGCAGTTTGAACAGGCTCCTCTCCTGCATCTAAATCCGATTCAGGATCAAATAAGTGCCGTTTGCAGAAGCCCCGTTTACCTCCGCCGTATCTTCAGTCCTCTAACGAGACTTCCCGGTGACAACAGAAACTGAAGGTTATGATAGTCACATTAGATGATACCTGTTCACAATTGCAGGGGCCCTGGAGCTCATTTGCATTTAAAGTTACAGACATGAGAACAGGTCATTTATTCCTACCCTCAGACATGGCAGAAAACGTAATCTGACTTTTAGTTCCTTAGAAAAATTATAAAACAAATGTAGGAGATACATGACACCTATTTAAATTTGCCAAAAAGAGGTAGAATATGGGCACTTTAAATTATTTAAATATAAGATATATACATATATTTGTTTCATGTGTTAATTTAGGGAAGATTACAGTCTCCACTTTGCTCCACATTGATTGTTAAGGTCAGGTCTTTTTCTAAAATGCAATAAAAACTAAAAGCTGTGGTTTGATAATTTGCTTGAACCTTTTTTACTGTATCTGACAAAAGTGAAAAGAAAATATTTTCATCAGCAGGCTTCTTGGTCATTCTGCCTTTTAGCAGTTAAATTATACAATTATTGTTACTTCAATGTCACATCCACCAAAGTAAAAGCACATTGTTCTCATGCCGATGTGGAGATTAGCACCATCTCCTACCAACAAGAAGATTCTGGGTTTGCCAGTTAGCTGGAGCTTTTTGAGAGAATATGTTCTCCCTGTACTTGCTTTTGTTTCCGCCAAGTAACTTAGTTTCCTTCCACAGTCCAAAGACATACGGTTTAGGTTAACTGACAACTAAATTGTCCATGAGGGTGAATTGAATGTAAGAGTGAATTTTGAATGAATGAGAAAGGCGTGAAAGGTGCCAAATACTGGAAATAACACTCAAACAAGTGAACCTACAGTTAATGTTGCACTGCTGGAAACACAGTGAAAACACAACACTAGTTTTTTTACACAGTGCCCATTAAATCAGTATAGTGTTTTATAGTTTGGTAGGTGGCAGTGAGTGATGAAGCCAAATAAAACAAAAGTTAAAAGGTAATTACTTTCAAACTATTTTATGAACTTGAAATAATTCTAACCTGCTTCACAGGAAACACTGTGAATATGAGTTACTCAGTTCATTCAGCTGGGAAATGGTGGAAAAGACACTTCTGTTGAGTGATGATGGGCCAGTTTTTGGTTTTAGCTCTGACATTAAAAGTGTGTGTGTGTGTGTGTGTCAACGCTCAGCAACGATCCAGTTTATCAACTACGCTAAATTAGACAGGATGTTCAATCACTGGACACACATACACACACACGCACCATAATGTAGTTTTAAAGCACCAGCTGTTTTCTTTTTACACAGACTGACTTGTCTGCGTGAAGTGACACACAGGTGTACACACACACACACACACACACACACACACAATAAAAGTCTGGCTTATGACATTTTAATGTAGGTCAGTGACTGACTAACTAAGCGGATCACTCACTGCTGCCAGTGTGTGGGTGTATGTGTCAGGGAGAGAGCGGGTGACTGAGTGGGTTTGAACCTATGGTTAATTCAGCATGGTTGATAAACCAAACACTGTGTTAAGATGTCTCACACACACAAACGTTGTTTTTTCTTTAGCTGCGAGGACACTCAGTAACATAAGACATTTCTTAGCACCTTATGCTGATCTTAATGATCACAAGCACACTGATCGGCCACGTGGACAAGGATCACGTCGGGCACTCTCACTCGTCTGTGGATATGTCCAGCATCACATTTTTCCCATGCTGACCCCCCCATTCAACACAACATCAAAACACCCCCAGGTGGATTTAATGTTGTGGCTGATCAGTGTAAATGCCAAACACCAACATTTTTGGAAAATGGTGATGCCAGCCTCGTCAGACTTTGTAATTACTTATTTTAGATGTCAACAGACTGCACAGTACAGATACTGATATTAAGCTGTATTTTGTTGAATTTGTCAGATGAGCACAGCATAATAGTGTAGTAGTGTAGATTTTACAACCTCTGATCAAATGTTAAAAGGTCAGTTCTAATGTCAGTCTATGGGAAAGTGTCTCCATACTATAACATGTTGTCAGTATTTTAACACTAAATACAAAACATACTAATAGTATAAATAATAAAATAGTAATACTATAGTGATATTGAGATTGTAGAAACATGTCTCCCAATACAACAATGTGTAATGTGTGAAGGTCCTGATGATCTGTGCAAGATAAATCCTATATGTCACTGTAAATAAGTGCATGTAGACAGATAAATGTAAATGTGGATTAGGGTAGTTGTTGTTTTTACTCAATTAAGCTCTGTCAGATGTTTAACTGGGAGAAACATTGATGTCATTAAGCAATAATTGTCAGCAAAATATGGGGATACACAATGTCCACAGCAAAGCAACAGCAGTCATCCTCAATTCTGAGTGCTGGGATGAGAAGAAAGAAGGAAAGAGGGAGCAAGGGAGGAAAGAAATGAAAAAGAAAGAACATATAGTTTGATGTAATGTGAGGAAAGGTGGTTTACAGAGAGAAATAACAAATGTAAATAATATGCAGTAGCTATTGCCATCACACTTCACAAACCTCATCTGCTGCAACAGTACACTAATTCTATGATACTTTCCATTTTCACGCTCAGTGAAGCACTTTCCACCATCGCTATATTTGTGGCTGCACTCGGGCACAGACACATTGAAAAATGTCCATCTACAGGCTTTTAATCAAGCTAAGATGTAAAATCTTGTTGTGTTTGAAACTAATGAAAAACCACACCAGAGGGGTGGGCTAATCTCATTTGTTTCAAAAGAAAATCAATTTGTTTTGACAATTTTTTTGAGATTGCCATCATTTTTTTCCCCATAGTGGTACAGTAATATAATTTTTTTCATCTGTCACTTGTTTGAAAGCTGGTGCCTCCTCTTTTCAATACTCTATTTATTTATTTTTTTGTTTCTTTGTCAAAATGATGAATCATTGCCTCTCCATCTTCTATCTTTTCTTTTTCCCTAATTTTTGCACCTTAGTCTATAAAAAGAGTTACCCAGTATGCAAAGAGGGAAACGCTCAGAACCAAAAAAGGTACATTGAAATGTCATTTCATATTCATCAGCACAGAGGGAGGTGGTGTATGTGTCTGCATGTTTTACTGTGTCTCTATGTGTTTGTGTATATTATCTATTCACATTGGTGGTGTGTGCTTTTAGAGCTAGTGTGTATTAGTGTTTATCAGTTTTTCATGATAAATGAGTGTTGACAGTATAAGCTCCACTATAAAGCCACACATTTGCAGAATACAGATGACTTGAACGTACAAAAAAATAATTTCAGGAAATAACAGTATAAAATTCATATGCTCTCATATTTCAGGCAAATTAAATTACAGAATACAAGGATGAACTTCTCCATTATGTTCCTGTACCATGCTTGATCAGTAACTTGAACAACAAATTGTGTTTGTATTAAAGTAACATCCACCGATCAAATTTTCTAGTTAACATCTGGGTCACTAGTCACTGCATATAGTAAATGAAAACCTCCAACCAAGAAAACACATGGAGAAAAGGTTAATAAGAAAGTCACACTTTAGGTCAAGTCACATAACAGAGACATAATGGCTGTTGGCTGGTTAAAAAATGTCAGCCTTAATTACAGTCTGTAATTAAACATTTTGAATACACATTTAGTATTTACATGCCCTACACACTGAGCAACAAAATTAGTCAGGATGCAAAATCACAGTGCAATCTGTAATATCCACATAGTCTAGGCCGTATGTACTGTATAGTTATCTGTGTATATGAATAATATATATATGTATGTATATATATACATATATATATATATATATATACATAATTTTTTTGTATTATTCAAGTGTGAAACACCTCAAAGTGTCATCATGCTTACAAGACATTACATGATATTACATCACATTTCAATTTAAAAATACAACATAGACATATATTGGTAGTATTTATAGCATTTAACAAAAACAACACTATATGTGTATGCATGTGTGTGTATCTTTTTGGATCATGTTCTCTGAGCAGTGGTCATGTGTGGCTGTCACTGGGGCGTACTGCAATGGAAAATGCATTATTATATATTTTTCTATATTATTTATTTATTATGTTGAAATGAAAGCTTTTGTGTTTTGTACCTAAATGTGATTTGTTGCCCACAGAATGAAAAAAGAAGAAAAAGATGCTGTGAAAACAGTTGAATTCTTGCTTGTTCTAAAAGTACTCTGTGTGCCACACTGAGCATGGACACAGTGAGAACAGAAGAAGAAAGTTTTCTGAAGAAAATAACAACCAACCATGGTCGGACTGTAACCAATTTCCCTGGATGTGGCTGCAAGAAAAAAACTGAGTGATGGAAAAAGATTTTAAAAAAGCACCAAGGAAAATTTAGTAGTACCCAGTAGCACCATGTGTCACTTTTGCTGTGTAAGAAGGCCTAGGAAGACATCACGGTAGCACTGCAGTTTACGGCTCGTAATAACATGGTAATAGTGGTGTAATATCTTGGAAATAACAAGGAAATAGTGGGGTAACAACAAGGTAATTCGTCAATAATACCCTGGTAATAACTAGGTAATAGAGGGTGTAATTGTTTGATAATAACAGGGTAATAATGGGGTAACATTTAAGTAATAAGAAGGTAATTGGGTCATTTCATTAATAAAATATTTTATAAAATGTACTTCCATGGCAATTACCAAAGTAATAACCAGGTAATAAGTTGGAATGAACAATGGATATATCTAGGTAATAGCAGGTCAAAACCACATGGGTATTAATGTGGAATGAAAACACTAGAGTTACAGTAATTACCTGGAGATGTATGTGACAATTTCTATGTAATAGCCAAGAAAGAGAGCTGTAAAGTGCCAAACTACTTGTTCCTCTTTTATTTTATGGTAATATCAGATGAAACACCACACTAAGAGTTACAGTAATTACCTGGAAATGTATGTGACAATTTC
>JAUMHL010000004.1:16598130-16612776 GCA_032362345.1 Sandelia bainsii
GATAATCACAAAGCAAAAAAAAAATCATCAGCTGTATGTGTGTGTCTGTGTTGCACAGACACACCACACTATTTCCTTGTTATTTCCAAGATATTACACCACTATTACCATGTTATTACAGAGCTGTAAGCTGCAGTGCTACCGACATCCCTTTTGAAAGAGAAACATAAAAACAGACTGGAATTTATCAAAGTGTGTACTAACAAGCCACAGGGCTTCTAGGACAACGTGATTTGGACAGAAGAAACAAAATGCAAGGTTTTTGGTCACACCAATTCTGTGTTTAAAGATGGAAAACTTGAAGCCTCCAAAGAAAACCACTTCATTCCCAGTGTGAAACACTGAAGAAGGGTGACTTGAATCTGAGCAAAGCATAATAAAATTAGAAGATGATCAAGGTGTTCCCGTGAGAAGCATATTGCCTAGTGTCAGACAGCTCTGCCTCAGCCGTCAGTCTTGGCTCCTCCTGCAGGTTAATGTCCTTAAACATACATCTCAAACAATGGATTAGAGAAAACCACTGGTTGAAACACTGCTTTGAAGAGGCTTCCATGAGTCCTGGTCTTAATCAGTCTGAACATTTATGGGAAGAGCTTGGAGAAGGCACCCATCAAACCTGAGAGAAATGGAGTGGAGCAAACTAGCAGTTGTGTTGTGTCATTAACGTAGAGCGACAGAAAGTGGTTGATAACAGTGATTACTTTTGTCAATTTCTACTTATGTCAGAAAAAACTGTGGTTTCTCTTAAAATGGACGGGTACCAATTCCAGCCATGCCCATGTC
Source organism: Sandelia bainsii (assembly GCA_032362345.1). Classification (NCBI taxonomy): domain Eukaryota; kingdom Metazoa; phylum Chordata; class Actinopteri; order Anabantiformes; family Anabantidae; genus Sandelia; species Sandelia bainsii. The sequence continues at coordinate 16,598,914 of JAUMHL010000004.1, forward strand.
AGAAGCTGTGCAGAGCCATGATGTGGAGGATGAGTCCTCAAAGCGCAATTCTTGCTGACAATTGGTATTGTTGGTCAGTATTGGCACGACACCTTCAGTAATGCCAGTGCAATGTTGCTTTAGTCACCTGCACCCCTCTCTTTCTCTCTCCCATATGTGCAAACATTTCCATGCACAAATGATGAGGATGAGTCTCAGCAGAGACTGCGTGTTGCCTTGAGGAGGTTTGACAGTCAGACGCTTTTACTGAAGCTATGGCTTTGAATCTCAACAGAGAGAGAGAGGGGAATGAGTCGAGTTAGGATGAGGTGGCAAGGTCGGGGTGTGAAATCACAGACTGAGAAGTTATTGAGCAAAACCTCAAAGGAAAAGAGAGGAAGCGAGGATAAAGAAGAAAAAAAAGAGAACAAAAATGTAATGCCTTAATCTACGTGTTAGATTCAATCCCAGTGCAGACTTGACTTCTTATGCCATGTTATGTTTTGCCTGGCTGATATGTTAATGACTTTGTTCGCTGGCGTGGCATTTTCTTGTAATTGCTCTCTACGGTACATGAACAGGGATGAGGCATAGTCAGTGTGAACTAATCAGTCCTAAAATGTGTTCCCGCCAAAAGTATTGGAACAGCAATGTTAATGCATTCATTTTTGCTGTACTTGACTTGGTCAGTTTAAAACCTTTGCACATTTTCCTTCTAGTGAAGTCCTTTGTTGGGCAGGCTCATTCTCAGCACACTCTGGTTTGATATCAACATTATATCCAAGATGATATACTGGAAATCAAGTGCATACTACCATTTAACTTGCACATCACTGGAATACAAACATGCAGATGTAACTGTCCATCTCTGCTTCTAATTAAACTATCAGATGTGGTCTGTTTGTGGTTGTAAAAGTTGTCACAAAGTCCAATTATAGTTTAATCAGATGATGCATGACGCAGGCAGCATCACCTTTCAGAGGAGGCTACTCAACCTATTTCTGGTTTGGTATCATTAGCTGGCAGAAGTGTTTCTTTCTTGAGAACAGTCAAACTGGAAAGCTAGCCAGTAAGTACCTATTTATGGTTATCCACTACAATTCATCTGGAGTTACACAGCTCTACCAGGATGGCAAAGAGGGCACAGTGCCATTGTTCAAGTTGCAGTTACTAGTCTTGCAATACTATTAACATTGGCTCCCCCACTACCAGCTGAGTCTGGTTGTGTGGCTGCACCTGTTGAATGACCACCCTCTTTATACACCCTCCATAAATGGAGCCACAAAGTTTCGAATAAAATGACACCTGCAATAACAATAAGAGCCTAATGTTCATTATAAATAACAACCAGATAAATAAATGATCATATTATCAATAATGCTGTGAGGGCTATACTGTATTTGGTGGACCTGTCCATAACACTGGATCTGGTGCAATACATTCAAGTATTTTTAATGTTTGCATAGGAAACATATCTTTTTTCTACCTGGTTCTGAAACTGTTGTGATCAGACATCCTAAAAACATGTCCTCACCAATAAGAATAATGTTATGGCAGACCCTAACTCATGTTTCTGAAATATGATTTGTGTATCATGCTACTACAGTTGTAGCACACATCTATTAGGAATGTATTGTTCTAATATTGTCATAATATGATCTCAGTGATGTTTGATGTGAAAGTTTTGAGAATAGTCATGCAAGAAGAGAGATGTGGATCTACTGTACATTTTGAAATTAAGCAAAGGTCTGCATGCATGCCTACAGTTAGTGAGGATAACTAAATCTTGTTAAAAGTATAAAATGTGAATAGTATAAAGTATAATAAGTTCTGCTGACACGTGAAGTGTAAATTAAACTTTGGAATCTTTGTTTTCAGTTTCAAAACTGTTTCAACAAATTGTCACCTGAATTTCCTGTTCCCACATTTGAGACATTGAACTATACGTGTTAGGTAATGTGCAAAGATTAAAAGAAACTAATGAGTGTAGCTTACCACCAGACATGACCTGCTTTCTTTAAAACTCATTATTCTCAGTCTCTTCAAACCCCTCACAGCCAAAGCGAGAACAGATATTTAACAAAAGGAAGCACTGCTGAGTGCAACACTTGTCACATCCCAATATCCCTGTACACATGTTCTCATGCTCTCTCTCTTGACCACTCATTTTCTTGCTTGCACCCATTCGATCTTACATTATATAGACAAATACAATATCATCCGCGCACACGCACACACACACACACACACACACACACACAGAGTGTCTCTCTCTCTCTCTCTCTCTCTTAGACCTTGAGGGTCAGCAGGTCAGTTTATCCACTGAGAAGATAATGAGGAACCAACACTGAAACAAATCATTGCTGCTCCCACCCTGCTAGCCTCATTATGAATGTGTGTGTGTGTGTCTGGCACGGTAATGTTATGGTGACCTTGAAGTATTCAGTAAGATCTCACACTAGATAAGGTAGTCGCACTGTACCTGGAAGATCTTTGAGTCCCCCTGTAGGTGGCACCCAGTTTGGAAATAGACCACTGCTAGTGAACCTATGGTAACTGTACAAAATATATTAATTTCTCCAAAACTGCTTTTAACTTCTGTATGATGCAATAAATTAAGACTTGGACACTAATTAAGTTCAGTCACTCATTAATTAGTGACTGTAGGATTCAAGAGATCTAATAAACAAGAAATTATTTATATAATAATAATATAATTAACGATAAACTAAATGCAAAAAAAAACTACAACAAAAAACGTATGAGCTGAGTCGAGAATCACTTTAAGGTGATTCTGATCCAATTGAAGCACAAAAGCAAAACAAGTGTCGGCTGTTATTTTAGACGGGCTGGTTCCGTTAACTGACAAACCAAGTGCTCAGTTTAGCAATAGAGTCAGAAGCCAAGTCAGACTGGTTCTAAAGGAGTGAGTAATAGATAGTAATAGATCTGAACAAAAAAAACATAAATGCATGTAGCAAATACACAATTAAAGCTACAGTGTGCAACGTTTTTGGATTTTTTTTTTACAGATCTATGCTCCAAATCTTAAAGTGGAGATGTCAAAGTCTCCTGTGACCCAGACACATTGAACAGCAGTAACAGGAAATCTAGTTTTAACACTTCAAAATTTCTATTTTGCGCTCATGCACATCCTCAAATCAATGCCTTTAATCAAATGATCACATGAAAAATCTCTAACGGAGGCCCAACAGCTCACGTTTGCCAGGCCCTCTAATAATGACTACTTATTAATCTAATGACGTGTAAAACAGCGCAGTTCTGAACAAAAGAACAAAGAAATCCTCACATATAACTAGCAGACCTCCTACAGACCTATTCACAATTCACACCTATTAAAAGGCGACTGAATAACTACTGAATGCAAAATTTCAATTCAAGTTAAAGTCTCTGTCCCTGCAACTGTGCTTGTGTAAACAAAAGCAGTAACACAAACAATACAAACAGTGCAGATACTGTACTGTAGAGAACCACATGGAGAGATGGAGGGTATGTTTGACCTCATTTCTCTGTTGTTTTATGGAAAATGCTTATTTCAATTAAACTGCACTACCGTAGCTGTAAGGCCAGACTTTGGCTTCATTATTCACAATTCTTTATCCTTGCATTAAACAGACCTGGTTTCTCATTGGTAGACTCCACACAGCTCCCTAGACTGCAGAACTGCAGTATCATGTTCGAGCATGCACACTGAATAACATTTAGCAGCCTTTACAAGCCAGACTCATTTGAGAAAACTCAATTAAAAATGGGGGAAGCAATTAAGAGATGGCTGTGAAAATGAAATAAAACAGTGTCTGTTACTTGACAAAGAAAATTAAATCAAATCAATTTTGAAAAGAAAATCTAATGAAATCTTTTTTTTTTTTGATGAAATGATAGTGATAGTTGTGTGGGAGTTGTGGTTGTGGTACCTAAGAGATAACACTGCTAAACACACAGTAATCTGACCAGAGGCAGGTTGGATTCATGTAGCGCAATCAATTACAGTGAAGATTAACTCGTTGAAGTCTGCAAAACCTGTAAAACACTTACCGTCTTCTTCTTTCTCTTATACGCACAGACACACACATTCTCTCTCCATGCTCGGTTTTCCAGTCAGTGACCTTGTTACAGGCTCATTAATAGAAGTAATAATTGCTCCCAGGTTTAATCCCAGCATTCCCCTGGGATTACTGGTTTTAATTTAGCCTGGCTTCTCAGTCTTGGCTTTATAATTGGCACATTGTATGAAATAATGAGATATGGTATAAGCCATTATATCCTAATTATTTAAATCTCATATGGGTTAGCAGTCTGATACTGTGATAATATTTACAACTACTGTTTGTGTGTTTAATGAGATTAAGGAATCCATGGCACAGATAATGTGCTATGGAAAAAAAAATGTCATAATTAGTCTGGTGTCTTAAGGGATTATTCCTAGCAACTGTAATGTAACCTACACTGTACTAACATGTTGTCATGATGTCATAATTATCCACAGCAGTGGTAATCAAACTGTGAAGATGTGGAATGGTTGCAGCACCGGCTGATCTGCCTCCTTACAGACAATTAACACCTTCCTCCAGCAACATGGTGACACACTTAATGGCTCATATTGTATTGTATTGTATTGTATCATCTGGTATTGTATTAATTGTTACTAATTTTTTACCTTGCTTAAAGGTCTGTCATCTGCATCTAATGAAAATCCGAAACCAGTAGCATTTACCTGTGTGAACCATATTAAAAAGGATTCAGTTATTTCTTGCAGCTATTACAAACGAAGTCCATTTTTCTTATATGCTTGTTGATGCGTCAACATGGCACTAATCAAAAAACAAAACAAATCACTCAAATGATTTTACATGTCCACTTCGATTTACTCATCACAGAGAGTACTACAGCCTATGAAAACACTTGTATGATGTATACTGCATATATGTTGTAGATTTGGTGGAGAAGGCTCTGTCTGAGCCAGCTCTCAGTGAATCCCCGTATCAATGTGGATTCTGCTGACAGAGCTAATCCCCCAAACATGAACATGAATCTTCATTAAACCAGCAACACAAAATACCCTACACTGTAAGGAGGAGGTTAGGGCGGCAGAAAGAGCTGCTGCAGCAAACAGCGTGAGCTTGACTGTCAGAGTAACAGTGAGGAAATATCTCATTATAGTGTCTGATACTAGATACACAGCTGTGAATGTGCCAATCATTATACTGCAAACAGCTGGAGCCAGTGAGCCAAAACAGGTCCTGCTTCAGTGCTCTGCCTGGACACTATGTCTCATAAACTTAAAGCAGGACAACAGCTCCTACAGGCTAACGAGAACTCTTTATTTTTACATTTCCGCATTTTCCAGCAACTTCACTGATGTTAATTTGCACAAACCTGAAAACCCTGATTGCAGCCAGTCAGAACTATACTACAGTAATAATTGAAATGCCCACTTCCTTCTTTAAACGAACCCATTTAAGGCTTTAGACTCATTAGTCTAAAGCCTGGTGCTTCGTTTAAATAAAAGTAAAGGTAATAATCTGTAATGGCTACCATGGTACTAATAAAGCAGGACAGGCTGAAGGTGGAGGATTTCTAACAATGACTGAACTCACCCTGCAGTGTTACTTAAGTTGTAAACTCTGTTCCCCCTGAATCGCTTTCAATATCATTCCTCCTCCTCTGTATCAAAGCCAACAATGGCAGTTTAATTAGTCCCAGAGCTGACCAACTCTCCCTATAACCATCCGTCTGTATCCTTTCCACCCTTCATCTCTTTCAGACTCTGTGTCTCTGCCTCTTTCTTCCCACATTTCCTCTGTCTCATCTATTTTGCTGCAGTACAATGTGCCTGTGAACTTGCCAGTCAGATCCTCTTTTGTGCTGATTCCTGCTGCCACATATCTGCTCGGAGAGGGAGAGCATAACACAGAAAGACCGATGGTAAACGTAACCTATTCTAGCATTGAAACAAGTTGCATGCCATTGTTGGCTTTGATACCAAGGTGAAGGGAAATTATATTGAAAAGGATTCAGAGGGAATGAAGCTTGAACTCCAAAAGCCTGTAGGAGAATGAGGAGAGAGGAGGTGGATGAATGGCTTCCAAGCAAACTATTTCTCTGGCTTACTGGGGTTTAATCTCCATTGCTATGCTGTTTGTTATGAGCAGTTAACGCTGCCTGTTATCCTTCGACATTATATCAGTATTGGATGATTCTGCACAAGACTCTATCCACTGCCATCGTAGGAAGTGTGTTCTTTATGTTGTGAGATGGTCATTAGGGATGTTGCATTCATTGAGATTCAAAAAGCTGCCTCCACATGCACAACACATGGTCTGGCAGGAAACTGAGGATAAGTGTTAGGCTTGTAAGGTGGGTGTTAGATTCAAATGACGACTGAAGGTGAGAAACACTAGAGACTTGTGCATCATGTGGGATGATGGTGGAGATGCGAGAGATTCCCATCATAACGACTTTGTGACATGCATGTCATCAAGACAATGTAACTTGGATGCTGCCATCAATGCTATGAGTTCAAAAAATTGCACTTACAATAATTCCTCTATGACCAGAACTCAGTGTTGAAAACTTTAGGCCCTGTTCTGTTCTGAACTGAACAACACACTAAACACACTACTGAACTAAAGACATGCAGAAAACATGTGTGAGTATAGTCGCAGCACTGTTACACTTGCTGCACTGGGTGAGTGCGCCTAAATCCTTCCATGGTGCTGCCATCTCTTGGGTTCACTGCTGGGTCTTTTTCTGTAACCAGGTTCAGATAAGACTTTGCTGTCATTTTGATTTCTTGCTCATTTTTTTTGGAAGGTCACAGCTTTCAGCTGCTCTGTATCAGCTGTGAGGGAGGCTGCAATGCTATTGTTTCTTCGAGAGAATAGTAGGCGATTTGTTTTTTCTCCCCACTCAACAGCACTGAGCATTACCTCAGTTTCTGCATCACTGAACATCTTTTACTCGCTTTCTTCAGTCCTACTTTGGTCCAGGAAATGGTGGAGGTGAGTATTGATCTCCATTCTGTAATATGGCATTTCTCAGACGGAGCCATCACAATAATTTTGGATTAATACGTTTCCATGAAAAGACTCTAGTAATTAGGATACATCAGTTTTAATTCAGATGGTTCTTATGTTTGAATCCTTTTCATTGTATTTGATTAAATAAAACACTTCAACCAGAAATTTGTATCTGCATGGATGCAGGCTTGGGATTTTATTAACTTGACACATACTGTACATGTTATGATCATTGCATGTGAAAAATTATTACTCTTGCGAAATGCAACAGCAGCAGTTTTACTATATGTAAATTAAGTGAAACATTTCTTAACTAAGAGTTAGTTAGAGCCGATTGAATATAAAAATGCCCTCTCTCTGACCTTAATTTAACACAGTATTTTCTATTGGCCTTGATTTAGTTGCTGCTTCATTGCTTTTGCCCAGAGTGACTGAGGGTGAGACGTAATTACAATAAATTTGATCCCATAAATGAGCCCAAATGATGCTGTCATTTTTATGGAAACGCAACATTAGGATGACTGATTAGGTCAAAGTAAATTTTACAGTGATGTAAATACGTCAATTGTCATGTATGATATCTGGATTATAAGGACAATGATTTTTTCCACAGCGCAGTGTGATCTTAAACAGCATACTGTTTTAGATTTTGCAGATATGTTAACTATTATTAAATAAAGCTTAAGCTGATCATGCTGCACAATGTAAACATTTTTAGGTGAAGGTGCTAGATGAGGCACAATGGAGGAAAGTATATTTAGTGCTGTACTTAAGTAAAGCATTGAGGTACTACTTTACTTGATAATTTTCATTTTGAGCTACTTCATATTTCTACTCCACTGCATTTGAAAGGAAATTTTTACTTTTTACTTTATTGCAATAATTTGACACTTGATTATTTTATCATTTCAAACTCAATTTTACATTCAAAACATATGATGATCTCACGAAATATGAGAAAAAATAGATTGCTTTACTATTAAACTGATAAACTACAAGTGACATATTACAGTCCACTGATGTATTAGGAGTAAATTATCTACAAAATTATTATGAACATGTCACCTTGAGATACTGCCAAAATTGTATTATATTTTATAATTACAAGAATTCAGACTACAGAGATCCAAACTAATACTTTCAAAATGCATGGGGCGAATAGATTTTAAATCAGCCCTTGTTTATTCTTTTGTTACAAAAGCGTGATTTAAATTTCGCATTTGTTTTACAGCATTTGATAGGTTTAAATTTGCCATTTGCCAGAGTAAAAACTATAAAACTGGTAAGGTATTTCTGTGATGTGGTGTGGTGATGATCTTGTATTGTGTGAGATTCTGGGCTCATTTCATTCCCTCAGTATTATCATCCATTATTCTCTTCACTCCATGTGATCAGTGTGGCAGCTGTCCTCCAATCTGGAAGTCATGCAGATTATTAAGTTATAAACTCTTTTGTTGTCAGGACTAAAGCACAGCATGAACGTGTTACTTACCATTATCTTTGACAGTGAAGTCAGCAGCACGTTCTTCAAATTACAGACAGCAGATACAACATGGCAGACACAGTGGTTGTGCTGCTGACTTCAGATGCCAATATGAATTAGTGAACTGAAGGAGAAAACCTGCATTCTGTTGACTATCAATTCGGAATGACTGATATTGTTAATAATCACTTTTCAATTTAACCAAGCACAGACTCTGATTCAAATCAGATTAAAATTAGTTAGTGTCAGCAAAACAAACAACTCAGATATCCCTAAATTAAATTTGCAACCTCTGTGAAAAGTTACTGCTGGTGATTTAGGGGAAAAAATGTGGCATAAATGATGTCGCTTAAGACAGGCAAAGTGGAAAAACATCTCTAATTTTAGACACCAGTGATTAGGCCGTCGTCATTCAGTGAAGGGGAGTCTATTAGAGGAGTAAGAAAAACACTATCACAGTGAATCAGGATCGGTTTTAGAGATGCATCCTGTACTAGAAATCATGTTGTCTTGTTAAAAGTAAACACACATTAAATTCAATTATTTTCATTTCTAACTATTAATTAACAATTATCAATTATTATTTTCTTGCTTTTCCAAGAATTCTCTATCTCAAAACACATCCTGTCTTGCATTGTATTCTGATATAATGAGATCCCAGCATGTGTAGAAATTGTGATCTCTATTATCTTAACAATGGGATTTTCATTATTGAGCATCAGCCCAAATAATTCTTGGTTTAGGAAGAAACTCAAAACATGTTATATAACAAGTTCAAGCAGTTTAGAATTATTTAAATCATCCATAATAATAATCATGGCTTTCTATTAGCCTTTAGTAACATCTCATGATAATCATCAGCCCTGCCCTAACTTGGTGGCATCATCTCATTAATGATGGTCCAACTGCAGTAAATGCCATCATATTGGGTAGCTCTTACTGACTGCATGAATATGAAAGATTATGACAGAGTTTCTTTTTTTTAATTAACCAGTGAAGTAGTCCATCCAGTAATGAGTTCTGACACTTTGACTGCAACCATATTACCAGAGACCACTGAAATATTGGGTAACTGTAAAATGTTGGATTACACTCAATACCAAATTTAAAAATTCTAGCTTTCTGTTGTTGAAAGTGTGATTAAAGGGTAACTTTCCTTCCCTTTCAAATCTATTTCACATCTGACAAGACCCAGGATCACTGATGGGTGTGCTTGGATGTGGTCACTGTGCTTTGTTGCATTGGTAACCACAACAAAATCTAGCATGCAGAATATTTGAGAATAATTGAGATGATGTTCCTGTAAAACACGAGGTCATAAGTTCTTTGTGCCAATATGTTATTACGACCAACAGTAGTGTATTGTAGTTATGCATCTCTGGTAGCCATAGTAATCATGACACAAGCAAAAAAGAAAGTTGGGTCACATAGTGTTTAGAATGATGAAGTTCTTCGTTCAAGGAGGTCACTATTAGTGGTTGGGTCAGAAAGCCAAGAGGCCAACGTTTGAGTCCAGTGTAAAGCATTGAACGTTATAACCAAGATCTTGATCATTCATCCTGTAGCATTAAATAAGTACATATTTTAACCCTAACCCTGTAGTTTTTGTGCCTAAACCAAATCAGTGTCTGTGTGCCTAAACTTAACCAAGTTGTTTTTGTGCCTCAACATACAGTAACCAAACCATCATGATTTCATAATGATAAACAGGTGTTTGTACTGTTTCCATGATGAGAAAAGAATAGTAGTGCAGCTGCCACTCTGGTGCTATTTCAAGAGACACCAGCTGCCACAGGGGCGCTGTTTCTGTTTTGTGAAGAGACATCTGCCAGGATGCTACTTCAGTAATTCCGATTTGAAGAGATGCTCCTATGGGATGTTTGAGAGGGCAGGGACAAGTTACCTTGAGGGCCATTTAGGTCAGAGGATTTGTTGGCATAACTCCCACTCCCACATACTGGGCTGATAAATGACTTGTCAGGTTGTTACGCCATCAGCAGACATGTCAGTTTAGGGTAAGAGCCATAGCATCTACACTGAAGACGGGTGTGACAGTGATTTCACACAGTAAAGTGCAATCAGCCTGCAGCAAAAAAAAAGACCACTTCACCTGTCATCAGTTTTCTCATTCCCCTGATTCAACAAGTTGGAAAACTTGTAATTGGGACTCTCAGACTGCTCTCAAACTTGTTGATTCTCACTCTAATGAAGGAACCTCTGTCAGCTTTCTTTGTTCTTTGGAGGGAGTAAAAATAGAAACCGACAGGGGCAGGAATGGATGAAGATTAGATGGAGAGACAGGCAGCAAATAAAAGCTGTTTTCCCCTATTTGATGTATTACATGGAGAGAAAATGTGGAGAAATAAAGAGGCACTTGCTTATCTCATTATTTCTGAGAAAAAGAAATAGACTTTTTAGCAATTATTTGGTCTGACCTGCTGTATTCTTTCTCTTCTGCCATTACAAACTCCTGCTGAGTTTTAAATGAAATTCTTTGGTGCGATTCTTTCTTTGATTCACATTTTCAAAACCTCATCGTGTACCTGTGAGTGAGAACGGCCTCTTTATTATGAGAACAAAACCACTACAGCAGTGTTCAACAGCAGTCATTCAGAAAGATTCTTGCTCCCAAATAATCTTCCTCTTACAGTTGTGAATGTCTCTCTCTGACAAACACACACAGATATATTACATTCATTTTCAGTACTTAGAGAGCCCTTCAGTGTGTGTGGATAGACAAAGTCTTTATACAGCTATGGCTTTTCAAGTGTCAATCAACAGAAATAAGAAAGAAGCGAAGGAAGGATGTAAAGAAAACAGGGAGGACGCAGGAAAGCTTTGTGTGTAACTCATCAGAAATGAAGGAGAATGAGGAGTGGAGGAGAGGAGGAGAGGGAGAGAAGACAACATGGCAAAGCCACAAGGGAGAACTTCTAGCGTCAATCAGTATGAAAAGGAGAAAGTGGAAGCGGAAGAAGAAGAGAGCAGGAAGACATGTTTAACATTCTAAGTCCGTCATTAGACGTGTGCTAGATGAATACCTTAGTGCTATATGAGTATTTGGAGGAGAGGAAGAGGAGAGGGAGGAGGTGCTGAGAAAAATGGCAGCATTCAGTGGAAAAGGGGATTTGTAGCTGCTACAGAATCTCACAAATTCATGTACTGTACTGTACTGCTGTGGTGTAGTTGTTTGGTTTTCAGGTACTTTGCCGTATGTAAAATACTGAAATTATGACAGAACAAATATGGAATAATGTAATCAGGAAAAGCATGTTAAATAAATAACCCAGAATATGTTTTAAATTTTATCATATTTTAGACTGTCCAACATTTAGCTTTGGCACACTTGTGGCTTTCTCTCATCAGTCATGAGCTGACACATGGAGTGGTTTTCAATTCAAAGACCTCAAGTCAGTCTTGTGCAGTGGAAAGGTGGGTACAGAGTCAATAGCCTTATTAGTGCTACTATAACTACTCTACAAATCCATGTTATGGCAAGAAACACTCAGTTAAGCAAAGAGAAAAGACATCTCATCATTACTTTAGGAAATAAAGTTCAGTCATTCTGAAAACTGTCTTTTGGTCTCATGAGTCCAGATTTGAGATTTGTGTCTTCTTAGATGTAGAAAGGGTGAACGGGTGGTCCCTGAATGTGTGGTTCTCACTGTGAACACAACATGGAGGAGGAAGTGTGATGGTGTGGAGGTGCTTTGCTGGTGACACTGTCAGTGTCAAAATTGACTTAAACAACATGGCATCCCAATTGTTTTGCACTTAGCAGGACTGTCATTTGTTTTCCAACAGGGCAATGACCCCAAACACACCTCTAGGTTATGTAAGAGCCAGTCCACGTGACTACCTCATGGGGCTGACTGAGGGAATGCCAAGAGTGTGCAAAGCTGTCATCAAAACAAAAAGTGGTTTCTCTGAACTTTTTTGTTTACTACATAATTCCATACACGATCTTTCATAGTTTGGATGTCTTCAGTACTAATATACAATGTTGAAAATAATAAAAATAAACGCCTGTAACTGTATCCGTTGTTGTTTTGAGGCTTCGCTTTACTTTTTTGAATGACATACATATCTTTGCGCTTGCATGCTGTATGAATGCAGGAACAGATTATTCTAATAATCGGTGCTGTACAGTTAAATGAATGTTGACTGTGGTGGAGAAGATGCTCCACCACATTCATTATCTATGTAATAAATGGTCCTGAGGTTTTTCAATCTTTTCTAGACTAGGGTGAAATTAATTTTAAAAGCCAATATGGAGTTTATAGGAAAGTGCAATGAACTATGAGTTTATATACCACAAATGCACCGAATTAACATTAATATTAAGCACCTTAGTGCCACTGACATATAGAGTATTTGCATGTGCAATTATACTGCAGAGATCAATAAGAAAAGTAATCAATTCCAAGGAGTTTATGGAAATTCACCTTTGGGGACTCTGTACATTACATTACAGGAAAAGAATGTCTAATGCTCTCGCTCATTTAAGATGGTCTATAGAGAGGAAATTAACCTCTGACTTCCCATAGGAGTCATTTTTGTTCTGGATGTAAATGCATTTAACCTTCCCTCTCCGTGTGACTGCTGCCATCAGAGCGCAGGGAAAGAACTGCTTGATTCTGAGTCAGTGAAGTGTTAAAATATGCTATTTTAACTTTAACACCCTTATTACCTCAGTATGAATATACTAATGACATTTAACATTATCTTGAGAGGTCATTAAGGATTTTTTTATGGAAACATAAATAACAAACCCTAATGCTGATGGTTTCTTATACATGTCAATAGCTTTTTGTTTTTCCAGGAGGTGTTTGTTATGTCGCTGTTCGTCATGGCTTTATTAACACAAGACACAAAGTGACACACTAGTAATTGGCACCATGAGGGAACAGAGGTGCTGCATACAGAGGTGAGTCAAAAAATAATGATTTCATGGTATAAACATGTTGTTTTCCTTCATTTGATTTGTCAGTGATGGATTTTAAAACTTAAAACTTGCCATTGAAGCCTTAGTTTATGGCTTTGTAATGATTTATACTTTCAGATCAAAAATTGGAAATGTATTTTTATCCTGTTGACTCAACTGCTGTATATTATATTTTAATGTCGTTGATGAAAACTGAACATATATGAAGAAACACTGTGAGTCTGATTATTACTATGGTTGTGAGAATATTTTTTTTTACAACTATACAACTTTAAACTGGCTATTTCCAGATTTCTTTAATACTGACAAATTTAAATAGTTTATATTCAATTTAATTTCTCAATTCAACTTTATTTATATAGTGCCAAATCACAACATAAGTCATCTCAAGGCACTTTACAGTGTAAGGTTTAAGA
>JAUMHL010000004.1:16625537-16637482 GCA_032362345.1 Sandelia bainsii
GGTGGGCGGCCATCTGCCTCGACCGGTTGGGGTGAGTGGACAGAGGAGAGAGAAAAGAACAGCAGGCAACAGAGATCCTTATATACTTATATAATTCTATAGAACTGTATGCTTGTAGTATTATATATGCAGTAATGTGTATTCAATATCAGCTCCTGTGCTGTGTTGAAAGTTAAATGCAGATACTGATTTTCATCTTTTTGGCAGTTGTAAAATAATAGATGTTAGAGAGCAGAACTGGCATCTGCCTGTGCGGGGCATAAAGGTGGGAAGGTGGGAGCAGGTGTATTTTCTTCAACTAATGTGGGTAAAGTAAGGTGAGGTACTATCATTCTTTCCTCATCTCCACAGCTGAGTTAAACTCCTCACAAATGCCGCCCTTAGTTCTGCAGGGCAGCGTGTGTTTGAACACTTGCATACTCAGAGTATGTGTGTTTTCCTGTGTGTGCAGCTAAACTCTAATCCCGAATGTCCTTTTGCAGGCTGCACATTAACAGCAGGTGCTCTTAATTATATTTTCCATGATTACAGGCATATTTTTAAACCACTGTTTTGCTCTAACGCATTAGAAACATTACCTCATAAACAATTAATGAGAGTAATGAGATTACACGAGCAGCTCCACTGTGGTCTCCATGCAATAATAAAAATAGCACAGTACAGAAACTGTTCATATTTAACCACAGAGGCTGGCAAATTTTTGTGATCTAATGTGTGCACTGTTTCAATCTTAACCGATCATTTTAAATATTTGCTCAGAATTATAAAGGATTCATATCATACTATGTTTGGGAGATGTTAACACATTATGTCCATTTCCTTGGCACCAACTAACAGGCTTTTTTTCACAACAGACATTTTGGCAACAACATTTTCTGTTAACATCGCTAATAATTGCCCAGTGTCCCAGTAAAGCCAGTGGGACAGCATGAAGAATGCCAGAAGAGTGAATCATGACACTTAAGAAACTAAATGGAATTTAGCCATCATTTATTTTGTTATTTACAACAGTGCTTTTCCTAGTCTTACATGTCAAAAGGTTCTTTTTAAAAAGTCCTATGGTAAATGCTTTCTACAAACTCTATTTGTAGCATTAAAGGTTCTGTGAACCCTTTGTAAACACTTAGAGGTAACTGTAATTATTTTGTTTCATAGACCTCCTCTAAAGTTCAGGTCACACCAACAGAGCAACACGTATAGCAATCGCCTCCTGTCACCAGTTGTCATAGCTATGTTTGTTTTATCCAGAATTCAATTAGAATTACACTGGCAAGAAAGAACTATAGAAACACAAAGACACTATATATGTAGCACACTTGAATGATGACTCAGGTGCGTTTTATGTTTTGTTCTTTTTACTGCAAACATACAGACATAGTAGTACATTGTTGTTAGCACGTCTCTGTCTTGCATCTCGTCTCAGCGCTACATTACAATGTGTGTATACTCAACTGTTTAACTTTCAATAGCTAATACAATAGTTTGACTTTGGCACAAAACGCAATTACACAAAACAAAACATTATTGTTACTCCAGTCGTGAAAAGTGACACTTTCACCAGTATATGCAAGGCAATTTAAGCACAGCCACAGGGTCCCAATGCTAATGGACAGAGGTTAGTTTAACTGCTAGGCTAACGCGGCTAACACCAACAACTTAACTCACGCCAAACATACTTATTGGGGGTAAACGGCCAACTTTTCCCCTTTACACATGACCCTCTGTCTTATGCCACACCTGTTCACGTAATATTATGCCTCCTTACCTGCAAACATACAGACATAGCAGTACATTGTTGTAAGCACGTCTCTGTCTTGCATCTCGTCTCAGCGCTACATAACATTACAATGTTACACTGTTGACAGAGGCGCTCGCTAAAGGGTATACTCCATCTTATGGCAAAAATTGCTAACAACACCTTCCTAGCTTCAACCTGAAAAATACACTGCTGTTGCCTGTGTGCAGGATACTGGAGCACAGATGTATGAAAATAAACCAAAACATAAAGAAAAATGTGCCAAAGAAACAATACACAAAATATGACATGAACTATGAATATATATAATGATAAACATGTTACAACAAAATTAAAAATGTAGAGGGGTGCCTTCTTGTCACTGTCCTTACTTATAGTCATTATATATAGTTTCGAGAGACATCCTGCAACTGGATCCAATCAGGACATAAGGCTCAGTGGAATGCCCAAGTGCACATCTGTCCTGGAAGACAAGTACTTAAGAGTGTCCTCCTTAAGAAACAGATGCCTCACTGCTAGAAGTTACGGGTGATAATATATTTTCAAGAAACACTGATGTAAGTAATGGTGCAGGAACCACACTGTGACAAATGCGTGTAGAAAAATAACAGAATAAACTCAAAATGTCAAGCTTTCCCTTTAATATAATATTATTTTATGATCATTTAAACACCTCATTAATCATATAGCATGTGGCTATCAGCACCCATTGTTTTTAGTGAGGAATGTTCAACAATAAAGACCAACCACTGGAGAAACCTTTTTCTCACACACGACTTGACAAATGCCTGGTGAAGAAATCTAGCTGAAATGCAAAATGTCAATGGTCCCTCTCAGGAAAAAGCAGCTCTGGACCCATGATGACGAACCCATAACTCAAACGGTGGCATTCTGTGGGGTTGTGTAGTCCCATGTGTAGTCTATCCTCTTGGCATTTACAGTCAAACTGGTGGCATTTAGAATTTTACTTTTTCAAAAAGTCTCTGCCAGTCTGTGATGCCCCTTCTTTTAAACTTGAAGTTCACCTCAGTACATTGACAATAACTAATACTCAAACTCAGCTCTTGTTGTGTGCTACAGTGGAATACTTCATCAGTAAGTCTATGTTGTTATTACAAAATTTCATATTTTTAGGGGATCTGTCAGCAGACTGACAAATATCCCACAAGTTTAATTAAGCAGGGCTCATTAAAGCCTGGTCAGGTGGATGCAATAGAAGACAAGAAGACATTGACCATGAGTCTGTGTTGATATTTTTTACACCAGTGTAAATCTGCATCTTATTCTGACATTACTCAGACCTTACATCGTTACTATTTCACTGCTGACCTCTTGTACTGAGTGGCTCAAACTGCTAATGATGAAGCTGTAAACTGTCATTGTGCTACCTGCTTAACTAGCTTAAGATTAGGTCAGAGAAAAGGGCACTTTCTTATAATCTTTGGGGCAGTTGTTGTCACTCAAAAGCTGGCTTCCTTTTCAAGCATGTTTCTTGTAAGCTATGCTGAGTAATTTCCTTTAGACAAGCTCTAGTTCAGTTTCAACACAACTGAACCTGAACCTCTGTATCTCCTAGTCTCTCAAGGGTCAAACATGCTTCCTTTGGAGGAATGCCCGTGTATTCCTCTGCAGATGAGTGCAATCTGTCCCCAGCAATCAATATGATCATACCCATGCAAGTGCCCTTCTTTTGTCTGTGTTGTTACTGTCCGACACTGTAGTGAGCGCTGTGGTTCAGTCTACAGCAGTGCACAGAAATGCTGCTGTAAAAGAAAAAAAGCAGCCAAAGCCAAAAGAAACAGTTCTGTGTTGAAATTTTGGTTTGGTTGTATAAATGTCGGAAAACGTCAGCTTTTATGTTGTTTTTAATTTTTATAAATCCATCTTTCCATCCATTATCCTAACTGCTTTCTTCTGTGAAGGTCAGTCTGTCACAGGGTTGGCATATAGAGACAGACAACCATTCACACTCAGATTCATATGGGCAATTTAGAGTCAACAATTAACCTAACTGTATGTCTTTGGACTGTGAGAGGAAGCCTTAGTACCCAAAGGAAACCCATGCAGGCACGAGGAGAACCTGCTAACTTCATACAGAAAGGCACCTGACCAACTCATGGATTCAAATACTTTTATGAATTTGTTTTGGAACAAAGCAGAGAAGGAAATATTCAAGTTTCAAAATACATCTTGGTCACATGCATAGTTATACAGTGTACAACACGCAGTGAAATGCATCCTGAGCCGTTCTTTTTTATAGACTGTGCAAACTTTACAAATTTCCAATTTAAGTTAAAAGTTAAAAATTTAAAATTTGAAAATTTAAAGGTAAATAAAAATATAATAAAATAAGATACTAGGACTAATTATAAGTGCAAGCTAAAATGCAAGCAAGAAATTCACAGACATCACTGGCATCACTGGGTAGAGTGGATGACTAAAAAAGTGCACTGTCTGGCTAGAACTCGGGGTTCACTTTGACCAATGAACCAATCACACTCTAGTGCAACCCAGAGTTTAAAAGAAAGAGCGAGGCACATGCCAGGGCCAAGCAAAAGCTACAATGACATAACTACAGACATTTGCAGTAACTAATTTTCAAACTCCAACAAGCTAACTAAACCTGATTTATTAATCCATGGTGCCATCCATAAACTGAGCTCAACTGAACTGAACTGAACTGAACTGAACATGGGATAATGGGGATGGTACTGCTATACAGTGCTACATTGCAGCTGAGTAGCAGTATGTAGCATAGTCATAGGTCATAGAACAACCTCCCAAAGCTTCATGTAGTAATGTTTCCTTTTTGTAGTTTTTGTAGTTACTTGTTTCTTCTTCCTCTTTATTTTAACTTTTAATTTATTTTCTTGTTTGCTTAACTGAACTGAAGAGAAACATATTTAAATTTTTCATTCCTTTTGTTGTTCATCATTTCTATCAAGCAAACACTGTACACAGTGTTTTTGGAAGAAAGTACTCCCTTCTATTACCCCCCATCCTACTTTCAGTCCGGTGGCAAAACACTAACTGTTCATTCGGATTTAAAAAATACTACATGTTGAACCTTTATGTAGCCCAAAGTTGCTGCACCTGAATCCACATTATGTCTGATACACGTATCATAGCTAGAGAGTGTGAATAATACTTTACACCAAGGAATACCGGGCCCTTCAGTGCACTTTCCCATCACATCAGAGCTCTCTGAACGCTCCGATGACATCGGACTGACAAGTGTTACCAGGCTGTTTGACGTTTGACTCGATGTTTTATGTCAGATTTGAGACAGAACTATTCAAAGGTGCTGCATCAAAATGCAGCAGTCACCTCAGGTGGAAAGCCTTTCACCATTTACAGTGATGGCAAATGCCAGTGAAATGCCACCAAACATGGGATGTTAAACATATTTATTTATGTCTGTGGGTGTGTGTTTTGTTTAACTGTTTATAGTCTTGAATGAAGTAGTTGTGGATTGTCTGCTGTTAATCTCTCTGTGTTGATTTGTTTCTCGACTGATCCACTGATAAAGTCTCTCTGATTGCAATGTTAATCCACATCACACACACACACACACACACTAACACACACAGGTTGTTCTCTAGACTCATGCTGATAGAAACCATCTTTAACACCTGATTAAACTCTCATCACACAAACATGAGCCGGTACGCGATGACATGTCAGGCTGACAAGACAGTAGGTGTCTCCTAGTTGCTATGGCAACAGACAGGTGATAATTCATATGTGAAGGTTATCATCTTTTCTCATTCACTCCTTTTATTCCCTTTCATCTTTATATTATCGTCTTTAATCACCCTGCTCATCCTTTCCTCGTCTTTTTATCATCACACTTCTTCCTCTGCTGCTGCTCTTCATCATAGTCTTCCTCCTTTCTTTCGGGCTTCACCCCTCCTTCCTTTTCCTCCTTATCCTCATCCTCCTCATCCTCCACTCCTCTCCTGCTTTGTTTTACCCCTTGCCTGTCCTCTTGTCTTTACTCCTCCTGCTTTTCTAACTACTTTACATTCACCTCCCCTCCTGTTTTCTGTGCTTCTTCCTCCCCCTGTGATTATCATCTTCCTCTTTTCACTGCTTATCCCATTATTTCTACCCTTTTTTCCTATTCTCCTCCTCTCCTTATATCAGCAATAACCCAATTTAGTTGTGTTTTCCCATTCCAAATACTGTCACCATGCATTACCTAGGAGTTTCCACTAGGCGTCCCTGTGGCTTATTTACGTGCATTCATCTCTGTATGTGTGTGGGCACAGGCATTAATATTCAGGCCCTTCAGGCATTTGGTGCTTAAGGTATTTGGTGAAATATTGTTGTTGTTGTTGTTGTTGTTAAGTTTATTTTCTGTATGTATTTTCTATTTGCATTAATTTATACTTTAGGTGATTGGATTGAACAGAAATTCATTCACTGGTAATATTTACGCCCAAGGCATATTTAAGAGTTTTTTTCAGATATTGGTGGAATATTATGGTCTTTTTTCTTTGTTTGAAATGGCGCTCATCTGGCATCCTGCCTTCTGCTCCTTGTATAATCAAATTACAGTAGCTATAGTAAATGTAACCCGTCTTGTGGGCAGTCATTGCTGCTTGCAAACAGCTTTTTTAGACTTGGGTCTATGCACAAAGTATATTCTATTCAACTATTTGTATTGTACTTGTATTGTTCATTTTGTTGGTGGTCATACAGTGTGTGTAGTCCTGTAGGATTAGAAAGACCAGGCCAGCACAAGACTTTTCACACACATAGAACTTCAATGTCATACATCTCTGATGTTACTAATTAA
Source organism: Sandelia bainsii (assembly GCA_032362345.1). Classification (NCBI taxonomy): domain Eukaryota; kingdom Metazoa; phylum Chordata; class Actinopteri; order Anabantiformes; family Anabantidae; genus Sandelia; species Sandelia bainsii. The sequence goes on from JAUMHL010000004.1 coordinate 16,632,095, forward strand.
TATATCAGATGTCTGACAAGACAAATTATCCAGTGTGGGTGAATGAGGAAAAGTCTGGGAAACCTACTATGAAAGCTGACTCAGGCTGTGATCACACACGATGTATTTTTAGCAATGTGACCTTTTCTAGTTATTTTCACTGTGTTTGAAATGTTTCATGTGCTATTTCTATCCTTAAGGTACCCTATGCTAATACACAGGGTGTGTCTGTGTAGCCCTCTCTTCAGTGTCAGATTAATTCCACTAAATCATCTGTACACTCACCATTCACTGAATTTATTTAGCTTAGTTATACAAAATCTATAAAATATAATTAATACCTGACTAGAAATGCCTCTCCAGGGATGGAGGTGGGTGTTAGTTTTTCAAAAATATTATGATAGTCAATCATATTGTTGCTTATACTTTATTGTGCATACTTTTGCTCTCCAGAATATCTTAAATGCTATTTACTGAATGACACTTTAACAAGCTACTGTTAATTCTATTGGTTTGAAGTTATGTCAAATTCAGCTGAAGTGTGAACTGGAGTGTGCAGTTTAGTTTAGCAGAAATTTAGCTGAATATAAGTTTCAAATCTGTGTTAAATATTTAAAGATACAACATGCAACTTAAGCTAGTGGTAGTTTGAAACTCGAAATCAGTCTTCCTTTAGCTATTACTTGTTATCAAATTAAAACTTACTAATCGTGCAGAAATAATATAATTATCTGACTGGTTAGAAGGGTGAGGTGTGGGTCACTCAAAAGAAACTGCCTGTTTTTTGTTTGTTTTTTTAAGTCTGACTTCACAGGAGACTTAAGATAAGGTAAGTTTTTGAAAATATGTCTAAAAAATATTTGAAATACTTTTATACTATAGCTTTAACATCCATTCCATCATTTAGCACGCTGCACTTTTCTCAGTTTAACTAAGCAAACTCAATTTCTGATCTGAGCAGGTTAATGTAGTTTTTTCTGGTACTGTTTTGGTCATATATGAGTTTACATTATGCAATTATTATTGTTTTACTGTGTTGTTTTTCCAATATATACATTTAAGCATACATTAGTGGCAGAAGGGTGGTTTTAACAACTCAATACTGCTAGCTTAAAGTTGTGGTAGACTAAACTAACACTTCTAGTTATTAAATCTAAGAGCTGGCACGTGATTTTTTATTTACGTAAAGGTTTAGCTTCACTATTTGTCCCTGCCACATACGTATCTATTGTCTATTGTCTGTCTATTGTGTAGGTGAGGTTTAGGTATCTTCTTATTATCTTTCATCATTGTGATCACTTCTGTTTTGCTTTAGTATCTGTTCCTTTAATACCTGACAGAATAAACATAGATCAACTCCAAACAGGTTCTAACATCACAGCATAGTCATTGATAACCAACACCATATAAATTCCAATGCATTACATTTGCATTTTCAGCAGAGTGGATTTTGGGGAATTAATGGTCATTTGATGGATACTGGAAATAACCAGTCCAATATCAGCAATCAGTATCAGTCCTTGACTCATGCTGGTTAACCTCAGTCACCAAATCCAGATCCATCAAATGTATCCTAAAGAGGCTGAAAAGCAGCTCTCTTTTCATATACAGTATTTTGTACAGGTATAACCAGCAACACACTTACACTTACTTACTAGTTACACTTTTGACTACATCACTGATTGTTCTGCATATACTCTCCACATCTTTGCAGCAAGGAGGTGAACAAAAAAACAAGATTTTCTGCCATTAGCTGCTCTTCATGCTTTACTGTGGTTTCTCTTGGCAACAGATCAACCAGAGCAGACACATTTGTTTTCTTGAATCCACTCCTGTTTTGATGCTACAAGGACATATAAAGGACAGAAACACTAAATTCAAGTTTGGCTGTGGAAGTAATGAAAATAAGAAGTGAGATTCATAAAGTTTATTGTTGTTGCCGGAGAAACAAGACCATTTCTAATAAAACCTGAAATTATAGTTTTTCATAGCAGTGTTTCATCAATTTTTATTTTCTCTTTCTGACTGTTCAACATCTATTGATTTCATATTTTGCTTGTGTGTGTGTGTGTGTGAGAGAGAGAGAGAGAGAGAGAGAGAGAGAGAATTATCTTATTGCTCCTCAAAATGAGGGTTTGGCATCTGTGAAGCTTTATACTAATAGTGGGCTGCGTGATTTTGCTCATTGGAGAAATTAATATATGTGAAGTGATAACATTCATTCCTAACAATGTCTCCTCTACATTGATCATTTTGTGTGTTTGCTGTTTATTATGAGATAATAATGAAGTTTCAGGTGCACTGCTTCAACTGTTATTCTTATCTCTAGTTTGTTGTATTTGGGAGTATTTTATGGCATCCTATCCCTTCATATAGTTCACAATAACAGTTTATTATATGAAATATAACCATGAGCTGGAAGTTATATCTGCAAGAGACAAAGAAAAACAAATGAAGCAAAAACTGTTTGGCACTCTTGTCTTTCCCTAGATGAACATTGAGGTTTTCCCTTTTCAACACATTTCATCAAAATCAATCATTTACTTAACAACTGAGAGCAACCCAGTTCCCACTCTGAATTATCCATCTACCTGAGGAGGTCGACTTGGGGATCCCATGATTGTTTCTCTAGTCCTTCCAGCTTCTGTTATCTCAGAAGCTGCTGAGAAAATAAAAGTGAGGACAAATCCAATGATAAACTTTCAACAGAGGAGAGAAAATACTTCAGCAGTGAGTCACTTTAATGTTGTTCTGTGCAGTTTCTCCCCAAGTCACATTTCAGTTAAATCATTCTTTAATAATGTGACACACACACTCACACACTGATTCATTGATTAAATCATGTCTCCTGCAGTTATGTTTCAGTCAAATGTTCACTGTGTAATAGTGCAGCTGGCCTACTTATGGCCTGATTGAAACCTAATGAAATCTTTTAATGAGCAGTCTCTGTTTGACAGCCTCTGGGGTGGGGTTGGCGAAGCTGAACTCACACACCACCACTCTGCACATCTGTGTGTAATTGTCAATGTGCTTGTTTGAGCATGTTGTAAGAGTGTTATTTGTGCAGAGCAGGGTGGATGGATGTCACGCATGTGTGTGCATATGTGTGCCCTTGAGTGTGTAAGATGTGTGTGTGTGTTTTCTAGTTACAGTTAGTTTTTTCTTTTCTGTCACTACGAGCTGGAAGGGATTCTTGGCTTTGCAAGGAGAATACAACACACAAGAGACAGGATTAGCTCAACTTGTAGTGAACAACCACAGAATAATTAAAATATATACTTTTAATTTTAAATCTTCTAAAGCTTCTTTTCTATCCACCCTACACGTGAGTCTAAAAGGTTTCTTCTGTTCTTCCCGCTCCCTTCCTCTCTTCTGTCCTGCTTCCCTGCATGTAATTTTAGTTGGGTTTTTTTATGTTTTCTCTGTCTCCTCTTTCCCCCATGGAGAGCAGGAGCACATAAGTAAAGAAGCTCTTATCCTCAAGCCGAAGAGTAGATAAGAATAGGAATTACAGAGGCATTTACTGGAGAGCGAGATGGAGGGGGGAGAGCAGAGAGAAAGGGATTGAGCGATTCAGACAGGAGGGAGGGTGAGAAAAGGTGAGATAGAAAAAGGAAGAGAGAGGAGGGGGAGGGGAGGGGGGAGTATGACAGAGGAGGAAACACAGAGCTGCACACAAAGAAAGGGACACGCAAGCAGTGCTACTGGGCTCACTTATGACTTCACTGAATTTTGTGTGTGTGTGTTTTTTTTTTTTCTTTCTTGCAACTAGAAGTTTACAAAAGCGTGACTGATAAAAGGAAACTTCTTAGATGGTTCATCTAAGGACAGGGCCCATCCTTTCTCTCTCAAGACCAATCTAAGCACAGAACATACAGGATCAGATGAAACTTTCCCTTGTGCAATAACAAGAAAATGTCAGAGTGAGAAATAAAAACAAGGCCGAGGTCCCTGTAGTGTCTAATGATATAACTTTGTAATGTAATAACTTCAGCATCATGAAATGTTTCTGTAAATGAGAAGAAAATGTAAATTAACTCAATTCCCTTCAATTTAATTGATACACTTCTTGTTCCCAAAGGGAAATTTGGTTTTGGCAGCGAGGTAGGGATTCAGTTGAGATTCCACATCTAACGGCAACTCCATGAGCAGCGCCACCTACTGCTACATGTGATACTGTCAGTAAGCTTCAATGCAGAAGGATGCATTGTGGCGGAGTGTAGGGGTTGTGCTTATAGTGAACTTTTTCCATTTATTAAAAAGAAATCCACTTGTGCCATTTCAGTGGCTCGCTGAAGTAGCTACATGGTGGTGGTAGCTGTGAAACTATGCCACGTAATGAGAGACATGACTGTAGGTAGGCTGTTAAGTTCAGCACTTCATACGAATGCAGCTGACTGATATGAACAAGCGTCCATTTGGAGTCTTTGAATGCAGCAGATGGATTTAACAGATTTTAAATACCTAAGTTAGTCACAAAATAAATGAACATGACTAGCTCAGTATAGCTAGCTATTGTGTTGTCACAACTTTCATACTGTTCTGAGTCTGAGCTGATCATAACAACCCAGCATGTTTCAGATCATTTTCCTGCTGTATAACGCAAGTTCACTTGAGCTTGAGGTCACAAACTGATGTTCAGACATTCTCCTTCAGGATTTTCTAATAGAATTCATGGTTCCATCAATTATTGTCAAGTCCTCCAGGTCCTGCAAAAAAATTACAAATCAGGAAGAGGAGAAATACTTTTTTCACAGCACTGTACAAACTCTGTATCCAGACACTAAAGCACAGCACAGAAATAGAATCATTGATCCACACAACTCAACATAATGCAGACTCAAGTGGTTGCTATAGTCACAGGTGTGTGTCTGGCTGAGCCCAGCAATTTAAACGCACACCTGCAACCCAACTTTAATGAGGACTGGTGTAAAATCTAGTTAGAAATAGCTCAGATTTTGTTTGCAAAAAATGCAAATCAGTGTGGTGCTTTTGTCTACTACAATAACCCAGTGTTTCAACCAAAAACAGCACTGCAATAATACACGAGTGGCTGTGTTTGCAGGGGCATGTTGCATGAGTTTTATAAGCTCTTGGCTCAGTCGATTTTGTCTTCAGACTGTGGCTGTGATGTACATCTCACTTATTTTACAATTATTTCATTGGACTGTGTGCAAGTTTTCCAGTCATTTAATGATTATCATATCTGAAGAATGTACACTGCTCAAAAAAATTAAGTAGAGTATCAAGTCAGTTAAACTTCTGGGATATTGATCTGGTCAGTTAAGTAGCAGAGGGGGTTATTAATCAGTGTCAGCTGTTTTGGTCTTAATGAAATTAACAACAGGTTTACTAAAGGGGCAACAACGAGACGTCCCCAAAAACAGGAATGGTTTTGCCGGTGGAGGC
>JAUMHL010000004.1:16637582-16681767 GCA_032362345.1 Sandelia bainsii
CTTAACCCATCTGCAGGACCAGTATCTGCTCCTTTGTGCAAGGAGGAACAGGATGAGTACTGCCAGAGCCCTACAAAGGGACCTCCAGCGGGCCACTGGTGTGAATGTCTCTGACCAAGCCATCAGAAACAGACTTCATGAGTGGTGGCCTGAGGGCCCGACGTCTTCTAGTGGGCCCTGTGCCTACTGCCCGGCACCGTGGAGCTCGACTGCCATTTGCCAGAGAACACCAGAATTGGCAGGTCCGGCACTGGGCCCTGTGCTTTTCACAGAATCTTCAGGTAATCACAACCCTTTCAGCCAATCAGATGCTAGTGTGCCTAAATTGTCGGAATCATCATCAGGATGACCTCATATAATGCCAAAAATAATGTGAACAGATTTGAAAAATTCACATTGCAAAATAATCCTCTAGGAATCATCACTTGCAAATATTCAACTGGCCATAACTTAAATAATAGAGGCTGGCTGCATGTTTTCTATTTTCTTAACTTTCTTCTTTAACTCAATAGCCACACACCTTGTGAAATATGCTAAAGATATTTTTAACTTCTGTCCTTAATATTGCTCTTTTTCACAATTTAAAACTGTGCATCAAACTAGCAGTTGGAGTACTGTAATTAAATATACTATGTATGTAGCATGTGTGACCACAGTGGACATCGAACTATGATATTAACATCTCCATATTTTCCATTCTTTTTCTCTGGGCACCATGGGAGCAGATAACACAAACAGGTGAATGTGCATTGTTCATAGGTTCAGCAGATTTTGTCGATTTGAGAAAATATTCACAGTGCTCTGCACTCCACTAGCTTGGAGATCATGTGTAGATTACTGACGACATAATTCCCAGAGCTATCAGAGTCGATCTGCTGTTTTACCTCTGGATAAGACAATCTCGGGTCACAGACGTGGGACAGGCACGATAACGGATGTGGTGCTCAACAGATTGAATCTATCATGACCTGGGACAACCCGCAGGCCAGATAAGGCCATATGTCACTGTCTGTGGATAGCACTGACCTGGACATAGCAGATCTGGTGTCTACTGGTGTAGGAGGAGAGTTTTTAGAAGCACATGGGTTATTGATAGAAACAGAGAAAGACAGAGAGACACTCAGAAAATGGATGTTGGTGTCTGTTTTCTGCTCTTGCAGCTATAGCTTACTGCTCCCCACATAATAAACAGCCGTGTGAGCACCCCCCACAACACTGATAGTAAGCTTTAAGCATGTGTGTGTGGCTACAACTCATGTAGGCTTTTGCGCTATTCTCTAAAGCAATAAAAATAACGTAGTGTTTTTAGCCGAGTGCCTCCGTATTGTATCTGGTACGTTATCATCTCTCTCCATTTCTCTCTTCATCTCTCCAAAGCCCCGCTGTTGATATTGATGTTGCTGATGCTGAGGACAAAATTAGAGGCAATATCAGCACTTTTCTAAAGAAGACGAATCTCTCTGTAGAGTCTCTGAGCGTGACCCACCAACTGTACTATAAAATAAATGGAATAAAACGGAGCTGCTCCTGAATGAGACAACAATATATTTGTAAAGCACAAAAGCTTGGGATGTTTATTGCATTTTGCAAGTGACGGGAATTAAGCTAGAACTCAGTATCCCACTTTATTGTAAAAACCTGCCACCCGTATAAATGAGGGGGTCAAAGCATTAGAAACACCTCTTAATATAATGCACTCCAGTACAACTCTACCACACACTATGACTTCAGTAATAAATATATAGTAGAATTATGACCTTCTGATAGTTTCACATAAATCTGAGAAATTGAGAAATGTTACTGTGTATGTGTATGTGTATGTGTATATGTATATATCTATTTTGGATTGCATTACATTATACAGGTGTACCTAATAAAGTGACCAGTGAGTGTATATGCTGATTACCTTTATAGTGTAGGTTAAAAGTATTTTCTGCCTTTCCGTATGTTATTATACATCACCAGTTTTGTCTTTGTAAAGAAGAGGCAAAAGAGACTATGTGTAACAACATTTTCTTTAATACAGCTTGTCTTTTGTATGCAGACATAAATGGATCTATGCACATATGGATGTGTATGATTGTAAATTAAGTCTTTAGAAAGAAGATTTCCAAAGATTTTAAATCATAAATCACTAAAACTAATAATATAAAATCTAAGATGTTAAATTAGTATCCACTCCTAATCACTTTTAACAGTTCCTCGGTGGAGAATATAATGTTCTCAGGAGCCTGGTCTTTGCCCCCTTGGTGAAAATCAAATCAGAGTGTTTATTGCAGTCACTTGGAAGATGGAGGACCTGCAGTGTGGTAGAAGTAGACACACTCTTTGATTGCAGAGAAGCCTGAGGCGAGGTTTGAGTTTGTGTCTCTCGAGTCTGTTTCCTGTCTCCCTGCTGCCCACTTCCTGTCTGTCCATCAAGGTGGAGCTGAGATGCCGTATCACATACAGTCTCCACACAGACACCTGGGATCACTTTGCTTCAGACACATTCTGCCCCTGGAGGCCTGCAGATTATTTAATCAAACACGTATTGCACTGAAAAATGCACAGAGCGGCTCAAAGTATCAGTCATTAATGCTTTTAGATAAAAACACATACACAGGATTGATCAGTTATATTGTTGAAGTCTGTGCATAGAGGGGTCTGGGACTAAAATAATCTCGCATTTATGGCAATTATTTTGCATGTACCAAGTCTCTCTCTGTCACAGTCATGGGTATAGCTGAACGAAGCCATGAGGAACATTAACATAAAGGTTAGTGATGTCTGTATGACAGAAAACCTTCACAAAACAAATTAATGAAGGCAGCAATGTTATGTGACCCATGACTGACTGGGGCTTAAGTCTGCAAAGGTTCTAGAAAATTACTTCATCACTGGCCAAATATCTGTGGAGCTTCTCAGCTATATTGGTCATAGTTATCCCAAAGGGGCTGATTCTAAAAGATGTTTCACCTCTCATCCAAAACTGTTTGGTGGGGAGTCCCAGGTATTTAACCACTGTAGTGTCACGAGGGTTGTTGTCCCATCGCCATGCGTGTAATGTCAAACGGACAACGGTGAATGTCCAGGGGTAAATGTCAGGAGTGCATTGTAAGTGGTTGATGAGAGATGTCATGGCTTTTGTCTTCTGTGTAGCACTGGTCGTTCCAGTTTGGCGTACATTTAATGGTTTCATTTACTCCTCTGTCAAACCATCTGTCTTCTCGGGCCAGAACATGTTGTCTTCAAGACTCCACAGAGGCTAAACACATCTCAGGAATCCACCAGTCAGTTAGAAATGAAGAAGCCTGGACTTACATACTTTTTTTATCAGATATTATCAAAAGTTGACACACTGCATACATGCTCCAGAGTTGTGTAACATCCATCCATCCATTTTCCTAACCGCTTGTCCTCGTAAAGGGTCGCGGGGGGTGTGACCAGCCATCATCAGGCGAGAGGCGGGGTACACCCTGGTCCCCAATCCATCGCAGGGCCGACACACAGAGACAAACAACCATGCACACACATTCACACCTACGGACAATGTAGAGTCACCAATTAACCTAACATGCACGTCTTTGGATGGTGGGAGGAAGCCAGAGTACCCGGAGAGAACCCACGCAGACACAGGGAGAACATACAAACTCCACACAGAAAGGGTCCTTCTAGGGAGGCGACAGTGCTAACCACTACACCACCGTGCCGCCCAGTTGTGTAACATTAATGAAAATATCATTTTACACTGTTTGATTGCTGTCCTATACTGACCACACCTATGGAGCACCAGACAGCCATGGGATGACTAATAAGCATCTTGAGCAGTAAAGGCTTGTTGTATTATTAAAAACAAAGGCTCTGCTATTTCAGAGCCAGCACTCAGGGGCACAGCATCACTGGGCCATAATGGACATAGACGACAGAGGTAAAGTGCTTTGACTAAGTGTTCCATCTGTCTCCCTGCATCTAACACATGTATAACTGTCTTTCCCAAAATAGAGATATAGAACAAACTGACATCGACAGAAGCTCCCAGAGTCTCATCTTTCCCTCTATGTACAGAAACAGACTTAGTACTGTAGAAGCTGAAATTAACAACTTCTGTTTGGAGGCATAAATCACTCTGGTGTTCTGGTTTACTGCTCAAATGAGATCGGATATGCGCTGCATTCAAAAGGTGTATTTAAAACTACATTTGGAGGGAAATGTGAAAGAATGAAAGGAAGTTATTCAAGAGTCAGCTTGTCAGCCTTTAACTGCGCTCCTGTGTGTTCTTAAAGCTTTGAGTTTTCACATCCAAAGACACAGAGTCTAAGCGCTAAACACTGCAATTACCAGTTTCAACTGGGAAATGTCAGCAGAAGCTTTGAAAAAACACTGTCTCTAACAAGAAAGAACGAACAAACAAACAAAATTATAGTTAGAACCAAAGGACTATATTGTACTGCATATTATGTTTTGTGATTTCAGCCACATTTTCAGGCTCTCGGGCTCATGACTTTTCAAAACTTAAATCTTTCTTCAAGTGCTGTTGTTAAGGCGCTATCAGCTGCTGTGAGCGGTTTAAAGCTTTTTGAAGTTAGTGTAGGCTCATTCCACGAAAAGTAATTTGTAAGTTATTGCTCTATCTGGCAGTAGTGATTCATCTCGCAGCACATTACATTTTTCCATTTCACCTCCAAAATGGACAATTGTATTGGTTCTTCCAATTGGAGTTGAAACTCCAAGGCAACCGTCTTCTCAGGCTATGTACAAATCTCACCTTCTTACAGTAGGATGAACATGCCCCTGGCCTTTCTGGGTGATTAAAGATTAAATTAAAATTAAAGTTTCATCCATGCAGTAGTACTACCACAGTGAATGTTAATGCAAGATGGATAAAAATTGTGATAATTGGACTTTTGGCTAAAAACAAAAATGTAGTGACTGTTTTGATGGTACTGGACTCGTCCAAGTGTCAATCTGTGTGTATCTGTTTGCTTTGCATTTCTATTAACAAATTTACCTGTTTACCTCTAGATGATTTATGAAGTTACCACTGCTGTGGCCCTTGTGTGGATTGTACATTACCCCTGTCTGGTTGGAGATACATGTATCAATCCTGATCCTGTTTAAAGAGATTTCATAAAATCAACAGCATGAAGTCAAGAGAAATCAGAGTGAGACAGTGTTAAAAAGCAGCAACGTTCAAGACAAAACTATGAGTTTCGCTGACTGTGCTGTCAAAGTGTTAACAAGCAGGGTCCCCTAAGTGCCTTGGGGCCCTGGGAAATTGCCTACTGTGCCGGCTCTGCACCTGGTAGCGAGCAGTTGTGCTACATGGCAGACATTTTGACATGTCATAGATATAGGAATTGAGTATTTTTGTCCACTGGTGGCTGGTATTACTAAGTGGAACATAAATAATAAAATTATTAACAATGTTAGTTCCAAAATGTCTGATGTGAAAAAGCCTTTTGCTCCATTTGTTCCTTAGGAATGTGTAACATTTTGAAGCTTGGAAGCAAACTGCCATTTCTCCTTTACAGTAAAACCAAAAGTCACCATTGTTATTATCCATCTAAACCAGCTGTTACTAGATAAATTCCCATTTCTGTCTGATATTCATATGATTTAAACAGAGAATTTGTTGGAGTTAGTAAATGTTGATGTTCACGTCGGTAAGAACTCGATGTGCTGTCGAAAATCCAACATATATCTGATGATGGCTAAACACACACACACACACACACACGCACGCACGCACTCCCTTTTCTCTGTCAGCAGCATTATCAGCACAGTGGATAAAAGACATTACAGCCATTGAAGGCATTCACATTTCAGTGTGTGAGTGTGGAGGAGAATGAAAGAGTGTGTGTGTGTGTGTGTGTGTGTGTGTGTGTGCGCATGAGGAAAAAGAGAGAGGAAGCAGTGTGCTTTTGTGTGTGAGAGGGAGAGAGGGTGAAATCATTCATTCCTGGCACTGAGGAAGGGACACTCAGCCCTCAGCCAGTGTGAGCACAGAGAAGGAGAGACTGTAAAGCACACACACACACACGTGGTTTTGCACAGGTCAACAGTGACCCCTGTGTCCAAATCATGGAACTGTACCTTCACAGTTACAGTCTATCTATCTATCTATCTATCTATCTATCTATCTATCTATCTTTTTTTGCATACTAATGAAGCTCTTATTACACATTTCTAATAGCACTCAGCAGGCCCAAGAGACATTCACAGGGAGTGAAGGGAGACGAGTTTCCTCAGCACATAAAGACATCAGTTTGTCCTCTGAGGAGAGCCTGATATTACATTTGATCTTCAACAGCAGTAGCGAAGAGTCATATTAGTCATATTTAGGTAACTTTAAAACAATTAAAACTGGATATTTTAGCAGCCACAAATAGAGAGTTTATATGAGCAAGAATGCAGCTTTGCAAAGAGGGTGTTTGTCTGATGCAATTCAAGCAACTATATCCATAAAAGAGGATGCAACAATGAAGTCTAAATACACAACATTATGTGATCTAACTCTTGCCATATGTGTCGATAAGTGCTATGATTTAGAGGGGCAGCAGCTCAGTTGGTGAAGCAGGCATCTATGAGCCCCACGGTCAGTGGGTCGACTCCTGGTTTCTCCTGGACGCATGTCGAGGTGTCCTTGGACAAGACACCAAAACCCTGTAGTAGCAGGTTTCCCCAACAGGATCAGTCATATCATTATTAAGACTGAAACCCTGAAAAATACACATTCCCCTCCAAACGAATAGGAATGGCATGGCCTGTTCATTTGTGTTTATTGTCCACTAAAAACATTTGGGTTTAAGATCAAAAGATGAATATGTAATATAAAGTTTAGAACCTAAGCTCTTTCATTTGATGGTATTTACACCTAGATATATTAAACAACACAGAACATGGCGCCTTTTGCATCAGGCAACCCAAATGTTGGTCTTTTTGGAATGAAGGACGCTTTCACCCCTGACCTAAAGAAAGAATTTGAGAACTCTTTGCAAGCAAAACAACCCATACAGCTGCCTACCACCTAAAAGACTTATTAGTTTATTAGTTTATAATATGCTGTGCATAATGCAGATGCTATTTATTATTTTATTTAGCTGCAGGGACCCTTTAAAAATCAGACCTGACTGTTAAATATGTTTGGCAATAACATTGAGAGCATGTTTAACATAAAACAACTTGTCTTAAGAAAAAGGTTAGTCATCTTAACTGGTTAGGCTACTGACTTCCAAATAGAGCGAAACCTGCATTAGCCAGGTCCAGATGCATACTGTTGGGGGTGCATTCATGAGAGAAATGTGTAGTATGTGTGTATTATATGTTTATTATCACACATCTGGTCAATGAATTCTTAAAGAAGTTTTGTGTTAAATTTAAAGTCCATTTTAGTCAGCCTTTCTTTACAAATCAAAAGAAGATGTCAGTTGCGCAGGGATGTCCAAACTTCTTCATATGACTCTATATGTGTCTCGCTGAGAGGCTCTGAGACTTTCTCTTTCAGAGAGGAAGCACCATGAAATATTCACATGATTGGCCTCACACTTATGAATTTAAATTTAATCATACAGAGGCCTCCTTATGCGTGTATGAGCCTCAACGTACGTGCACAACACCCTAAAGTGAATTTAGCTCACTTAGCAGTTAATCCACCACCGATAGCTCATAGTGTACCGTAAATCTCCATCCTGTGTAACTCCTCACTCTCTCTCTCACACACACACACACACACACAGTGCATCAGTGGTGTTCTCGTATTTGCACTCAATTAATTACTGAAACTTTAATTCCAGCCTCACTCCACTCTCTAAATTTATACAGATCCCCAACCGATGGCTTTGTTCACAGCAGAGGTCGAGTCTATAGTTAAATCCATCAGTGGAGTGAGACCAGTCATGTGAATATTTAATGGTTCCATTTCTATGGATAACTGCCTCTGACTGTGAGTCACCCTTTACTCACAGTCAGTGTATGTGTGTGTGTGTGTGTGTGCTTGTGCATGTCTTTATTTCATTGTGTGGACTAATTTGGTTTTGTGAGGACATTTTAGCTTGAGATTCAAGACCATGTTTGGGGATAAGACTTGGGGATAAGAGTTAGAATTTTGGTTAGGGTTAGGCATTTAGTTGTGACTGTTAGGGTTAGAGTAAGGGGATGCATTATGTCAATGAGTGTCGTCATAAGTATAGCAAGATAAGTGATTTCTTAATGAAGGACTGAGCAGAAGCAGAAAGTGTTGAGAAGGAGATATAAGAGAGGCCAATTAACGTGCACATTTTCATGTAGTGATAGAAATCCCTGAGGATTACAGCAGAGTAAACCAAACTAAGTGGGCTGAAGTAAGTGTTATAAATTCAGAACCTAACTCATCTGGATGATGTATTTTTAGATTGTTGGACAACAACATCTAAACATGTATTTGGGGGGATTAGCAAAAAGATGTATTGAGGATTAGTGTCATATCCATCTTTTTTTCTGCATTATAATGTGTTGTGTATTTAAATCACCCAGCTTTATGTCCAGCTGAAAGATACCAACATCTCTGGCATTATGACCTGTTGGATGTCTCAAAATCACCTTAGGTTGAACGACACCAAAGTGGAAGTTTTATTTGGCCCTCCTAATTTGACCAGACATATTTAAAGGAATCTTGGGAACCGAAACAGTAACATCAGACATTTAGCGTGGGATTTGGGTATTATCAAAGACTGCTTTAAAATCAAGACTTAAAGCACATCTGTGCAGGAGAGCATTCTTGTAACACACTGTAACATTTCTGTTAAGTCCTATAATTGATCATTAATAAATATGAATATGTATTTTGTATATGTGGGCATGTGTAGATTTCTGTGTTTATATAACTATATTTTTGTATGTTTATTTATTATTAATCTTTTTACTGCATGTCTTTTAACTGTGCTTTGTTAACCTTGTGCTTTTAATAAGTACTACACAAATACAGTTGTATTATTATCATCATAAGTTGTAGTGGTAGTAGCTGAAACTAAACTACACTAGGAAAAAATCTGGCTTTAGTGGCAAATCATTACAAGAAGTTTAGCTACAGTTTGTTCACTTGGTCTGTCAGTTGAGCAGGAGATTAATGGATTTCTAGAGACGTGTTTGTCATGCTCTTTTTAGAATAAACCACAAGTTCATCCTTTTATGACATCTTACAATAAAATACTTTAAGTCACATTTTAATGTCAAAATAACTGGTTGGGTGACATGGTTGTGCTTTTTCAAAAGAACGAAGAGAAAATGTGTTTGTGCCTGTCTTGTAATAGATTTTTTTTTTATTAATGTTCTTTCAAACAAAAATGTTGAAAACCACTTCAGTACAAGTGGTGAAAATTGATGAAGTGCTTAATTGGAACAAATCAATAAGCCCAATAAAGAGCCATTATAGAGCACAGTGATAGGCTTCTGTACTAATGCAGTTTAATTAATACATTTCAAGGTTGTCCTCATAAGCTTGAAATGGGTTTTCTTGCATGTTGTAAGCAAGTGTATCAATGTGTTCCATTTATATGCACCCCATTAGTGTGCACCCACCAAGCAATTAATCATTTTTGATCATAAAGACGATATTTGTTTTGAGGTTCTATGAAGAGTCCAAAATAACATTTGGTGATGTTTTAGAATACACATGAAAACATGATGCAGCCCTAGTCGATATCGATAATTGTCACAACATAAAATTAAATGATAAATAGAATTGACAGAAAACTAAACATTTCATAAATAAATCTTACTAAAGTCTTAATCGGTGCCTTTTTTTGTCATCATAGGACCTAACAATGACAGCTTTTTCTCAGATTTTTACCTGATATGACAGTTAGGAGAAAGGTGTTAGTTTCCACAAGTTACAAGCACAGTTTGCGCAGCAGCTGTCAGTGTTTTATTGTTTACATTTCCTATTGCGATGAGTGTGTATATCATTTATATCGTGAAGCCCTAATGCTGAGAGATTGTTAGTTCCCTCTGTGACCATCATGCCTCACTTACCTTGTGTTTGTATGTGCCACCCACTACACAAGCTCTATCTGTTGTCCAGCCTGTAAATGAGTCTTTGACACTGTTTACGGTTGGTTTTAAAATGTATCTTCACACCTGTCCATATCATCTCCATGACACCATAAGCACCTGGGCCTAGCTTATAAACCCAGGCTCTGCTACGTATCCTCTCTCACTCGCCCTGCAGGCAAACACTCATGTGATGTGGTGGGGCTGGTTTTCCTCTGTTCCATACACACATACATTTTCCCTCCATGCTCTTGCCCTGACAACTTTTGTACGCATCCATGTGCCTTTTGAAATTTTGTTATGTATTGAATTTAGTTACTTTTTTATTTTTCAATAAATTGCCTTATTGAATTTCTGAGGCTATGTATCTCCCACTTTGTCATGGCCTTAAGAGCCAGGTTGTGACAGTGCACAATTTATCTTCCTTTTTATCACACAAATGCTCCTTTCAAACCTTTTTCTTAAAAAACAGGTTCAACTCACATTTATTTTTCATTGTCAACTATTATGTGGGCATGTTCCAAGGTTGTAAAAGGCACAGTGGTGAAATGTGTATGTATCAGAGCTGCTACTTTCTGTGGCTTTCACCAATGAAAGACGCTTCCTGTCGAACTTCAAAGCATTTTCCTTCCTTCTTTGTTTCCAGGAATTTATTCTAGGGCAACAAATGACCATGAATTTTTAAATGCACCTCAAATTGCCCCCATAAGTTCTAACACCTCTACATTAATGCTGTTTTACTCCAATAAATATGTGACAGTGCTGTTGTCTGACTTCATTCAAGGGCGTGTGATTTTTACTTTGCAGGTAAATGGAAGGCCCATTAAATTTGCATGAAGAAAAAGTGTTGTTCTGCAGTTGTGTGTGTGTGTGTGTGTGTGTGATGCAGTTGGGTGAATAATATATGCTAGTTTAGTCGTTGGCTGTAGAAAGATGTAGTAACATTCATGGGTATGTTTTGATGTTATTAGTAACGGATACATCTTCTCCTACTGTTTTGTTAATTTTTGATTTAGCTTTTGTCCTTTTATCTTTGCTTAGCTCACCCTGTGCTTACCTGAATAGGTAGTTCTCAGTTAGGTGAGGCTGAGAAAGTAAAATATCATGCAGTAAGGACGAGGAGAAGGTGGTAGTTTGCCGAGAGGCTGCAGCTTTTATAAATGTTTGTTGTTCTTTTTCTTTTAGTTGTAGTTTTTGGTTACTCTTCCCTGGAGTTTTTCTTGGCTTTGTTCAATTAACATTTTTCATAATAAAAGCCATTTTTTGCACTTACTCTTACTGAGCTGCTTCTTCAACATTTTCCAAATTTTATTAGTGCCAAGAAACATCATACCCCACTTTACATGGTCGGCAGTGCAACACAACACTTTATGGTTTGCTATTTGGTTTGAGCTTAAGTTAACGTTTGTTAGGTTTAAAGAAGTAGTGATGTTGGTTGGACTTAGAATAAATCTCCAGTACATTAATATAAGTCAATATAATGTCCTGTGAAGTAATGGAAACATGACAGTATGTGTTTGTGTTCCTCGGGGAGAAGAGGAGCAGAAGGCAGTTTGTGTCTGGGAAACGGGAACACACACATAGTGAGTTGTTATTGCTCTTCTATACCATTCTCCAGGTATTTTGTAACCTTTGCTCCACCTTGGCCTACACACAACAAGGAAAATGGCAGAGCAAACAGATAGAAGACAGAGAGAGTGACAGCTAGAAGAGAGAGAGAAGGAGAGGAGAGAAAAGAAAATGACAAAAACAGATTGCTGGAGAGGGAGCTTTGACTCTGTGTGCTCTTAGCTTAAAAGAATCACAGGGCTTAGCAGATGCTGGAAAACCCACAGCACAGATCAGTAAAGCAGGTAGCATAAAACATGTGCTGTTGGTATGAAAACCCTGCTGTCTGCCTGCTTCACAAGTTAAGAGTAAGGAAGCCACTTTATTACTGATATTATTGTTAGCATGCATGAACTTCTGCTGTTTTACAAAATACATACTGTTTGGATGATCTTATGTGTAACTTGTGAGTTTCACACTGGTGATCTAGACTTGTGATTATACTGTATTTTCTATTATTAATCTGTTCTCTTGTGTGTGTTGAATCTCACCATCAGAAATCTGTCTACAAGAACACAACACATCAAGCAGTTAAATGGTTATTGACGGACTATACTGTTCTGTACTGATGACTGTATACTCTGTGTACTGATGACTGCATACTCTGTGTACTGATGACTGGATACTCTGTGTACTGATGACTGCATACTCTGTGTACTGATGACTGCATACTCTGTGTACTGATGACTGCATACTCTGTGTACTGATGACTATATACTCTAATGACTGAGCTTAAAACGAGTCTGCTATTGTCATAGAGTTGACAGGAAATCATGAGGATAGCGATGCACATAAGTACAGTCCACGTCACATTCAAGGTTATTACAGCACAAGTAATGCGTAAAGTTGTGTATGAGGGTTTTTTTAATATTATATTATTATTAACTGGCAGCTTTCAAACCACTGCAGCAAGGGATGAACAGTTCTGAAGTGAATTAAATGAAAGGAAATATTAGAAAGCAGCAACACAAAGCCATGCTGGTTATCTAATTTCATTATTAAACACAAAGGAAAAGAAAACTAGGACATTTAAAAATAAAAACAAATGAATCAGGTTGGTGTTTTTCTTTTATAGTCAGCAAAAGTCAGTTTCTTCATCCATTGCAACTCCCTGAAAACTGCCTTTAATGGACAAAACTACATATTATTCCATGAAATGACTTGACTGCTTGACAACCCACAAATACTTTAATTTGTTATAGAATTAAATTACTAAATTTCAGTTGTCTGCCTTATACTTATATTCTCTTATGTATTTTTGGAGAGACAAGTAAACAAGTAAAGAGGAAAAAACACACCAATTTATTCCAATCCAGGGAGATGTTGTAAATAGTGTTTTTTTATTCCCCATATCCTGATGGGGTCTTTGCTTCACTTCCATTAGAGCCTCCAGCTGTGAAAATTAACATGAAACTGAAAATGCTGCTGTTTACTTCAAGCTATAAACACGAGAAAGCAAACCCAGTAAACTAGGACCTTTTTGAAAAGCCAAAAATAATAGTGATCGACAATCAACAAACAAGCTACAAAACATTATTCATTGAAGAATGCAACAGAAAATGTTGCTTTATTAAGTCTTTTTATTAAGTTTTTATGTGAAAAGTATTTACAAAGACTAACTTAAAAAAAATTTACTAAAAAAAATATGTAAAGTTGCAGTCAAAATTCTTCAGTCCCAAACACATTAAATATTGTTTGATGATTTTTTATATAGACGTATATAGACAAAGATTCAGCTGTATGGAGGAACGTTATTTCATGCTTGCTACGCCAACAAGTTCAACAGCTACTTGTAGGAAATGTTGGGGTGGTGGCAGCTTTGTAAACTACAACACAACAAACTTATCAAGCACCTCTGAGACTATATGACTGAACAGTTAACTTTGGCGGATGAACTGCAAAGATGTGAGAAACTTACTTAACTTATTTTCAATTTCAGCTGCTATTTTATAAACTGTTTTCACTTAAACTCCAAACAGTTCTGGGAGAATCAGGTCCAGAAAGTAATGGGAATTTAGTTTTGTCCGAGTCAGATGTGTTCTTTAGAATCAGGATTGGAAAAAGTCGTATTGGTGAATCCCTATTTATGGGGGTTGACTAATATTGTTTATAGAACTTTGGTACTTTTAATAAAATCTACTTTCTTAAAAGCACCCATTTGTCTCATTAAAATGTCTTTGACTTTAGTGGATTAGGTTTTGATCAAATTTTATTCACTAGAATGTGTTGTAGCATAGAGGTTGAATAATTCTGATTGCAACTGTACATTGCCCAGTGATTAGATACTTTATCAGATACTTCATACCAGGGTCAGGTCTTTCTTTAAAAAACAGAGACCTGACTCAATAAGGACCCAAGCACAGCCAGAGCCAACCCGCAAAAGGCCCAAAAACAATTGAACCCGATCAAAAGTACAGCTGACCTGAATAGAATGGAGAACGAGCACAAACACCTGAAGCACTGATACAGGGATGTGTCAGTTGGTTTTACCGGTCCTGTGTCCTGGGTCAGGTCTCGGTTACCTCTAATTCCCAGTTGGAAGTTAAACACCTACAACATCCTCATTTTGTAGACTGGCATGAGACATGCAGTAGGTTTGCTGCAGTAGTTGTCAAATTACAGCGATGAGCCTGGGAGATCCTTGTCTTCACTGTCTTTTCACACAGATGCAAGAAGGCAACGAGGGAGGTGTCATGGACGACAACAGCTAATAACGACCAATCAAGCAGAATCCGCTGACAGCTCACAGAGTGACAATTGCAAAACTTGGGGCTGCTCTCTGTTCTTGGTTAGTGGAGAAGTTTCTATCTCTGTCTCCTCTTTGGTGGATTTCTTGATGAACTGTGTGATTTAGTTGTGCAAATGAAGTCTCTTCACTCTGTGGGTTTTTCGCTTTAACTTACTGTTTTGTAAAGCAGGTTGAGATATTTTGTCTTCATTGATTTGTGTCACAGTGACACAGTGACTGCAGCAGCATCTCTTCTCTCAGCTCTCTTGAAGAAAAAGTATCTCCTGGCACAGAGACTTCATGTACTGCAGATGCTTCAGTTCAGAGGCCTGACATACATTTTGTCATTTCAGCTTTTGGTGGGTTTTGTTTGTCTGAAAGTTTCCCTCCTTTTCCTGCACTCCTTCCTGTTTCTGACAAGTTCTTCCTTCTTTTCTTCACTCTCATTGTTAATATTTGCCATACTGCTCCTGAATCCCTCGTTCCTCGTCTTCATATTTCAGTCTCACATGTGTATTTTCACTGCATCCTCCCATCATCTTTGTCTGCCTGCCAAAAATGTCCAAGCTTTATTTTATCTGTCTGGCCCTGCTTTATAGCCTCATAACGGCACACACACAAACACATGCACACACAGACGCACGCCGTGACCTCAGAAACACACACGCTATAGATGTCTCACAGACAGTCATAAAGCCAGCCAATTAAAACTGTTATGCCACTCAATAGTGTGTGTGTGTGTGTGTGTGTGTGTGTGTGTGTGTGTGTGTGTGTGTGTGTGTGTGTGTGTGTGTGTGTGACTAACTTTAAATTGCTAAATGACACCAGTAAGGCTCAGTTTTTCTTGTTATCTCCCAGATACAGTACATAGCAGTATGAGCGAGCGCTCCTCTGATTCACTGATTCATGTGCATTTTCCAGAAAGATTTATTTAAAACTCCAACGTACACAGAGCTACATCATAATAACTGGTTTTATTAGATTCTTGCTCCCAGAAAATGTGTTAGTTTGTCAAACTGGAAGTATTGTGGCAAAGTAGTCCAGCTACATCAAACCAGCAGAAAAACATAAATGTCAGAAGATGAAATTAAACTTTAATCATCCTCTCAGTAAAAAAAATGAAATTCAAAAGATATTTCTCTCCTCTAAGATTGTTGTGGGGAATACTTTCTCTATAATGGTGTGAATGGAACTGCATGGTAAGTGTAAATCAAATACTTCCTTCAGATGTGGGCTGTGCTGAACCTTCTGAGCTACACGCTACCTCTTGAGTTAGACTCTGTTGATCTGATTGTTACATCACTTACTGTTTCCAAAGTCAACATGGACAGGAAGTAAAAATAAAAAAGTGAAATGAAAATTCAATTATCCCTGCTAGAGAACAGCTACTAAAAGGACTTTGTTTTGTAGATGCTTTCACACATTTACTGCATGGTGCAGCTGAGCAGTTAACATCCAATCATGCTCCGTGGGGTGAATAAAATGCTGAACAGGCCCAAATGATTCTGATTTGGGATCAAGATGGCAGGAGAAAAAGATCTAAGTGAACATGAAAGAGGGCTCATTGTGGGAGCACAGATGACAGGAGCTTCAGTCACAAAGACTGATCAACTGCCCGGTGTTTCAGCAGTGACAAGTGATGTGGGAAAAACATCAGCGTGGTTGCAAATTGTCGTCAACAGTGCACATTTGATGAGCGTGATACTTATGCATTAGTTTGATATGTAAACAGAAAATCAGAAGAGCAACTCTTCCCCAGGTGACTAAGAATGTCAGTGCAGGACGTGATCAGACTGTGGATGTTATTGTAGGATTGCAGTGCATAAACCCCTCATTACAAAAATTAGTGGAGCAAAAACCATATGCAATGCTCTACAGAGATGTGGAAAAAAAGTGATACGGTCAGATGAGACATCATTAACAATATGTTTGACAAGTGGATGATTGGCTGGATGGAGTACAGTCAGGGGATCCGGTGGCTATGTTTTGCTGTGGGGGGCATTTTGCTGGCATGGATTGGGTCCATCTATGCCTTTAGAGGGAAGAGTCACTGCAAACCAATCCAAAGTGGTTCAGAGTGATCACCTTTATCCCGTGATGAAACATTTGAAACTCCTATCCTGATGGGAATGGTCTCTTCCAGGACGACAATGCCACCATCCATAGGGCACGTGAATGTGAATCGTACAGCATGCTATGACCTTCACCAGATGTCAGCCCAGTTGAACACCTAATGGAGATTTTGGACTAACTTGTTAGACAGCGCTCTGCAACTACACCTTTTGGAAGAATGGTGCTCCATCCCTCTCCAAAGACTTGTAGAATCAAGGGCGAGGCGCACTGAAGCGTTCTGGGAGCATGTGATGACCCAGCATCTTACTAAGATACCTATGTTGGTTTTCCTTTAATAAGTTACCTGTCCATGTTACTAATGAAACTGATATTTATGTTTATCTATTGATCAGTATTTTTTATATTTTTGTATATTTCAATATACCCATCAGTAGAACAAATATTGGTTAAATGAGCAAATGGCAGTACATAAATATATGGTAATGCTGCCAATGCAAATAATCCCAAAAATACTCAGAACAGCTACATTCTTTATAAATAAGACATATTTATAGGTTACAAACATAAGACACTAACTAACAGGGATTTTGACACTTTTGACTCTTTGCAGACAAAGTGTTGGTGTAGAATGTTCTGTGATTATTTTAACAATGTCATATTAATTAATGGAAAGACTGTTTGTTATATACTGTAAATACTCTGTATGGTGTATATACAGTAAACCCATATAAGCATGGAAGCATTATGAGTATATTTGGGCTACCAAATTACTAAATCATTCCACTGAATGAAAGAAGAGGAAAGTCACCAATCTGGCAACATCACTCACTAATGTAGTTGCATTATTAGTTTGTCTTTTTGCATGGCCCTGTGCCAGATAACATGTAGTGCACCAACAATAAAAATGGATTTCTAATCAAAGTCACAAACCAGTTGGAGACAAGAGGTTGGAACGGAGAGTGAGATAAATGAAGCAGCCGAAAATCAAAACAAACAGTGCAGGTGGTCAGAAAAAATAAGAAAGAAAGACATTAACCAAGCAACATGAGCAGAGGGAATAACCAGAAAAATGGGCAGATGATTTTTTATTTGTCCTTCATGGACCCAGTCCTTTGTGTTTAATATGCAACCTGCGATATGTCCTCCAGATTCAAATGAAGTAACATCTAGCACCGTTTCCAAATGGCAATGTGCCACATTTGGTCATTATAGTTAATTTGCAAAGCTGTAAATAGTCTGATTCAGTTTGAAATGATGTCTGACAATGACTCCATGCTCAAGTGAAACAAAATTTTCTCAGCCAATTTTCAAAAGTGCCTCTGGCATTGTACAAAATTAGATTTTGGGCTATAAGTATGATGTGTGCTCACAACATCATTTGTTGCAGTGCAAGCAGGTGGGAGCTGCTTTACCTCACAAATGGTGTTTGTGGTGGATGAAAATAAAGAACTCTACACCTTTAATGCAATAAAATATTGTAGTGTAACCAGCATTGTCAGCTGTCTGCCAGCTACACCTAACTTTTCTGTAACAATCGTCCTAAATTTGTTGTTTGCTACAGATCTAATTGCCTTTTACAAGCATATTGCAGCCATTGCACAAGCAAAACAGAATTACTCTGTCAATGCAGTGTTAAAGGTGCTGCCATACTGGCCTACTATTGAATTAAGGACTTAGAAACACAACTGGGTGTGCATGCATGTCCTTTCAATGAAGCATTGTGCCTTCTGGAAGCAGACGTCCACTTGCAAAAGGCAGTTCAAGGTGAATGTAGATCGAACGCCACCAGTCACCTACACACAGCACCTGTGATGAAGGGGGGATGTGACACCATTTCTTCCCAGCGAGAAGAGCAGTTTTCAAACACCTAACTGGTTGACTTTTTTCACTTGATTCTTTCACGTGAGCCTCACTCTGATGTCAATCCACAGACATTCTGAGAACCAAGAAGAAGTCAAGGTCTAAGTTGGACACTCTAACATGGGCTTATGCTGACACTCAGTCTGCTGGAAATCACAAAACCCATATCAGAGGCAGAGAGAAACTTTTCCACCTTAAAGAGGATAAAAACTTTCACGCTGTCTTTATGAACCGGACCTGCTCTCCGCTGAAAACCAGCTGATTCAGCATCGACAGGACTACCAACGGTGAAGATTGTGAAAGGTTTGCTCAGAGGAGGAACTGCAGTATCTCTTTTCTATTTGTGTGAGCTTTAGTGTTGCTGAGGGAAGGCATGCCTTTGAACTGATAGTACTGGTTAGTCTTTACGATCCTATCTGATGTTTTTTTATAAGTAACAAGCCTGATGTGGTTTTGTCCCTAGTTGTGTTGGTTTTGAATGTTTCTTTGCCTCTTTCTTTCGCTCACCTTCCTATTTGACTGGCTGTTATATGACTAAGTGCCATGTGACCTATGTGCATACACTGATGATGTGGTGGAGGTCAGTAACTGTATACTGAGGAAAAGCAACACAAACATCCAGTGAAATGAAAAGTGTGTGATTCATTGTGTCAGTGTTCTGTACATCTTCTGTATTTGTGTTAATTTGTTCTCTGTCAACCCTCTCAGATATTTACGGCATCATTATCCTGCATCTGGATTTCTCAGGAGTCTCGTATAATATCATGAATACAGGATGTATGCATGATCAATAGAGTGAGGAATACAAGCGGTAAAATAATCCACTGTTCACAAAATGTGTGAAGCAAGAGACAGGATGAATTCAGATATGTGGAGACAGTTTTTGAAATCATATCTTGTGATTGTTTTATCTATTTTTGTTCTCTACATTCTTTATGTGACATTAAGTGTGTGTGATGTTTTTACAAAGCATTTCCATCATTTGTTTGGTAATTTGGGACATACTTGTTGTTTTCAACTCTAATGATATACTGAAAACAATATTTGAAACAGATTTCTGGAATAGCATGGCTCTTCAGTGTGGAGTGGTCTTCATGCCTTGCACATGACGAAGATCACACTCTCACCACATTTCCACCTTCATGCTTCACTGATAGTGTTCAGCAGGCATCTATGATCTTTTCATCAGCTTTGTGTCTGAGCTCTTGGATCCAAATACCTCAAACTTGAACTTACCAGTCCACAACATTTGGTTTCAGTTTGTGCATCTTGGTCCACTGCAACATTTTCTTCTTATTTGCCAACATTAGGAGGGTTTTTATTGGCATTTCTGCCACAGAGGTCAGCTGCCCTGAGTCTCCTACACACCAGTGTCTGTGCACACTGGTTTCTCTCTTGTTTTCTTCAGCGATGCAGTCAGTTCAGGAGCAGTGGGGCATCTGTTTCTCAAGGGGGATAGTTGTAAGTAATTGTCTTCTTGGACAGATGAGCACTCGTGCCTTCCACTGTGTCCTCTGTCCTGATTGGTGTACACCTTATAAACACCTTTAATTTCTTTATATCTATATAAGTATAGACTGACAAGTTTCTAAGGAAAGCTGTTTTTGTTTGGTAATATTTCGTTCATATTTACACTGGAAGTGACAGGTCACTCTCCCTGTGGAAGAAGAGCCAAATATAAACTCAACTAATTTTAAGATGTTTACACCTAGAAGGGCATGCATGATCAATTTAAGATCATCCACACTCGAGTTTGACAGCTGTACAAGTTCACTGAGCTGTTCCCAGATCTGAACATACACTAACAGAACTCACTGTTAACTCACTGTTAATTTTCATGAACGATAAGCTGTAAATACATTGATACTGAACATATTGATAAAATGTTTTCTTTCTTCCAAAATATAAAATCTTGGCACTAAACAGGAAAGCAAGGTAATATTAAGCAAGAAGTCTGAAGAAAATGGAAAACAAATACCAGTGAGGTAGAAATTTTATATTCCCTTCACAACATAATGTTATCAAAACATCTTGCTGAATATGAGAAAAGACAAACAATAGTGTGAGATTCTTATACCTGATTGTGGCGTCCACTGTGCGTGTCACAATAATTATTCAAAAATAACATGCCAATCATAAATGGATGCTTAAAGTTCCATATAGATAATCAAAAACTGTTTGTACAGCGATATTTTAATTATTTTTGAGGTGTATTTATTTAATCTTATCCACAGCCAGTGGGAAAAAATCATTCCTTCTCATTTTTTATTTCAGTTTTATGTTAGAAGACTGAACAGTCTCCTTCCATCCAGCCGATGTAATTGAGATCCAACTACTGGCATGATGAATGGATGGGATTCTGGACGCCTACACACTCCAGTGTGCTTGATCTTTCAACAGTGAACAAGAAAGAGACTCACAGCTTCCTGGCACTGTGAACACTCAACCCAGTAGTTTCAAGAAAATATAGGGAGAGACGCTTTCTTTAACAAGGTAGTGAAAGACATGCACACACACACACACACACACAGATCCTTGCCGATGAACAAGCCAAAGGCAAGCATGAGAGGATTTTGTAGAAGTGGTTTATTTAACAAAACTTTGTTCTTGGAACACAGTGGGAGTAAAGTATGGTGGACATGTTAGACTTTGAATATAACGTACAGTAGCAGATGTTTTATCTGCTGCTTTATAGTTATTTTGACATTTGAATGCAGCTGAAAATCAGTTTGACTTTAATGTAGCTACCAGAGAAATCCACTTTGGAGGCTTTGTTATTTGTGAAGAATGTGAGTGCAGTAATTTTATCCACACTAGCACCAACATCAGGCTGTAGGGGTGACGATGTTGGATCCACCACTTTGGTGTGAAATTTGGCACAGATAATCCTGAAGGTGATGTGAAGCATCAACAGGATGAATTCTAATCACTTTAAGAGATCCCCTGACATTTCCTCTAGTGCTCTGAGCAGGTATAGATTTTCAGCTGTCCTGTGAAATATCTCAACACGATTGGCATCAGATTTTTGAATGAATCATCTCATTCACAGTTGATGACTGTGGTGGTCAACTGACTTTTCCTATAGCACCACCATGCAGTTGAAATTTGTACTTTTGACTCAAATGCCTCAACTCCAATATGTCAAAGTTTGCCAAGGAATGTGGTTTCACAACTTCATGCTCCACAAAAAAGACCCATTTGGTTCAGCTAGAGTTTGAGAGCGACTTGACCCAAAATGCACAACTAAGTGAAATCATACCATTCTTAGGAGGTTCAGCAAAAGTGAGCCATATGTTAAATTGACTTTGTGACGTCAGCCTCAGCTTTCATGATGCTAATTGTTAAATGTTTTTTTGTCTATTCAGTAAGAGTGGAGTGTAGCCTATTTCAAATGATGCTCTAATGACACACTGCACAGTGCAGTTTGTGTGTGAGAGAGAGACTGTGAGAGAGGATGTGTTTATACCCTTATGCCCCCTGATATGATTTGTTCTGACCAGTAAAGCTTCACACATCCACTAACAATCCTGTAAACTCATAGACTTATTATCATTTAACCCTGCATTGACGGGAATGAGTATGTAACATACAACTAGTAAAGGTATTCCTAGAGCATTTTCACCAAAGAATGTTTTTGAATACTTTTACTGATACTGAATGTACTAACTATGTATATAAACAGGAAAGAATACTTTGACTGTATAGAGATTGAAATAGGAAAATGTAGTATTTTTTGTATTTAGCATTTTGAGGATTCCAAATGTATGAAATAAGCAGCACATTTACAGTTGTTTGATGAGATGCTAAAATCAATCCTGGTACATCTACATGAAATATGAATCCTACAACCTGCTGACACACTTACTCACACAAACTATCTCTCCTGTTTATTGATCCAGTAAATTTACTCCCCCTATAAACCACAAAGGTCAATATCCTATTTGATTATGAAAAGCTATTGAGCATACATATCACATTTATATGTGGTATTTTATACATGTGCTGCTGAAAATATTCAGTAAAGGCACATTTCACTCAAATGATGCTTGTTCTGGCATTTTTCTGTTTCTTTAAACTGAACTAAACTGTTCATAACTTGCTTAATCTAAGTTTGTATGTGAACAACTAACAACTCTTCCCCGAAGGCAGAGGAAGCAGATTGGAGGCGGTGTCCTTTCAGAGGCTTGTTGTGCTGCTGCTTTGTTGACAGTGAGCCGGGATTCTGCACGTTCTCATGAAATAAATTAGTTTGAGATTTTACGCCAGAGTGAGCTTTGTTGTGTAGCAGCTCAAGCATTTCAAAAAGAGCCAAAGTCTATTGCCTCAGTGTGCGCAACCCTGGACTTTATATGCCGAAATCTAGGCTGAAGTTAGGCCAAGCAGACTTTTTTTTTTTTTCAGATTCACTAATGATGTCTGGTTTCTTTTTTGGTTTCATGGGCCTGATGCTAATGAACCCTATGAAAGTCCACACATCTAATTCTGGCTTTATCCTTTTTTGTACCTTCTAAAAAATTGGGCCTTGGTTTCTGTGCATATCCATGTTCACTTTTCTTTTATTCTCCATGTCTAGAACTGTGTAGCGTTTTTCAGCAGCAGTCTTCAGTTCTTCCTCTTCTCCTCTCTTCCCGGTGTCTTTTTTAAGTGAGTTTTTGTTCTGATTATTAGAAAACCCCTTTTGCAATTATGTCAGCGCAGATGTAAATTACTCTGCTGCTTCAGTATCATGAGTGTTCCACATTCAGACCGTGGATGAATTAAGAAAAACAGAATAAAATGACTTATTTCTGTTGCTGCTGAAAAACACTGTGCAAAGGCTGACACACGATGACACTGTGAAAATGTTAAACTGTGCCAGCAACTGGCAGAGTCAAGTTGGATTTAGCTAGAATACATTTAATGACATGCTTGCTCCACTGATCTCCCTGATCTCTCTTTCCACCTTGTGTATTTTTTTCGATTTTGTCTAATATTTCAAATCTCCCTACAGAGCTCCTGCATGTATTGCACGTACAGTATGGCAGTTATTCTGATTAGTGAAATGTATCAAAATTAAAGAGAGTAAATGATCTTATGTGGCAAATAACAGTTTTTGTGTTGGGAATATGGGGAACAGAAGTAGGTTTATATTATAAACAGATACTCTTTTAAATATTTAGAAAATAAGGTTTAAGTCTGGTACATGTAAATCAATAATAGTGAGTGTGCACAGAATTCTGACTCAAACAAGCACCCATTTCAAGAAGGAAATCCAGGTGGCACGGCAGATTGCGGCTGTGAACAAGTTCAGATTCAGCAGAAGGGAAATATAATTGTTGTTTTCAGAATAATTTTACCTTTAGGTGACCAATCACACTTTGATCTTTGGATCATATATGAACATGCTGCTTTCATAAATACGCACTTCTCTCTCCAAACCAGATCCTTTCTATACTCGTCTAACAACCCAGCTCTGCATGTTAACGACTCAAGTCCTCCCTAAGCGGCCTTACTCAGGACCACTCAGTTGATGCTGTACATGTTCTACACATGGACACTGATAATATCTCTCAGCAACACAGCAGCTCAATACGATAAACTCATTTCCTCAAGTCGGCCTCTTTGTGTTCAGTTTTGCAAACAACAAATTCATATTTGATTTAGCCTCAGCCTGTCACCATTTGCTCTATCATTTTTGTAGTCTTGCCAAATAATATAATTTAGGCTCAAAATGCACTGTTATACAGGAGGGAATCTGATCTATCTCTGATTTAGGCAGTTGTACTCTTCATAGTCACAGGTAGCACAGTATTTTTGATGTTATCCTTCTTTTTGGCTGTACATGATTGTGCAGCACACTCAGCTTGATGGCCAGCCGCCTGTCAAACCTCTTCACCTCATCCTCCATCTTTCCGTTGTTCAGGCAGCCGGCCCGGTAAAGGAGCTGCAAGTGAAGCAGTCTCTTCTTGAGAATGACCATCTTCTTCTGTACAGTCTTCACAGCCTTTATTAGACACTCCCTGGTGTCCTTCAGGGTCTTCATTCTCAGCCTCTTTCCCTTTGTCCTCTCTACCTTTCAGACCCACAGCTCTTCACTCTCAGTCATCTCAAAAAACCTACCACCATTTTCCCCCAGTCTCTAAAATCTAATGGACATCAACTACATCCTAATCATTATATTTATCTTTTTAATCCAACCTTGTTAATAATTTCCTTTCATGCTGGTCACTATACAGCTACACTACACAGACGTTTGTTTATTTTTATTATTTTTATCTGATGTTTTGCTGATCTCTATAGAGTGTCTGCTTGTATACCTGCACATATATTAATGTAACTCAGTTGCCATTGTCACTGAAACAGAAGTGTTTATGTCCATTTTGGATAATGTAGGATGCAGTGTTGCTGAACTGTGTTGCATTATAATGACTGGTGTTCTGTAGTAGAAACAAATCAGTACAATACCACCACATACCAGAGGTAGTGAGTAACTAATTACATTTACTCAAGTACTGTGCTTAAGAACAGTTTTCGACTAAATCTGGACCAGACTTTTACAACTGTGTTCTCAACAGAATCAAAGACTGTTTAAAATACTCTGTTTTCTTAGTGGAGTACTTTTACTTTTGTACTTTAAGTAACATTTAGAGCTTATACTTAGCACTTTTACTTAAGTAGAATCACAAACTACATCCCCCCATGCCATTAGAGAGTTGAATGAACAATTTCAATAAAAACTAAACATTATCACCTTCACAAATGTAGGGTCTATTCCTGTATATATTGCTTTACATACCTACAGTGATTGATTGTACAGTATACAATAGACTTATCATTAAAAGATCACTACTGTTTTCTGTATTTAGATAACATGGTCCTAGTTTTCAGTGTTAGTTTGTTTTTTTTAGTTCTGATTTTATTTCTTTAAGTTTTTATTATTTTATTTTTTATATTTTTTCTTACCTTACTTTCTATTTTATTCTGTCTTGTACATAGCATCATTATCAGCAGCAGTGAGTCATGGAGCTCTACCACCACCCAGTGGATATGCAGCAAGTTGTAATAGCAAGTGATTCAGCATCAAATGGATATATTATTTTCTATTCATTCAATTCTATTTGAAAGTCGGTGAACATGGAAATTAGCCCCACATACACACAGGAGCAGAATGAGTGAGCATACACAATTAAACCGTTTTCTTCCTTCTTACACCTTTGATTGTCTTTTGTATTGTCTGGATGTTGGCTTCTGTGGCATTTCGTTATAAAAATAGTCTAGTGTGACAGTGTAGTGCAGAGGACGGCAGACAGACTGTCAAATATCTGTGCGGTGAAAGCTCTGAAGCTGATGAGTATTCAGGGGAAGACACCAACACGTCTGCAGGCAATCACAGCACCGAGATAGAGTTTGTAAGGGTGTCATTGATTAGCAGGCTGTAACAAAGGAAGCAGAGTGGTAAAGGCTCTTGTTAAGGGAAACCAGAACTGAAATGCCTACACTGACAATCACAATAAATAGTTTTTTTTTCTTTTTGTCGTTGCCTCACAGTTCCTCAATTTTTACCGCTTACACCTGGCTACAATTGACAATCTTTTGTTCTCATGTTTACAGCACAAATTCATCATTGGATGAAGCACTTATCGTTACCACATAGCAATGTGTGAGGCATCATTAAGGTATCAACATGGGGCCGGAGCAGCCGCCATCAGGCTCTGCAGGTGGAACTAAAACTGATTATCTCACAACTGGGTAGTAGATATGAGTAGTTTCAGCACATCCCTGCTGTGCACTGATAATCACTAACATTAAACTTTACTTGATGTGACACATTTTTTTATTACTCACTATTTCTGAGCAGGAAAAGCGTGTTTTGCCCTCTCGATCTGCGTACAAGATCAGTCATAAATGAGGGGATTGAGTAAGTTGCTCAAGGACACTTCAGTGAGAAGCTAAAGGTTTTCTGCTAAAAACCCAAACTCATTGTGTAACACACATTATACTGTATACACCGATCAGCCTCAGCAAAAATGTGATGCTGTCGTGGTCGACTGTCAGAACATACAGTGCATCACAGCTTGCAGGTGTGGGGCTCCCCTGAAGAAATTTTGTCTTGAATGCAGCATTGGGAGATATCCACTTAATGTGACTCAGTCGAAACAGTGAGACCTTGTATTGTCTTCAGATTGGGGATTTATGTAAGAAGCAAAATTATGAACTTAACTGCTAACCTTTAAAGCTCCCTTCCTTTTACTCTGTACAGCTTGGAAAAGCAAATCATTTTTACACCTTCGGCCATTAAATGTATTCATATCTTACATGTCTTAAGTAGGAGACATCATCTCACTGCTGCCCTGGTGAGGTGAACCATTATTTTTTCACATTATAAAGGGATAAACATCATTTATTCAATTTATAGTTGAATTATGGTTGTAGTGAGTGGTGGGCTAGATTATATGAAAAGATGTTCCTAATATGTTGTCCCACATCATGTAAATAAATGAGATGGATATCTTATGTAAAAATAGAATAGACACAGCTGTTGCATTGAATAGCCTTAGATTTGTGCTTATGAAATGTCCAGTGAGTGTATGTGCAGTGTCCTCTTATTTGGTGTACCTTTGGTACCTTTTAGGGTTCTTCTTGTACTTATGCTATGTGTATTTATCTTGCATATAAACTTACTATTTTTATATTTCTGGATGTAATTTGTTTACATTATGCCCTTTATTTGTCTTGTTATTCCCAGATGTGTATGCATTTTTATGTCTCTATGTTTATATGCATTTCTTGCATAGACTATGATTGGCAGCTTGTGTAATTTTGATAATAATTGTTAAACTGAATAAAATAATATACATGTTGAGCTTTGTGCAGTCTCTGATCACATGATATGTGTATTCTACATTACATTGCCTTCTAACTGAACAAAACACATTTTCTCCTTGGTACATGTATTATAAAATTACTCAGCTCAATCAACTGGGAATAAGTTGTATAGAAAAGTTTTTTTCTTTATAACACAGTACCCTTTACATGGCATACTGCTTAGACCTCAATGGAGAATCTTCTCTTTTTTTCTGACCACCTCATCTCCTCCATGTAATCCCCTGTCAGAAAATCAGCGATTGTGAAGAAGAACGATCACGATGCAGGCAGACTATTAAAGGTTTAAGGGGCATTCAGGTCTTTTGTGGTGCTGAGCTGAGTCATACTGCTATCTTGTGGTGGTAAGTGGAACTAAATGACAAACCCACAGTCACAGTCATCACATCCCAGTGTTTGCAACTCTAAAAATCACACATGATAGGTCACTTTGCATTGATAGAAAGACTAAGCTGTAAGCGCAGTTTCTCAGGTTTGATCCTTACAACAGTGCATGATGTGTTTTGAATGATATTGCCAGCAGCAACATCACACAGTATATCTGGACCCATTAGCTTAATTTTTACATTTGCCAATGTAGCCTACTATTCTTGTGAGGCCTATCATTTGTGTTGACATGGCCATACTTCACGTCACTTTTACTTTATGTTGCGGTCTGGTGTTGTTCTCCCTTTGTAGTCTCTCCTAAACGGTGCTCTGTACTACTCTCCTTGGAGTGGGGTATGGACTGGAGGGGGTGTGTCTGGGTGGGAACCACGGAGCAACCAATTCCAAAATAAAGATCACGTGTTGTCGAGTTGTTTACTGCCGAGAAACACGCCCTCCCGCGGAGGAAGGCGGTATGGCAAAAATAGCAGCACCTCAGGACTAAACCATTCACTTGACAACGCAGCGATGCCGTCACGAATGGCCGAACACGATGGGGAAAATAGCACTAAACCACTGATATGGTTGAATAAATAAAATCCTGATTTTACCAAACACGAATGACGACACATGTCCACTGACGTCTTTTTGTAATACCTATGCTTGGTGGAGGGTTTCCTTCCCGGGCACTGACGGGGAGTGGTACGGTCCAATAGTATTGAAGGCAGAGCTGATAAACGGTTTGTTTTCACCGAGCGAAACGAAGCGTCGCTGTTATTCGCTGCTGCAGCACTGATTTTTAAAAACGGTTGTAACATTTCTTTTATATCTGGTTGGGTTTCAGACAGCAGCTTTCTTAGCTCGCCATGGCTCTGTGCGGGGGTGTCGGGGCCATGGCTCTTCCAAGCGAGCTTATCGTGCACATATTCTCCTTTCTCTCCGACCGAGACAAGCTCCGGGCCTCGGCCGTGTGTTCACGGTGGAGGGAGTGTCTCTTCTACCCCGCGCTGTGGACCGAGCTCAAACTGCGGATACGGGGTGGTTGCAACGGCGGCGGCTCCAGCTCCGAGGAGACCCCGAGACTTGAGTTTCTCATGCGGAAGTTCGGTTTTTTTGTGCGGGAGTTACAGCTGGAACTCGCGCCGGTGGAGGGCTACCTTAGCCCTCTGAACAACGACCCGTCGACCACCAGGATGGACCAGCTTCCTG
This sequence comes from Sandelia bainsii, assembly GCA_032362345.1. Taxonomy (NCBI): domain Eukaryota; kingdom Metazoa; phylum Chordata; class Actinopteri; order Anabantiformes; family Anabantidae; genus Sandelia; species Sandelia bainsii. The sequence continues at coordinate 16,666,297 of JAUMHL010000004.1, forward strand.
GACCCGATAGCGACCCTCAGCTCTCAGAGCGATGGAGAGACGCCATGGCCACCTATTTGGACCAGGTGTTGTGTGTGTTCACCAGCATCCGAAACAACAGGTAACATTAAATTTGCTCCGAAACGTCTTTTATTTGTGTTTGTTTCTATTTGGTTTCAGAAATTCGCGTGACACATTCTACTGTTGTTTAAATTTTACACTATTTGATCCGTCGCAGTAAGCTAGCGAGCTAGCTAGCTCAGTTAGCTATAAACAAACCCTGACATTAGGAGTTACGTAATCGGCTCATGTCTTTGCAATGGAGCTATCAATCAGCCAACGCTAGCTTTACGTATCCTGTATGTATGTGTGCATCTGTTAATATAACGTTAACAGTCTTATACTTATTGGGCTTTAATTTGCAATCATCAAATAGTGATGCGTATATGGTGTAACATATGCTTCGCTGCTAAGTCAAACGCTAGTGTGCGTCTCTTCCTGTTGCCAGGTCTATTTTCCATATTACACTGGCTTCCCCCTACCAGCACATACAATGCAGCACTGGTGAGGACTAGAGAAGGCTTTGTTGGCTGTGACTTGCTGATATCAGCGCTGACACACGTACATATGCTGTGTGTTTTTAGCTACGGTTTTTAGTACCTCGTTGCCTACTGTAGGATATAATCACCTGCATAGCATTAACAAAATCTGGCAACTTAGATCATGTCTGCTGTTCTGAAAGTTGCTGTTCTCTCAAACTTTCGTCTTAATGTAAACATAGCTAATTTTTAGTGTGGGATTTCTACTGTACTTTCTCTCACATTCTCTATTGTCCTCTATAGGGACAGCATTTGTCCAAAGCTATGCCCTTCATGTCTTATTTCTGCTGAGGGGGCTGAAACCTGTTAATTGTCTGAATCCTTCTAATTCATCCTTCAGTTTCTGCACAAAAATCCAACCTAACCTGTGTCACAGTTGTGAACTGCACACTTATTCTATCTATTCTACTGAAATGGAACAAAATTGGGTATAGCCAGACATGAATGAAATGCAGGAGCTGCTAATTAAAATATTGGAATGTGATGAAAGGGATTTATAAATATCTGATGACATAAATAAAAGTGTAAAAAAGTTTTTCTTTGTGTTTTCTGTGTCACATCAGAAATTGAAATTTGTACTAACTTTGTACTGGTTGCCGGTCCACTCTGCCAGTACTGATACATGTTCATAGTTGGTAGAGTGCCTCAATGTTCTATTTTTTAGCAGTTTCACACATTTGATAGCTGCACATAAGAAAAGTTTGAAGTGTTTTGTCTCACCTCTCAGCTGATTTACAGGAAGCTGGCTCCATCAGACATAATGTATACAGTACCTAGTAGGTCAGCCAGTATCATGTGTGGCTGTGTGGTACACACATAATTTATACTTCTTCCCTACATTCTACAGTGGTGATCTTCCAGACAACACTGTCAAAAGAAGGTATCTGGGTGCATTATGACTTATGAACTTACTTTGACTGCTTTTGAAAGCATTTGGCATATACAGTAATATGCTGCTTGATTGTTGCCAGTCTATGTTGGTTATGTGTGACTGTAAGGGCTCTAGCAGCAGTGTATCACAGTGAAGGGTGGCCATAATTCTGTGCAGACAAATCAGTAATATACAGAACCAGGGTTATATTTGGTTGCACAAAGTGGCTACAGTGTACCTAATATGTAAAGCCCTTAATGAAGTTGTTTGGATTGGGCTTCTAGTCAATCTGGTGTTTTTGTTGAAAATTCCCTACACTGTGTCATTAAACCAGATGCACAACTTGCAGCACTAATGACACAGATGTTGACAGAACAAACGGATGATAATAACACCATCCTTTTTTAGCTAACTACTATGTTGCCATGGATGTTATGACTGTGTTTGGTTCTCTGCTCAGTTACAAGCAACACGTGATATTCATGATGTCTCATAAATGACTCCACATGATACTGATGTTTTTCAATCAGCAAGATGTATTGTTATTAGAGATCAATAGATCAATTTTATGCTTTTTGTTCCCCTCTTGCATGTCTAATATTCTCTCTCTCTCTTCCATTCTCTAGAAACCTGCAGAAGCTAAGTCTGTATGGAGACACATGTATTCTCCAGCAGGAGGGACTATTAGACAGCTCTAACCTCCACCAAATTCACCAGGGGGACAAAAAGATCAATGAGTAAGCATACTCAACATAAAAGCAAGCGTCAGAAATAGTTACAGTTGCTGTTTCTATTCATAGTGTAGGTTCTTGCATTGTAAATGAAATGTACGTTGTATTCGGCGGTAACATGCTTCGGTATTGATAATGTATTAAATTATTAAATTATGTTGCAGTCATTTTATACTTAGTGTTGTTTATGTGGATTTGTATTAGTATAGTTTACAAAATGGCGCAGTTGGCACCCTAATTGAATTGGAAATTGTGTGTTTGGAATCTAAGAATGGTAATTAATTTACACAGTGGGTTGATGTTTATAAGGCATCATCCAGATAGAGGCACAAGTAACACGACAGCACAGCATAAAGCAAGTCCACATCAAACACACTTGCTGTGTGTGACCAGCTTTCTATCATCAAACTACTGGTATAATGCAATCTATCCTGATACGATGCAGACACTGTGGATCAAAAGGGAGGGAGTGTTTAGAGGCTGAGATCTGTCATGTTTTTACATAAATCCAGTACACAGACTTTTACCGATGCCACAATTAGCAAATAGAACATTTAGATCGTTGATAAAATCAAACTCATGTTTTTGAGTCGAGAACATAAATATGTTCATGTTATCAGGGTTAGATCAGCACACTTAAAGGGATGTGACATTTTAAGCAGAGTGTTGCCCTACATATATGCACATGTACATACTGTATGTGTTGGGAACCACAATATCATGACCCATTTACACAGAAAATTGGCTGTCCACAGGTCACTGCCAATTTTGATGTCCTTTGCTTTCACAGTTCTCTTCATTCGTAGCAACTGGTGTAGGTTTGTTTTTCAACTTAGTGGTGGTGAGGTGGGTGGCAAGTCCATGAAAATGTGGTGTCAACATATATCTTCTATATTCTGCTTCATAGCAAAGGTCTGAGCATTTTGAATCTATATTGGACCAATGTATGTATCATTTCTTTATTCACTCTAAAGGTTTATTTTCAGCAGGACATTTGTCTTAAATAAATAAATGTGTTAGCTTCAACCCACTTTGCCAGAGTCCTTAGCACTTCCTCTGTGTTTTATTTAATTTACCTCTTTCCTCTCTTCGTTGCTCTTCTGCAGAATCCAGCAGTTGTTCATGGAGTTCTTGACTAACAGCAGGCAGCTGAGGTGGCTGTCTTGTAGCTTCATGCTGGGTCTGGTGACTCCCTGCTCCTTAGGTTGTTTATCTAATCCTTCAGCTGAGACCCTGCAGCACCTCAGTTTACTGGACCACCAGCTAGGTATGTATTTGCCTGGTATATCACAAGCTTGGTACTTACTAAATGATTAAATACTCCCCAATAGTATATTTATAAACTGTATCACCCCTCTTGAATTGTTCTCAGGTCCCCTCATCTCACCATCAGAGTTGGACCGTCTCTCTAACCTTCATTCTCTGGTTCTGGATTTCTCTGACTTGACATCTGAGCTCTGTGGTCTGCTGGCATCTCCACGCCGAACTCCACTGCATCGCCTGTCCCTGCTGCTGAATGGTGCCGCCCTGGAGTTCAAACCACTAGAAGGGACAGCTACAGAGGATGACTGGAAGGCACTGGTAAGGCAACAGCTCTCTGTGGTTTTCTGTGTTGTAGGCTCTGTTTGATGAAAATATGTAAATGTTTGTTGAAATGCACTAATATTCCTAGGTTCGTGTGAGTGCCAACCTGCGAGTGTACATCATGGCTCTGGAGGTCGACAGCTCAGAGCTTCTCAGGGTCTTAAAGCCTAGCCTGCCTCTGGAGCGCCTCCACTTAGACAGTTACAGCACGCTGGTGACCGATGCCACATTGGAGCTCATCTCTCAGCAGTACAACAAAACACTGACTCACTTCCTGCTCCTGAGGGATGACCCAGACTTCCCTGATCTCAGCGTCAATCGCAATGAAGACCCATTGGTCCTGTTAGCATGGAGATGTACTCAGCTGGCTGTACTGGTGATACATGGTAAGTTCAACCTGTTGTTTCTTGTGCAGGGGTAGACAACCCTCATCTTAAAGAGCCACAGTCCTGCTGGTTTTCCAGCCATCCCTGCACTTAGAGCTTCTGATTGGCTGAACACGCCTGATCCAGGTAATCAGCAGTGGGACGGATAGTTGGAAAACAACCAGGGGTGCCTACCCCTGTTCTAGGGATATAAGATGAAAAACAGTCGATAACTATGCATTTCGTTATGAACTTTTGCTGGATATTTCAACACATCGCTTGTTTTTCTGCCCTTACATGCAGATGACTTGTTGCAATTCCAACAAGCATTAAGGTGAAGTCAGAAATATGGTAACTAATGATAATGAGCTCTACTTTTTTGCACAGGTTGAAAGACACTTCCATGTTTAGTTCAAACGATCTCTTTTGAATTTTTGTTTTATTATTTTGAGAGTGGGGAGGGGGAAACCAAACAGTTAAGGGGCATGATAGCTCAGTGGGTAGAGTTGTTGTCTCCTCACCCAAGGGTGAGCGGTTCGATTCTCAGTCCCGGCAAGCTACATGTCAAGGTGTCCTTGGACAAGACACCGAAACCCCATAGTAACGCTGACACAGGTCTAGCAGCTGTCCAAACAACAATTTCCCCAAGGGGATCAATAAAGTATTTATTATTATAAATTTCTTGCAGCTAAAAAGAACAATGCTTGCCTTCAGCAACTGCCACTTGACCTGCAGACATTGTTTGTCTGGAATTAGGTCAAAGTTTCATCTGGGCAGCTATATGAGATGAAGAAGTGACAAACGATAAGGAGGAAGCCCAAACTTCATTACTGAATTCACATTTTTTGCATTACATCAATAATTATTGTGTCATGTTGTTTTCACTCAACAGTGAGTTTAGTGTAGCATCGTGCAGTTTATTATTAATCCTATATGTTGGCCAACCTCCCTCTCTGCAGGTTACACTGTGTGGTCCCACAACTTGGTTGCTATCTCTCGACTGCGAGGTTCCAGTCTCCGTGTCATGACTGTCTCTGAGGAGAGCATTGACTTCGACCCAGACCAGTCTGTTTGCATGGAAGGCGACCCGGTCCACAACCTCGTCAAGGAGGTTTCTCTGGGCCTCGGCCGCGTCTGGCACCCTTGTCTGGATTCCAGCCTGGTTTTGTCCGAACCCACCCAGCACTTCCACCGTGAATTGCATGCCTTCAGCATGGGCATGTAAGGCAGGGAAGGCAAACACAACACAGCCTAAACTGTGTCAAGACCAGGCCAGACCAGTTAGGTCCACGTCAACTCCAACCTCTGAACCAGGCCAAAAGCAGACTCAAGTGAGAAATTTAAACTGGATCTTAGAACAACCTATAAATTACATTAATGTGAATTAATGCGAGTTGATTGTTTTTATTTTATTTTTATTTTTTGTGTTTCTTTCACAGGGGTTTTAGCATACAGTCAAATTCAACCATTTTCCATCGGTATCCCTGTTTTCTTGCTTTGCTTCTTTATTAGTTAGCCAGTGACACGGAAAAACAGATTTAGCATTTCCTTTTCTAAATAAATAGTCCAATTAAGAATATCCAATTAAACTTAGATATTAAAGTAATTAAAATGTATTCATCTTGAATGCCAACCTGTGATCTCTTACCACTGATAAGTCATGAGAATTTAATTTATCTGCTAAAATGGGCCGTCCTGCTGTTTCAAATGCCCTCATGTCTGGCATGGCCCAGTCTGGTCTGGTCTTGCTCACAACAAGTATTCAGAGCTCGATGTCTCTCTTTCACCTTAATAACCTCCAGAGCCTCTGTATAATCTAACTGTGTTTTGTTTTTGTTATTTTATTTTATTTTATTTTATTTGACTGTTTTTCTATCTCTCCCTGCTCTGTGTATTATCTTGTTTTTCCTGTGTGGTGGTTCCTTTGCCTCTATAGGCTTTGTGCGTATTTAAATACAGATATATTATTATCCTGCTCACAGCTAGAACAGGATAGGCAGGAGGGTTGAGCAATTGATCTGTGGGATTATGTGGAGAATGTGTGTTCAGACACACGTTACTATCTTTAATTGTGAAGTGATATTTTTTTTCTCTTTTTTTCCAACTTTTGCTCTGGGTTGGTCTGCCTGCTCCACTCTAGCAAATGTTGTGGTTTATAAGTTAAATGATCAATCACTTCCTGGGTAACAACCATACCTGCTTCTTCTGTAGCTCTGAAACGAGCACCTTGTGAGAGCCTTGCCAGCAGGGTGGGAATCTCCACTGTAAAATGGCCGACTGTGGCTGGTGCTAATCAGTTTCAATGCAGTTTTCAGCAGCAGCCATGTCAGTGCCATAACTCAGATCACTCTTAAGTGAGTTTTATTAAGGCGTTTGACCTCCTTACAGATGGTTTTATGGAGATTATTGTTACATACTTGATGCCAACACCCTTGCCACCCTGCTCACTTGTCAGCTTTTAGGGAAACCTCACCAGTCAGTTAAATGGGGAGCCTCGTCTTCCGACTGACATTCAGAGCCAAACTGTAAGATTCAACCCATCTCAGTACAACACACTTAGCAACACTGTTGCTACACTGTTAACTGTGTTTTGTTTTGATCTGTTGTGAGCTGGTTGTAAATCTTTTTTTCTATACTGAGGATGAATCTAGCTGCCTTTGCTCTCCTTTAGAGGTCAAAATCTTCTGACTGGTTTCACTGGTTCCAGAGCCCTTTTCTATTAAGATGTCAGGTCGTCATTTCAAAGAAAACAACAGAAGTTGACATGAGGGGCTCTGATATATTAACATTTTCAAATAGAGGACCTAGGTTTTCATTCCATAAATACCATATTTATCTGTGTTTTGATAAAATCTCTGTGGCTTCTCTGTATTCTCTAGGCACCGCTTTCTAAGGTGGCAAATACCTAGGTAGGTCATACCAGCAGTACTGTAGGTAGGAACCTTCTCAGTGGTGGACCTCTGGTTTTGGAGAAAAATATTTCACGGTTATGAATAGGGAACAGAAAAGAATGCACTGAATGTAACTGAACTCTCATTATCTCATTGTGCTGGCCAGTTTGTTTTATATTAAAGGCTTACTCTATAGTGACATTTGCCACAGAAACGTATATGTTGCCACAGTTGGGGCTGCTGAATAATTGAGTTTGGACATTGTAGGTCCCACTGACAGCCCCGAGTTGTTTTTTTCTTGGAGAAATGGCGCCTGCAGCACAACAAGGTTTGGGTTTTATTGTGGAGAAAAGTCAGTCTCAGGTAGGCTTTTAACATCACATGACCAGGACAGTGGTGGTGTTGATGTCGCGTTGGGTGTGTAAAACAATCATTGAATGTGAGAAATAGTCTTGTGTTTTTGTTTTGATTTTTTATTTTCTTCCTCTTGAGTCACAGTTGCCTTGGTAATAGCCGCTTGTTCTGCTTGTTGTTGATGATGTTGTTTCTTGCCATCTGATGAACCCTCACTCCACCGTAGTTGGAGGGTCAGCAAACCTAATCATACATTTGTTTTCAAAGATTAAGGTTGATGAAGACTAAAGGATGGCAAAACCAGTCTGCTCATTTCATGTTTTACATCTCCAGTAGATGTTGTGAGCAGCAGAGTGGCTATGGAGCGGTAGAAAATCAATGTTGTCTGGGGCCATGTTGGCTGGGCCCAGTTAGTGTCTGAACTTGATGAAGTCAGTTTTCTGGCGTAAAGTGATTCTGTCTTGTCCGATTCTAACTTTTGAGATTAATGATGTAAATTAAATAATTGCTATACTGCCTCTGTGGAAGTGTTTGCATGCCTTGTTCACTGCTCAGGCATCGTAGGCAAACTATGTTGTGCTCCAGACAGATGCAAGTATCACCAGTCAATAACTGGACCCCAGTATGGTTACATCAGATGCTCCAGTGGTGTGATTGCTGAGTTGCTATGACAGCTGTGATACACCGGTGTCTTATTAAGGCATTTCCTGAGTGGAGGTTTTAACAGGAAAGTCAGTTACATTGGGCTGAAGGGCACCTAACTTTCATGAGTAAATGTTTTCAACTACTTCACTCTAGCATGGCTTCAGTTCAAGCTGGGCTTAGGCCAATTGCATTGCAGACTGTGAAGGTCCATATCAACGTCTATAGTTTACAAGGTTGACTGATTTTTTTTATTTTTTTTTCTCCCATGGACTGATATGGAACCAGTGTTACATGCCAGCACTTTGCTTGGTTCAGAATAAATCAGTCCTATTAATGGGCCTGTGGTTACCAAATATTTGCATGTGTGTAAAGGGACCTTGATGATTTAGCCATGAAAATCTCTCTAGTCCTTGGTCCATGTCTCAGGATACATGCACTTTGGTACCAAGAGTTTCTTTTAAAGGCTGTCTGTGACTGTGTGTATAGAGCTATACTCTCACAAAAAGGGGAGAGCGATGCCAACATAATATACTCAGACCAAAATGTGTTGGTTTTTATCTTATCTTCCTCCTCCTCCCCTGTTCTGTTGTTTTTTTTTCTTCACATTTCTCTAATTTTAGAGCTAGACTTTGTTTTTTTGTAGTTCATATTGTGTAGTCATTGCCTGATAAAGAGGGAAGATCACAGGAATTTTATAGCAGAATGTCAAACTGCGTCATCCTCTCTGTTAAGTATATAGACTTTTACAAACAACTAATTTTAACAAGCTCATTTTTACATACTCCTCCACCCCCATTATGTGTGCTTCCTCCCCTGTTTCCTGTCTTTTTGAGTGTCTAGATTTTATTGGCTCTACACTAGAAGTCATATTTTAGGTGTATGGGCAGTACAGTGTTTCTGACCAAAATAAAAGGACAGGCTGTGATTTTTGCAAGGCTGTGGCCACATCATTCAGAATATTTTTCATTTAACAATATTATTATCAATTAGAATTGTGTAAAAAGTAGAAAGATTATCTAGATAATGCACATGAGAACTGAAAGGCATTGTAAAACAATGTCCTTTTTTATTAGTAATTCTGTTAGTTGTTGCTTATTCACCAAAACAACCCAGAATTTGAGTGAAGATGGTGTGGAAAGAGCTCTGTGTTGTACATGCAAGGAGAGAAGAGGTGAGACAAAGTTCCACAAACAGCGCAGGCAATTTATTTTACACTGACACAGGGTTTGACACATCAGGACACAACCGTGTATAGCATAGCATTGTGAAAGTACAGTCAATGTGCAATGACCTGTCCCTGATCCCTGTGTCTCATCACCAATAGCTGAATATTGAGTGATCTCGTGCCTGAAAGCTTCAAGAGTCTCGCTGCTTTTCAAGCTTCTCCTCTCCCCAAGTTATTGGCTTTGTGTTGTTTGTTAGTGGTTAACTGTGATTGTTAGTTCACTATGTAGAGAAGGGTTTCAGCACATTTTCTTTTCTCTTGGAGGTTGCCTGTATTTTCTGCGTGAGTTTTCAAGTAAAAAATTCAAGTGTATCCAGTAGAAATGTGTGAATAAGATGGTATGAATGTGTTTGTGAACAAGTTGCTACCTGTGCAGCCATCGTCTTTTTTCTGCATTTGTGCGCGTGTGTATTTCAAAGGGGTGGCATGCTCACGTTCAAGAGTGTAGTCTTATCACTTCTACTGCAGCAGGAAACAGGAACAGAAATCGTTCGTTCTCAGGGTACAATCGGTTTTCAAGCAGAGGAGGAGGAGGAGGAGGGAAAGTAACAATAGCTCAGGCCTCTAGCTCACTTGTGAATATTAGGAGTCACTGGATCTGTTCTCCTCTCTTGATGTGTTTTATGCTGCCAAAGATCACAGTGGAACAAACTTAAGCCAGACACAAGTCTATCTGAAGTGCCCGCATACGCACACACTGGCAGGAGGCCGGTCCAGTATTCTCTTCTACTCTACACCTCCTTCTAGTTCTCTCTATTCTGTCATTTCTCTCTTTTTCCATACTCCTGGTTTCTTCCACTGACTACTATCAATATATTTTTGTGTGTCCAAACTCTGGCCTTGTTATACTTAAGACCACACTGTGCTGGACCTGGTAAAATGTGAAGAATCTCGTTCTGTGGTTGGATTAAATGCAGACCAAAGCAAACCATTAACGCTTTGCCAATGTTGCGTTAGTGGCTGCAAGCTATGGTCGGGGATGTGCTATTTTGATCTCTGAATGGCACTCAGGCAGTGCATAAGACTTGACAGAGCAAAGCGAGGCCTTTTCCACTCCAGTGTGTGACAGATCCTTAAGCAGAGATGCCTGGAGTCAACATGTCAACAGCAGCTGCTCGCCACCATTTTCCTCCCTCTGTCTCGTCTTTTTTCTCCATCACGTGTTTTCACTGTGAGGAGTGAATGTGAAACTAATGACGAGGAGAACGAAGAGTTTGGTTCAATCACTCCGTCAGATACTTCCAAAAGCTACCTTGTGACAGATTGTAGCTGCTCATGTAGGACAACAGCCAGTGTGCCTGTGGTATCCATGCTTGTGGCCAAGGTCAGATTAGGTGGGAAAGGTTTTGTCCCAGGCATTTGGAGCTATAAAGTGATTTGCTGTAAGAGATTTGCTACGAACAGGACATTCCACATAGAGGGGGATCACTCAAGCCATGTGACTAGCAAACAGTTTACTTCATGGCTGAAGTGACTGCTTTAGTCTTTCTCTCTACACTCATAAATATTATTTTTATTATATTTTTTTACTTTGAAGGGGATTGTGGATGCAGCAACTAGTACTGATGAATCACACCAGATTACCAGCAGGTCTGAGCAGAGTGGAGGTGTGATGCTGTTTAGAAGTGGTCGTTTAAAGTGTGTCGCTCTTTTAAAGGTCAGCCATGTTACTAAAGTGTGTTTCTGCGATGCCTAGCTTTGCTTTCACTTGATGCTTCAGCACCCCAAGGCCATTTTAAGGGCCTGTTTTGTGTCTGGTACACAGCAGGTGTAAGTGAAAGTGAAAGCACTCCACGCTGACTACTAAATATGAGCACTTTCTATGAAATGAGTTGGTTTCACTGACTGAATCAACCTGCCAGCTAAAGAACGTCGTCACAGCACAGTAAGGGGAGCTTAGTCTGCACATTTAGTACATTTTTGGGCTGGAGTTATTTATACACCATATGCAGACGGGTGTGTGTGTGTCTGTACTGTTTATACACAGAAGAGTGATTGGCACACAGCTAGCAGAGCCTTACTTTTAATGACTTCTGCCATTTGAAAGCTCTAGATGGGGAAATGTGGTGTCAGTTATCCAGCAATTACTGTATGCTGCAGTGTTCTTTATATGCATAAAGAAATCCTGAAAGACGGCAGGGCCCCTGTGGCCTTATGGGTAATTGAACCCACAGAGCTGACTTATAATGTAGTCCATCTGAGACATGGCATTGACAGCTTATAAAAGGGTGTGTTCAAACAGACTTTTGTCCTGCATTAAAACAACACGCGTGTTTAATGCCAGTTCTGACAGTTATCATGCTGGAAGCCGTTGTTTCATCGTGACTATCTTGCAGTGAACAGTAGAAATACAGAGTTCACATTTCAAAGCAATCCCCAGGAATCCATGACTGACCAACACAGCACCTCTCCGGATTCAAATGAATGACGAGAGCTGTGTTTTTGTTTTTCTTTTCCACGCAGAGTAAAAGTCTGTCTGAACACAGCCTAAAACTGTTTCATGATCACAGAACTGTACATAAACAGGGATCTGAAGAAGCCTGTCTGACCAGACCCATATACAAAGAGTTGGGTTTGACACTTAATAGCCAATACTAATATCACTGACATGCACAGAGGTGTGAGTGTGTGTGTGTGTCTGTTACGTTAGTACCAAAGCAGCAGACGGTGTCAGATCTGCATCAGTCTAAACACAGGCTCAGAGCCACAGACGCACACACACATCAAACATGACCAGTTTCATTTCCATGTTAGTCACTGCTCAAGACTCGATGCCAACCTAAGAGTTTGTAATGTTGATTCTCAGGATGTTTGCAATGTTTGGTAAAGTCAACATAAAAATAGTTGTAGAACAGGAGTAATAAGATGGAGGTGAAGTGTTTCTGAAAAGAAAAGAGACAGGGTTTCCTCATCACAGTGTGAGATTTCACACACTTCCTATTTGTGGTGAATGTTTTTTTTTTGTTTGTTTTTTTATCTTAATGCTAAGACCATAGACTACTACCATGCAAGACTTTGAATGAGCTCACACAGAGCTGCACTTAGGCAGAAATGTGAGAAATCTGATTAACATCAATATGTGTTTCTGTTACTTGTAAAAACACTGGATGTGCATTGCACTGGTATAAAATCAGTCTGTGTAACAGAGAGTGATGTGTATGATGCTAGTTTTAATCTCAGTGAAGAGGAGGCTCAGTAACAGCCACACTGAGAGGAAGTTTGGATTTTTCACATTTCAGTTTTAGCCATAGCTGACACTAAAACGGGTTTTCCAGACATTTATGATGATAATCTCATCATGACTAGGATGTTGCATGTCCTATACCTGCTGTTCTGTAGTTCCAGGTAAGAAACAACAAAATGGCACTGATAGCAAAACCTGGCCAATCTCTGTGTATCTCTGGTACACAGTCAGGGATTGGTGTAGTGCTTGGTTATGTCAAGGAACTTAGTGATATCCATGCTCCGTGTCAGCCGACTATCTTGATTTCGATCTCAGCTACTGTGGCTCTGATGTTTCTGGCTGGTAAACAAAGTCTTTCTTGTCAAGTCTGGAGAGCTAAATCTCCTAATTAGCCAGGCAGGCAGGCCTGCTGCCCAGTCCAGTCTCACAACTATGCAAGAGGAATGCATATAATCCACACTCTTCTTTTTTCCCTCTTTTTTTTATATTTAGTTTTGTTTTTCTCACTGTCACACAGTAGAAATAAAGACGTAAACTAATAAAACTTGCAATGACAATACTTGGCCTTATAATGATTTATGAAATCTTATCATTTTAGTTTTGAGATCTTGTGATTCTGGTCAGCCAGCCCAGCGACAGCAGCGGTGACGACGGGCTCACTCTTGGTCTCTGTGAGACTGGCTAGACAGCCCCAGTTTTATCGTGGTACGAATGTTGTGCATTTGTTTAAAATCAGGACAGTTTGCAATAACAGCAGTCTTACTAGTGGCCACAAAGGGGCACAAGCAGTGCTGACAGCACCCGGCTGCGTCTTTAGAAAACCATAGAGGAAGAAATATGAACTATATAAATAGATATATAAACTCACACAGTGCATATTTGTATAGGTATCAGCAATGCATTACCGTGGTATACTCTTATGCAACACATGTCCGGGTTCAATTTATGAACATGAAGTATATTATAAAATCACACAGACTTTGTAAATCAGACGCTGTGTTATTGTGGGGGGTTTTTTTTCTTCAAAGATAGTTTTATCATCCTTAATGTTGAATATTCTGAGCATTATGTTCCTGTTTGATTGTGTTTGTTAAAGTGAGCACATAGCAGTGGGTTTTATCTTATTTCTGTAAGCAGGGAACCAGATGCAACCCAAAATACAGCTGGACAAGATTTCATATGGCACAGAACACATGTCAGATTGATCACTTGATCACCTTCCTGAAACGTTTAAATCTGATCTATACACAGCTTTTAAAACATCTGAGTTACAGTTTATAACTCACCTGAATTATAACTGCACGTTTCAAGCAAAACTAGCTGTGGTTCCATAAATGGAGAGGAAGGATTGTGACTTGTTTCAATCAAGTAAAGAAGAGTCCCCACTAGCATGTTAAAATGCATCTTCTTTGAGTACCTGGCAAAGCCGTGTTGAATTTAAGACTGAAATTATATAAAACTCTGGTTTGAAATGTTCCCAGCTGTTCATTGGATGAGTCTGCAGTGAAATAGTTCTCACCAGCTGAGAGGACAGATTTTATCATTGAGAATAGTGTTGATCCATGGTTCTGTTGTGGAGAACAAGGAGGCTACATAGCAAACCTCCAATTTAAAAACCTCTTAAATGATAGATGGTGTGCACTTGAGGGGTCACCCTGCCGAATGTTGATTTGAATTAATGTTGAATGAATGCTTCTCTTCTTTTAGTCTGTGAATAAAAGCATTAAAAATGTCACTCGGTCCCATTGTTTTAATGTCTCTTTTCTGCTTCTCTTCAGCATTCTGGGTGCACAATATCATACAATCATACAATATTCAAACTGCTTGATGTTTAAATCCAAAGCCAATCTAAAGTCAATTGTTATTAAACACTAATGTTGGGGCAGCAGTAGCTCAGTTGGTAGCGCAGTCCTCTACAAACCCCAGGGTCAGTTGTTCAATTCCTGATTCCTCCTGGCTGCATGTTGATGTATTCTTGGACACCAAAACCCCATAGTAATGCTGACATGTACTGTCTAGCAGTTGTCCAACAACAATTTGCCCAAGGGGATCAATAAAGTATATTATTATGTTTAGCTTGATTTTTTTGGGGGGCTGTTGAAACCGTCCATATGTCCATATCCTGACCCTCCCCTTGCTCTCACCACTTTTGTCATGGGACCCCAGCATCACTGCTTAAATCTACAATTTAGTTTTTTCTGACATCAGTTCACAAGAACTGATTGAAGGTGAGGTCACTACAACCTTGACCTTTGGCCACCAAAAAAACTAATCCGTTCATCACTGACCCCAGTTTGTACCAAATTTGAAGACCTTTGTTCAAAAAGTTTTTCAAGGTTGAATAGGTTGCAAAAACTGGATGAACGGGAAGTCAGTGTGACCTTGACCTTTGGCTCCCAAAATCTAATCAGTTCATCACTGGGTCCAAGTTAATAGATGCCTAATTTGAATGAATTCCCTTGAAGTGTTCCTTAGATATTGCATTTACACGAATTTGATGACCGTATGGATGGACAACCCAAAAACATAACATAAATAACTCTTTCGCAATCAACCAAGACCTCTCTGGTCATTACAATGTAACTAGATGACTCACGAACACTGTGGATGTTGGCCATTTGTATCTGCACCCAAACCCACAAGCAGGCACGTGTTGACAAAGCAAAGAACTCCAGCGACTAATTTAAGTTTGTTTGCAGCTTTGTTAAGGGCTTAGACACAGATTTCGAGAGTGAGATTATAAGATTATGGACTTATTGCTAGAGGAAACAAACAATTTTTGTGCACGTCACAGTTACACCAGAGATGACAAACAGCAACCTGGGTGGCATTAAGTTATTTAGGAAACAATGAAAGGAATTAGCAAAAGATTTTCTGAGTCTGGTTTCTTGTTGTGTAACAGAATGTGATATAATTGCTGGAACTGACAGTCAGAAAACAAATATGCTCATATTTCTGCAGCTGCTACTTACACTACTCACAAAAAGTTAGGGATATTTGGCTTTCGGGTGAAATTTATGGAAAACGTAAAAAGTTCACACTA
>JAUMHL010000004.1:16700098-16710949 GCA_032362345.1 Sandelia bainsii
AACATATGAGAAGGAGCTGCTCGACCTGCTGCATCCTCATTCCTGTGACACACAACCTCACAACCTGGGACATTATGGCTTGGCCAGAACATTGTTTTACACTAGTACATTTTTACAATGTGCAAAAACAAAACCATTGGGTTTAATTCAAGTAATTTTGTGCAACCAATATACATTGCTGTATAGCTAGAGAGCTTATATTCTAAATTACACTATATTGATGTCACTCTAACCCCAGGGGTATTGAGGCAAACTCTGGACATGATTCATCAGATCATCAAAGACTCATTCACTCATGCTCATGCAGTGAGAGAGCTCCTCATATGGATTACTGTGCAGGTAAGACAACACTTGTTTTTCTTACAGCATGCAAATGTAGTTATCACTAAATGATCTGTTTAATTTGTTGGTCATAAACCAGTAACAACAAACTATGAAATGTGAGACAGTTAATTTCACTGACTTGGAAAATGAACTGTAATTATGCTTTGTCATTCTCTGGTGTTTTTCTTCCAGCAGTCTGATGGATTCTGATTATTTACAGTTGGTAACATTAAGATGGATCCAGTCATGTCATGTTTAGTGAAGAAATCTAGGCCAAGAGGTATAAAGGTAGAAGTTGAATAATATTGTATTGACTTTTCCATTTGGATACACAACTGACTGATCACACATCGAGCAGTGTGTGCAAACAGTGAAGCCTGGTTCTTTAAGACACTGAACTTGTGACATGTTGATCTGACTGTAACTCTGACATTCAGCTTTACCTACGTCTCAGCTGTCTAGCTGGCTCGGCTCCGTCCACATCACTCACATTCCTAAATGCTGGTGTGTCTATCACACACTGTGAGCCAGCTGGCGATCATCAACTGCTCCCAAGCCAAATTTATTCACATAGTTTTAGAGGCCTGGTGATTCTTTAGATTCAAATGGACGAAAATGAAGCCAGTTCGGTGAGTATGACATTTAGGAGCAGTAGGTGAATGTTACTTGTCAGCGTTGTAATTAGACCATGTTGATAGCCTATTAGCCTGTGTGGTCGTAACTCAAAACAGGTGGCACACTAACATGGCCTCTCTAGAAAGGATACCTGATTTTGTGTTTAAGTTTGACATAGTTCAATTAGGTAATTGTGAGTTCGCCAAAAACAATACGGAGAATATTGTGCTTGTCACGATAACACCTGTTTCTATTGGTGTCACTTTGATAGCGCTCCGATGTGCCAGTGTGGCATTTTACAATTGGTGACGTTTCGAGTGAACCATTTACACCAGCGGGGGTGTCCTACAATTTAAGTTAATTTATACGAGCCAAAACAATGTACATATGATGCTTTGTTATATATATACATGTCTCATATTTATATAAGTATAATTTTATGTAGTGATTATAATCAGTTATAGGTGTTACAAGGAGTTTGCAGAGATAATTAAATTATATTTCCCCTATGACGTTGCAGCTGGACTCTTGAGCGTCGGTGTTGTGAATAGGATGTGAAATCGCCGCTATCCCGGTTGGTTGATGGCTGTAGTTTCTGTTCGTAATGTCTGTATAAATAAAGAATAACTAAATATCATCCAAATGAAATAATTCGAAAATGGCAGAACATCCGGCAACCGACCAGTTGACCAGCAAAGCGCTCGACTTTCAGGCTACGGCAGAGGCTTACTACAGTATCGCCGTGGAGAAAGTGAAGGATGTACGTTATGTGGCAGGTTTCGTTAGCATTTACTAACTAGCACCCACAGCTGAAACAACGTCACGGTCTGTCACGTAGCCTTAATCGAAAACGACTACAACGTGTAAATTTATACCCCTCGTTTTTACTACATCTACAACTATCAAGACTATTTAAAAATGTATATAGCTGTTTTTCAAATGTGTTTGTGAATGCTCACAGAGCTAGCTGATACTAATTAGCTACCTACTTGACTCGTCACTAATCAGGTTTTGTTCTGCTTTTCTGCTGTGTCGATTTTTTTACTAAAAAGATGGAATGTGTTTGTTAGTTTCTCATAAAGCAGATAAACATGCAGCCGATATTTCCCTTCCACAATTCTGTTCAAATAACAGCTGTTCAGTAAACTGTCAAAGATGGGAACTACTTGCTGATGTATGACTAACTTGTGTCCTGACAAACATTTGTGATTACATTTAACATTAACCACAACTCCTGGAAGATTGTTTTTTAATGAAGCATACTTGCGTATTACCCCACTGAAGCCACAATTGTTTCAAAACGGTGTGCTTAATGAACAACCTCTGACTGCCAGGTGAAGATAAGCCCATAATATTCAGAAATATTCAGTTGTCTTTTACAGTGTAGTTTCCTTCAGATGTCCTGTGTAGTAATGGTTTGCAGGCTAGTCTGAAGTACAAAGATGCTAAACCTAATGTCCATAATTAGTATTCCTCTATGTAAAGTTCTCTAAGTTAAAACAGAGAGTAGTTTTGCTTGCAGAATAAATACAATAACACATCTAATTTCAGCTAATATCATATATTCTCTCTTCATCCAGGTTGTGTTGTCATTGCCTGATGACATCAGACCTGGGCCAGACCTGTACGGGGTACCATGGGAACCAGTCATCATCTCCAGTCTTGTGGGCCTGGTGACAATGCTGTTGTTCACCTGCAGATGTTACAGCTCTGTGAGTTCACAGCTATGTATACATATTAGTGCTGATGTTTCAAACCTAGACACAAAGAGGCCACACTTGATCTGTCCTTATAACAGCCTCCTAATCCTCCTTGTTTTTGTCTTATTTCCTCAGGTCAAAAGCAGAATGTATCGAAGTAAGTCCTTATTGTCTATCTTCATGAGTGACAGAAATAAACCATTTTATAAATAACAAAAAAATAATTTGAATGTGCATATGAGCTTGTATTCCCTGTTTGTTTTGATTTTTTAGGTAGAGAGCATTGGATGGCTGAACAGGTTGCACAGCTACTGGATGAGAAGTGTAAAGTCCTTGAGACTCTCAGTAAATGCCAACAAGAGGTTGGTACTTGTGCCCAGATAATTATGAACATAATTTGAAATCTTGATTAAATGGATATTTGTCATGGCTGTAGTGGCTCCTGCCCAGATTTGATCTGCTTTTTTCTTCATTAAATATATTTTGCAGTATGATGACCTGGAGGATTCACTGAGGGACAGTGGAGTCTTAGCACAAACTCAAAAGACAGAGGAGCTGGAGGTTAATACAGAAAAAACATGAAAGATATTAACTTGAAAATATCAGGATTTTTGACTTTGCAAAACAATGCAACTTGCAAAGCAATTTTTTTTAGATGTTTTTTTTCTTTTGATGGTACTTTAGTTAAAGTTAAAACCTTCCTCTCTTACTGTTCACTCTACATCTCTATATATCTATCTCTCTCTCACACACACACACACACATTTTCAAAAGATATGTTTTCGTCCTTCTTCAGATCAAAGCCAGACAGATGGAACATGCTAAAAAGGAGCTGGATAGAGATATAGGACAACTGAAAGATCAACTGGAACAGCAGCAAGAACATCGGATAGAGCAAGAAAGGAGGGTAGGAACATGTTCAGTACTATCAGCAACACTGTGTAAAACTAGTTAACTGAACTAAGTGAGAACATGTTGCAGTGTTATTGTCACTGAGTGAAAATTTTGGTTATGCTTCCAGATAGCAGTGCTCGAGGAGAGCATGAAAACATTAGAAGATGAAACCAGAGACCTCCAGTCACAGGAAGAACAGGTGCAGTCCTCTATTATGCAACCTCGCTCGCTATCTGTACTTACTCGTCACTGGCTTTCCAGTCCTCTTCTTCTCCTGTTTCTTCCTTTCCTCCTCTACCATGGTTGTCTTTGCTTAATGTTACATCATCACTGTCTACCTGTCTGATTGTAGGCACAAACTACTCTGAAAGTGTATAGTATGAACAGTGACAGACTACAGAGGAACCTGGAAACAGCTGGAGAGGAGAACCCACTGCTACAGGAGAGCAATGCTCAGGTAGGACGCTGTACACAACTCAGTTTGTATAGTAGCAAATGCAGTTGTCTTCCCTTTGTGTGTGGAAGTTTGCTACATTCAGTCCATCCAGTCACGTATTGCACTAGATTTGTGGGGGGAGGGGTTGGTAAACTCCGGACAACCCATGTGTACAGAATTATTCAAATATGATTTATTCTTGACATATTTTTGTATCATTGTCGCTCCCCTCTTCAAAATTCCCCCGTCTTCCTTGCACCATAATTAAATCTCTCTGCCTGTCTATCTGTCTGCAGTTGAGGCAGCAGGTGGAGGGATGGGCTGAAAGAGTGAGTGAGTTGGAGGCTGAGATGAGGAGGTGTGAGGTCACCTACAGCGGGATGCAGCAGGATGTGGCCAACAAGGATGAACGTATAATGGTATGGTTGGTAGTAGCATTAGGTACAGAATATTATAACAAGCTACTATATATTGTCCTTGAATTTTCTATAAATCTCTTTCAGACAAGGAGCTTATGACTAATGTGAAAGCAACAGTGGTTAAAAAAATGTTAATTGACATGATTAAGTGGTTGAGCATAGGCTGATATCAAATGTTTGTTTGTGTTTAGTCCCTGACAGACCACCTGCTAAGAATGAAAGCTTGGGATTCAGACCTGGAAGAAGAGGGCGAGGGAGGAAAGAAGGAGACATCGAATGGGACATCAGGAAAAGGAGAGGAGAGCGAAAGAGGGGACACAACAGATGCACAAGGTCATCTCCAGAAAGTCCAGAAACTAATTTATGCTGCTAAGGTACACATTCCTGTTTATGTAGTGGTGGTTCACAGCAGTAAAGTTAAATCCAGCTTTTCTAATCCATTTCTCAAGTGAGATTGAAGAACCAACATTACTGAATAACCTTATCCAAGATTACATCCAGCAGTCATTTGATCTTGGATGTTTAGCACAATGAACAGGGCTCTGCTAATATGTTTTGTTTGTATTTTATAGCTGAATGCAGACCTCAAATCACTAGATGAAGACAAGGACAGAGTATTTGCTAAACTGAATGATGAAGTTAAAGCTAAAGAAGACCTGCAAGGTGAGTAAACTGTACACTTGTGTGTCTTACCAGGGAAGTCTGATACAGAACCAGCAGGTCAGGGAAAGTAACACTGATCACAGTAAGGTGTGTTGTCTGTTACATAATTTTTGATACCCAAACAATAGTTCATATGTGGGGTTATAAAACATGCAGATCACTAATGGTAATGCTTGCAGGTGTGTGCAACTGTTTTTTATTAGTTTTGTTCCTTCTAGAAAGCATGAAGGAGCTGGAGAATGAGAAATTATCTCTGCAGTCAGAAGCCGAGCACTATACAGATCAGGTATGTGACTGTGGATTAGTGTAATGCTGTATTATAGCCTGCATTAAATGGCATTTTGAATTAATATTTAGATTTAATAATATACTTTGTGCTCAGGTCCAGAGGTTGCAACAGAAACTCCAGATTATGACAGAAATGTACCAGGAGAATGAGCTCAAACTGCACAGGTACAACACAGACATGTTGATAGGTTTGAGTCCAGCTGTAGCTGTAGAACAGCTAGAAGATAATGACAATGCTGATGAACATGTGTTTGCAGACTGCTGACAGTGGAGGAAAGAGAGCGCCTTCAAAAAGAAGAGAAGTTAAATAAAGCCGACAAAAACATTGCGTTGGCCATAGAGGAAGTCAACAACTACAGGTACCTGCTTCTGCAAACTATTAATGAAAACATGTAATATCTTAAAGGCATTCGTGAGCCTGCCCTAAACACACAGCCTCACTAATGCATTATTGTGTTTCTTCAGACAACGAGCAGAAGAGATGGAGGAAGAGCTGGAGAAAACTAAACAGTCTTACCAAACCCAAATATCCGCACATGAGAAAAAGGCTCACAATAACTGGGTTAGTACAACTCGGACATCTTCAAAAACCTAAGTCATTCATCCTGCACAGCCTAATAGATGTCAGTTGGTGTTGGTGTGGCTGTGATTGTTTGACCAGTCCTGTCTGACATTGCAGCACACGCACAGACATGATCAGACATTTAGGAACACAAATGTGGCTTCTTTGTCTGTAATGTAGAGAGAGCTGAAGTAAAATGCCTTGACTTTGTATGTATGTCAAGTTATGTTACTGATCTTAGCTTCACCTTCCAGCTGGCAGCTCGAGCAGCAGAGAGAGAACTAGCAGACATCAGGAGAGAGAACGCCCTCCACAGGCAGAAGTAAGCATGACTTACAACATATATATGTTTGTGGCCTGTAGAACAATATCAGTAATGGTCTTTTATTCAGAATAGAAGCCTCTAAGATGTTTTCATCTCCTTTTTAAATGTAATAATTATATATTTCCATACTGTGCACATATCCTGAAAATATGTATGTTTGTTCACAGGCTGACAGACACACAGTTTAAACTGGATGCCATCGACAACGATCCCTATGCCTTGGACAGTCTGGCCCGACCTCTCCCTTTTCGAGGTCAGCGCATACACACACACACACACCACATGTGCATTATTGAGCTCATAGTATATCCTGTAGCTAATGAACCCTGCCCTAGATACAGCAACAGATTTCCTTGACTTTGCTCTCACCAAACTCTCCTTCAGCTCCAGCTGAAAGGTCACCATATGGGCCGTCTCCTCTGGGTCGACCAGCATCTGAAACCAGACCTTTCCTCTCTCCTCCTACGTTAATGGAAGGACCACCTACTCGATTATCTCCTAGAGGTACACACACAAACACACACACAGAGAAATCCACAGTCTATAAATAGCTAGTTAGCTGCAACTGCACATCAAACTAAATAAGTATCACTAGGTTTTGTTTTTATTTTACATACAGTAGATTTGCAGATTTCACAAAGTCATTACACATGCAGCATGTTGGTGGTGACTAGCTGGTTGTAGCATGATGAGCTGTAAATGCTGAAATATCTGTAGAGGCATGGTCTGTATGCTGGCATGCTGTTTGTTCTCTGGAAAGTTCATGGGGGTAATGTTCATGGGAGTGTAATGTGATGATATGTGATCTCGGTTCATTTTGATTGACATAATACTTTCGCACTTTCTCTTTGTCTCTCTTGTAATCACCCTTGTTCTGACTAAATTGTTTTCACTGTCTGATATTTTACCTTTGGCCTGTTGATTCCTCTTCATGTCACTCTTGTCAACATCAATTATCGCTCCTTTCCTCTTTCCCTCGTACTGTCTCCTTGATCCTTTCCTCCACAGTGTCTCGTGGTCCAGTGGAGCCCCCAGGAGGCCAAGGAGAGTTGGAGCGGAGTGGCGGTCCTCATTCAGACAGTGGCTCAATCTCTCCTACATGGGAGAGAGATCGCAGAGGACTCCCACTGGGGCCCCCACCAGGACCTCTTGGACCCCCTGGACCTATAGCACCTCCAGGTGTGTGTGTGTGTGTAAGAAAGAGACGCAGAGAATGAGAAAGTTCTGATAGACGGCAACATAGCTTGACTGACTTCCATCTGAACATATTGAAGATTTCGATTTAGATCATACTTAAACAGAAAAGTGTTTCCTCAGTTTGAGCCTTAGAGGTGAGTTTTGATTTGTCTCTTGGTTTTACTGTGATCCTGTGTGGGTGTGTGTGTGTGTGAGAGAGAGAGTGATTGCAAAGATGAAAATAAATATGTTCCTGCTGGTTCCTGCTCTTGTTTATTAAAGTGAGAATCAGTCTGCAGGAAGGAACATTCATGTTTTATGTCCTCACTTACATGGGGAGAACTTTCATGGGGCACTGCTGGATTTCTACTGGGTCATAAACTGCTCATCGCGTTGATGCATTATCTGTATATGTATACATTACAGTGTGACTTTGTGTTGCATGTCTTGCACTGTGATTGTATTGGGTCCCAATTTTTCAAGACCGTAGTGAAAGCGTTTGGAGAAGCAGTAGTTGTTTCTGTTGCCATGACGGCATGCACAGCATTTGAAGTCCAAAGTTGAAGTGGTGTAGTGTGCTTGTGAATGTTAAAGGCACGGTGACAGTGCATGTGTATAGTTTCTAATGCATTGTGAAGCAGACTACAGTGGTCTGTGAAGCTCTGTGGTTAAAGTGTCTGACACATCATTTGTCACATCATCCTGAAAACACGATTTAAACTGAGTGTTGATGCATTAACACATAAAAGTGTCTAATTGAGATCAGTGTTGCCAGTGTCAAAAATATCAGCATGAGCTGTAGGCCTTAGTGTGTTCTTTCTCTCTCACTTTGTCTCCCTCTTAGGCTACATGTTCCCTGAACCTGGGGGTCCCATGTACAGGAGGCCTCCACCGCCTCCAGGAGCTGTAGGCGTATTGCCTCCTCCAGGCTCTCTTCCACCTGGCCCTCCCTATCTTAGGGGTTTCCCATCTGCTCCACCACCGGGACCTCCCCACCCTACAGACATGGCAGGTGAGTCAGCAGCTTGTCATGCATTTAGTCTGTCCCCATCTGTAAGTTTTTGGGCTGCTGATTAATGTCTTCCTTATGTGTTTACTGACACTTTTCCATGTTGAATGAAAATTCATTCATGTATATGAATACAAGCTACTGCTAAATGTGTTTGTCAATGCAGATGGCACATATAGAGAAAGGCTTGCACCAGGTGAACAGGAGCACAGAGAGGTAAGAGACGTGTGTGTGCGTGTGTGTGTGTGCGTGTCTCATTAGGCATAGAATGTGAAATGTTGTTACCTGATCACTTGTGCCTCTGCGATATTTACCAATTTTGCGTATGTGTCTGTCGCTAGTCTGGTCCTGGTGATCGAAGGACTCCCCCGGAAGCAGATCCAAGGATGGGTGGCCCACCTCCTCCTGGACCCCCAGTGGGCCCCATGGATGGTCCCTTTCCTCGTAGAGGCCCCTATGGACCTCCGCCTCCTGATTTTTATCCGCCAAGGGGACCTGGGGGCCCTCCTATGAGGCCTAGTAAGCAGTCACAGCCATCTACACATCTTGCACTGTCTTACCACTGATCGCCATTAGTAAATTTAACTCTCTCTCCCCGCAGTGTGGGCTTCTCCACCTCCAGGAATGATGTTTCCTCCTCCTCGTTTCCTTCCCGGTGGAGCTCCTCTACCACCTGCTCCTCATCCTCACTACGCTTCCCCCATGCGGCCCCCTGCACCCGACGGGCTTCCACCTCCTTCCATGGGTCCTGCCCCTCCTCAGCAGTCCCTCCCTTCCCCACCACACAGCCAGTCACCAGAGGAGCACACAGCCTCACCTGAAGATGCCATTTGAATCTGACCAAGTTTCTACTTGAGCCGTGAGATGATGTGTTTCTGGTTAAAACTGAACTCAGTGGTAGATGGATGGTGGCAGATTGCAGTTTTCCACCTTTATATTTTCTGTAACATCTATTTATTAACCAGGAGGATGTATATAATGAAGAAAAACCACCAGTCTTCATTTGCCCACTTTGTTGCTGTCTGTCTGCTTCTGCTCAGTCTTTCTCCTGTATTCACATCCTCTTTTCTTTCTCCTGACTGCTTTCTTTCTTTTGCTTATCAACATCCAGCTACATTTCCTGTGAGGTCGTGCTAGTTGTGTTGGGGTCACAGTGACCGCAATTAGGCTCTGTTGTGTAATCTCACAGGCAGTCTAATCTCTATATGTGCATGAGAATGTCGCCATGAAAACAACAAACAGGACTTACATTGAAATGTGTGTGTGTAGAATTGCTCTACATGACAGAGAACAGAGTGTTTTACATACAGAAAAACTTTTATCCCAGTGGCACACATAAAGAAACAAGCTACCAGGGGAGAAATGTGTCTTCTTAGAACATTATATGTTGTTACACCAACACACTTGCGTATGTCATGTAAATTTTGAAAACTTAGCCATTTAGCATTTGGCTTGTTGATCACCCTGAGCTCCCTCATAAATATTCCTCAGAGGTCAAATGAGATTTTTTCTTAAAATATAATTAAAGTGCATACCTTAATTTTAATGGCTTCCCTGTAGGCTTTGGAACATCAGCTAAACTGTGCTTTCGATCATGTTACAGTGACTTACATAAGCCCTGGCTTACAGGAGCCTTTTGTTGTTGAAATAAGCTGTGACTCATCGCTTCAGTCACACAGTGGTGAACTAAAAGGTCTGACTGGAAAAGAAGCACACATGAAAGCCAGAGAGCTCACCCATGTGAATTTTGTAAAAAGTGATTATGAATAGATTAATAAAGCCTGTCAAATATTCAGTGTCTCCACATTTCACTAATAATAATGTTCAGTTTGTTTTGTATGGAAATAAGCGATCAGTGGCTGCTGTTGGTAACAAGAAAATTACTCATTTCTAATCATTTGAGTATTCTTGAAACTACTTTCAACTTTAGCAACCTAGATTGTACAGCACAATTCATGTGTACTGATACCTAAGCAAACTTGCCATAAAGTAATTGTAAAATATTTAATTGTAAAACCCATTCACATCATTAACAAAAAAGACACAAATTTACCCAATACATAGCATAAACTGTTATTATGAAAATGACTGGTTTGGACTTTTCCCATATCCACCACCTTACAGTTTATGAAAATCAATACTGTTAAATGGTCGTTTGTTCACACTCCTTTATAAACATTGTTTTAATGTGTGAAGACTCAGTGATGAGGTATGACCGCAAGGACACGCAGCAAGGTTTAAATAAATATACTGGAAAAATCTGGTCAGGATGATCACAACAACAGAAGTATTTACTTGTTTTATATGTTTATTCTTCAGTGAGGGGTTGTGTAGGATCCCACTGGTCTCTCCCAAAGAGTCCTTTGCAGTAGCCTGTGTTTATCCATAGCCTGACATTACAGTCTAAACCTGCAGTAATTATGTTTTCACAAGTGGGATC
>JAUMHL010000004.1:16715251-16775710 GCA_032362345.1 Sandelia bainsii
GGTTATAGTGCATTTTAGGTTCATCCTGAAATTTCACCCGAAAGCCAAATATCCCTAACTTTTTGTGAGTAGTGTATCTCTGTAATAATTCAAGTGTGTGTATATGTGTGTCCAACCTCCCAGTGTTGGCATGCTGCCTGGATCTCACACTGATACTTGTTCTTCAAGGACTCCAGACACAGTTCTCTGTAGATACCTGACAAAGACCGAGAGTGAGAGACACAAAGTTAGAGCTAATGAGACAAACAAGACATTACTGATGTTATTTATGACACTGAGGCTCCAAAACATGTTGAAAACAAAATCATTTCTGCTGAAGAATAGTATCGATGATTGGATCTGTTTTTAAAGAATAATGTGATTGATGACAAATGCATCCCAATTTTGAGTAGAATCACATGATCTGAGTTTTGAAAAAAGCTCAAAACTCGTGTTTCCAGAGTCAAGGAAAATTTACTTGTTTTATAGATTTAAAAAAAAAGAATTCTTCTCTGCACCTCTATCTACTGTATCCAGCTGCTAATCTAGCACTTATTCCAAATCACGTCCATTATTTTAATGACTGAAGGCTATGAAAAAGTATACACAAAGTGTACCTATTAGTATTTTTTGTACTCTAACAGAGTCACATGATCATTTATAATTCAGCTACTCTAAATTATTTTTACCAGCAAATGTCCTTAGTGAAGACTGAGTTAAATGAGGCTTCCAGTGATTAATTGCTTGTTTACAGCTAGCTGCAAAGCCTCAATGTTTAAGCAGTTTATTATAAGAGAATGAAAGACTTTATATGTTTGTGTGTGTGCTTCTTACCAGCCACTTTGGTGCGGACCTGCATGTTCTCCAGCAGTACTGCCAAAGGCTCCAGATATTCTGCTGCCCGTCCAGCCTCCACTTCTGCCAGCTTGCTGTTTACCTGACTGAGACGCTCACGATACAGCCTGCACACAAAGAAAAGTATAACTACAGATGTAGCTCATTCTTCATTCTGATAACTTTTTTTATTCTAATATTCAAGACAAACTTGTGTCAGTCTTACTGGTCTTTGAGATCAGTGAACTGTTTCTCCAGGTTCGACATTTCATCCAGACACTCCATCCTCCTCCGCTCACAGTCCTCCTCATCCATTTCTGAAACAGCAGAAAGTATCCCAACAAACACACACCTTTAGGTCAGGTCATACAACTATGAGCTGAATTGTTTTTATTTGCATACACCGTGTATCAGTTTTTCTTACCTGAGCTGTCTCCATCCTCAGAGACAGAGGAGGTGTCAGTATCCTCATCCTCTGTGCTGGATGCCTCATGCTCCTGCTCTTCCACCTCCATCTCTTCTGCAGTGCTCTCCTTCTTCTCTCGATCACGGTGCACTGGCATGGCAGCAGGTGAACTTCAGACTAGTAGTGTCAAAAAAAAGAAGAAGACAGTTTAAACAACAGATAAAGCTTTAGATTGACAACATATCGTTTGATTCCATTTGTTTACTTTTAAGCATAAGACCATAAAAAAAGGAGATTTCAAAGCATGTACACAATTTACATCCACAAAAATTATGCTTGTACATCAAAAGGTACGGTCATGGCCAACTGTGCATAAGCTTCATTACTGATGCCTTTCCATCTGCACGATATGTAATTATAATTGAATCAGTGTGTATAAGCTGACAAATGACTTTATAAAAAGGTCACTTTACACTTTGAATTGTGGACATGAATAAACAAGTCTGAACGTGAAAGACAATTTGCTTTTTCACAACTATTGTTCACTAGTGCATTCTTGCCTTATGGGCATGGTCAATATCAAATAACTTGCTTGAGCATCTTACGTAGAATATACCTTCATATTTATGTATTTTCTCCAGTAATATCTTTATTACGCCTCATTGAACCAAATCGATGATCAAACCGTTTCGATGTGGCATAGCCACCTAGTTTCTATTGGTAATGAAGAATGTTTTATACATATTTTTCTTCCCCTACCTATATTTTTTTAATAAAGATTAACTTGACATGTTGTGACAAATACGTTGTTACGTTACCGTGTGAACCTGAAAACAATAAAGCCCTGTCGGCAGAAGACTTTATGCTTTAAGTTACTGAAATTATTAAAAGTTAGTCGAGCAAATTCACTTTAACTTGCTGGAATAATCGTTGTTTTCCTCCTTAACTGTTTGACTACATAAAACTACACAAAAATACATATAAAAATGAAAACACATCAACCACTGCGTTAGCATGTTAGCAATTCAGTACAGTTATGTAAGCAAGTAGTACTAGCACGACTTGTTAAAACGTGTATTAAAAAACAGCAAAAAAGGTAACTCACAGAATGGGGAGGTACTGAGCGCTTGCGACGTTGTTTAAAGAAACACAATTTGCAAAGAAAATGAGTTTAAACTTTTTTTCCTGTGGTACAATTTCACTCGTGTTCCCCAGCTAAGCTAAAAACAAATCTCAGAAGGGCGCTCTTCTTCGTACTGGGAACTGTAGTTTTCTGTATCGCATATGTTCACATTATTAAAGGTCTGACAGCCAGCCATAAACTACGTTACCCAAGATCCCGCACTGCCGCTTGAGGCAGAGCGTTCGAGCCGAATTGTTGAAA
The DNA here is from genome assembly GCA_032362345.1 of Sandelia bainsii. Lineage (NCBI taxonomy): Eukaryota > Metazoa > Chordata > Actinopteri > Anabantiformes > Anabantidae > Sandelia > Sandelia bainsii. The sequence continues at coordinate 16,717,855 of JAUMHL010000004.1, forward strand.
GGGGTGTGAAACTTTAACGGCAGTAAATTTGTAAACGCCATTTGTGTTAGAAAAAAACAGGTCTAAACAGGTCATATAAATACATTTCTAACTTTTAAATAAGAAAGAATCCTTATTGTTGAACTATGTTGTTGTTGGATTGTTCTGGTATCAATTAATTTCCCCCCCCCCCCCCTTCAGGCAGCGGACTGTTGTGGAAGGGAGGTGCAATGGATGGATGCTTCGCCCCGCTACGTTTTACATATTTCTCTTAGTTTAAACAGAATGCGCCTTCTCCTAAAAATATTATCCCTGGATATAATCCGTGCTGCTTCTGCTGCGGAGTGCTAATTATCGGTACAGCGTTAATGAATGACCCTGGAGCCACGGGTTTTCGTTATAGTTTGAAGATTCAAGCTAGCTGAGGTTGTTAAGTGGGTACACGCAGCTAACTCCTCCTTGGCGTCTACCATCGCGCTCTAGGTCTCCTGCCTCAGGAATGTTCTCCAAAAAGCCTCATGGGGACGTTAAAAAATCAACACAGAAAGTGTTGGACCCAAAGAAGGACGTGTTGACGAGGCTCAAGCATCTTAGGATTGTCATAGGTAAGTTAATAACCGTATTAGACAGCTAACATGTTAGCTTCTATGTGTCCGTCTGTTTATGCAGGGAATGCCACACCAAACTCACATCGAAAATCGCGAAATTTAAAGTTGGTTTGCATGAAAACATAGACGCGGTGTTTTTTAAACATGCTTTAAGAGTATTTCGGGTTTTTAATATCCGCTCATCAATTCGGCATATCACTGCAGTCCATTTTGTTTGTCCACATTTTATTACTTCTGATTTTCTTAGGGGTTAATCTTGAGTTAATGCTTTTTCCCTCTGAGTGACGATGGTGGGCATTAGTGAGCCTTGTGTCTATAGGCTAGAAATTAAAGATGTATACATGAAAATATGATTAGCTGTATCTGCTGTCAGCAGAATCTGTCGAGTTAGATGTTTATGCTTTGTGCTGTGTGTAAGTGGCAGATTGTCAGATTTTATTAATGGAGTTTGGCTTAGTGTGCATAGAGGAGAATCGGGTATAATGTTTTTACTACTGTGTGAGAACGTGTATAGCTGACTACATCAGATGCAGGCGCATCATGTTGTGTGAGAAATGCCAAGTGTTTTGTTAGTAAGACATGTTACAACACAACACTGATTGCAGTGTTTTGAATGTGTGTGAGAATGGGAAGGGTGACAGGGTAATGGGTATGAATAAGTGATGGATCACTTACACTCACTTGCTCTCACACATGTACACACCCAGACGCACAAACACACACATTCTGACCGGAGAGGGAAATAGTCTCTACTATTTCCTCTCTGTGTCCAGCACAGTAGCTCAGCTTCCTGTTTCTAATGTAAGAATTACTGGGCTCTGTGTTTGTGTGTGTGTGCTGCACAGAAAGAGACAAAGGGGTGTGTCCTCTCTCTGTGCTCTATGGGGAACATAAGATCTTGATAACAATCACAGAGACATGCACACACAATACACTTGCAGTGACATTGTTTGAGAAGGAATAGTGAAACTGCTGGACAGTAGCTTACCACAGAGGTTTAACAATTATGGTGCCACACCATCACTTTGGAAAACACACAGCAAAGCCACTTTAGACCCCACAGGATGTTGCTGCTGTTATTCATTTCGTAATTGACCACTTATCTTTGCCCTAAAATAAGACCCTCCTCTGAAAAATATTTACCTTTGCCATTGTAGGAAACAGGCACTGAGCCCTTAGAGTGTGGGTTAATTTTTAATTATATTTTACTTCATATCAACTTCATAGCAGATCCTAAAGAATGATTCAAAACAAGCTATTGCATTGCTTTGCAATCCATTTGATGCAATTTGGTTATTAAGTAACTGCTGCCAAGCCCCTTTTGGCCCGCTTTTTGATGCCACAACAAAAACCAGTTAGCTTTTTTTTCCTCCAAATTTGTTTTTATGATACTGCGATAGCCAATGACTCAGTTTATGTGGACTTCAGCAAGGTTAACATATTCTAAATAAAACAGTAGTGTGCAAGGATTGTTATTCTTACGTTATTGTTTATTTACTGATAGTTGATGCCACATTACAATTTCAGAATTTCCCTAACAGTGTATTTACAAGTGTACAAGTATTTCTGTTCCTACTGTGATGATTTCTTGCTTCCATGTGTCTTTCTTCTGTTACTTTTTACAGAGACAGAAAAGAATATTGCTTTAGTCTGATTAAAACCAGGAGATTAGGAAAGCGTCATGCAGCTTGTATTGAGTTTAGAAGATTACTGGTACACACTTTAGTGCACCAGTAGAGACTAAATAATTTGCTGTTGGTTTTGTACAAGAGATGGTATCACGCGGTGAGAAATATGTTAAAAATGTCAGATTGAGAGGAAAAAATAGAAAACCACTCAACTGGGCCACTGAGACCGTACAAGGGCAATCACTATGTCACAGAACACAGATAGCCTCAGTTTGTGTTTGTGTCTGAGTGGCAGAGTTCAGCTTTCAGACTTCATTTAAACAAACCCAGAGACAATCACCAGAGGCTCTTCTGTGCGTGTATATCTGTGCACATGCTTGTGTGTATCGGTTTGTAACTTCAGCACCTACATGCTTTTTTTTCCACCCTGAACTATAGTGGCATTCTCAGCTTGAGTGTTTGTTTTATCTCAGTGTTTGAGTCGGCGTGTCTCCCTCCTAATGACAGCCACTGGTGTCAAGGCACAGATTCAGTCCAGAAGCACATGAAGGTAAACTTCCCATCTTCCAAGAAAGTATATCTTAATCTGCAGCTGGGAGCCAGACTGGGCTGCGAGTCTTTTCTGTGGCTTGACATGACACACGTGTATTTAGAGAACCCAGATGCTGTGGTGAAGATAGATTACTCAAATGTACTTCCTGTGATGAAAAGTCAGATGTTTTTGGTCTTCACTACAAGGCCTTTCTCATAATTTATTATAGGTGCATATAGACTCTTAAAACTTGGAGTGAAAATGCATAGAGAGGAGACTGTAATTAGTTGTTGTTGTTTTTTTCAAAACCAGATTCCTTAGGTATTCATTGTTAAGCCATCTTCCGATTTTCTTATATTTTTGTTGTTGTTTTTTTTAAATAAAAGTTTATATTTTTCTTTGGCTGCAAACAGCTTTGGGAGTGAAGGGAGAAACGTGGGAGTCAAACTGAGACACGCTTGATGTTCTGTGTTTACAGTAGTGGTGAGTGTTTTTTGGGGGAAGTAATGAAGTTTTATGAGCATATGATGTAAATGATGAAACTAGGGACAAATATGGAGACAGACTGAGTGTGAAACACTGTTTTCAGCACAGTTTTGATTTATCCTGGGTGTCCCTCTCCCGAGCCTGTGTATTAGTTAGTTCTCAGCTTTATTTCTCCTCTCATTTTCCAGAAAATGCAGAGCCCTCAGAGCTGAAGCAGTTTTTTGATGTGAACTACTCCCACATCTACTATGTCTTCTTTGAAAACTTTGTCACCATTGAGGTCAGCCTCAAGCAAAAAGGTGAGTTTCACTGAAGCTCAGTGTCATAAACAGAGATTTAACAAGTGGGGTTGGGTGTAGATAAAGTAAAACAATAAACCATTGGCTCTAAAAGCTACATGATGTCACATCCTTCATGCTATTCTCTGTGTTTCAGGTCACAAGTCTCAGAGGGAGGAGCTGGACTCAATCCTCTTCATCTTTGAGGTAATGAAATTTTACTGACATTGAAGTGTGGATAAAACTATTGGATAATAATTGTGGAGCTGACGGGCTACAGTGTACTTTGAGCAACTACTGCGTCGAATTAGTTTGTCGTATGTAAGTAGGGCTTGGCTTAAACCTCTCCACACCATCTCACTGAAAATGTATGGGATTCACATTTCACTCCTGAAAATCAGTCACATCCTGTAACGGATGAGTCTGTTATTTTATCTCAACTTTGATTGTACATTACACATTTTACATTACTAGATGTTTTGCTGAAGGTTAGTATAGGATTTCTACAGTGTTTAATCACATGTATAAATTAGATTCTATTCTATTCTATTGGAGGTTATACTTGTATGTGTGTGCTGGATTCGGTGTGGCTACAGAATAGAGCTCTGACATTCTATTAAATCACTTAAGTGTTTGTGAATCTATGACCTCCAACTTTCTGTATGTGGTCTTGGTCTTGTGGTCCACAATGCCCATTGACCACTGGCATTTAGCAACACCCAGAATTGAGTGATGATGCTTAGAGTAGCTAGGATAAGATAGCACAGTCAGGGGGAGTGTGTTACTGACCTCCATTTAGCCCTCAATGCTCTCAAACTCCTCTTTCCATTCAGAACAGGCTACACACCTGCTGTGAGCACTTGGAAACAAGAATGTGCTTGATAGAAGTTTTCCCTGATAGCTGTGAGTTAAAATGAGTGCTGGACAACAAGAGTTTCTAGAATAATTAATTACTTATGAATATTATACTGACTTAAATGTGTTGTTTTTTGTTGCTGTCATTGAAATAATTAAATTGTGTGAATCCATTTTTTATATATATATATATATATATATATATGTGTGTGTGTGTGTGTGTGTGTGTGAGAAAGGCCAGCTGCTGTATATCACTCATAATACATAACATAACAAGTCATATTGCACAAAGAATAATATAATATAATAATAATCTCTTTCTCCAGAAAATCCTCCAGCTCTTGCCAGAGAGAATCCAGAGCCGATGGCAGTTCCACAGCATCGGTAACTCTCACAAAACACAAAACCCTTGGCCACTTTCTTGCAACATGTTACATTTGATCTCCACACCTCATATTGTCCCAGAAACAATATGAGGTGTTGGATTTAACTTATCTTTATGAGATTTAACTAGTTTTGGATAGTGTGGCCACTCACAAGACAAATGACTTCATGTAGTGTGAAGCGATGACCAAAACTTTTTATGTTCCCAAATTCAAATGAATATATAATCAGTTAATAATGTGTTCACAGCTGGCTAACTTAGCGTATTTGTGATGCATCACAGTTTTGAGTGACCAGGCTGATATGTTCCCTCTTTAGGGCTGATCCTCAAGAAGCTGTTACACACGGGAAACTCTTTAAAGGTACCACTCAGATATGATTTATCAGTCATAGCCCTATATCCTAATTCTCCCACCTTCTGAGAGGATTTGTCCAGCCTCTTCTTCTTAATTTAAACAACAATTCAAACATTCTGCAATGACTTTTCCTTATTTCTTCTTATTTACGTCGTAGATCCGCCGTGAAGGTGTGCGCCTGTTCCTGCTCTGGATGCAGGCATTACAGAGTAATGAGCGTGAGCTGCTCTGCATGTTTGCCTGTTTGATTCCTGGCTTCCCAGCTCCACTCTGCCACGGGACCCCACGCACTCTGGACACACTGATCAACCCAATGCTGAATTTAACAGAGAGTTAGTAAAAGAAACACACACACATGTACTGGTGATAACAACCAGTGACTGTTGTGCACTATTGACATGATAAAAATTCGTATTAGTCCTATTATATGTTTTACTATAAGCATTTCATCTCCCTGCTTCTCCCCTTGCAGTCCAAGTGACTCCAGAAGAGATCACTCCTCTGGTTCCTCCACAGTCAGGTGACAAGAACCAGGAAGATCTCACTGCCTACTTCCTAGAAGCACTACTGAAATACATGGTAAACCAGGTATTATCTTTACTTCTTACTAACACAGCTAACACTGCATAATTACTCTGTTGAAAATGCTCAGATGTTTTTCTATTTAACTATATCTCAACATATGGGAGGTAACCAGCTATTAGGTCTGTGTGACACTGTCATACACAAACTTGGTGGCAGATTATTTATCTTACCCTAACTGTAGTATCACTAACTCCTTCAGACACATATTTCATCCCTTATAGACACAAATAGACTTTGTTCTTGTATTTTCTTGTATTTTTATCACATACACATGCATGCAGCCATGTACACACTGATAACATTCTTTCCTAAAACAATGGTGCTCTTCTCCACTTGACCCTAATTTGTGTGCGTAATTCTCTCTTTATAACACAAGCCTGTTTGTCTTTGTGTTTGTGTGCGTGTGTCCCAGGCCAAGTCTCTTGAGTGGCGTTGTAAAGAGAACCATGAACGTGGCTTCAGCTTCCTCTTTGGTCACTTCAGGAAGTTTTACCTTCCTCACATATTTCCCAATTTCTCCATTGAAACCAGCCTCTACAACCCCATACTGGGTCAGTACAGTTAAGTCTTTAAAAGCTCTGCTTTAAATCTAGAAGCCCATTGAAATGTAATGTTAGGCTCATATAAATAAATCATGCACAAATAGTAAATAGTATTAAATAGTATGGTAACCACATGAATAAATATTCTCTTTCTGTGTAGATGTGCCTCCAATGCGTCCTAAGCCATACTACAGTGTGGTGCGCAGGGAGCAGGATGGAGGTGAAACACTGTACTGCACCAAAGAGAGCTTCCTTCAGGCCCGAGTCATCTTCATCCGCTGGCTGGTTTCTTTCTGGCTGGAGCCACGACCCAACACACAAACACACATCCCAGGAACAGAGGGAGAGAACATCCCCAAGAACATACAGGTGAGTAACACACACATATCGTGCTCCTGGATGCGACTTTGCTCATATTTTGTTACTGAAGGATCAGCTGAATGAACTGATTCTGTTCATCCAACCAGATCATCTTTTATTCATTCTAGTTACACCAAAATGATGCACAAGAAATTATTTCCTGATGTTCAGAGGGTTTTTCTTGACAAAGATCCACTAAACATTGAGTGTTTATAACAGCAAATGTAACATGTTTGTGAGAGGTTTGTAGATCTCTATAAAAACCTGACACCAGCTTTTCCCATCACTGAATTAAAGTCTTACTCACCACAAACACTTAAATCAGAAATTATTTTCTGTTGGTCGTTCCTTTAATTGAGTTACTCCCTGTATAACCCAACTCTTGACCCCCAGCGAGCAGCAGCTGGACTGGCAGCTCGCTCTGCAGGCAGCTCAGACGATAGCAGCGGGGGCGGGATCCGGTCTGATAGCCACCTGGAAGGCAGCGGGGGCTCGTGTGGGCCAGGAGGAAGCAGCATGGGGCTATCGGGCGGTCCAGGTGGTGGGGGTGAGCCTGAGCAGAGCCACTCCAACACATCTACGCTGACGGAGAGGGAACCCAGCTCTTCCTCACTCTGCTCCATCGATGAAGAGCAGCTGACAGACATGGAGGTGGTCAGGAGAGTACTGACCAGCACCAGAACCAATGTCAACTTTATCACAGAGATCTTTAGACAGGTGAAGAAGAAATAACTACTTACCAGGGAAAGGGGAGGTTATGTACAGTAGCTAACTGAATTCTAATGTGTCACACCTTTGATTAGCATAGTAAGTGGTATTTTTTTCAAATATTAGATCATTCAATTATTTGCGTTACAGTTTGAATAAGTTTGTGAAACGTGATATCCTAAGATTAATTTGTCTGTCTCTACAAATGTAGGCATTTCTTCTTCCCATGTGTGAGGCAGCAGCCATGCGAAAAGTGGTTCGTGTTTACCAGGAGTGGATCTCTATGGAGGACAAGCCAGTGTTTATGAAGGAGCCAGAAGAAGGTCCTTATCCTATAGCCAGAGCCAGCAGTCTGGATTCAGGCTCTCAGCTTGGAGACAAAGAGGATGAGGTGAGGAATTACCTATGCTAATGTAATCCATTAAAATATTAGAATACAAGTAAATGGTAGACAAAGCGAATACATCTTTATGTGCATCTTTCAAATGTGCTTCCAGTTTGTAACCCACAATTTTAAATCTCAAGACAGAAGATGTTTCACAGGCTGAGTAGCACTCCAAGTGACAAGTGTATTTTCTTTTTTCTTCAGGGAATGAACAAAGGGATTGACAGTGAACTGCTGGACTACAATGTTCATGCTGGAGTCCAGACTACACTGCAGGTGAGGTTCTCACATTGACTTAAAGCATCTGTGTTCCTGCCTCACACATAAACAGAAAAATCTCATTGTTGCAGCATCTTATTGCTGTTTTATCTTGATCTTGTGGAAATATCCCTGAAGTTGTATTTGACCTGTTTCATGTCCTAACTGATTTCAGGTTTTCATCACACACTCATCGAATGTTTTCCTGTTGGAGCCAGCCAATGAAATCAAGATCCTTTTAGAGGAACATGTTGACATGTGCAAGCGAGTCCTGAACATCTATCGCAGTCTTGTCATGCATGAGACCATGGACCAGAAAACATGGTAAAAAAAAGAACCTGCACAAACACAAAGACTTGTTGCTATGTTTTAGTTGGCATTTATCACTGTGTATAGTATTGTGTAATGATTTAAACACAGTGAAAAGTTCACCTCATGTCTGCATGCTTGTTACAGTAAAGAAATGTATATTTTTAGCTTTGATTGTGCCTGTGTTCGTTTGTAGGGAGCAGATCTTACTGGTTCTGCTGAGAGTGACAGAGTCAGTGATGAAAAGACCTCCATCTATCATGCCTCAGGGCAAGAAAAACATCACACTCTCAGGGAGGCTGGCTGGACCTATCTTTCAGGTATATTACTGTGACTCTTACAGCCCTGTTCTGAAAATGAAATGTAAATAGAAATGTGGGTGCTAAACTGTCCTGCCTGCAGTCCAGAGCTGTCACCCGTTGAAAACATTTGGAGCATTTTGAAGGGATAAATACAACAAAGGAGGTGCCAACTATTCAGCAAATGAAATCAAGTGAGAATGGAGAAATGTTTGCATTCAGCTGCAATTGGTCTTCTCAGTGTCTACCAGTGGGAGTTGAGTTTGAACCCACAAGGACTATTGTCCGTTTTAGCTTAAGTACAACGCTTTAACCACTCATCCATCCTGGTAGCTTTCTCTGCGATACATTAAAACAAATGAATAACATTTTTGCAGTGATAAAATTGCTCTTGTATACAGCAACACAGTTTCTGAGAGACAGATTTGCTTGGGGTGTACTTATACAAGTTGTTATCTAATAAAAGAGTAGTTTATTTCATTATGATCTTGGTCTTCTATTTAATACTGTAATCTTGGGAAACACAGTTAAAGGAAGGAACACCATAATGAAGTTTAACAGTAGGATCCAACTAACTACTTTTTAGTTTTGATGAGTAGAGAGCTAGAGTACAGCCTTTTCTAAAATTCTCTCATGTCATCTTTCTGCACAGACTCTGATAGTTGCCTGGATCAAGGGGAACTTAAACGTCTACATCAGCAGAGAACTGTGGGACGACCTCCTGTCTGTCCTCTCCTCTCTAACCTGCTGGGAGGAACTGGTCACTGAGTGGTCTCTCACTATGGAGACCCTCACCAAGGTGCTGAAAGTGACCATATTTTCATCATGCTGCCTCCAAGCATTATTCGTTTGAAATGGAAATGCATTTCAGAAAATTTAATGGTGGATTTGTAGCGTTTTAAAATTAGGTGACCTTAGTAGGAATTGTCGACAGCCTTGTCGTCGAAATAAAAAAATGTTTTTCACTGAATTTTATTAAGAGATAGTCACCTGCATTTTTCAGCTTGGTTACTGACTACAGCACCTGCATCGGCTCATTAGAGAAGTAGAGGAAAAATTTAATGAGGGAAGCACTTCCTATTTTCATGCCTGTTCATTCTACCTCTGTTCACTTTGAGTTCTCACGTCCCTACACCTAATGTTACTGGATTGCATTTATTACATTTAAATACCTAATAGATGCATATTTCCATTCTTCATCTGTACATTAAATATCAACATTTATCCTCCTCATTCTAGTCAAGTCAGAACTGTTGTATTGCTTAATACTTACCCAGTATGGTAACATGAACATGAATGCATTCAAGCAGTGTTTTTGTGCCTTAGGTGTTGGCGAGAAATCTGTACAGTGTTGATTTGAACGAGCTGCCTCTGGACAAACTCAGTGAGCAAAAACAGAAAAAACATAAAGGAAAAGGTTGGTCAGCAAAAACCCTCAGACACACATAACTTCTTACAGCAACATTAGCCAGAGCTAAAGCATCTCTTTAAGTCAATTACAGTCTATTTACATGACAACTTAATGCTTAGTTTAATATCTGATATGCAAAAGTGTTAACATACACATACACCATATGTCAATCTATCAGGTTCCTCCTCACAGAACTTCTCAAAGATTGTAACTATAAGGTGTAAGAAAAATACACCCAATTACAAAATATGACAAACAAAAGAAAAAAGGAGATTACATGTAGACGTTTTGTGTACACAGTTACAGACAGTGATAGAAAACATCTTCATCAACATTAACATCTCAACTTCCCTCCTTACACCAGGTATTGGTTCGGAGGGCCAGCGTCAGATTGTGGATCGTTCCTTCTCAAAAGGTTGGAGCAGAGACCAGCCAAGCCAGGCAGCAGCCATGAGGCAGCGAAGCGCCACCACTGCTGGCTCACCTGGCATCGAGAAGGCCAGGAGTATTGTCCGCCAGAAGACTGTAGGTCAGTATTCCTCTGGCTCTTTGTTCTGAGGTCAGTTTTCTTTGAGTTTCCACTCTCTGTCTATCTCACAGTGTGATATATGGTTGCTCAATAGACGTTCTCTTCTCTTACTATAACGTTGTATATGTGAAGCCTGTAATTATGTTTGTGAGAGAACTGATCACACCAGCACACGGTATTTTTCTAGCTTAGATTTCAAGTTAATAGTGTATCTGCATTAGTATTAGTGTTTAAAAACAATCTATTGCCCCTGTGTAGCGTGGTCTTAAGAGTAGATTTCAGCTGTGCAGAGTGCCAAGCTGCCAGCTTTCCTCCAGCTCTAACCCCATCTCACTCCTCCTTCAACTTTTCTTGTCTCTTTCCGTCTGTATCCACTCTCAATCTGTCCTCTTTTCTACACTGTCCTGTCTTTTCACAAACTTTTTGGCTTTCCTTCCTCTTTGCCATCTTCTGTCTTATACTCTTATACCTTTTCTTCTTTTTCTTTTCTGTGATTCTCGTTCCCTCAGCCCTGCGTAGCTGTTCTACAGGGGACTCTCTGCTGTCCTCTGCCTTTATCCGCAGTGCTAAGAGTGCTCCTGCTCTGGCTCCGCCACTTCCTGTCCTTCTTCACCACCACCACCACCCTTTACTACCCCCCCTTGCCGACCAGCTGGCAGGTACACTCTCTTTGCACTACCTGTCTGCCTGGAAACTAGTTGGCTACATGTCTGTTAGAAAGTGAAACTTTATGCCTGTCGTCTTGTCTCTGTCAATTTTGTGTCTGTCTAATTATCATCACTGAAGCAACAATTGACATGTGCTTCATGAGGAATCACGCAGCCCAGAAATGCATTATCATCCAGCGTGCATCATTCTCCGAAAACCTTGCAGTAATCTGATCAGCATTGCTTGAAATCTTGCATGTGAATGATGGATGACCATTGCATATTGTAACACCTAGTTATACGCCATTTTCATGATGTCTGTATGATTATGTTATCTTTTTATTTGTCACGTGACATAATTTTATTACATGTATTTTTATTTTGTTGTTCTTTTGATGACATTGCACATTAGTCAACATAGATGAGCATGTAGGTGGATAAATGGATAGACAGGGGAATAGAGAAATAGAAGACAATACAAGAATAAAACATTGTGCATTAGTGCAAGATTACTACACAGGCCAAAATCATACGGCACCTGTAACTTACTCCATGGGGTCTGTTGAATCTACAACAGCTATTATGCATGATGTGTTGTATGAAAGAAGAATTCATATATAATAAGTAATGAACGTCTGTCCTGTTGCAAGATAGTTATACTGTCAGGTGAGATTTCTCTGTCAGGGGAGAGTCATTGTACAAGCTGTTGGCAGGAATGACATTTTCAACTAATTTTCAACTGGCCAGATGTTAAACAGCCATTAAAACAACAAAACACACAAACCATTCATCGATTAAATATTGCCAAGATATCATAGAATGATGTGTTGTTTTCATTTAGTTGTAAAGTATTTTTTACTAGTGTAAACTGGAAGATTGTTACAGGTCGGAGGAGGCGTTGCACATGTCTCTGTTTCTGTTGTTTACATGTTTGCTTGAAACTCGACGTACCTGTTTTACCGTCTGCCTGTTGAGCTGCGTCTTTTACTTATCTGCCGGACTGCACACACACTTGTACCACTGTCATTTTATTTACTCCACATACCTGCACTTGTTCCTCTTTGTTTCTCTGCCTCTGTACCATAATGATGTGATATTTAACTTGATGTCATTTATTCTTGGAGTGGCGTTAAATGAGCTCAACAGTGGTAAAGACTTTATAATATCTCCTCTGCAACAGTTATTTATTTAGCTCTTATGTTTTTTACACTTGCTTTGTGCTTGTAGAAATCTCTTAAAGATAATGTCCAATGATTATTACACTTTAAAATGTGTGATCAGGGAGTGACTGCATGTACATGGTGGTGTGACACTGCATATTTAACATCCGTTGTTTTGAGGACTGAAGTCATATACAAGTCAGTTGCTAGTAGACTGATCTCAAGTTGTGAATATCATTAAAGTAGAAATTTAAAGTGAAATTGTTTTTGTTTTTCCTAGATGTGTTTTCTTGGCATACAGCATTAGCAGGCTGATAAAACTGTAACAAACCGAAAGCTAAATGCTAATACTAAAAAGAAATTTGTTCGAAATTACAATGTCCATTATGACGTAAAATTTGCAAAATCAATAAAATTATGATCTCCTGCACACTTACTTGTAATCTAGTTTAACCACTTCAGAGCTGCCAAGCTCATGATCACGGTAGAACAATGGCCATATGTTTAGCTGGTCTGTTTACCTATCTTCTTGGGACTTCCTTAACTAACCTCCCTCCCCTTACTTTATCTTCCCCTAATTACCAGATCTTGAGGACCCACCCATCACGCTGACGTCCCGCACCTCTCGGCTGCGTCACTCCTCCCAGAGTGATGAGGCTCCTCCCACCTCCTGTTCAGAAGTGTTTCAGGGCGGGGCTTGTGACCTGGATACCCCGGCTCCATCCTCCCTTGCAAGGAGCAGCAGCGCCTCCGACATCATGGAGCCTTTCATCGCTGAGCGGGTCAAAGGTGATGACCCACAGAGGGATCCCACTTTGATCCCGAACCTCCCCCACCAACACACTACTACTTCTTCCTTATTCGCAGCCAATATCCACGCAGCTCAGCCACCCCCACACCCTCTCACCTCCCCCTCCCCTACCCCTTTTACCTTCTCCAATGGCGTTGTTTCCTCAGCCTCAGAGGGACAAGATGATGCTAGTACTTACGGCCAGTTCTGGCACCATATTGGCTCTCAAAGCCGAGATTCTAGCTCTGATTGGGTAAGCGAGTGGGATTCTGCCTTCACTGCCTTTTCATCTGATAAGGATATAGATGAAGAAGAGAGTGAAATGGTAGTTGGGGCAGAAGAGGATGACTTATTCTCCTCTATTAGGGACTACTTCACTCAAAAAGAAGGTGAAAGGAAAGAGGAAGCCGGAGAGGGAGATAGCCCTAGTTATATGTTAGACAGTGTTACTTTATCTACACCAGTGGAAATGGGGGTGGCTAGAACACAAGTAGAACTCACAGGACAGTTAAGAGAAGCAAGACAGGTGGTAAGAGAGGACAGACAGGTAAGTAAATCAGTGAGACATAGCAGTGTGGATTCAACAGAGGAGAATGAGGCAGAGCAGCGAAGCATCTACGAATGTCTGGAGTTGCAGTTTCAGTGGCCATCACCCAGTGTAAAGGGAAGTGCTATCTTAGAAAGAAACATGGGGGAGAAAAAGGGAGAGGGAAATGCAGGGTGGGCAGAGAAATGTGACATGTGGAGGGAAATGGGTGATGAGAAACAAGATGATGAAGCAGCAGCAAATGAGAGGTCCAGTTTAATTAGACAAGATTGTAATGCAGTAGAATTCAGCACTGAAGCTAATCAAGCTGCCCAAACCTCAGATACAACTAAGGCTAAAGCATCTCGAAGTAACACCAAGAGGCACCATTCTGGCGGTGTTCATGTCAGCTTCCGCCCCTCGACTGAGTCTGTCCAGTTCCACAACCCCCTTGAGAGTAAAGAGGCTCACTGGAAGGCCAGGCTGCGTCGCCTCAGTCACTTCCACACACACAGTCACTCAGCTGGAGAAAGGCCAGGGGCTGGGGTAGGGTCAGGGGGGAAGCTGGGAGCAGGGGGTGCAGGTAAGTTTGGCTCTGTGGCTGGAATTAGCCATAGAGCAGGAGCACATGAGAAATTAGCCTCTGGGACTTTTATAGAAAACAGTGGGACAGGGGGCACAGCAGGCACTGGAGGTTTGGAAAACAGGTCTGGGGCTGGAGGGGACAAGGACAAGCAGTATCCTGGATCTTGTGTAGGATCCAGCCTGGGCTCTGAGGTGCACTCAGAGGTTTCATCAGGCAGCACCTGTTCCTCAGGCGTACGTGGCCGCTTGGGGCGTTCCGCTTTGCGATCTCGAGCCTCCCGCTCACGTTCCCAGGAGCCAGGCAGCACTGTCTCGCGTCACCACCAGGGGGCTCTTCTTGGTGGCGTCTATAAGACTGTGGTTCATGCTCTGTCCTCCAAACCCAGGCCCCGAGGTCAGGGGTCATCCCAAGGCTCATCGCCACAGCGGCAGGGCCGGCCTGCCATGGGTGATGCATCACTCAGGGACCTCTACTCCCATGTCCTGGGCTACTTTGGACGAAAGACGTCTACACCAGGTGAGGATTGCAACGAATGAAGTTCTCACAAAGGACACAGCAGATAAAACAACTGTGGAGACCAAAATACTCACAAAACACAAACATCAACAACTCTCTTCTCCTTTTTGGCTGTTTTTAACTGGTTTGTTATGATGGAATGATTTTTTTTATTTGGCTGACACTCATCATCTTGCTGCTGGACTGAAATTCAACTCCCTGTTGATGTGTTTCCTCTTGAACGTAGCCCCTCCTCAAGCCTGCCTCCTATCAAGGACCCACCCCTCCTCCTCCCATACTTTGCCACTTGTTTCTCTACCTGAGAAGCCCCCTTCCTCCTCCTGTCTTCTGCCTTCTAAGGGTTTTGGAGTTTTAACCTCTTCTCCCCCTTTCCCCCTCCTCCCTCTCCTCAATGTTGCATGCGGCCTCCTTGTGCCTCCTTCGCCTCCTCCCTGGACTCCGGCCCCTCTTCAGCTACACAGAAGGAAACAGAAGGAAAAAAATAACGTCCTATAGAAAAGTTTAAAAGCACGAATAAAAGGAAAACAGACATGACTGTACATAGAACCTCAGTGAAAGCCCCCAAGTGTTTTATTGCATTTTATATCTTCAGATCCCTATTACATATAAAAACATATGCTTATGAAGGAAAACCTGTGGTATTAGAGGTTGCATTAATGTTAGAAGAGCAAAAGCATTTATTATTATGAACATATTGCTGTAGTTCGACTTGTGGCCACAAGAGTGCAGCATAAGACCTTTTGTAGGATGGCCATGTGTATACTGATGCTATACACCACAATTTGAATGGATACGAATATGTATCCTTGTAAATTAAGCAATCTGAAATGGTTATTTGCCTGACATGCTGCCACAGGATGATATAATAGGTAAATTACAATTATGTGAATCTGAAGTACACATCAGCTTTTTTATTTGTTCTAATTCTCAGGCTGTAGGACTTGTCTTGAGGATCTAATGGTTGATAAAAGTACAGTGATTTGTCACTTGGATCTTGATGTTGAGTTACTGTTGCACAGCCACATTTTTTTTTTATTCAGATATGTTTCTTCCGAGCTTGTATGTTTGGTTTGTTTAAGTTTGTGTCAGATGTGTGGGATTAACTGCTTATAGTGATATGGGACAGTACAGTCTCACAAAATGCATGTCAACGCTCAACTCTTTAGAATAAGCTTGCACAACCACATATGAACTGCTCCTGTGAAATGGAACAGGTACCCATTCCTTCTACAGAATGAGTGCAAGTCCTAAGTGAATAGACATGAAAGCTTACATCATCTTTCCACTGGTACAGCCACTGACCCAGCTTTGGACTTTCTCTCTAATAGAATAACAGTAACCTCAGCAGTTCCTCAGATGCTGGTTAATTGGCAGGGAGACAGCATTGCAGCATTCAGTTTGAGAGCTTTGGGGAGTTACTGTCAAACACACAAACCCATAGGTGGATGGCATTTGTCAGACAGAAATCGGTCCATTCTGATGTGCTTAGACGCACAACACATCAAAAAGACAAATTACCAAACCTATAAATCAGTTATGTTTGAAGGCGGGGGTTATGTGAAATTTAATTTTAAAGTTAACTTACACTGCAGTGTAGTATATTTGCAGTGCTATTTAATACTTGAAATGCAGTGCTGGTCCTTTCATGATGTGGTCCTACTGTGATATGCATGATCTATATCTGTATACATGCCAATATTTAGGCTTATGACAGTACTGCATTGAGAAATCAGTTGGGATCTGATTTTTCAGGCCACCATACTGTATTGTACCATGCTGAAGCCTCACTCCTGTTGCTGTTGGCATGGCAAATAACCATTACACTGAAATAGTTTACCAGTAGACACAGCGAGATCAATGGTATTTAACATCTGAGCTAGAAGAGACATCTGAATAACATACTAATTGTATGTGTTAATGTATCAGCTAGGTTAACCCAAACAAACTTAATTTTGGGCTTTCTTAAAATTTGTTAAAAGTTTTCTCTTAGCTTCAATTTCTTCTGAATTGATCTCACTCTCATTCTGCAGTGTGAGCCTGATTCTTCTAAAAAGACACTTAACCCGTAATGTGAGAAAGGTGTTGTTGCACTGACCTCTGTGGGCTGAAAGTTTCAACTTTGTTGCGCATCTGATCACAATCGGTCACAAGTGATGTAACGTTGCACCTGCATGGCAGCACAGTTTGAACATAACCTGTGTTGTTTGGTGGCCATGGTGTAAGTGGATGTTTCCGGTTCTAAATATCAAAGGAAACGTGCAACAATGGGAAATTTTCATCAACATCAAGAATTTGCTCTCTGTCTCAAATTCAGAAATTTGATTTTAGATCAGAATTAAAGGAATTAGGAGTAAGGTCAGTTGGTTAATACTTAAAGCAGCCGGTTGACACTCATCTGACTTGGGGTTGATGGATACTCACTCATCAGAGTTGATTAACTCCTACTGACTGCTGTCATCACTTCTGAGCTAACAGCAACATAACTCATAGTAACTGCACTAATGTAGGCCTCTGGTATGCTGCTTGTTTGACCCTAACAAGGTGATACTCTTCTTGCTCTCTGTGCATGGTGTGGATTAACTCCTGCATTGCTTTTCTGGTGGGTTTTGACGCCTACTGCGATGTGGCTTTTTTTTATTTTATTTTTTAACGCCGGTCTTTGATATTATTATGGCCTGCAGTACACACATATCAGGACTGCTTTTATAGCTACTACAGATAAACTACACCTATTAAATTGTCGGTTTCAGTGTCTGATGAAAATCTAAATGCCACTATATTCCCAAATAAGACAAGTGAGACCTGATTATGTAAATGGGATATAAAATACTTATTATTAGTCATAGATTTGTTTTTTGACAGTGGGTATGAGCCTGTTACTGTCTTCATCATTTATTTCACTATTTATTTGTGTCCATGTCACCTGTTTGTGTGTCTGTGTGTGAGTTTGTTATTCTCTGCTCTTTTACTATCTTAATCCATATATATCTTGATGTATGTTTGCATTTGTGTGTAGCCAACAAAGAGGAGGTGGTCCAGAAGGCTCGTCCAGTCTCCACTGATGTAGGAAACAGCAATCCAAACTTCTCTGACCTCATGGATGAGTTCATCCAGGAGAGACTGAGGGCCAAAGGAACAGTGGTCAGTACAACATGCAGACTCTGTGGTGAAAACTTTCTTATCACAAAATGTTAAAGCTACAAAGCTAGTTTGTTTTTTTCTTGTTGCCCAGGGTCGCCGTGGCAGCAGCCCAGGGAGTCTGGAGGTTCCCAGAGATCTGCCCGAACTCCTGGAGGCGGGTCAGAGTCCTGGATCACGGCCCTCAGAAGATCTTCGACCTATTGATGATCCAGGGGTTCCTTCTGAGTGGACGTCACCAGCAAGTGCCAGTGGTTCTGATGTCATCAGCTCAGACAGCCAATCAGACTCCTTTAATGCCTTTCAGTACTCCACCTGCAAGTTTGATAGTAAGAAAGAAAGGACCATGTCTTGCTACATATGTAACGTAGAGACTAACATTATTTTGACAGTCGGTTGTGTCAGAACATTGTGTATCTGCTGTTGTTTAAGTTTTGCAATTCTTTCCTGTCTAGTTACTCAGTGGTATTTTGTAGATTTTACTTTGAGTTCAGAAGCTTGTGGAGGAGGAGTTGGATCTGGAGGAGGTCGAGGCAGCTCACTGGACCAGGACAGCCTGGGAGGGGGTGTGGCTTGTGAAGAACATGAAGTTGCCAGTTTGACAACACTTCACATTGATTCAGAGACCAGTAGCCTCAGCCACACTGTCACTGTTACTGGTATGTGCCACCCATAATATGAAGACATCTCCAGCTGTATGTCTGTGTATCCATCTGTGCAAGGACCAGCACCCTCAATACTGCAAATATACAGTAGGGGAGTAGTTTAAGTAGTTACATACCGTTATTGACACTTATAATACATATGAAATTTAATTGAAATACTGTCTGCAATTGTAAATATAGGCTGTGGCCTTTACATCTTTTAAATTCAAGCCTAAACCCGTCTTCAGTCTCATCCCTAAAGCAATGTATAACTTTAACACCTGAGAAAAATTAGTCTCCTCTTAAGATGTGACAACAAAATTACAGCGCTATTAAAGTCATTATATAAACTATAATTTAACTAAATGAAATAGAAACAAACAAGAGGCATCTGTTTCGTCAGTGTCTCAGTGTTTTCTTCTTGTCATGTGACTGCCTTGTCTAGGTTCTGAGAGTGCGTCTCCAATGCATTCCCTTGGGGGCTCTCGGTCCCAGACACCCTCCCCTGCTACGCTGACAGCGGAGCACACCGAGCATACACACTCCCACACACACCTACAGCTGGACCAGAAGCTCCACAACTCTGTCTTACAGACCCCCGATGATCTGGGTAATACTCATACAAACACTGAAACAGACAATTATTTGTTTTGAGGGTTTTTTGTCCACTAAAGTCTCTGCTGTGAATGAGAGGCAAGAATTACTGACTGATTCACTGATTGATTGTAGAAACAAGTGAGTTCCCCAGTGAGGACTGCAGCGTGATGGCAGGTGGTTCTCGAACTGGATGGCACGCAGATGTTGCCACGGTAATGTGGAGGAGGATGCTGGGTATCCTGGGGGATGTCAATAGCATCAAAGACCCAGAAATCCATGCTCAAGTGTTTGACTACCTGTGTGAACTGTGGCAAAACTTGGCTAAGGTGAGTACTCACACAATACACAGCCATGACAGAACACTTTCTATAAAGACTGTGCTGGCAAATTTACACTTCTATTTTCAGATAAGAGATAATTTGGGCATTTCTCTGGACAACCAGTCATCTCCCCCACCTCCTGTTCTGATACCACCTTTAAGAATTCTCACCCCCTGGCTCTTCAAGGTAGGTGTCACTGAGTGATCACTATAGAACATCTGGTGCTCATAGTGAGATCATAGTGTATTTATTAATTTCCCTTAATAAATATTAATTGCTGTGAACAAGTATTTCACCCCTTCCTGATTTTTTTTTTTTTTTTTTTGCATATTTGTCACACTTAAATGATTCAGTTCATCAATCGAATTTTAATATTACACAAAGATAACATGAGTAAATACAAAATGCACTTTTTAAATTATTTCATTTATTAAAGGGAAAACGTTCCTAACCTTCCTGGCCCTATGTGAAAAAGTAATTGCCCCCTAAACCTAATAATATTAATAAATTGAATCATCATTTAAAAACAGCATTTGTATTTATTCTGGTTATCTTTGTGTAATATTAAAATTGGTCATGTGAATCATCTAAGTGTGACAAATAAGCAAAAAAAAAAAAATGACAGCGCTGTAGTTAACAGTGTAAATTGCTTGCATATATACAGTATGTTGTCCATGTGTGCTCACATGTATGTTTTTGTGTGTCTGTGTTTGTTTTCCTAAAGGCCACCATGCTGACAGAGCGTTACAAGCAGGGGAAGCTTCATGCCTACAAGCTGATCTGCAGGATCATGAAGAGACGACAAGATGTTTCCCCAAACTCAGACTTTCTCACACACTTCTACAACATCATGCACCAAGGACTGCTGCACCAAGACCAGGTAGAGTCTTTCAATTCAACTGAGGTCAGGTTTATTTTTTTATATAGGGAACATACAGCTCCAAAGTCTGTCTGCGGAAACGTAAAAAGAGAGGGACAACTATGGGAGAAAGAAGACACAAAGTTAATGACATCCAGTGGTGGCATATAGAGGAGAGGAGGGGAGGTCTAAGTCTGTAACAGCATAACTAAGAAATGGTTCAGAGTCACCGTCTGCTCAATGCTTTGGCTGCAGCATTTTGGATTAAAAGATTAAACGGGGTGTATTGTACTCTGCTTCAGCTATAGGAGTGTGTTTTTAAAATATGTTTGATTTCTTTAGGACATTGTGAATACCATTATCAAGCACTGTAGTCCTCGGTTCTTCAGTATCGGTCTACCGGGAGCCACCATGCTCATCCTGGACTTCATCATTGCAGCTTCTAGAGTTACCACCTGCTCATCACTCAACGTAAGCAACACAAACAATTCACCTGCACAGTAAAGGCTGACACATTTAGTGTTTTCTTCTTTTAATTTGCATTTCTTATAGCTTTCTCTTTACTTTTTGTCTCTTTCCCCCCTCCTCTTTCTTTGCAGGCTCCAAGAGAAGAGGCCCAGATCCTCCTTGGATCTCTGGTGTGTTTTCCCAACTTTTACGGGGAGCTTCCAGCCCTCCATCCCACCACAGCCGACATGGTGCTCACCAAGTTCACTGATGTCAAGGTGAAGCAATAGTAGTGTGGAATTGAAGGGTAGTAGGTTGAGCAGGGCCTATAATATATTTTATTAAAACCTCACTTTTCAACAGGCTGATCTGAGACTGGTTCTCATGCTTCAGTACATTACCCTTTGTCGTAGTACGTTGAAATGAAATGAAATACTAAACATGTTTACCAGAAAAATAGCAACTTTTTTTAATAGCTATTACTCACTTCACACTGGCGATTACATCCATACTGAGATTGGTCACTGACTTTAATGAACCAATTAGTGTTGAGAAGAGTTAGAATGGATCATCAATCTCATATAACAAAGCAGAGGGTCAAACCTTTATCTACTCTGTGTGTAATCCAGGTCAGTCTAAACCTTGTAGCATGACTGCTGTCCGTTGGGTGTCTCAGAACCAAGCTAATAGGTTAATTCATCATCAGCTATTCTTGTAACACTCCAGGACTGTGGGAGTAATGTTGTTGTTGTTGTTGGTGTGTAAACAGTTAATGTCATGCATGGCAGCACCTCAGGTTTCTCTCGCTGGTTTCTTACAAGGCACAAACTTGTTTTGAATCACTAAGCACTCATTAATCTCAGGGATGGAACCAGTGAGTGTGTGAATGTGTCCTCATATTTGTTACAGCTTGTATGTGTATAGCATACAGTGTGTTAACACCTCATAATTTGTTGAATCATTTTTCACATTCTCTGAAAGAAAGAGAGGTTAACTTTGTGTCTGGGACCTGGATGTGAGGTTACACAGTCAGCATCACAACACATGACAAATGTTTGTTTATTCTTTGTTTGTAGGAGCACATTATCAAAACCATTTTAACGTCTGCCAGGGATGAGCCCTCTGCTCCTGCTAGGTAACTAATTGGTGCACTTTACATGTGTAAATGTGTACTTTAATATTGTGTATCTATTTCTGTATGCATATAACAGCAATATGTCTTCACTGCTTGTTTACTGTATTTTCTATTAGGTGTGTGGCTCTGTGCAGTCTGGGTATTTGGCTCTGTGAAGAGCTGGCTCATGAGACTCATCATCCACAGATTAAAGATGCTCTCAATGTCATCTGTGTTACTCTGAAGGTCAGTCAAACTGTGTACTGCTTTAAACAAAGCATTGGTTATGTTGCACACAGACTCTAACATCTAACTTCCCCTACTGTGAAATTTAATATATAAGGGTCGACCCAGCTGAATACGATGATCTCATACAGCCTTTGGCCTTTTGCCTGTTTTCAAACTTTGTCCCTGCTGACCACTGCAGTCTCTCTGTCTCTGACTGTGATCCAGTGAAATAAGACCAAAGCAGTGACTGAGTCAAACAGGCTGCTGATTGGCTGTATGTTAACTGATCTGCACAACACAGTAGACTCTAAACATCTGCTCATATTCTGTCCAGATGAATAATTAGTTAGTGTAGTTTAATGCTTGTCCATAGGCTGTTTCATGATTTACTACAATAATATATCCATTGTATAAGTAATCAAGTTTAATATTTTAATGTACCTTCAAAAAAAAACCACAGAGACCAGGATTAAGGTGCCTTTCAACAGCCTGCGCTAGCTTTTTGTAATTGTTTACCATGATAATGAAGCCCTTTTGCCTGCTGCTTCTGTGTTGCTTAGTGACTTGCATTTTTCTGCTCTATGCATCTTAGTTTTTTCAGGCACCACGAACACCTTTTAATTGTCCAATGAAATGAATTGAGAAATTGACATCAGGTTGTTAAACTGTCCCACACTCTTCCTTAAAAAAAAAAAAAAGCCTTGAAGCGACCATCATCCAGGTGAAACTCCTGGACTAGCAGGTGGTACATTCTGTGAACTTTCCTCTTTCTGAGAATCTCATTCACCCACGGAGCTTCAACAAAAAAGGCAATGAGATGAACCTCGCGTTTTACAACCTGCAGAAAGCACTCTGTCTGATCAGGGCCTTAAACTGTTACAATGAGTCACCACTTAAATGGGTAAAATCTAAATGATGGTAAAGTGAGCAGAGTGTATCTCAGTATAAGAGTAAATAAGAACCTGCAGAATTTACTAATCAAGTAGAAATCATTGAAATTCTCTGATTGGTTAAAAAGGCGAGCCTCACTCAGAAACATTTAGAAGCGAATATCTCTGCGTTGCTGCCAGTGCTGTTTCAAAAGCACCTTTTCATAATACGATACATTTCGGAAAATATTTCTAGTAAGAAAAACATTTCATAAAGTTACATACTGTAGCTTTAAGCTCACTGAAATAGCAACTGTATCCTGGATGGTTAGTTTGTATAAAACATGGTGGGCTACAAGCAGCCAAGGTGTCATGCAAAACATTGTTGGGGATGATTGTTGATGTTAGTGAAATTGCCTCAGTTGCCACTATTTCAGGCCACAAGACTGGAAGGCCTGTGCATCAGAATAATACTGTCCAACATACACTGTCTCATCTACAGCCAAGTGGCTTGAAATGGACACAGACACACACACATGCATACCTTTTCCACCTTGGAATCCCTAGCTTGTGTATCGGCAGCCAATGACCCGCTAGAACACTACAGCAACACACACACTTGCATTCACTTACTCCTGGGAGCGAACCCTGGACTGTCAATATGTTTGGTCCTCCTTCAGATAGGAGACTAATCCAGGGGGAATGCTGCAAACTGTATCACACACACAGACACACACTATCACAAATATACACACATCTTGTCCACTTTTGAATGTCTTGCCTTCATACCCGCAGCTGTGTGCACACAATTACACGCACACATACACACAGCTTGAGGGATTATCATATTTCCATGCAGAGCCACTTCTTATTGTCCTCCTCATCCTCCCTCAGTTTTATCTAGAAGCATTTCTGTTGTGTTGGTGGTGGTCCTCATTAGAATAACTAAAAATTCTCTCCTCTAATCAACCTGTATTATGCCGCTTTCTAAACATTATATACACTTTGAGTAGTTAATATAAAACCACAACTACAAAGGGAGGATTGGAAATACTACAATGGATAAATAATGACCTATTCTTTAGTGCAGAAATAATGAACAAAAAACTCCAAACATCCTTCTTGACTATGACATTACCTACACAAATTGAATTAACATGAATAATGTGTGTTTTATCTGTAAGTACCCCAATAAGAGTGTAGCACTGGTGGCGTCAGACATCCTTCACCTCCTGATCAGCTACGTGGATCATCTTCAGAAGTTCCCCCCCGACACTCCAAAGAAGATCGTAGAGGTGAGGCACAAAACACTTCTGAATAAATAAGGGTTTTTTTAAATACACCCTGGTCTAATTTAAGTCCTCACATCTTTAACACAGAATATTAATTTTGTACAGTCATTTACTTTTAACATTCCTAGTTTTTAACAATAACAATTTTAACACAGAAAACAACTTTGTCTGGTTTTATTCTCAGATTTTGATTGCCACCATTACACACTTGCTGCCTACTACAGAGTCTTCTCCTCATGAACTTGATAAGAGGGTAAATTACATATACACACATTTTTTCTCTACATTACTCATGTTGCTTTGATAGCAATCTTGTATCACAGTTTCTTATCACAACGTCTGTGTGTATTGCAGCTTGTAGTTTCCCTCCTGTTGTGCCTGTTGGACTGGGTAATGGCTCTGCCTCCAAACACTCTCCTTCAGCCTGTTCAAACACGAAGTCCTCCAGAGAAGGACCAGCCTACCAAGACTCTGCTCAGCTGTATTTATAAGGTTTGTAAGTGTGCTTGTGTCATTGTGGCATGGTATTTATATTAGAATAAATAAAGTTAATCAAGTTAAACACCACTTATGACAAACATCTTATGTTAAAATGTCATTAGTAACACACTATGGTCTATATTTCGTTAATACAATAATAATAATGATAATAACACATAGAGCTCAATGCAGTGTCTATAACAACATACAGTTAAAAGTATCTCTTTTTTCCTTTAAACTGTGTCTAGGTGCTGCATGGTTGTGTGTATGGAGCCCAGTCTTTCAACAGTCCCAAGTATTACCCACTGCAGCTGTCAGATCTATTGAGTCCAGACTACGACCCGTTCCTGCCGTTAGAAAGCCTCAGAGAACCAGAACCGCTGCACAGCCCGGACTCAGAACGCTCCAGCAAGCTACAGCCTGTCACTGAAGGTAATTTATCAAACATTGGAGACACACTGCACAACTTAAGATTCCCTTGTGCTAATCATTTGGCAACGTGACTGATTTCCAAGGGAAAGAATTAAGCATTTATTTATGTATTTTTGCTATTCACATGGTCCAAAATGTCTTACAGACCACTGCCAGTAGATATTTGTTTAGAGTCTATATTTTTTTTTTTGTCCATTTAAAGTGATGCACTGACATGCACACAGACACACACACAAACACAAACTAGTCCAAATCGCTGACAGCCAATAAAGGTAGGAAGGTATGTATGCGAACACACCTGTCAGCATCCATGTGGGAGTGTGTATTATCTCCTGCTGTCATCCACCAGGTCACAGTGACTAGTCTAATGACTGAATCAACTTTCTTTTCTTTTCTTTTCTTCTCTTCTTATGTCCTCTCCTTTTCTCTTGTTTGTTTTTATGTTAATTTGTCTCCACTCTTTTACTTCCTCCTCCTGCGCACTTCTGAGGTTTAGGCAGCTGGTACATATCTGTACTCTACACGGAGCCCTGTCAATAAGGAGCTGTTGGAAAGTCTGTGTGTGTCACAGTGTGTGTGTAATGATGTTGATTAGCCAGGATCTTCTAGCAGAACAGTATGTGATGGCATTGGCTTCTATGCATGGGGGCAAACTATGTAGAAGCTGAATGTGTATTTGTGCCTCTTTCTAGTTTTTTGCAGTTTTTCCTGTAACTTGAAGCCTAAATATTAAATAATAATAGTAACGGTTACACTTTTCATTATTTTCAGTAACTTTTCATTAAAACAAACAGTAAAATCAATCTTAAAACATAGAAATGGACTGTATAACATATGAACCCTAAAGACTTTCTACAATTATTTTGTTGTTTTAGCTGTAAAAGTGTCATAAAATCTGCTGTGAGTATGTGCTTGTTTTCCCTTTTAAGGGCTACTACTTCTTTCAACATCTGATAGTTGCTTTGGTGTACTGTATGCTGTGTCATAACAAGCTGTAATAACATACAACCACAAAAAACGGAATTGAAATTTCACACGTTATCACTGAATAAGGCATGCAAAATGTACATGTATACAAAGTTTAGAAGGTTCAATATGAACTTTGAACTATAACACACTCGTCAGCAACAAGTGTGTGAACCTGAGCCTTCTTACTTTTGTTTTCCTAGCGCTGCTGTGAATACGTTTTGTATCACATAATGACCCGAATATTGGGGAAAAGCGCAGAATCTCCGCTTTCAGAAACCGTTGGATTTTTCTCGATCGTGAAAGAGTTACGGTGATTTAAAAACGCTGAAAAGACCTGTCGTCAGCGACAGTTTAGGGGTTAATATCTGGTACTGGTACTGCTGCTTGTAGTAATACTTGTCCTCTCTCTGTGTTATTTCTGTTCTCTCTGCAGTTCGTAGTCGTATTCAGCAGGGCCTGGTTTCCGTTGCAGCCAGAACAGTTATCACACACCTGGTGAACCACCTTGGACATTATCCAATGTCTGGTGGACCTGCAACTCTGTGTAGTCAGGTACTGTTATTTAGTGTGGCAATAATAGCACTGGTATAAAGAACTGGATATGTTTCTCCTAAGGACAATAAAACTCTCTAGATCTTGAGGTTTTCCTAGCTCAACACTATGGCCCATATTTTCTAGGTGTGTGAAAACCAAGACAACCCATTCTGTGAGAGTGCAGATCTTGGACCAGAGCTCTTCCATTCACCAAACCTACAGTTCCTGGTTCTGAACGGCTCCACACTGCTCTCAGTGCTACAGGTAACGTCAGCTATAGGGAGTATCCCTGACAGATTTAGACATACTTCTAAACTAAAGCTGACAGTTGAAACATGGATTGTGTATGAAGTGCTGTAACCTGGTGACAGGATGAATTCTTTAATATCTGGAAAATTTAGTGTCCAACCAGTGTCTTTTTCCTCCTCAATTTCTCAGATCCGGTCAGAGTCTGGTGTACCAGGAGGCGGAATGACAGCTGGTTTGTCATCTGTTCCCGCTTGTGTTCGTGTTATCATTCGAGATGTAGCTGGAAAACACTCCTGGGACTCTGCCGTCCTCTATGGGCCTCCACCGTGTTCCCCAAACAGCCCAGCACACACACTTTTAACACAGACACAATCGCCTCACAGCGCAAATCTTCATTTGCGCACCCCACCAGGAGGTCCACCGACAAAGGTGGGAATGAAGAGAGAAGGTGGCGAGGAGGAGCAGCAGCAGGAGGAGAGGGAGTCAGAGGAGGAAGGACAAGGGATGGAGGGTGATGAGTATCAGAGAGAGGGGGAGGAAGATGGAGAGGAGAGGAACATCAGTGAGGAAGAGAAATCAGATCAAAGAGGAGGAGAAGGGGAAGAGGAGCAGCAGCAGGAGGAAGAGAAGGAGTATAAATCAGATGGGGAGAGGGGTCGAAGGGAGGTGGGCTTGGAGCAGCATTTGGCTCCGCCACTGGCTAAGCGCGTTTGTCGGGAGGCGGTGCCACGGTGGGATTCAATGAGGGAAGGTGATGATGCGCTGGATGAAATGCTGCAGTATCTGGGATACTCGAGTCCTGAGTGTCTACAGAGAACAGGTACATACACACAACACCTGTTGTTTTTGAGTTCGGAATTGTCCTCATTTTCGGATATTTTATAATTTAAAACATATATGAGTGTGTTTATCTATTTGAATACAAATACAAGTATGTTTGAAAGAAAGCTGCCTGTAGTTTGTGTTTATACTATTTCTTGAAATAACTCTAAATTAGAAAATGATATATCCTTCTGTAACAACATCCAATTAAACTACAATAACTGTTATTTTCGTGTGCAGTTTCAGTGAGCATTTTACAGGCTGACATTTCTGTTTGTTCAGTAAAACCAGTGGTACAGCGTCAAATCAGCTGTAGTGACCAACCAGTGTTATATGTGAATGTAACAAGGCATGACACATACCATTACCACATAACTAATTTTGACGCCTTATTGGTCCCACCAGGCATGCCTCTCAACATCCCAGCCCCACCTCCAGCATGTGTCTCGGAAAAGCAGGAGAACGACGTGATCAATGCCATCCTGAAGCAGAGTGCTGCTGAAAGAGAGTTTGTCCTTCATGTAAGTAGTGACCATGTTCATTTGAGTAAAATGAGCTAAAACCATTTTAGTTGTGATATAGAGAAATAAATAACTAGTGCACATATTAATATCAACTTACAACCAGTAGCCTATTACCAACATGTTGATTTTTCCATAGTAATGGTGGTCACCACAGATGTAATAGTCCCCAAAATCAGGTGCGTGGTCAAGTTTGGGAGGGGCCCGAGGATTCTGCTGAACACAACGTTTAAATCCAAACGGACAAAAACTGATACATTTACACACAACAAATGGTCAAATAACTATTAACTATTATTAACTATTGGAAGAGTCACCTGGAAGGATAACATACAGTATACCAATAGAAATGTAATGTATACATCATCACACACATCACAGCAGAAAACAAGCACAGGTAAAAATAATCTTAATGAATGCTGAGTTCCATTTCATTAAGGTTCTGGTATAGTTTATGTTGGCACATGGTCCCAGTGTCATGGTCTTACTGGAAAACTTCAACAGAATGGAGGCAGTGTTAATGTTATTATACTTTTCCTGCATTGACAAGTCAAAATGTGTTCTGGGATAGCAACAAATAACTGCTTTAAAATTGAAATGCATCAAATACAGACACTGCATTTCTGCTAGTTACTTTATTAGTTAGAAAATGTGGAGGGATATAAAATCTATAACCAAATGTCACAGTGTTGTACAGTTTTGAAGAAAAGACTTTTTCACTAATCTGATAATGAATTCAATCAGATATTTCTTCTTCAGTTTGTAGTATTAAAATGAAATGTGGGATTTTTCAGAAAGGTGAGGAGCTGAACATGAGGGCGGTGCAGCAGACTGAACCGGAGACCCAGACACCACAGTCAGCCTTCTACTACTGCAGACTACTGATCAACATACTGGGACTCAACTCCTGGGAGAAGAGGTGAGACCAGACACATATATACAACATTAAAATGGATTTTGTTTATGCTGAAAAAAGCAGTAACAGTATACAGTAAGTATAAATACTATTCTTCAGTTATGTTCTGTATATTTCTGTTGACTTCTGTTAATGACTTTTTATTTTGATCACTATGCTATGATCTCACATGCTGCATTCACCACATGTGTTTTGGTAGTTTCATCTATATACTTATAGTGTGTAAGGTCTTAAACTTACAATGTAAAGTGCCTTGAGATGACTTTCGTTGTGATTTGGCGCTATGTAATCAGATTAAATTGAATTGAATCTGAGGTGATTGGAAACCAGTAGTCCCACCAAGTTCAGATATGTGTTTCATCTTCATGAAGACAGTTTTGTAGGGATTTTTCTTCAACCTTCTCTACAGTTTACTTTTGCCTGTAGAAGAAAACATGTAGAGAACTAAAATTAACAAAACTGAAAGCACGTTTTATACCTGTGATGAATGAATAACCTCTATGAAAAGCTGTTTTTCATGTTGGTGTGGGGCACATGGGAAGTATTTTATTAATTTTTGTCTTTCGTAGAACAAACCAAATGCTGGTTAAATGCAAATGAGACAAAAATTTCAAATTCAACAAAGTATTTTGCATTAATTAGAGCCCACTTTTTCCCATTCACACAGCACAGCATTTCATCTTCTCAATGACTCTGGGCTAAAATACACAATGTCAAGGTATCACTTTAAATGTGTCTGGCCAGCTAATGGACACTCATCCCTTTTTATACTTTAGCCAGGGAATTACACCGTCTACATTCAGCCTGCACAATAGACTTCTTAACACACTGCGTGCATTAACAACACAGACATAGTGAGTGTGTGCGTGTGTGTGTAAGAGTGTGATAATGAGCATAGTACTCTATTGATCAAACTCAACCCATTTGGAGTTAGAATAAAAGGCAGTAGTTGAAGAAGAGAATGCTGGAGGGAGACTTGGCAAATCAGAAAACGGGATTAATAAGGCGTGTGTAGAAACAAAAAATAAATAAATGGAAGGAAAATGGAAAATTAGAAGAGTAAAGAAAGTAGGGGAAAAACGAGGAGAGAGACAGGAGAGAAGGAAAGAGAAGACGAGATTGTCTAATGATTTGCTATTGTCCTCTTATGTCTCTCCAGGTATTCATATGGGACATTACAGACACTAAGATACTGACAGTCACCCGTGTGTGTGCGTGCGCGTGTGTATGTCCCCTTTTATGCTTTTCCCTATAATCCAGGGTGTAAATGGAGTCTTTGAGAGCAGAGAATGAGGCCATTACCAAGTATCACTTTAATAAAGAGCAAATTGCTGCCTCTCTTTATCTCCAGCTCTTTCTCTTTTTTCCTCCCTCTAAGAGTGAAAAGAATGACGTGTCATTATCAGTCCACTTCAAGCTTCACTGCTTGAGTCTTGGTTTTATATCGGTGCTGCCAAGGTTGGGGGCTGGTCCCTGGGACATTATGAGCGACCTGTAGTCTGCATGAAAGGTTTTTGTTTTCATTAACATATAAGGTCCTTTCCCTTCTCTAAGTAAACCCTGAAAGTGGTGATGACTGTAGTTGTGTTCAGCATTAGATGTTGTTGTATTTGCTCATTTTTGGTGTACTGATAATAAGCAGTGATCTGTATTTGTAAGGCCAGAGCTGGGGCCATATTTAGAAACGGAAGTGCTCGCTGAATGACCGAAAAGCCTCTGAAACCCTGTCTCCCTGCACCTCTTCAGTGTCGGTGTTGTTAGGCAATATCTGGAACTTCCCCAAACCAATCATCCATCACTAACACGTACTTCACTCAGCTTTTGACCAGGTGTGCAGAAGTGAGAAAGTAAACGTAAAAATAAGCTCTGGAAGAAATGGCATAACTTTCAACAGGATATGAGACCATCTTCCACGGAATTCCAGTTACATTTGATATCAATGAGCCAAATAAATGTTTGACAGGAGTTTTTCATTCAAAGACATTTTCACTTGATTCATGATTACTATGATCAGTTCAATAGTCAACTTAAATTAAATGGCTTCAGAAAGTGTGTGACCCTTTAACTTGTTGTGTGTGTCCTTTCTAGGGATTTTAGAAATCAAGGGGTTTGAGTACAAACTTATAAACCCTAAACATTACCTCTTAAGATCAACCTACTTTGTATTTTTCCCCTTTTAATCTTTTAATCTGATGGATGTGGAGAGGTAGGTTTAATCATAACATTGAATAATCATTCCTAATCTGTGTTTGTATCTATATCTTACAGGAGTAACTTTCATTTATTGAGGAAGAATGAGAAGTTACTGAGGGAGCTGAAGAACCTTGACTCAAGGCAGTGGTAAGAAAAATCTTTAATTTCAAGCACTGTACCTTCCCCCTCTTTTCCATCTTTTCATTTAGATTTTAGAGAGTTACTAGTTCTAATGTAATGACAATGCTTGTAGCTGTTTTGGCAACTGTAACTGAAACTAGTGTCATCATTAAGGGGTGGGGAGTACTAGGACAACTTTTTTGTTAAGGTTTTGACTTTCAAATTACTGAAAGCCAGGTGAAAGAGGAGTTACTGCTTTTACGTGGCGTTTCTCATTAGTTGTCTCGTTGGTCATTGTAGCTTTTCCTTTGTTCTCTTCTAGCCGTGAGACCCATAAAATAGCAGTATTTTATGTGGCTGAAGGCCAAGAAGACAAACACTCCATATTAACCAACACAGCAGGCAGCCAGGCTTATGAAGACTTTGTTTCTGGACTGGGCTGGGAGGTAAGAACAGAATCAGATACTCACCTGAAGTGTCTATATATTATACAGTACCTTTTAAAATATAGATTTATATTGTTTCCTCAAAATGTCCAAAAACTGCATATGCATATGATTATGTGATTTGCAGCTAATATTTTAATCATTCATATTTTAACTGATTAAAATGAAACTTTTGTGTAGACATGAAGATCTTAGCTGGCTAAAAAATATCCTAAGAATTGAATAAGGAAACAGACAGATTAAACTGTTTTTTATTTATCTCGATGGTTAAAGAATCCAGAAGAAACTGAAAGAAGTCTGATTTGATTAATTTTTTATTTTAAGGGGCCGTGTTAAGAAGGGATTTACTAATTTGAATGTGTGGGTTACTTAGGTGGATCTCACCACTCATTGTGGCTTCATGGGAGGCCTCCAGCGGAATCGCAGTACAGGACAGACCACACCTTACTACGCCACCTCTACTACCGAGGTTATCTACCACGTCTCCACCCGCATGCCCCACGACCAGGACCACAACCTGACCAAGAAGGTAACGCACACCAGCTACCTGACCGGTGACTTATCGCCATTGTTAATGGAAGTTGTTCTCAGGGTTCACTCTTGTCCAGTTGAATTCAGGCGACTAATTGTCTGTGTTTGTGAGCAATTTAAAACAACATCTGCAATAATGTGTGTGTCCGTGGATCGTGAAAGACAGAGTAATGAGTAACAATGCTTTAGGTAAAAAAAGGGCTTTTGATCTTACTCTAATCTCACTTATTTAATGAGGGCAAATAAATATTTACAATAAGAGGAACTGAAAGCCCTCTTCTCCTGATCCTTCCCTTTTCCACCTCCCTCTCTTCCTCTTTCCCAATCTTCTCTTTGTCTCGTAGTAACATTGCAAGCGAGGACAAACAAACACATCCACAAGCTGTTGATGTCTGTGTTTTTACAGCACACCAGTGTTTTCAATAATTCTTAGTAGCAATCACGTCTGTGTTTGTGCATGGTGCGGGCTTGTATCAGTGTGTAGGCAGCAGGTTTATTGTGTGTATGTGTGTGTGCACACCTGTCAGCCCCCAGGCACTGGGCGCTCTGCACATGGCCATAATGTCCCTTTAATCAGATCATACTTCCTGTTTCTCGGCCTATCACATCGCTGCAGGCTCCTGATTGGATTATCAGCGCCTGGTCCGACACCATCCGTCTCTCTGATCAGCTGATGGGGCCCCATCGAACACGCATTCTCACATACACACACACACACACACACACGTGCACACGGACTATACAGCTGTTTAACTTGACACAAACACACATTCACTAAGGGCTTCATTCACATCAGTCTGCACAAATAACCGCACGGCTATAAATTTATGTTACTGCTGGACACAGGTGCACACACACACACACACGCACGCACGCACATGTTGGTGAGCACACACAGGCTTACAAACGTGTCTACAAAGAGGTTAAACTGACAGGCATACACATGTCCACACAGCCAAGCATTTATCATCCGCGCACACACACGTACAACAATACTGCTGTGGGAGTCCATTGCAGGGCGTTTGTCCAGCTCTCCGTTTTTGCATGTGTCCAAGTCCATCTCGTACCACATGTGCTTGAACATGATTAAAAGGATTAAAGCTGTGATTTTCATTGTTGAAATACATTTTTTAAATAACGATATAGCTCAAAGAAGCACATCAGACAGTGAGACTCCACTTGGCCTTATTAGACGGTGCCCCATAAATACTGCATAGAGCTCATAATTCTCACACTGCAAATGTGATAATGGCATTCTCAGTGTCACTGTGAGTTGTGTGTCTTTCTGACACTTGATAAATACATCTCAATACGTTACGTATTTTCTGATTTCAGCTTAATTTATCAACTTGATGTATGACTAGTCAAGAAAATATCAGGTTAATTAGGCCTATAACTCAGCGCAGTCAGGTACATTCAAGCAGTGTCATTATGGCAAATGGGTGAAGTCACTTTCAAACATGATGAATAAGGTAACAAATTAATTAATCCAACCTCAGGCTTGTAGGAGAGTTGAGTTAGATGTGTTTTTAAAGACAAAATTCCATTTATTCAAATGGTGCCTCCTGATTCACTGTCTAATGAAATGTGGACAGCCAGTTAACAAATCCCTTCACATTATGCACACAAGCAATACTTCTCTGAGGTATCACAGAAGATAAAATACACAAACCGTTCTAGTTTTAAAAGGAAATATCTTGTGTTAGTCTCAGGGCCAAGGCCGAGATCAGCAGCCCTCTGTAGATGTGTGACACATCAGACTAGCAGAGAGACTGTGTGAGGATGTGGGGTAGGGGTATTTTGGCAGACATCAAGGTTAATGACAGAGCTGTCACCAGACCTGACTGTAGCCCACTGAGTGAATGTGAACCCCACACACACATAAACACCATCACGTGGCATCAGACTTGATCCCATCTGTCTTCCAGCCCATACTCCATCTTTCTGGGGCTTCACTCTGTCTTTGTGTACACTTTCCATCTTCACACACTCACTCCATCACCCCAGGGCCACCTAGACCACTTACACAAACACAAAATCAAAAGCCTTGGGTTTATGATGGATACGGCCTATCGGGCTCATTGTATGAGACCCTGGGTGGGTGTGTGTGTGTGTGTGTTACTTTGGCTTAGTTTGTGTTGTTTATGCTGTTGCAACAAAAAATGTGAGATATTTATTCTGTTTTAGTTCTTGAATTCAGATTCTTTTCTCTTCCCATCTGCATCCACCCCTCCAGCTGAGACACCTGGGTAACGATGAGGTCCATATCGTCTGGTCGGAGCATTCTAGAGACTACCGTCGAGGAATAATCCCCACTGAGTTTGGAGATGTGCTAATCGTCATCTACCCTATGAAGAATCACATGTACTCCGTCCATATTCTCAAAAAGCCAGAGGTAATAACAGTGTTCTGAGTTTCGATCATTTGGTTTCATTGCGTGAAAATGCCTCATCGTCTTCATAGACGATGAAGATATGTATCCAGATTCACTAACAATCCTAGAGAGCGTCTTGCCCCGAGTCTTGCTGTTCTGGTTAATGTATCAGTCTAAAACACACAGACATTAATACCACAGCACTAATAGTGTAATTGTATTTCAAAGAACCCTAACACAATAAAATGCTGTTTTTTCTATACGTGATGCAGTTTCTATGTCATAGAAGAATCCTTATTCAGTTTCATTCATTCTACAAGCAAAAATATTGAATTATCATGAATCCAAAAACAAGTTAGATAAGATATTTTCTGTGTTGTCGTCCTGAAAGCACTGCACACAGTCACAGAGTGCGTGGTTTGGAGACCTGGTCTACAAATAAATTTAATAAAAACCCTGACATTATTTTCTTTGGTGGATTCCACAAGCAGCGTATTGAATTAAATCAGGAGGCCATAGCCTGAATCAAATAGTAGATCACTAAAAGAAGACTGTCATGTCAGTTTCTGTGTGTCAAGGCTTGGTTCACTTAAACACGGTGAGTCCCACAGATTGTTCTGGTTCAAATAATATTTAGAATTTTCTGTCTCTTGAGAAGCTTCAACAGGGACTAGGTTCATTATTAACATGTTTTACTGCTTGTCTTTGTGTCTGTAGGTGTCGTCCTTTGGTCCGCTGTTTGACGGCGCCCTAGTGGACATGAAGATTTTGCCCACCATGGTCAGAGCCACAGCTATCAATGCCAGTCGAGCCCTCAAGTCTCTCATTCCTCTGTACCAGAACTTGTATCCTTTGAAAACTACTCCAGAAATGCATAAACCGAATCAAAAGCCAAGCGAAGATTACAGAAGCCTTTCTGAATCTGCGGTAACACATCATGATGATACTTAAAAATGTGCTTTGTGAAGGCTTTGCTGACCTACTTTAAGTTGGTATGTCTGTGCTGATGCTCAAATCCTTGCACTTGTGAGCGAGAATGGTGGTTATCACTCTGCTCAAGCAAATCAATGTCCAGTGCTGTGTGGCTTTCAGAATGTAAGTGCTAGCGTGATAGAGCTGCATTTAGTTGGCTCTGAAGTGCTATATATCAAGTGTGTGTGCTTGTCCTGCACAGTCAGGCGCATAAAGTTGAGGCTGTGTGTGTGTGTGTATGTGTGTGCGCACAGGCACGTGTCTGTGGGAGAGAGAGACAGGTGTGTTTACAGCCTGTCTTCATCTGATGCCATGGCAGCGGTCAATAGTTATCTCAATATCTCCCCTCAAACGCTGCCTCTAAATGAGAGATTTTGCTCTCTTGTGTCACACGTATGCGCACGCTCACACACAGATTCACACAGTCTTCATACACACTCTTCATTCTGACAGACACAGATAATTACACTTACACGGACACCTCAGAGGTACAATAATGCAAATGCAACCACACACCAACGTGCATACAGTGGTGTTAAAGAAGCATTTACACAGACACACAAACAGACTCCCCTTTGTGAGGTGACAGTTTGACTGATCATTGGATTTTTTTTCTAAGCAGCTCTTACAGCAGTTTGATTCCCTAATGATACTGTCTTCCTGTTTGTCTCCTTGTGTGCCTGTTCTTTTTTCTGCACTTCTTCCTTTTGTATCCAGAAAAGTTCAAGTACGTGCACTTTTACTTGTGTATTGAATTTGTGTACTTTATGCACCTCCGGTCTCTTCACTGCTGGAGTCTGGATCACAGGAGGCCTTGACAGCACTTCTTCACATTAAGATTTTTGTGGAGAATATTTCACGTAGAAAAAAAAAAGGCCCTGTTTTTAAATAAAAATATCTCGCAGCCTCAGCAGCAGTGCTGTGCTAGCCTCTAGATTACACTGGGCTTGATAAAACACTAGCAACTAATATAGTAGCATTGTAGGATGCTGCAGTAGCTACTATAACAGTTTGAAGAGCATCTTCTGTGCAATGGTAATAGCTTCTTAAACAATGATTAGACCTCTCCAGTCAAGGATAATGTGGCAGCTGCAACAGGTGGCCATGCAGTCACGACTTAAATAGCTTAGACTAGCTCCAAGAGACATACTATGGGCAAAGAGGTAAAAAGATAACTAGTCTTACTTTATTTTTACTTTTTAATCCTTTCAGAGTGTCTGCTGATGCAAAGATGGGAACCTCTAATTCACTAATTTAATACAACCCCGACTTTTTCCAAGGTTATCCCCCTTTCTTTCTTTTTCTACCTAAATACTGTCTCTTCTGTTTCTATGACCTTGTTTACTTTGTCCCTCATCTCTTTCTTCCTCTTTCCCTGTTCTGTCTCTTCACTCTCTTTTCTCTTTCTCCCATCCTCTCCAACTTTACTTTTTCCTCTCAATCACTGCATTACTTCCTTCACTTTCTTATCCCTTCCCTCTCCTTCTTTTCCTCCACCCGCTCTCTCCTCTTTTCAGCAAGATAATTTGAGTGCTAGAGGCGATGCTAGCCAAGAAGGTGGATGGATTTTGGGGTGGGGTGGGGGGGGGGCTGGTGGAGTAGGAGGCTGAAGAAGCCATTTTGCTCTGCGACGTCTGCTCAGCGAGGCAGAGACGGAGACATTGTTGGGCTCATTGTGGGGCTGTAGCTCGTATCTAATACCCCGCGACCCCATTGTGTTGAGAGTGTGCACCTTCTTGCACATATTCACGTCTGAAGTTTGTGTGTGCATTTTGTGTGACTCCTGCACTCTTGACAAGAGTGTGCAGACATGTATACATCTCTACACTTTGTGCAATTGTTTGTATGCCTATGTGTACCTACTGTGTTTGTGTGTGAGACCGTGTACACGTGCCAGATGACACATGTGTCGTGCATGCTTGTTTGGCGGTGTTTGTGTGTGTCTGCGAGTGTCCTGGTGTGTATTGATTGGTGGTTGCAGCAGGTCGATGTCTCTGACAGGCTGAATTACAGTAATCAGTCATTATTGACTCCCCATCTCTCTGCTACACACACCTCTCTCCTCTCCTCTTCTGTCTCTCCACCTCTCCCTCCCTACTCAGCCACTCTACTTCTGTCACTCTGTTTTTCTTTCCTTTTCTTCTTCATCTATGTCTCGCCCATAACGTGGCTCTGTCTGCTCCTGTTTTGTGTCCGTCTGTGGCCCTTATCATCATTTTTCTATCTCCATCTCTAATTCTGTCCCTGTGCTTTCTCTTCTGTCTCTTTAACTCTCTTATCTGAGGACATCCTCTCTCTACTCTGTCCTATTGTGCATTTTTTGTCTTTTTCAGATTGCTCTACTTTTCTTTCTTCATTTAATTTCTGAGTTTTATTTCACTCCATTATCTTTTCTGCTCATCCTCATTGTCATAAACTGAGAGAAACTCATCAATAATACACCAGTAACAAACACGTGAGATGCAGCAACAGAGGTGTGGAGTCATAGATGATGAGAATATGCACAGCTTGTACCTTATTGTTTTTAAAAAACACCAGACATTCCTAGAGCATGGCATATACAGCACATCAGGGTTACATGTCCTTGCGTGCGGGCCCCCTCAAGTGGTGCATCAGGCTGGAGACTGTGTCTTCTTTGTTTCTGAGTGCTTCATTGTAACATCAAGTATCCTCACTGAGGGGCTGACACAGAAGAACTGGGGGAAGCAAGAGATGGAAAGAAGGTTGGCAGAGCTAAGTGTGTCAGTGTTTAACTGGCATTATTCTTTCATTCTCTCTCTCTCTGTCTCTCTGTCTGTCTTCCCTCCCTCTATCACTCTTTTTCGGTCTCCTGTCCCTCAGGGCGGTCCATCTGCCTTCCCTCTCTCTCTCTCTGATCTTTCATTCACCATGACTAGAGCCATCCAAAAGCACACACACACACATAGAGTGCCAGGCTGCTGGGGCAGCTGTGTGTGAGCACAGCTCTATCTCACATATCAGCTTATTGCAGCAAGGAAAGCACCCCAAGACTCCCTAACACACATACAGCCCCTCTGCATGTAGCCTTTACACACAGCATAATGAAACGCAATACACACTTCTACAACACAAACTTCTCTGCCCTCTGACGACTTGTACTCGCAGCAGCAGACCTTTGGTTTGCGTAGAGTCAGATGGATTCCTCCTGTAGCCGAGCACAGTGGAATCAATCCCTCTGAACTCCTGGATCAGAGCAGATGAGAGATGGGAGCAAACTGCTGTGCGATATATTGGTGTCACCACTCCTTAAGCTCCAGCATAGTTCTTGAACCTAATAGTGGCTACAGATCATATGAGAGAACGCAACACTTTCAGTAAATGGTAAAACCGTTGTTTTTCTTATTGT
Source organism: Sandelia bainsii (assembly GCA_032362345.1). Taxonomy (NCBI): domain Eukaryota; kingdom Metazoa; phylum Chordata; class Actinopteri; order Anabantiformes; family Anabantidae; genus Sandelia; species Sandelia bainsii. The sequence continues at coordinate 16,757,006 of JAUMHL010000004.1, forward strand.
CCACACATCATACATAGCTTATTCCTGTGTGCCATAGATCTCTGCCCAAAACCGTGGGCCATTACAGTGAACATGGAAATTGTAGTTTATTTAGTGTCTGTCTCACATGTAGTAACCTTCATATCCTTTCTGCACACTGTACTGTGTTGTAAATTTTTTTTAAATGGGGAGGGGGGGTTGCAGTTTGTACTGTTACTCTACCATTAATTTGTGAGGGGGTATAAATCCTTTCTGAATCGAACATCTCAAATTTTACTTTGAGTAGTTTTTGTTTAAAAACTCTAGTGCCCATTAGATTTAGGAAACTGCCCAGAACTTAAAAAATATAGAAAATGTATATTTCTATTAACTTTCACCTTCCTTACAGATCTTTTTTATGAACAACTGAGTTTGAGACTAAGCCACAGAAATGAAGTCAGGAAGTATGAAGAGACAGACTTATGTATCGTTGGTTTTGGTCCTTTCTTCTATAATCAGTTGCTTGATACACACAATTCCCAAACAGAGTTGTTAGAGAAAGTTAATCACTTAATTCAATAAGCAACATGTTATTTTTGCTTTTGTTTGTCACCTTAATTACAACCCTACAAAAAATATCCATCATTTCTATCATTTGTCAGCGGCAGTTTATCATAGATGGAAATTGATCCTCAGTGCTGCAGTGATTTGTAGTTTTCTATAATTATTTCTTCTTTGTTTAATATATGCTCACTAATAAAATCAGTAGTAGAATAAAGACACTGTGGACTGCTCAGTCTCTTTGGCCAAGGTTCACCTAGCTAGGTCTGCCTCAGCTGCTCTGCCATCTGATAACTGTGTTTTAGTCTGTGTGTGTCTGTGTGTATGTCAGGGAGAGAGAGAGTTTGAAAGACATTTTTAACCGACAGGCATTTGTGTGTGTGCGCGTGGACATACATGTTAGTAGGTGTTAGTGTGTGTATGAAAGAGCAAGCTGTGGCCATCCTCCATCTGCTCCCGGGTGATTGTGGTTCTGGGGAACAATGTTGGAAAGATACTAAGCTACTACACACTCTGCCAGCGAGAGTGTGTATTTGTGTATATATGTCTGAATTTTTAAATGTATATCATCTGTCCATTTACACTTATGCGTTTTCATGGTTTTTATGTTCCATGCGTATATGTGTATACATTTCTCTGTCGGGATTAGAGCTATTGTTTGCGTGTGTGGGACATCCCCTCTAGTAGTTGATTGGCAGAGATAGCTGCACTGAGGCTGGGGTCAGCATATGGCTCAGTGTGATAGCGATGCTGTGTTTGAGTGTGTGTTTTCCGTGCATGTGTGTGTCACTGGATTTCCATCTCTTTTGCACTCTATTCCCACTGAAACGATGGCAGCTCTGGGCATGTAGCGCTATTATCCCCCATATCCCCACACACAAACACATACACACTGAGAGCTGCCAAACGCCTAGCGGCCTGCCTGGCTTCTCTTTGCCAGATCCCACAATAGAGCCTATTGTCCCAGTAAGGCTACATTCTGCCATGTGTGTGAGGAGTGTGCGTTTCTCACCATGGTAGAAAGGTGAGGGCAAAACCTTACAAATTGAAGACATTTTGTTATTGCTGATGCTGAAATGGGCTCGTGTTATCCTGAACCTCTCCTTAGCTCCACTATAGCCGTCAGAAATGGAAGGAGCACTTCCTTTGACAAAAAATAAAGCTGCAGCGCTGCTTCTCTTTAGATTGCATCTTGTTTCAATTGGTGGAAATGTACAAACTAAGACAATTAGTAAGATATCAACAGCTGCTGATGCAGGTGTGTCGAGATCTAATTGATATTTCTGATATTAAAAATAAATTTCCACATTTTTTAAATGCAAGTGTCTGCATGTTTTGGAATATGAATGACTATAAAGATATTTTACCCGTCTGTTTACGACACACTCTGTGACGGGCTGCAGCAGCAAATCAGCACCACACATTCATTAGTATTTAATAGATACAATTAGGATTGGGTTAAGGGGTCTGTGTATTAGTGAGGGTTAAGGGTAAGGAAATAAAGATGAGTCTGTGTGTGTGAGTGCATGCAGTGGGGGGAGGTGATTGTAGTTAATTGTTTCCCGTTGGGTAGATAGAGGAAATGAAAAGAAAAGGGTGAGGAGGAGGGGTCGTGGCTAATCTCTTCCACTTTTTCCTTCGGGAAATGTGTGTGTGTGTGTGTGAGTGTGTGTGAGGAGTTTTCAGGATCTTCTGTCTGTTTAACTAACACATACAGTATTAGCACTGTTCTCTGTGATGCTTTGGTGCATAATGATATTATACAGATATTAAAATTAAAGTAGATCAATGTGGTAACACTGCTAAAATCAGTGGAAAATAAAAATTGATATCATTGATTGCATTAATAAAAAAATAAAACTACCAACATACTTCCTGTGTTGCTTTAAGTAGTTGGATGTGTTTGCATTTTGAAAAGAAATCATCATAATTGTAACAGTGGTGTGTGTGTGTGTAGTGGTTAAAAATGCAAATAACAGTGATGTTTCTGTTCAAAACTGATGTGTCTGTTTGCGGTAAACTCAAGATACATATCTGTTTGAGTCAGACACACACACACACACTTGGCCTGACGTTGTCCACAGATAGATGTGAGACACGAGTTAGCACAAAGAGAAATTAGTGAGCGAGGTGTGTTACTTTAGATATTACTCATGTTCTATCATGTTTTTTTTTTTTTGTTTTTGCAATAATTTCTGGAATATATGATTCATCTAATGACAGTGTGTGCGCAAGTGTGTATTTGTGTTTGCACGTACGCGCCTCGTCACCGAGAGCTGTGCAGACACATGAGTTGCAGCCATCAGTGGCTTGATCACACCTTGTTGGAGCAGACCCCCCTCTGACTGGTAAACAAGCTAATCCGCAGTATGTGTGTGCATGTCTGGGAGTGTGCGCAAATGCGTGAATGCACTTTGAGCCAGAGTTTGTGAATGTTAGTATTTTTGTGTGACAAGGTGTTTAAGATTCAGGGCTGGATGTCGCCGATAACCAAGACCACGGTGAAGTGCAGCACAGCAGACTGTGTGTCATGAGTTCTAATAGTGTCTTCAGTTTGGCCTCAAAGACACAGAAAGAGGAGGCTAAGAGTAGAGATGTTGATGAATCATTTATGAATTATTAATAACTGTTAAAATTCTGATTAGCAAAAAAATTCATACACTGTTTACCAACAGCTGTGGGTCAGTTTTTGTGCTTCTGTGGGATCCCAGTTTTATTCCAGTAGGTGTTTTCAGTGAAACTTCAAGTTTAACATCTGTACAAAACAGCCAGGATATATTAAAGACATATTATTCCTGCCCCCTCTCATATCATAATATCATATCTTAGTGTATATGGTTGTGTGTGTGTGTAGGATGAATATTGTATAGAGCCTGCAGATAAGAGCAGGATCCATCTCCCTAATCAGACAATTATTGTTATGGCCTCAGTTACAATCACCAACACCCACGATGCATGTGTGTGTTTGTGCACTTTGGTGCGTGCACCTGTGTTAAATAAGGCTTGTAATTGCGCTGGCAGCTTTAGGGCTCCCCAGTGGTGACAGTGCGGATGGTGTGTGTGTGTGTGTGTATGTGTGCATGTACGCACTCACACACATGTCAAAGGGTGAAATAGTGGGGTGACAAGGGGCCAATTAATGTATCACGTCTGGTTTTCTCCTCTGCCTCTGTTTCTACATTGGGTTAAAGAGCAGATGAATAGGGGGTAAATACAATTTTGTGTGTGTGTGTGTGTGTGGTGTTCGTGCATGTCGACAATAAGTAGTGCATTAGACCAACCTATCTCTGTCCTCATCTTTGGCATATGTGGACACACACACACTTGTAATGAAATCACAAAGCCTCCATATCATTGCTATCACAGAAAGATATAAACCCATTAGCTTGTTCCTCTGGGCGTGGACACACACACTCACACACACAGGTTTATCATTACACGCTGTAAAGCTTTTCCAATTGTATTATCCCTCTGATGTCCTTCTCTGTTGTCTGTTCCAATGCCCGGGGTGGAGAGGACAGATAGGGTGTGTGTGTGAGATACAGTGTGTGTTTCTTAAAAGGTATCTTATAGTCAAGCTGTAGAAAATGGGTAAAGTAGTGTTGTTGTAGTGTCATACCATAATTTTTTACCTTTAAAAGGTACTGGAAAGAAGGGAAGACTGTGCTACTTCATACTAATAGAGATGTTATTCACCCATTTGAATGATGGTTTGACTCATTCTCTTCAAGGAAACGATTCATAAAAACTTCAAGGGAAAATCTGATTAGCAGTAAGTGAACACCATCCAGAGAAAACAAGTGTTTTTTACACAATGTGCAAAATGTCATTGTGAAAACAAAGTTTTAAATGTGCACAGCAAGTTTATTTTGAGTCTAAAGTAACACGGGCAGAAGACAGTCTCTCAGATAGGACATTATCACCACTTACTAGAGACAAAACTACAGCAGCTGACTGAACAGTGAGTGGATTTTACTCCTGCAGAGTAGCTAACTGTAGCTAGCCAGCTATCTGCAGATATCAGGCTGAAGCCTGAAGTCAGGAAATGCAAACAGCAGGAGATAAATTGATGTGCAGACTTTTCTGCTCCATCTCTGCTCTAATGGATTATTATAAGTGGATATCTGCTCTCCATTTAGTTGAAGCCTCGATTTTTTTTTTTCTTTTTTGAATATGCATAATGATGGTACACTTGTAGGTGGTGCAGGTTATTTCTTATTAATGCTAAACAATGACATAAAGTTGTAAAAATTATATTTCAATCAGATTTTAGTCATGTTCCCTTTAAAATCAAGAATCTGTTTCAACACTGCTTTTCACACATGCTTTCCCAGTCCTAATGACACTGCATGTTCGTGGAGTTTAAGTGGAAAAAACTATGATGTGGGATTTCTGTTTGTGGTATTTAATACTTTTATAATGAACATACCATCTCTGATAAAACACATATCCTCACCTCAGTGTTTAGATTTAAAGTTGTCATCCTCATAGTTTTGCTTTAATCAGGTTGTAAACCTAAGTTGTAGATGTTTGCTCTGTGATGACTTCAACTTGCACTGTATTTTTTGCAGTTTTTGTAGATAGTGTTACTCTACTACTCCGCTTTACTGATTTCAGCTCCTCTGTCGTTCCTTTTTTTAATTTTTAATTTTTATTTATGAGCCAGACTCACACGATGTACAATAATAAGTATAACTCACTAATAAGCTACCTGAACAAGACAAAGTTTCCAACAGTTTGCTTTGTCACTCCGCTCTGCTCTGCCCTCCCCTCCCTCTCCCTGCTTACCGTCTGCTGCGCTCCACCACACTCTGGTGGGTATTAGTCATTACTAAATTACATTATATAAGAAGATGCTAAACGTACTAATTAAGCAAATCAGTTACATTTTCTGATTGGTTAAAAGACAAACGTCAGTCAATAACTTTTAGAAGTGAATAGCTCAACACCACTGCCGAGCTGTTCTGTGAGTCCGACTTCACAGGAGTCGTCAACAGCCCTTCACTACAATAAGATGTGTTTTAGAACAAAAAGAGTTACACACCGTAGCTTTAAGCATAAACCTCACCACCTCATTAAAGACTCCAGAGTGGTGACTCGTGTAGTTTGTGGACCACCAATCATGATAATCTGAGAAATCATAAAGCACAGCTGTGTGTTTTGGTTGCAAAAATGAGCTCAAAAAATGTGCGACTGCTTTGTAATTTGTAATTCTGTACAGCACTTAGCAGGATCAACTAGTAACCATTTAACTAGTCTAGTAACAACTTTGCTTTGGACAATTGGAAATGTTCACTTTAATCTGATACTTGGATATCTTGTAAACACTGTATTTTTTCGTGGTTGGGTGGTAGGGTTACACAAACCAGTGCCAGTCAGCTGTGTGAAGTGTAGAAAGCTCAACGTGCAGTGGATACATTTTGTCGTGAATATTAATAAACCATGTGAAATTTGCATGAACATGTCCAACACTGTGCCGCTACACACTCCTACATTGTCACACACACACACACACACACACACACACACACACACACACACACACACACCTCAGCAGTGGGCCCAGCTCCTAATGCGCTAACAAGCTCCCTTTCTCCTCCCCTCGCCTCCTCTCCTCCAGCCTCCCTCGGTCTCAAGTGATCGCAGGAGTCTAAAACCGCCACAATGAACTGCGCCGCAGGAGAGACGAAGAGGAAAGGGCAGAAATGGAGAGAGAGAGAGGGAAAGAGCCGCAGAAGGCACGAACACTTCACTCTTTGAGAAAATGAGTTTCTGACTCAACACAAAAGAACCTTTTCATCCACCCCCTCTCTCTATCTTTCTCCTGTCTGCCTTTCTCTGCTCTGCTTTCTCCTTTTCCTCCCTCACCAGGCTTTTTCCCCTCTTTCTCCCCTCATAATTTTCCCTCTTTCTTTCTTTCCTCTTCTCCCTCCGAACGAGAGATATTTTCTGCTAATGACTTAATAAGAGGAGCCATCTGAAATTCAATTACAGTAGATTTCGTAGTGATGACTGTCATTTGGATGGAGGCAGAGACGTGTGAACACACTGCAAGTCTATTTTCTTTGACCTCGCTGATTTCTCCTTTCTTAATGCTGCTAATGATAACGATTTGTTTAGCATGCTTTATACAGAGATGCAATACAGAATGCATCATATTATAGTATTAACAGTAGGGAACAGAAACACATAAAGAATATGGAAACAAAAGTGACACAGTTGGAAGCTTAAATTTGCCAAGAGTGACTTTGTAATTTCAGTTAAATAAAATGTGTAGTAAAATAGCAAAACAAGATATTATTAAATAAAAAAAACACAGTATAAAAGATGTGTAAGAGTGACAAAAATATAAAAGAAAGATTAAAAAGGAAAGGTCTTCAGTTTATTTTTCAAAATGCCCAGTGAGCTAGCCAGTGTTTCACTGTAAAAAAAAAAAAAACTGTGCAAAAACAAGTGATGCAGTTTGCTTTGGGCAGCAGCCGCAGCAGTCTGCTTAGAATAAATAGAAGAAGAAATGCGGTGATATCTGGCAGCACCTACATACTGTGCTCCCTATAACACAAAGTAAATCAACAGGAATGGAGAGTCCACACATGAACACGTGCTCTTCAGAAAGAGAAATGCACCACAATGCAATTCTGAACTAGATATACTGTATATAGTTTTACTTATGTCGTCTCGACACTGTGTCTAAAATCAGTCATTTTATTTAAATTGTTTGAACAGTCAAATGTATCTTCTTTGAAACCTTTAAAAGTCAGTGTTCACGTCAATGTACACTGATTTCTACCAGAAACTTCACAGTGCACTGACTTTTCATTTTATAGATGCAGAAATTGTACAGGTCACATAAATGATGATTCATTAGTGTTAATTAATAGTTCAGTTCACTGCACAGTAAATTACTGTTAGTGTGTTGTGTAGTTGTATGTTACCTGCTGTTGATTGACAGCTCCTGCACTCTGTGATTTCATCCACTTCTTTTTATGTGCTTTTTTATTTTGTGCTGTGTTGTTGTATTGATAAAAACTAAATGTGACAAAGCACAATGGAAACGTGTGAATTAAATCTACACCAGCAGTGGATGGAAATGTGGGTTCAGTTCCCTTTTCCCCAGTTTTGTTGAAAGTAGGGTACAAATTGTGCCATATTTGCATGGAGACCTGTCTCACGGTGGCCATTTGACTTGTTCCAGTAGCAAACGCACATGTTTTAATAAAAGTAGTAACACTGACTTTACTCAAGTCAGTGAGTCACCCTGAAAAGAAGAAATGTAACTGCATTAGTTTTATTATTTACACCTGTTCTGTTCCTATGGTAAGAAGTATAGAGTGTGCTCCATTCAACTACAACCTAGCTAGAGGTCGAATTACCTGGAGTGTGTGTGCAGGACCTTTGTAGTAAATCCTCACTGCCTCTCGTCAGTGAGGAGCCGCTGTTTGTGACACAGTGACATAAGGCCATAGGCAGAGCTCCACGCTGAGAGTAAGAAAACGGGGGGGGTGAGAGGAAGGAGGCGCATGGACAAAGAGTAAAGAAAAGTTAAGTGGATGTTCCTGTCGTTAATCTCAGCAGTGGTACCTTGTGTGTGTATGTTGTTTTCTCCTGCTCCTTATTGTTCTCACTCACAGTTTTTCCGCCTCTGTAGACTTCTTTTTTTCCTTTAAATCTGTTCTCAGAAATTACGAAACGTTAGCCTTTCATGTCAGGGCACTTTGAAAAGACCTGCAATTAGTGCTTTCTTTTTTGCTGCTGCTTCATGCAGCCACACATTATTAAAACATGATATGAAGGTGTTGTTTGCCAGAATATATAGCACTTAATTGCATTACGCCTTCACATCGCTTCCCTTCTCTCTCTCTCTCACACACACACACACACACACACACACACTTTCACCAAAGGGGGAAGTGTCGTACAGGGGAGCGGGAAGCAGGAAGGCAAACCGCGAGTTCACACTGAGACCCGGCATGAGAGACACTGGTGTGACTGCTGCTCTTCTCTCAGCTCTGTCCAGGAGACAGAGACACACACATACCGTGCCGTGCAGTTACCTAAATATCCTCCTCCCATGTCTCACCCGCTGTCTTCCCCTTGCACCTCCTTTGTGACTCACTGCAGGATTCTCACCCTTCGTTCTCTGTACCCTGGCTGCCCCCCCCCTCCACCAGTCTTTTTTACAAGTTCTCTTCTTCCCTCAGCATCTCGCTTTCTTTGCAGCTCTGTCCTCCTTCACCATCTCTCCCACTTTCGTTCTCTCTTCTCTCCATCATTTCCCTGCTTTTGACATTATTTGTTGTAATTTACATTTTCTTGAAGTGTTGACACAAACCACGTCATCTGTTTTTAAGTTTATTAAAGTTTGGTCCTCTCTGCTTCGCCAGCTTTTTCCACTGTGCCCTCCTCCTTCCTCGTCTTTTCTGCCAGCGCAGTCTGTCCCTCCACTTTAAAGGAGCCATATTGTTGTTATTATCATTGTCTCTAACTGGATCAGTTACCATTAGACCTGAATCTTTCTCCTTCTGAGGCCCATAGACCAGCTCTGTAACTCAATAGAAAACCCATGGGCGCTATTACTGATGGCTGAGCCATTCACAACACACACACACACACACACACACACACACACACACACACACACACACACACACACACACACACTGAGGTACAAACACAAAGATTTCATTCTGAAGATTCATTGGCCTAATCCCATCACACACTCAAACAGTGACACACGCTTACATACACACATTGTGGCTGTTCACAACCAGCCTTATCAAATACACAGACACACTCCGCTCTCATTGAAAAGCCTCTGTTATTGGAGCTCACTGAGTGAATGGTAATAGTATTGAGAGATGATTAGGCTGTGTGTGTCCAGGAGAGTGTAACTGCTGCATATGGCTGTCATTATGGTTGGATGTATGACAAGGACTAAGGAAGAAAGGGTCATTCTGTCAATGAGGTTATCTCTAATAGATGGACAGTTGAGGTCCTGGTTTCCATTTACTCTGCTCTCTGCTGAATCCGTCTTTCTTTGAATTCATCGCTGAAGGCTGTAATAGCAAATGACAAAAGCTCATTTTGCCTTTTTTTTCCGGCCGCAGCATTCTGGAAAAATGTGTATGGAGTTAAAACTGGTTTCTGATGCAAAGTGTTTTTAACGGATTCTGTGTCATTATATTTGATGCTCTTTTTGATTTTGTCTTTTCTTCTTATGCCTTCTGTTCTTGTTTTACCATTGTGTAGTTGTGAGACAATATGCAGTTTCTTTGTCTTTCTTTCACATCTTTTTTCACTGAGAGACGAAGTCAGCACCACTTTAACCCTGCAGCTATTACAAGTTTGAGCAAGTGACACGAGACAGAAGAGGTCAGATTAAAGCCTGTTGTGTCATTTAGCTTTTTACTGGAGCAGTGTGGTTCTACACCGATTAGCCAAAAACATTATGACCGCTCACACTGACTGTCATCTCATAGCAAGGTCTGGAATATGTTACACGTTAAGTGGACAGTCGGTTCTTATAGCAAATATGTTGGATGCTGTAGAAATAGGCAGGTGTAAAGACCTGAGCAACTCTGACAAGGACCAGTTTGTTAAGACATGTGCATTGTCTTCTTTTTCTGACTACTTGATGAGTAATACTGTATTTTGACAGGATTTTGTCACCATTTTCTACCCACTTCTTTCTATCGTATTTTTCCTTCTTTTCTTCTGCTGATTTTTCTCTTTGTTTCTGGTTGACCTTGACCTTTGACCTCAGCTACGAGGAGCGAGCTCGATACCTGGAGAACATCGTGCAGCAGCACCTGGAGCCGACCACTTTTGAGGATTATGCAGCCCGAGTCTACAGTCCTGCTCCCTGCACACACCTGCCCTCTGACACAGGTAAGAGTCGACCTGTAGACACACACCAACAGATACACCTCATGTTGGTCAGAGCCTCGGTGGCAGGCTGCCGAGGTTAGATGGTCAGTGCTGCTTTATGAAACTGCTTGATAACCAATAGATGAATGCATCATAAGTTAATCTTAAGAACAGAGATTACTTTTAACTATGCCAACTTCTCTTCTTTTTGAAGTGTATAAGGAAGAATCTGCCTGATGGATTTTAAACTGCTTACACTCCGGTGTCATTTCAGCTACACACACACACACAGGCAGCTCACACACAGATTCAAAGCCTTCTAACTGATGAGTTCTTTTTTCTATCCAAAGCTGTGTGCAGCCTTTTTCTGTCTTCAGAGCATCTCTGAAGTATTAGCTGACATCTGATCAGCCGTGGAGATGTCAAGCGTGCACATAGGACTAATATTTAAATGTCTGGCTCTCATTTGTATCCTGTTAAATTTATTAGGCTGATACAGATGTTTTTGCCTGTAATGTGTCTTGTAAATTTGTGCAATGTGCTTTGACTCACTCTGATAATTTCACATGGCAGTTATTTACAATAATTAGATTCCCTAACAGAGCCACACAGTTATTTTCATAGAGAAGTTTTACATAATAGCACAGAGGAACCTGGTGTGTGTCTGTGTTTGTCACATATTAGTGTTTTAATGAGACAGACTGAAGGAATAAAGTCTTTTTTTCTTTTCTGGTCAAGAAGACTAAGTATATGTGTTTGTCTATATGTGATCAGTGTTGTTTTTCTACAGCAGCTCCTCAGTCTCACCGGCTGCTGTGTCAAAAAAATAATAATTTTACAACAGTACACAACCTGCTTTGAGGCTGAATAACAATGAGCATAACCTGATGCAAATGTTCCTTCAGAATATGGCATTTCAACCCCCTCGCTCTAATAGTATATTGTTCTGTATCAGGTTGTCAGTAGGACTGTACATATGTTGTTCAGCCCCAAAGTCATTTCAGAACACAGGATCAAATGTAAAAATTCATATATTAGGATATCTTAATATAATCTCATACTCACTCATTACACAGCACTTAGATTTGTCAGTTTGACTGTTACTGTATATTAGTCCTAATATGTATACCATGTCCTGAGCTGAGAGTTTAGCTTTTGACAGAATCTGGAGGGCATAATGATCCTGTGCTCTGAAATAACCTCTGCTCAAATTACTGCAGCCCCCCCTGTGCCCCCTGTCTCTCCTTCTCTTTCTCTTAAATTAACTCACAGGTTGCCTCAACAGCACAATGATCAAACATTCTTCTGTCTTATTTATTTATTTTTTATCCTTTATTCATTTGATTTGTTTTTACAAATTATTTATTTCTGTTTAATTTGCTTCTTCTTTATTTCATTTTTTTGTTTGTTTATTATTTGTTCCTCCCTCCTTTAGATCGTAATGTCTCGCTTGCCTATAGTTAAAAGGTAAGCCTGGTCACATGATTGGCTCTTCCTACTGACACTTCAGCCTAACCTGTGCTTTCCTCCAGTTCTTCCTCCGTGTTGTGTTTATCTCTCCGCGTCTTCCTCTGTGTTTTCTACGGTTTAATCAGGTCTGCATGTGTTAATAGCAGCCTTCTCTTTTCATTTAAAAGAAATGTCAGTTTCAGCTCATCTGGAAGTGTAGTTTGGTATGACTCATTATATCTATGTAACGGTGTGTATAACAAGATAGGAGATTAAAAGAGCTCAAAAATTAGCTCTGTTTCATCCATCACTTTTCATCTTGACACATATGTAATGGTTAGTCTCCTCCTCCTCCTCCTCCCACTTGGCTAAACAGGTTTGGGAACTGTGATGCTAAGTGCTTCACTGTGGCTAGTTGCTAACTTTGTTTGGTGGCAGATGGGTAGTGTATAGTGTGGATTTTGATGATACAACTTTCTTATAATGGGATCTATGAGACTGAACCAAAACAGTGAGCTCAAAGACATTTAACACTCCACAGAGCCCAGGGAAACTATCATTGTCAAGTCATTGTTAATATGAAATTAATGACTGTATGGAGGGATTTGTAGTGAAGATCCCCACAAACAAAATGAAAAAATGAAACGTCATCAGTCTGAAGACATTTGCTCCAGAGCTCTGAGCTTTACTTGCAAAGGACTTCAGCGAATATGTGGCAAATTAAATACCTAACAAACTGAAACCCCACCCCCCATTTCATAAGAGGCACAGTCCAGCACGGTAACTGCCAGCAGCTGTAGTCCTGTGCCTGCATACATGTGGGAACGCCATGAAAAGATGCCCCCAGGAAGTGAACCTCAAAGACAAATTAATTTGTAAAAGTTTATCAAAATAAAAGCTCAACATAACCAAAAGTGAACTTCATGTATTCGCCTACAAGGTCTAATTTTACAAAGTCACTGTGGATTATTGTTGTCTTAAACATCCAGCTACATGCTGGCCCACAGCTGAAGACAACAGCCAAAACATTCAGACTCTAAAAGACAAATTTAGGAAAACGGCAAAAAGCATTTTTCAGTATGAAATATTACAGCAGTTTACAGCTTTAATGGATAAAAGTCTAAAAAAATACCAGACTACACTGAGCGGCATGATGAACGTGAAAGATCTTTGTAATAGAGTGAGGTCTCTCCTCTATTTGCTGTTCACTCACATACTCATTTCCCTGTTTGTTCTGTTAACCTGCGATGTCACACTGACCCGGTGAAGCTTTACTTCTAACCTTTCGTATGCTCCTCTTCTTTGCTTAGGTGATGTAACACTGTAGCACCACACGCACAAACACACACACTGACACGTACTTAAGAATGGGTAAAGATCACTACAAACTGGTCTACACATGTTTTTAATGTGCATTTTTTTAATGTGCATGTTAAATGGTTGCGTATGTTGTGATGTGTTGTCAGTTTGTGTTTGTTTTTTCAGTCTGTTGATTCTCTTGGTTTGTTCTTTTATTTGTGTGGAATCGTCTTCTTTGTTTTTATTTAATGGTTTGTCTTTTCTTTTTTTCTATGGCCGTCCCTCCTTCACCTTCCTGAACTTCTCCTTCCTCTCCTCTTTATTTACCTTCTCATTTCTCCTTTTTTCCTTCACTTTCCTGTTTATCTTCCTGTCCTCTCTTTCCCTGTATTTTATTTCTTTGTGTCTTTTCTTTTCTCCTCTCCTCTCCTCTCCTCTCCTCTCCTCTCCTCTCCAGAGGACAACAGTGTTATGTATCTGATGGTTCCTAAACCACTAGACAGTTTTAACCTGCTCAGGGTGAAGGGGAAAGGCCTCAAGCAGAAGGTTCTTCATGCAGGCTGTGAATGGTACATTACACAGAAAATCACCTGATGTAGTTTCTATTATCTTTAGACCACAGTTATTTTTTTCTGCTCTAGTTTCCTAACAGCATAGGTGTAAATTACCCCAAATATTTCTATTAAAAAAGTCTAGTAAAGTGTATTTCACTTGCTTAGCTACATAATCTGGATGGAGCTTCTCATCCATTGAAAACTGAACAGAGACCAGAAGTAGCCAATCACAGGTGAGATCCAGAGGAGAATCAGGTGATGTTGAAAGTGTTGATTGATGTGCAGCATCAGCACTGTACTTTTGTTTTTGCTAAATTCAGGTAGCTGTCAAGAAAATGCTGCATTTACAGTAGTCACGCTCTGTAGCTTTTAAATGCACATGTTGTACAGTTTGATTTCTCTACCATACAAGATTGAACCGTCAGCAAAGGTTGATTTTTATAGTAGATGCTATTTGTCAGACTTAAACTTGTCTAGTGGTTTTCAAGGAGCCAAGATAGAATCAAAATAATTAAGGAGATGTTATCTGTCATTCTAGCTGTTGTCTCTGTCTGTCCTGTGTGCGTGTGTGTGTCTGTGCGTGCGTGTGTGCTTGTGCCCGAGAGAGGGTCTGGATCTGTAGAACATGATGGGGCGTGATGTAATTTTCTTGTTGTCCCTTTATCCCTTTCTCCTCTTATTTACCTCATCTCCTTTATCCCTCCCTCCTCCACCAATCCATCCTGGTCACTCTCCCCCTCGGCCGACACCACCCCCCCTGCCTCGCCCTCTTCCTTTTCAGGCTCCTGCCTCGAGATTCTTCGGGGAGAAAGTCCGGCTCTTGGGGAGGCCGGGAGCGACTCGGCGTCCCCCATGTCTCCCCGGACTAGCAAGAGCCGCATGTCCATGAAGCTGCGACGCTCCTCTGGATCCGCCAATAAGACTTGAGCTCCCCAGGTTCTAGAGTGTGGCCCAGTCCAAACTGACTCTTCATATCACACAAGCCAATCAGTTGTAACTTACTCCTTGAAACATATTTCTTCTGGGGAAATTTAGTCTTTAGTTGTACTTAAAGTACAATAAATGGACTAAACTGTTGTGAACGATTTCACATGGATATTAATTTTGAACAGAAAGAATGATGGTTCTCAGATATGAACGGGACCATCAGGGGTGTCTGTAGACTGTGACTCGCCCCGTCTCCTCCAGCATGCTGCTGTTCTGATCAGACACCTCTCTTTTATGTACAGTACGCTTTGTCACACAGTTGTACTCTCAAAAACACACAATAGTATTCTGTGGCGGATGCTATACTGTAACTTTATTTTGAAATTGCTCACAACTGCTGTATTTATCCTCAGCTTTGCTCACAATGAGTTCAGCTAGTGCTGCAGCTTGCTGATCTACGCCACAGTAGGAAAAAGCTGATATAGTTCAAACAATACAGTGTATTAGTTTCTAATAATCTGTGCCATGTTAAAAAGTGATTAGAAAAAACTCCAGTTTAACTAGAACTGCAAACATCTGTGCCACATTATAGAACAGAGTCTCAGTTTCTGTGCGTGGTGTTCAGATGTGGGGAATCTGTATATTTGTACTATAGTCAGGCTGCAGAAACTTGAGTTTTGATATAAAAAGAAACAAGTGATGGTTAGAAAGGGCTGCATGGAGAAAGCAAGGCGAGTCTGTTTTTGTTCTCAGTGCAGCATTAGACCTGTGACATTAAGAGCAGGGGTCTGTTTCTGTTCAGTCCTCATAAAATGTAAATAGAAACTCATTCATTTGCTAACGGTTCCCTCAAGCCACAAATCTTTTCTGCGTTTGAATTCAGAGAAGAAAATCCCCTCTCTGAGCTTACAGGACTGAGGGTGACAGGAACAGTGTTACTGGATGTAGAGTAAAGACAGACAGATTGTCTTTACGTCGATAAAAGCGCTTTCTCGAAAATTAACATGACAAACTGATCAAAGAACGAGCACTTTGTTACATAAGGTTTGTGTTTGCTTTGCTCATGCTGTAAAATATAGACGAGCACTCATGTTCATTGCATTTATTTCCATTTGTTTCTGTTTTTTAAAACTGACTTCAAAATGTGTTTGGAACAGAACTAAGATGTTGCTGTATTTTTAGTCACTCTGATGCAATGGAACCACAGCTTTTCTTTCTGTTTGTCTCAGTATATATATTCTGTATATCTATATATGTATGACTATAAATATATATATATATATAGTAGATATATGAATATCTATAAGAATGTGTACAGTGTGAGGATTGTTGTGTATATACTGTTCTGTGAGAATAGCTGCCAAAACCAAACTGTGGTTTAACCTCAGACCACAGCTCTGCTAACAATAGGTTGACACTACAATATATTATACTTCAACGGTTCTTCATTCATAACCAGTTTGCACTTCATCCAAGGAATTTTTTTTTTTAGGTCAAACACTTTTCTTTACTGTCAATAACCTCGGTGTCCCAGTCCAACTAGGCTGAAATTTGAGGAAAATCTTTACAATAACAGATGTTCATGGCCATCGTTTCCCTCGTTTCTCACTGTTTGACATATTGTTAAATGATGCGCCGCATCTTTTGAGGCAGATTTAAAATATGGCACAGTTACTGGTCATTTATTTTCACCGCCATAGTAAGGTTGGAAGAGGAAATGCAAAGTGTTCAACGTATCTTCGAGGCCAAAGAGGGGGAGAGAGGAAAGAGTCCTCACTCAGATGTGATTTTTGTATGTAGACTCATCCCTAGTTCCAGTTGTGGATGGAGAGGATCAGCATGTAAGCACACTCCAGACATTTTTTTTTTTGTAACACTACCACAGATGGATGTTTATGTATTTAGCGCCCTCATGCTAACACTCCCAGCAGCTTAGCTCAACTCAAACAGGTGAAGTACTTCAGGTTTGTCTTTATAAATGTCGCGGGTGCAGTATCACATTTGTTTTTCATTCATTTTACATGACGACTCATTTGTCCTGATCTCTCTCAAAAGAAACGTATATGTTTTTGAAAATACAAATCTGAGTCAAAAGTTGAGCATTTTGCTTCACTGCTTGCAGTAAGTGTATTTGCAGCTGTATTTTCTGTTGCTGTTTTATTCTTTTTTTTCATTTCAGCCATAGAGTCTCTGGAGAGAGGAAAGGGATTGTAATTGTGTTTTTTATTTTATTTTGACTCCTCTGGTTGAAATGGTTAACTTTTTGAATTTTAACATTGTAAAATCAAAATCAGATTAATGTTGTTACTTTATGTGTGCATATTTGAAGACAGCTGAGACTTGAGTTGTCGCTGTTACAATTATTATCACTATTGATGAGGGTGAGGCATCGTTTATTTGTTGGCAGACATGCTCTGGTAGCCCCACTGCTCTTGCCTGCCAGTCCCCAACTGTGTCCCAGTTTGATCGGTTGCATCCTGTAACCACTTTGACAATCTGAGCCTGTCCACAGGGCCACATTCCAGACTCTGTCTCCGAACCTGAACCACAGAGCAGCGTTATCTTTACACTCCTTTATGCTCACTGGATTAAGACACCAGTGACTCCGTTTAATGATTTGAGTCCTGTTGCTCCTTTAACGTCCTTCAGAAAAGCTCTGAACATTTCACACTGTTTTACAGATAGTATACATCCCAGAATATTTCATGTTTGATGGTGAGCTCAAAAATAGCTCAACTGGACTGAACTCCGACGTACTACTCTATAAAGAGCAGCAACCAGATGTGTAGAAAACACAGAGACGTTACCCAAAGCCGTTCAGCAATATATTAAAAAATTAGCTACAGAGACTCTTATTATCTGGAGTGTTTTTGACTGAGATTGTTTTTTTTTTCTGTTTTCTATAGCAGCAGCCTAAATTACCCTTCATCTGCCCTAAATGAAAATGTGGAACTTCTGTGCCTGAGTAGAAGGATACGGGTTCAGCTGTCCGTTTGGGACAAAGCTGATGTATGTAACTACTGACTATACATACTGCATGTCACCAGTCCAGTACTAACTGCATGTGTTGACCATGTAACAGCTCGACCACAGCACACACGCTCCTCAAACTATGACACTGTCAGACTGTAGTATGGAAACGTGTAAAATCTCTTTCGGACACGCAGAGTGTAGATGTGCGGTGATGAAATTTGACAATAAATGATTCGTACCACTGACTCCTGGACCTGTTTTACATATTGGATGTGTGTGTGTGTGTGTTTCTCGGTGTGTACACATCAGAACAGCAATAAGTTGACAATGCAGGACAGTGTCTGTGATTAGACTTTATTACCATTTATTAACAGTGATTTAGAATAAATTTCACATTCAACTTCAAACATATCAAAATAGTACTGTATAGGTTTGCACAATTACATAATAGGTCATGAAGGCATTTAACAAATATTTCAACTGAAGTGTAATCAATAAAGACAAAAGACATTTTTACCTGTTCTAACATTAAATGTTTCATTTTTATATGAAAATATTTTATAGCTGAGAAGTTAGCCAGCACATTTATTATGAAAGGCATATTTTGGTCTATCTGATTTTATCTTTTTGCTTTTTATTGTTCACTGTACATGAAATTGTCTTTGAAATGGAATTAAGACATTGATTTCTGTCTCCAGTTTTCAGGTTAATGAAGGTCACTTTCTAAATGTGAATACAGGTCACTGATCGTGGTCTCGCTCTGCTTCACATATTACACCAGTCACTAATGTAACCCTAGATTCACTGATGCGCCGGGACATCAGTGTGATCTGATTACTTTTGCCACAGAAAGATGTTGACAATGGAATGTGTCCCGTATGTAGAGAAAATATAATTTACTGCTTCAGGATATCTGGAATTATTAGTTCAAAATTCAACATAAGTGGGTCTCGAGTTGAGTTAGTCCGGTTGAGTTACTGTGTTTAAAAGTATCATCTACACAGTGTGGCTGCAATGAGACGAGATGTAATATACATTACAATATACACTACCAGTCAAAAGTTTGGACACACATAGAAATGACCATGTTTGTGAAAGAAAAGCAGATTTCATAACA
>JAUMHL010000004.1:16780049-16795702 GCA_032362345.1 Sandelia bainsii
CAGCTTTCCCTGTGCGTGTGCTCATGCATGTTATCTCTTTTCTGTGTGTGTGTGTGTGTGTGTGTGTGTGTGTGTGTCTGTGTGTAGGGGCTGTTCATTCACGTCCTCCCCCACTAGAAGCTGCTCTGGCTGATAAGAGATCGGAGGGAAATTCATCTATCCATCCATCCTCTACCCCCGGTCTCGGCCGGCCCCTCTGCGCGGGCCAGGCGCTCTATAGCTCGGCCAGTGTGCTCTGGCCAGCCGGCGTCGTTCCCTGGAAATCAATCAAGGGGGATGATCGTGAGCGTGGCTTGACTACTAGGGACTGGGGAATAGAAATGAGACACTACAAACTAATTAAGCTTCCTACAACTTAAGTTTGGTTGATGTGTGTTAAAAGAATTGTTTCCCACGGAGACAAAACCTGGGCCTGGTTCAACTTTTATTGACCCCACTGACTCAAACCGTTTACGTGTGATTAACTGTAACTTCATTTGTTTCACTTTAATAACTTCTCCCACATTTTATTGTGTGAAAGTCCATTTTCACCAGGGCAGAAAAAATGAGAAATTAATTCATTTTTGACGTTTTCATCTCAAATTTTACCTTAAAATGTGACATATTTTATAATTATTATTTAAATAAGTCAAAATAAAATTTGACTTAAGATATTTCATAATCATTTAGACTTATATGCTTACTATGTATATATTTTAAAAATATTTTCTTTTTCCATAATTCAGTGATGATATCATACCATATTACTGTAATAATACAAATTGTTGTAGAGCACTCTCCACACTAACACAAATATTGTGAGGCAACGAAACTACACAATTTTCCATTTATTCAAATAAACATGTCTGCTACTTTACATGTGACTGATAATTTTTTTTTCACCTGGCTTTTTGTAATTATTGTATTGCTTTTAAATGCAGCAGATTAATGTTTAATTATCACAGTAGATGAGAAGCAAATAAATTGTATTAGAGTTGGAAGTTATCACTTTAAAAGTTGAAATCATTTAGAATACTTTTAGTTGACATTGTTGGCTTTGAAAGTCAATTTTATGTCATAGGTTATCCTCCTTTTATTTTGCCACCACACTGCAGCTACACCACTGAATAAACTGGTGGCAGCTCATTTATTCAGTCCAAGACTCGGGTCCTACAACCTCAATAAACCCTAAGGTTGTGCAGTACCTGATGGTCTTTTATTTACTAAAGGAGAAATCTGTGTTTACTCATAAACTGATGTAAATGATCATGGTAATATTAAGGGAAATAGGTGAGTCAAATGACATAAGACAAAAGAGTGGGTAGGGACTCTACCAGAGGTTAAAACTATGAAAACTAATGTTGAAGAAACATTTTGGCAAACTGATGTAAGGAGGAACAGGATGGAACA
Source organism: Sandelia bainsii (assembly GCA_032362345.1). Lineage (NCBI taxonomy): Eukaryota > Metazoa > Chordata > Actinopteri > Anabantiformes > Anabantidae > Sandelia > Sandelia bainsii. The sequence goes on from JAUMHL010000004.1 coordinate 16,781,439, forward strand.
AGCAGCTTCCAGCAGTCTTAAAAAAACCCAGCTAAAGTCCTCAGTCACTCTCCTGTAAAAATATGGATCCATAGACGATCTGAAGAAACTGCTGGCTGGAGGACATGAAGTGTGTGTGTGTGCGTGTTTAGTTTGCATCACATCAGTGGGCAGTGAGGTGGATAATCCTCCAGACTGCTGAAAATGACTCTATTGATCTGTGCCTCTCAGCAGCAAACGCACTGCAGCATCACACCTGAGCTGTCTGTCCCTCTGTTAAGTTTGCATCTTATGGGAACGTCTATGTTGCAACTGTGTGTGTGTTCATCAGAACAAAAACCTAATTTAACCCCTTTGTTAATAAAAGTATTTAGTAGTAGTATTTTCTATTTTAGGAGGTTTCATTTAGGATTACTGACACTGGGTTTGAATGTAGAAAAGGGAAAGTGCAGCAATCTGTTATTCGTCTTTCTCACCATGTGGCCTACAACAAAACAAAAGCTCCACGACATATTAAAATAGATAAAAAAGTAATTCGTTTAAATCAGTCTTTCACACGCACACACACACACACACACACACACACACACACACATCATCTACAGTCTGTACAGTGTCTGAGCTCTGTGAGTTGGTGCAGGGATTATTATTCGATGCTGCAACGGTTGAACACTGAGATTAATAATCACTTTCAGTTAAATTCATATATATATTTATAAGGTAATAGTCAATAAGATAAATAAATAAACTAATGCAGGAGACTTGAAGACAAACACAGAACAATTTCAGTTTTAAATTTAACCTTTACAATGACTTCACCTCTCATATTCACATTCTGCTCCCAGCTGTGGCTCAGTCAGTGGACACCTTGTTGTAAGCGGTGACAGTGGACGTCTGTCTTATCCCAGTAACGTGATCATCTGTCGCCATCTGGTGGTGGTGGAGATTTCCAGGACTCACAAATTTAACTGACTTGTGAGAAGCTGCTTTGTTGTACAGTCAGACTGTGCTCGTGGGCAGACAACCCATGAAACCGTGACTGCTTTAGATCCTGCTCCTTATAGTTATAGATTCAACTCCTTCCACTGATGAAGATCCAGTGGTATTCCTGAAAGCTCTAGAAAAGGCTAGAAAAGGCTAGAAAGTGTGCCTGACTTCATTTTGTTGAACTGCATGACTCATTTGACAAAACAGTCACAGTCCAAGCAGGAGCTTTCAACTATATCACATGATCTTCCTCAGCTGGTATTTTGTCATTCTCTCTGGTGTGTCTCAGAGTCTGGTTGGCCTGACAGTGCAAAGCTCAGCTCAAATTAGCTTTGCTTTCCTCTTGTTTAGACTTGATCTTCAGCAAAGAAACATTTGACTGAGGTTGTTTTTTGTCCACTAGCACTGAATGACAGGAAGCTGGAGCTGTGAATCTCTGCGAGATACTCTGAGTTTGCTGTGAGATAGACGGTTTGAAAAACAACCAGCATTACTAAAGGGAAGTCTGCACTGGTGACTGTATAAACCCCCACAGCGCAATAAAGCAGACTCATCAAAACCCAGAAGCACCAACAGCACTATTAGAAAGTAATGAGAAATAAAACCGACCGTACCTTAGACATGAAACAAGGTTTAATCACGCTGAGTGCAAATGTGACCACTCTTGAAACAGTTATCTGGATTAACTGTTGATCCATTATACATGAGACTTTTTTCAACCTGTCCAGTCTTTGACACTTTATCCCAGATTTTGAAAGCATAATATATAGAATAAACTTTATGCAGTATATATGTCTTTATATAGCAATAGCATAATGTCAGTGTAATCTTTTCTTTAAGTTAACACATGTAAATATTAACAGAAAAAAAAATAATTTTATATGTGAAAGGTTAACGTACTCTGTTGAATCATCATGTAGGATTATACCATCTCCTTATTACTGATCAAATAACGTGTAGCCAGTTTTTCAGTGTAGCTGGCAGAGGTGACACTAACTTTAATAGGCTATGTACTGTTGTGTAGGTTTTATATTGAACAAACTGAGTCACATACACTAAATATTATAAAAAATGATTGGAATGATGCAGCACGGCAGACTGACAGCACATGCCTTAAAAGTCTCCAGTGAATGCAGAGGAATGTATGCTATGCAGAAAGTGAGTCCTCAGGCCAGTACAGGAAGCAGAAAATGCAGAAAAGAGGAAGCAGGTAAAGACACAGGTGAACACAGTGAAACCCTGTGATGTTTCAGAGTTCATGGGGGTTTTATGTCGCCATCATGCTTTCAGTCCTGACACAGTCATAAGAACGTGATTTGATGAGTCAGTGTTCATTCTGACCCTTCACCTTACTGTACTTTACTGTGTGTGTGGCTGGTTGAGTGATTCACTATGAGTCATTCAATGTTGTACATGTCTGCTCATGTCTAGAATCCTCAGGGGTTCCCACTGACAGACGCACAAATGTGCGCGCAAAGTACAGGCAGGTGCACACAGCATAGAGATAGTTCACATAGTGAAGCTTTACACACCTTCAGGCGGAGTTTTTAAAGCAAAGACCTTTATTTTAAAATGCTATGAAGTAAATTCCTTTAAATATTTTTAAACCTGATAACTTTTATAGAGTTTCGTTTAAACAGGTCACTTGAGGAACTATTTAATATCTCTAATCTTACATGCTGCTCACGCACAGTATGGTGAGCCCATTATGCCAGCAGTTGTGCACCTGTTTCATGTTTTTCCTTTTAGTGTGGTGTCATCATTTTGACTAAAATGGACAGAAAAGTAAATAAGAAACCAAAGAAATTAAAAAGCACTTAACAATAGATAGATCCATACATGCATTACTTGTCGTAACTTCCTTCCTTGTCTGCTACTAAAATGTTCAGACAAATTTCAGCCCATAGGAATTTTGTTTCTGTACTGTTTTAAGCGTAGATTGTTTCAGAATTTCATGTAAGATAATGCAGCGGTCCCCCTTATTTCCAGTCAGTGGAGCTGCGCTGGTTTCATCTGACTGGTTTCTGGTCAAAATGATTCAGTTCCACTGAGCCCAATCATATCTGCATCATTTCAACATATCTGCAGCCTAGTTGTTTCTGTCGGAGTCCAACACTGCTGGATTGCACTCGGGTGTTGGAAATTAGTTTGATTCCTCCTCATCTGTGTAAAATGCTGTTTGTCTGTGTTGACGTCACATAAAAACAAGTGACTGAAAAACTGATTATAACTATTAATTCACCTGTAAAGTTGAATGAAGTCGACTGGTATAGTTTTTAAAAACATTTTAATACATTTGAATTATTCCATCTCATGTCTAAATATGAAAAGCTTTGTGCAAGTGTGTGAAAGTGCTTTGTCTCTAGATCTTGCAGCCTGCTTTACCCAGAAGAAATTGTCACTGTTTGCTCTTCTACTGCACCGAAACACTGTGATTCTCCTTTCAGACCCATATTAGTTTCTTAATTATTTGATGTGTACTGATATGTTTCTCTCAAAATTCAGATGGGAAGGCAAGTTAGATACTTTTAATGGCTCCTTTTTCATGGACACAGTGTCCATTCTAGCAGGTCAGTCCCCAGCTTCTCCTGTGTCCATATGTCAACGTGTCCTCCCAGGAGGGTCAAACATGGCACCTCCACTGTCATCAGTGTGTGAGAGGGAATCTCCTCGTAAATTTTAAGAAAAACATAGCAGACATAATAGAAAGTACAAGGCTGAAAAGGAGCATAACTGTGTCTCCTGTGGTGTAGCTTTGAGCAGTAAAACCTTCCTGCATGTGCGTTCCTTTCTTCAGTTCATCTGCCTTCTTGTTTTTCACTCTGCCCTCAGCTGATTGTAATCAGCCGTCTAGATACATAATATGTATTTAACATGTAAATACATATTAACATCATTCATTTGATTCAGTAAAAACTGAATCTAGAATAGAATATATTTATTGTCATTGCTATACATGTATTATGCAGTGCAACAAAATGTGATTTGCAGCTCTACAAATGTTCGAAAGAATATAAAAAAAGTCAATGTATATACTGTATAAATAAAGTTAATGATGAACAATATTCTGCAGAGAAAGTTCATAACACTGTGACTTTGCACGTGTGTTATTCCTGCCTGAAATCCTAATGCGTTACTCAACAGTTGCTTGCTTGATAGTAAAAATATGCTGAGAGCGAAGCCTGAGCTTCCTAGTCTAACCGGTCACACGGACTGAACAATGGGAGGTAAAACAAGCCCGGAGTTTCCCCCAGGCCTCCAGAACATCACGTTCAACTGGATGTTTGTTTTTAAAGGGACAGGTCACAGTCTCACGAAGTCTCGCGGCTTTACTGAGAACTTGGCGTCCTTCCACTTTATCTGCAGAGCAACTGAATGAGTGATTTGATCCTGGGTTATTAGAGGCACCGTGTAAAAAAAAGAAAGACAAAATCACCAGTAGCTTCATTTACTATATTTAGATATAGTTAGCAGGATGTTAAGCACAGTTAGCAAGTGAATGCAACATCTCACATCAGTACTTGCAAGAAACTGATACTGATGTTTTTCTCTTTTCTTTCAAAATTATTTCTAGTATGCACTAGAATAATGATTTCAATGATGATCAGAACATACACAAACATACAGATAGAGATACAAAACAAAAGCTTTCAATCTAATATTAAACTTAAATAACAAACATAAACCATGTGGTCAAGACCTGCGAGTGTTTGGGGAAACTCCACTTCAGGGTTTTTGTTCACCATATTATTTTCATAGTGTAACAAACGCACGCGTGGTGCAATCACACTTGAAGTTTTGGAGGAAACTCCTGCACATGCTGCAGACCTCCCCCCCCCTCCCTCTGGCAGGTCTGCCCACCCACCTGAGTGCTGAGGGGCTGCAGAGCAACATTACCTTCTGTTTAAATGATTCAGCGGGGACACGCTAAAGAAGGAGCAGTTTTAGGACTTTCCATGCATCCATCCCTCAGTCATGTCAAAACAGAAACTCTTGAATGGAATAGTGATGCACCAACGCTTGTGTGACCAGTTTCTAGTGAAGGGAAAATATAGCCTCTATAAGCAAGTTATCTAATTATTCTGACTTCCTGGTCTTTAGTGTTTCCCCTTCTTGCAGCATTAACATATCTGATTTCTTGAAGCACTTGCATATGGAAACTTTTTTGTTGTTGTGCTGCAGTAATTAATCCTCTTCAAATAAATTACCACATCTAATGATGAATATACCCCATGAAATAATGAACTTTGACAGCTGTGGTGACTTGTTATTTGAGTTTTAATCATTTAATGTGATGAATTATTACCATAATATGGCACAAAAAACCATCCATATTTTTAAGGCTATGATTGCTTGATTTTACTGATGGCTGCAGCTCTCTTAGTATATATATATATATAGTATAATTAAGTTTGACATATAGAGAGCAAATGCATTTTTGTCATGAAATGTTGCATTTGTCTAAATGCTACAGTAAATACTACAAATATTTATAGTAAAGATTATTAGGCTGCATAAACTACTTCAGAAAATGCATATTTTAAGTGCAGCAGATGTGGCCTGCAAAATTAAACTGCTGTCTTGGTGACAAACTGACTAGTGTATTTATGTGTCTCAATAGAAATCCCCTCTTGGAGCCAGCAATCTGTACACTGTGTTATTCTAGGTGACAGTTTTGTGGAAATCCCCCACCTAGTTGTTAGCTCCGCCCGCCACAGCCATACAGAGGGCATTTACAGACCGCTGCACAACTGCGACAGGATACTACCAAACGCACCTCGTCACGAACAACACACCGCGATGGACCTCCACCGGACCAGTATATTAAACCAAATGGATTACAGTCGGGAGTCTAAAGAAGGAAAGCCGTCTCAGTCGACAGAGGAGCGGCTCGACAGCGGTTTGGACTCGCTGAAAGAGGAGGAATATCAGGCTGTGGCGGCCGAGATCCGTCGGCTCCAGGTGGACTGTGAGCCGCCGCAGCACAAACCGTGTCCCGCTGTAACCGTCCAGCTGCACACATGGCAAACAGAGACCACAGAGGACGGAGACACGTAAGTTTGACGATTAATAACGTTTCTGAGTCAAGCTTATGGATATTTTTGAGTTGTTGTTGGGGGGAGTACAGCTAGCTTCGCAGTATCGCTTGAGTAGGCCCAGCGCTGGGTCTGGGAGGTAATTTGATCCCTTTCCTGTGGGGAATGTCTTCCTCCAGCTTGTTGTTACAGAGCACAGGCCCGGGCCTGGCTTACACGGGCTGGTGCTGACGTTTATGCAGTAGGACGTTAAAAGTAGCAGCGTTAACAATACGCAGAGCTGGTGTCCGGCTTGATAATGGGTTTAGCTGGGGTCAGACGCGCTGGTACCGGACGTAAACAAAAGGCTATTATCAGGAGAGAATCTACTATTGCCGCGGGTCAGACTGGGAAAGTCCCGGGCGCGCCGCCAAGGAATCCGGCCGAGGCGCGCTCCCGTGAAGCGAGAAAAGGGAGAAAGCGTGTAAAATAAAAAAAACCTTAAAGTAGAACAATGTCGGGGGAGGAGGGGGTCGAAACCCTACCCTGAAACAGACGCCTGCGGGTTGTTAGTGTCTTAAAACCAGGGGGAACAACATTAAAAGAGACCCACGAAATGTTATTGTCACACAATTCTTCCGCCGAGAAATGTAGTTCCGACCCAGCGCTGCATTGTGAGTGTTCACACAGGGAGGTCACTGGGTCAGGAGACTGCCTCATACAAAACAATTAAGAAAGAAATCGCGTTACACTGCTTCAAGCAAAGCTTGGGTTTCAATGTGGGGCTGAGGTGGAAAATTATATAATGCAATATTAAATGGACCACATCAAGATTAATTTCTATATGGTGCACTCAGCATAATCAGTTCAGCTTTGTCAGTTAAATGTATTATCATAAAAAAGTACCTGCAACCTGCATTTGATTTAGTACTAAATAAAGCCGGCTTTCTTACTTTTCTGTGTTTCAACGCTAACAGTGTGATGTAGACGATGAGCATAATCGGAGGTATTTGTATGTATTTGCAGATTTCGGTGTGTTGCATGCGTACTGTAACAGGTTTCCATGTTTCCTCCTGTTCCTATAGGATGCTTCACCTTGCCATCATCCATGAGGCCAAAGACTACATCAAAACCATGATTGACCAGTCCAAGAACACAGACTTCCTCAACACACAAAATGACCTGAGACAGGTACGCTTCCTTAAAAAAATGTATTGATATTTACCCGATCTAGGTGACTCTGTCCACCAGCCTGTCCTGTAGCAGTAATATATATTAATAAAAATTAAGAATAATGAAAATGCCTGAGACTCAGTAAGTCAAATGTCTTGCCTACCTGTTTCCCACTCCAGACACCTCTCCATTTAGCTGTAATAACGAACCAGGCAGAAGTGTGTCAACACCTTCTGCAGTCTGGCTGTGACCCTACCCTGGTGGACAACAGGGGGGACACGCCTCTTCACATCGCCTGTCGGCATGGTAACCTGCTGTGCTTCAGCGTCATCACACAGAACTGTCAGAAAGAGCATCTACACAGAATGATGGCTGCCTGCAATTATCACGGTAAGACTATTAGTGTGAGAACAGTGTTTTATTTCCTGATCTTTATTTCTGATCTGTTCCACACACTGAGCTTCTACTTTTTTGTCAGCATTAAAACTGTACGTTAAGCAACCAGATTGTTGAGTTTTGCAGTTGTAGGTGGCTAAATTGCAATGTTTCAGCACTATTAGGATATTATATTCTGTGGTGGTGGTAATTTTCCCTCTGTGGTGGCCCACCCCTGCTGCATGGAAACAGATGAGACACTGACCAGTCACTGCTGGTCTTACTATTTAAAAGGAGGATTGGTGGGCAGAAAGAGTAATTTCTTCTACCTATTATCCTTGAACACTATGGTTAGGAGGAAGGAAACATTTTAGAAAGCCTTTCATAGCCTTACATCCTGATTAAGACCCAAGTATTATAGGCACTTCACGCATGAATCTGAAGCTCAGAAATAGAAAGGTAGAAGATTCTACTTTTAGACTTGTGCACAGACATTTTTAAGCTTTAAGTATGTTGACTTGTTAAATGGGGAGATTTTCAAAATAAAATCACAAACTAATTTTGGTATATTAACTGAAACTCAGGATAATGTTAGTGCATATCTGAGCTAACAGCATGTCCACTTATTGTCCATTTGTGATTACCCACTTTTGGATGCTGGATACTCCTTCAAAACTGTTACAGAATGAAAAGTCTGGTGTCAGCTGTTAAGCTGTTCCTTATGTTTTCTGCAGGTCTGAACTGCCTCCACCTGGCATCAGTTCATGGTTTCCTCTCACTGGTGGAGAGCATGGTGGGACTGGGTGCTGATATTAATGCAAAGGTAAAAACACTCACCATATCTTTATGTAAATACAAACACTATATTCTTAGGCTGTAGAATTACTAACACTATCTGGACCCATACACAGAATACTTGTGTATCTTACATAATTAGACACTGTGAGGCACCAGCCAACACTCACGCCTGCCTTTGTGTCCCACAGGAGCAGCGTAACGGTCGCAGTGCACTGCATCTGGCAGTAGACCAGCAGAACCTCTCACTGGTCAAATTGCTGCTGAAAGAAGGAGCTGACCCCAACCTCCTGTCCTCTGGAGGCCACACCCCCTACCACCTCACCTACGGTTACGGCAGTCTTGACATCAGGCAAGAGCTGTACTTGAGAACTAATCCTGACCTGAGGGAGCTGCCTGAGAGCGAGTCGGATGACAGCGAGGAAGAGGAGGGCGACATGTCTGATGAGGAGGTGTGTTGAAAGTGTAGAAGTTCCACTGTACAACCGGTTTGGCTTTAATGAAACCTAAAAAATCCCTGCTTGGTGTGTAACCATTTTCCTGTTCTCTGTCTGCAGGTGGGTTATGATGACATTCAGTGGAATGGACATTAGCAGGAAACAAGAGGGCAAAAGAAAGAGGAAGTTACAGGGGCAAGAGGCTGTGATGATGACGACTGTAAAAGACAGGAGAAACGGGTTGGCTCGTCCGCTACTTCCTGGGATGACGTCACCGGAGCCCAACAGTGTGGGTGACATGGCATGGACACGACCGTTGACAAAACAGGTGGACAGGCAGATGCAAAGGAGAATCACAGACAGACGGCCAGAACCAATGAAACTGTTCTACGCTGCAGGAGAGCAATTACATATTGCTGAGTTAAGAGGATCACTTGTATTCTGGACACTGCAAATCGCTGTCACTAAAACATCCATCCACACAGATGAACCTGCAACAGCTCTGTTGTATGATATTGTAAATGCTGTGTATACAAAGATGTATTTTTATGGAAGCTGTGAATGTGTACAGTTGAGCAAGTTGTATATGTTAAGGCAGCAAACAGTCCAGCACACTCCAGTTAAATTAAAAGTCTCATATTTAACAGTACAGATGTGTGAGTGTATTTGTGGAAACTGCGTGACGTGGAGGGGCACCAGGTGGCATGTGGTTGCAACTGAGGCTCTGATTGGATAGGAATGGTTTCATAACGGCTGCTATCAGTGTACCTGCACTTGTATAAATGCTTCTATCAAAACATGACATCTGAGTTTCAGTTCTGACCCGCCACTTTTTGTTTTTATGCAGGAAAACGCACAACTCGTTTCCACTGAATGAGGAACTGTTGGCCAATTGAGCCTGCAATGCAGTTCCTCCTCCTGCTGCTGCTGGTGTGCGTAGAAAGAGATAAGAGGCTTTGGGGAATTTTGTGTGTGTGGAATGAGGTTGATTAGTCAGTCATCTAAATAAGGAAGTCTTTTTTTTTTTTTCTTCGTAGAGGGTGGGGCCATGAGGGAAGGGGCAGGAAATTCCGAGGAACAGAACACTCAGCTGTTCGTGACATTCCCGCTTATCATTGTGCAAAGATAGGAATCTTTGCGGTGCAACAGGATGCTTCAGTCAAGCACAAGCTGCTGTTTGTCCTGCTAGTATGTAGTGTTTGGTGTACACATCAACAGTTGCACATGCAAATGTTTGCAAACTTTAACCAGCTTAGTCTAAATGATAGGATTAATGTAAATACGACAATAATACAATTTTGTTAATGTTCCATAAAAATTATCTCTGTAAGCTGTTAATAGTCTCTGTTGACAAAACTGAATGTGACATAGGCTTTCAAGTCAACTTTTCTGATCCCTGTAATGTTCAGCTTCTGCTGAACTTTTGCATTACAAGAAACTTCCTGATTTAGACGACAGACATGTTAATTCAGTGGTACGTTGTAGCACTGAGGTCATAGTCGGTGATGGTGTTGTAGTGGACTGCTGCGCATGACTGATGATGGTGTTTATGATATTCTGTGTGTAAAAGAGGACAAGAAGGACAAAACATTCCAAACAGTTCTCTGTGTCAGTCCAGTACATCAGCAAAAACTCAACATTATCAATTTATAACATTTTTGTGAAGACAGATGTAATGTCACAGCTATAATATTGGATTGTACATGTGTACCTAATAAAGTGCCCACTGAAGCCTCATTCAGACACGCACTTCATTTCATCAAATGCCACCAGAAGTTTGATGTCAGTCACAGTCACAACAGCGATACAGTCTGACGTATTAACTTTTTCAACATGGCATCGTTTTGATTGAAATTCTGTCAAGTTCATGTCAAAGGCAAGAGCACCAACAAACCAGCCAAGCTCAAGTGTCCAATAAAACACTGTTTAATAGAAGTACGGTAATGTATAGACATAGGAGCAGAGGGGAGGAGGATCAAAACACAATGGAGAGAGTAAAATTATCAGTGACTTCCCACAGAGATTGACCTGAGCAGACCTAAACAGGGCAGTGATGATGGTAACTGAAGTGGGAGAACTCCCACAGCCGCTCCCTGGGTTATCATCACAGTTCATCAGAGTAGAAACATTATCCTGAAGCTGAACGCAGCAATGATGAGCCTTTGAGCTGATGAATTAAAAGGACAGAGATTTAGAAAGTACAACTTGTGTCAACCCTGAGTAAAGATGGTCAGGAAGTGCTGTTTAAACAGAGTAAAGATGGTACTGGAACACCGAGTCCATACTTAAGAGGTATTTTGCTGTAGTTTTAGTGTTACCATACTTCCATCTTCTAATCTACTCGTGTCACGAATCTGCTGAAGTCATTCGGGCTGGGGACTGTGGTCATTGTGATACTCAGATACTCAGTGACCAATTAAATAAAATCAAACTGACGTGTCATATATAGGGGACGGGTGTCTTTCCAGGCTCTGTGACATTTGACAGCTGGACGCAGTGGGGATGTGTCAGTGTGGCTAGAAAGAATATGCAGGAGGGGTCGATATCTGGATGGTTTTGTGTGTCCAGTCAGGTCCTGGCTCTAACCAGGGATGATGGAGGAGGGGTAAGTGCCAGAGCAGTTGGATTATGTCTTCCATTCACCTCGTAAAAAAATGATAATATTGTTCATCTTTCTGTTGGGATAACTCCTCACTGTTGCACGCCTCTTCTGAACTCCTCTATGAACCCAGCTCCTCCTTTTTCTTCCATCTAGATGAGACCTTTGTGTGAGGGGGAGGTGAGGTTTTCTGGTTTTTACAATTTATCGTCCTTGACGGGGTCAAAATGGCTGCTAACTTCTCTCATTCTCTCTCAGACAAAGCCATCAGGTGAGCGTCAATCTCAGACTCTGATAGAATCCTGAAACACAGAAGTTAATCATCATAATTTTTGTTCTGCCAATTTTAAATGCCACACACGCACACGCACACACGGACATGTTGAGAACACATTTAACTATGCAAATTTTGATTTCTGGTTTTAACTGGAGGGAGTTTCCATTACAACATTCATCTCTTTTCCTTAATCCTTACACTTAACTCCTAACATCCTTCTTCAAGGGCAGGGGCACTGATGCTGAGAGTTGCATGTTTTGTGAAACAGCACAGAATAATTAGCTTTTTGTATATTTGCTGAAATGTATCCAAGGAGGTTTGGCTAAACCCATTTGCCTTTTTAGCAATGACCTGATTCACTCTTATTGTGTAAAACACACCTTCTACCAGACACATTCTCTCTCCGTCTTATCTCAGGTAAATACTCACTTGAATCTCGGTTCCTGTTTAGTGATGATTCCCACCTCCAGCTCCGAGGGCTTGAAGTCGATGGACAGAACGGTAGACAGGCATGAGATAGCGGTCTGTTGCGAGACAAGATGGATAGTTGTTTAAAAAAGCATGGAGGGAAGGAGAGGAGAGGAAACTTCACTGAACATCTTTGAATGTGGATGTGTGCTGTTAACATGTTAATAGATGTTCTTCCTGCTGGAAAAATAAAAATACCCACAGCGCATTTGCTCACCATAACAATAAATATTAAACTGTGGAAGTGAAGGTCATTACTAAATGTAGATGCAACACTGATTATACTTATTTCTGGTTTTATTGTTTTATTGTATTAATATCGGGATGGACTGATATTTCCCTAAATTACCTGTATTGACTATAACCAAATAACAGTTTGAATTTCCCTCCAGTTGTCCAGAAAAGTGATATTACAGCAAAGTGACACTGCTGTAAAATTCCCCGACATTTCCTGCCCTTAAAAAAATTACCAAACTCCCAGAGTTTTCCTGTCAAGAAAATATCAAGAAAAAAATCCCTGACATTCCAGAAATGTAACAACCAGTGGAAACCCCGAAATGTAAAACAACATCACTGAGTGAAATCCCACAGTCCGTGCTGGTGGGGTTGTTTCAGGATAACATTCCAATATGACATTACAATGTGACTATATCAGGCTTCTCTCAGGAACAGGGGAAGCTTATTATTTATAAAAAAAGAAGTTAACGCTTTAGTATTACCTGGTTTTTCTGCAGTAAATGGTCATAAAACGAAAAAAGCACAAAATGTGCTGATGTTTTGATGAAGTTTCAGATCAGCAGCTGTCTATCTGCTAAAAGACTTCTATGAACGATCTGTGTTCCCACACACAGACTTTACTTGGGCGGGCTGCCCAAGTATATTTGGCCAGCCGTTATTTTGATCTGTCCAAAAGAACGCTGCCATTAACTGGAGGACTATTTCCCCTGTGCTCTGCCGCGTTTGTAGGCTACTATCAACGAGCAGCTCAGATCTGCTGTAGCTAACTAACATTAATTCCATGATTTAAACTGACGACAGAACAAACGTGCTGTTGTTGGTGTGTGTGCTTTCCGTACGTTGGTGGGGAGACAGGCTCCAATACAACCCCGTTATATGTAGCCAAAGATTGTTTACTTGATGTAAGAGGTGTCACTCTGTAACTCCTCTGAACAATCAGAGAACTGGACGTCTGTGTAATCTAGTTCAAAAAACACTCGAAACAGAGTCAGAATTCTTCTCTAGTAAACAGTCCGTTTCAGTATCTCTTAGTTCAAATGTTCATGTCCATAAATCAAACTCAGAATCGAGACCGTCGGTGTTTAAAACAAGTTTTAAGTCTTCTTCCGCTATGTACAGGTCTCCTGTACACTATATTTATTCTGAGCATCTTTAGATATTTGATAAACTCAGATTAAATATGCCAATTCACTGTGTGTTGCAATGTACACCAGGCTGTCACCCTGTCACATCTCCTCTCCCTGCAGTTGGCCACCATCACCAATTATAATTACATTCTGTGGGAAACACTGAGGATGGTGCATCCCACCTTACTTCATTTTTAAGTCTTTAAGTAGAAATCAGACCTTTGGAACATCCTTCAACAGGGATGACAAGAAAGACTTTTGAACAGTGACGTATCTATTGCCTGTTCAATGGTTTTCAGTGCTGTAAAAAATTTCTGATTTTTTTTTTTTTTGCATATTTGTCACACTTAAATGATTCAAATCATCAAACAATTTTTAATGTTAATGTCAATGTCTAAATAGATAGCATTGTGAAACTGAGCTTACTTTTTACAACTAAAATTATATTTTCATTATTACATTGTTACATGTTATATGTTACATATTACAATGTTACATTAAAGGTAAATTACCAAGAAAAGTACCATTCAGGTTCCTGTATCAATTCAAATGTCACAATAGTACAAGACCCTAGTTAAAAGCTAAAATAAGTTGTGTTCATTAATGTATCTTATTTGAAGATGACATATTTATACACAAGTGCAGGTATTTCTAAAGGGTTGACTTGTTTTTTGTCACTTTATACTGAATATACAGCATACACTACTCACAAAAAGTTAGATATTCGGCTTTCGGGTGAAATTTCAGGATGAATCTAAAATGCACTATAACCTTTACAGGTGAACTTAATGTGAC
>JAUMHL010000004.1:16795802-16824708 GCA_032362345.1 Sandelia bainsii
GTGTGAACTTTTTAAGTTTTCCATAAATTTCACCCGAAAGCCAAATATCCCTAACTTTTTGTGAGTAGTGTATGTGTGTGTATGTGTTTGACTGTCTCATACCTCTATGGTCTGCTCATAGGTCCAATCCAGCTTCTTCTTGACCTTCTTCTCCAGGAAGCTGGTGGCCTCAGTCTGTTTGACTCCAGCTGCTGTGGCCTTAAAGCCACAGTAGTAACCAGCTGGATCACACTTATACAGCTGTGGGCCCAACTCTTCATCTATTCCGACTACTATTATACCTGGAAGAAGAATGCAAAGCGGAGGGGAATGAAAACAAGATAGCACAAACAAAAAAGGGACAATGACATCCATATGAACACCTGGGTCACAGAGTGACACTAAAATAAAAGCATCCACCATCTCTGGTGAGGACAGTTAAACAGTCACTGAGCTTGCTGGCACACAAACACACATGAACACTACTCACAGCAACCTAATGGCCTCATCTCAGCGTTCTGTGTGTAGACTTGGCAGATGTCAGCCATGCGCTTACACAGCATATCCACAGGGATCTCATAGCCGTACTTATACATCCAGTTAGCCGCTTCATACCGCGCCCTCTGCACCTGAGACCTGCTGTCAGCTAGAGAGGAGAAGAGATGGTGAGTAAAAGTGTTTTTCCTCAACTGTATTCTTTTAACAGAAAGCTGTGTGTAAATGTCTCCATATAGTAAGATGTACAAAAACAAGGACTATGACAATTTTCAGGCAACAAAACTACACAGAACTCTTCACTGACCATTATTGCTGGCAGTAACTTTTAACCGTTTTAACCATTAAATGGTTCAAGATTTTAGATTGCTTACCGGTCATCCCAGTCATAACACAGCCAATGTTCTCTGTGATTCTGAATAGATGTGTGACTGTCGAGGGGTCCAGCAGCTTATCCTGGGAAAGACACAAGACTTTGAAATCTACACCACAAACTCCACCAGTGATGCAACAGCCATAATGACGACTGGGGAATGTGACTATGTGCTTTATAAAGATTTATAATAACTTCTCTGTGTGCTTATACAGTGTCGGTACAGATGTATACTCACTGGAACTTTCCTTTGTGTGACAACCACAACACAGTCCTTCCCTCTGACCGCTACAGAGGTCAGTCCTCCCTGGTTGATGGCTTTGAAAGCATATTCTGAAGACAAAGAAGGTAAAAACAGACTGACCTACATATGTGCACTTCAAATGTTTCACTATTGTGAAAACAACTTTGTTTAGTCAGGGAAGATGCTAGCTAGCTGCTCTGCATGTAACTGTACTGTAGATACATGTGACTTTGAAACAGATGGATAGTTGTTTAACAGGTCTTCTTTTCACAAGGGCCCAATAACCACACACAAGAATTGAATGCAGCACAGTTACACTGACACAAGAGAGTCAATATAACTAGGCAAGTGCATATTATTGTCCAACATTTATATTATAACTAATATAGCATTATCATTTTTTACAAACATGAAAACAGCAGTTAATATATACAGAAGTGAGTGGGCATAGCTGTGATGTCAGCTGACTGCTAAATTTAGCATGCCAACATGCTCACAATAACAATGCTAATATGTTAATATTTAACAGGTAATGTTTAGGATATGCTAAACATGTTAGTCTAATTACATGTACACAGTCTTGGTGGCGTTTGAGGAAAAGCACCTTAAAATACATGTACCAAATTTATATTGTCTTTATTTCAATCTCTTAGGGTGTAAACAAAGCAGGTATGAGAATAAACGTGCTTTTTACAAATATATATATATATTGCTCAGTTCAGACTCACAAGTGGCTTTATCTTTCCTTAATTACTTTTTCCGTCAGTGGACCAATATGAAAGTTGTATATAAAAATAAAATATGTGAAATATAAATTTTTTATGAATATAAAAACAAATAAATTGTTGCGATATCACCTGACACCTAACTGGTAGTTACATTAGTTAATTTATTCTAATGAAGTTATTAATGTGTAGATACAAACTCAAGTTTGGATTCCACGGCTAAATTAAGATAGCAAATATAGCTAACATAACTGCATCATAGTTACTTTGTATTATTTGCTTAACTAGTGTTACTTTATACATATATTAACTGAGTTATGATCATCTCTACCCTGCCATTATTTACTAATATAGCTGCACAACAGTGATTGTAATTGAATAAGCTAGAAGCTGCTAGCTAATGTTAGCTTGTTAGCCAGTAGTGATGACAGAGCAGGTTGAGTTCTGCTCATTTTCTTTCAGTACTAACCGACTTGGTAGAGTCTTCCCTCCGGGGAGAAGATGGTGATATGGCGGTCAAAACCTGCACTTGACCCCCGAGACATGACTGCGAACAACTGAGGTAAACTGATGTAAATAAAATTGAAACTAAACTAAGAGGTAACAGAAGCAAAACATGGCAAACGTGTGCTCCGGATGTGCTCTGTCCGCCTCAGGGTTTCTATATCCGGGTCAACTTCGCAGACTTGTAAATCATATAGCAATAAGAAGCCACAAAGACACGTGTTTATTATTTTTATTATGAGTATGGCAAACACATTTTCAGTTTCTATGGCTCAAAGTGAAATCAACATGCAGGCCACAATGCAGACAAATATTTTATTGCCCACAGTCAAAATCAAAGCATATGAGTGTGTGTGTGTTTATTGCTTTCTGGTGAGGCACAGCCATTGTTGTGGTACTTCATAGGTGCTCCGGTCTTGTGTGTCATCATAGGGAATATGCCACATGTCTCCTGAAGACTGGACAATGGTGTCATAGCTGGGAATACTCTGAACATGCATGCGAACACACACACACACACACAGTTACTTCGTATGCTTCTGTATTTTATATGTCCCAAGATTTCCACCCTCTCTTTTTACACTCCACTCCTCATCCTCACCTGAAATCGGACCCTCCTGCCTACAGCAACATATCCATCCACCACCAGCTGATGGCCTCTCTGCCATTTGAAGAAAAGCCGTCTGGTGGCTCCGCCTGGAAGGCACGCCTTATGGTCCCTCATGAGGTCCCTACTCACAAACCGACAGTGTTTGCCCGAATGCAAAGTGGCGTATAGCAGGAAGGGGTCGTCCTCCGAACTGACAGACACGTAAACAGACAGATTTGAGGTACACTCATTACAAATGAAGCTTTGTAAAAACAAAAAGTGCTGAATGTTGTGGTTTACTCTATTAGTCAGCCAGTCGTGTGTTGCAGCATTTTTCTGTAATTATGTCAACAAAAACGTTTGATTTTACAGCAGTTTTCGATGAATGCATGATGACAGAATAGCAATTGCATGACTAAATCAATTAACTGTCCTCATACGAAAGTCTTATTCTTGCAAAGATGCTGCTTCATTAAACTTCCTTCCCTCTAGCACGTGTTGCCTCTTCAGTGCAAGTGTATTTTATGTGTTTTCTGTGAAATGTATTCCACGCTCTTCTTTCACTGCCATGCACTCACATGTTTTCAGTAAAGAAGCAATGTGCTTTCTGCTGGATAAGATTCATGTTGTGTCTCTCCCAGGATCGGGAGGGTCGCAGCATGTGTTTCCTCCCCAGCACCAGAACAGTCAAGCCCTGATGCTCAAGCTCTGACACCACCGCCAACAACTGAAAAACACACACAGGTTTTATATTGTTTTTATCTTCTACTCACCAACACTGACTTTTAGATCACGCACACACACATACACAGATACACTCCTCTAAAATGTGTGAGTGTCACAAAAATGTTGTTTGTAACTTTAACTGAAATGAACAGCCTTCTACTGTAAACTGATAGTACCATCATGTCTCATGCATCAGTATCATGTTACATTGACTTTTCATCTATCTACTATATATCTAATACCTGCAAAACTAATGACATTGCCATCAGCCTCAGCTTTACTTTGTGTTTAGTACTGTTTATTGATATCATCAGTCCCATTGTCAGCATGCTGACATTAACTTTTCGTTAAAAGTACTGGTGGGCCTGAGTGCAGCCTCACAGTGTTGATATAATGACTCTTGTTAATCGTAAATTCAGGAGCTAATCATCTGAATAAAAGTTTCTGTTCTAGTGTAAACTCCAGTGTAGATCTTTGCAATAATTTCAATAATTTATTTAGCTTTCCCACAAACTAGACAAGCAGATAGGGCAATAGGTTTGTTTGTTGTCTGGACTTTCCTTTGTCTTGCAACTCGGAGAAGAAAGTGACACATTTTCTGCAGAGTGACAGACATTAAACTGACACACACACACACACACACACACATCTGACAAGCCAGAAGTGGGCAGGCAGACAAGTGGGCTAGTTTTTGGTAAAGTCATGTATTGGCCAGTTATGAAGGCACCTCCTACACACATCTGTCATTCACATACAAACACATAATGTTGGTTAGTCATTGTGCAACTGGCAGAAAAGCCCCTGGGTTGGACAGACATCTATGTAGGAAGTAACACTAAAATCTAGACTGTAAAGCCGTGTGTGTGCAGGTGCAGAGAAGATTGTGAATAACTAGCGCTGCAAAATATATTAAAGTTTATTAACTCTTCATCTTTTTTATATCACATTTTGCATGCACGTGTATGTGTATGTGTGTGTGTGTGTGTGTGTATTCTCACCGTCTCTGATAGCTTGCTTTTGTCCTTGTTGATATTAGCTACATTCAGCCCGTCTACAACCACATCAAAAGCTGGCTTCCTCCTCACATACGATTTGAACCGATCCAACTCCTAGACCAGGCACACAGAATTAAAGAGAGAAACAGAAAGTAATGAACTCAGTAAGAGTGATGCTAATCTACAGAGAAAAATAGGTCAGTGAAGCAATAGATATGAAGAAGTGGATGAAGATGGGCAAGTGTGTTTTGTAACTTATTGTCCAAGAACACCAACACCAATATTACAAGTAATAAAAAATTGTGCACGACTTGCAGAGCACTAACATTCAAGAACAGTTTATAGCTACAGAAGTTCTATGAGGATATGAGGTTCTATGGTGGTGTTTACGATTCATCCTCTAAGGACCATGAATACCTGTACTCAATATTTGTTGTCTTTATATTATATCTCTTGAACTGTTTAGGGTGCTACTAACCAGAAACAGTATGAAACACTTAAATCTTTAAGTGGAGTAAACACAAATCTTCCTCTTTAACTTTTTATTGAATAGATAACAACCAACGACCTTCACACAGATATTTCAGTTTTTTTAAATCCTCAGCATGTATGTACTTTAATTTTCCATCCAATATGGTAATGCATTATTTCAATTTTACTCAGTCGCATTTCTCATTTATGACTGTGGAGCCAGAACAAGATTTGATAACTTATAACTGAAATGCAGCTGGGTACGGTGGCGAGGTCTCTCGTTTGCGGTAAAGGTAACTGGATAATTTGACTAAGTAACTGCACATCTAAATAATTACTTACAGTACTGAACATGAACAGAAAAGTCTGCAGAACTCTCTAATAACACCAGCAGGTGTTGGTTCCTTATTGTGGTCGAGGACTGAGCTCACTGGCCTGATGGTTGGCTAGTCTTCTCACTGACTGATCACAAGCCTGCCAGTAATAAATCTACCTGGCCTTTCCTTCTTGGTACTGAGAATGCTAAAATGTAAAGAGAATTGCTGTCAGCTCAACCTCAGGTGTCCTGTATATGTTATATATTGTCACACTATTTGCAGTCAGTTCAATACTCATACTAAGTTCCACTAAATGGGAAAACATACAGTATGTAACTAAAAAGTTTAAAGTGCAAAGACATCTGTAGATATTCACCGAGTGCCTTAACATGCGCAATTATAACATTACCACAGCACCTAGAAATGCAGCAGATACTCTCAGGCTCCATTGTATCCTTCTAACCATGTCCCATTCAAGTCAAGATGTAAAATACTGTGTACCATAACAGGAAAGTAGCGCTGTATCTTAGAATAGCCCTGCATATATACATAGTTAATACTTTCACTTTTAGATAGCAGCAATATGGAAATAGGCTGCTGTGAATTCCCCTGGACTTGAAACTTGTGTGTACTGCGTGCACGCTGTCACACATAGTCAAATGCAGCCGTAAAAATGTCAAGAGAGGCTGCAATATTACTCCTCTGACGGAACTGTGAACTAGATAAAATGTTTGCTAAGTCCCGTCAGTGCTCCGGTTCTGATTGCATTAACTCACCAAAGACACACCCGTATAGAAAGGGGCAAAGGAATATTTGACAACAACATGCACTTTCACATTGGAAAGTGCTTTTGGTTAATATAGAGGAGATGTATGTTTTGGGTGGGCAAAACAATGTGAGCAATGAGAGAACAAGACCGATGGTGGATGGACAGATGGAAGGGTGGAGATGAGGAGAGTGATTAGTTACAATGCAAACTTAAAAAGGGTAGTGACAAAAGGCTAAATTAGCACAGGAAAAGAAGGAGAGAATGAAAGCAGGAGAAGAAGGAAGAGAGAGACTTAAGAAAAGTCCAGTATAATTATCCAGGGACTTTCCAGAACTGATATGTGAAACCAGATCATTGTGCTGCTGTGGATAATATGACTGCTTAAAACACAAAACACACGCACACATATGCACTTGTATTGTAAGCATACATAAGCTTACAATACTCCTCATGTACCAGTACTGCACAAAGCACGATGGTATTCTGAAAAACATACCCTGTAGCATTAACACTGGCCAGAATAATGGACAATATTACAGTGAAGTAAAACACGACTGAGTGCAGGATGCAGGTTAAAAATACACCCATCAGTTTACATTTTGATTCAGTTACACATTTTTAATATATATTTTTTCTAATTATTATTAGAAAAGCCGTCATTATTATTATTGTTTACTAATTATGCATTAAATGTTTGAGATTCCGTATTGCAGTTAAGTCATATCAAAAATTTTAAATACATATAGAAACATATATAAAAACACTACTACTATACTGAAGTAGCCATAGAAACCTACCATACTGAAATGGTCAGCAGCATGTTTATGTCTATGCATGTCTTATGATTGTCTACATATGTGCCACTGATTGATACATTCTGCACTGCAAAATTATTTAGTTCACATTATATTAGAGACAAGAATATGAATTATCACAAATCATAACTGGCTACAAATCTTTGGTACTGAGGTGCAACGCAGTAAACTTTAGTTAAAAAGATGCTACTGTTGGAAAATATGTGCTGTGACATTTATCATCTACATTTATCTGTGCTTAAAAATGCATCACGCTGTCCTAACTGCAGCAGGCACCACACGCAGACGGAGAGACACCGCTCCTCTTCCCCTCCACGCCGATTCCCTCCCTCTCCGCGTCTCTTGCTTCAGTGTTTTCTCAGCACTCAGTTTGCCCTTAAAATGAATTGCCTTAAATGGGGAATTAATAAGAGGCGAGTTAAACTGCATGTCTGTCTGCCTCCTTCTGTCTGTCGGCTCAGCGGGAGGTAGTTGTGGTCCAGATTCACATGGTTCTCCATATGCTGGAAATCCCCTCAATTTAACAGGCGATTCCACTGACAAACTCTCCCTGACTACTGGAAAACACAAAGCAACACATGCCAACTTTCTATGTGTTCATTAAAAATTAAACATGACCTATTATTAACTCATGTTGCCAAGTTTATTTTTGGATAAACTTGTTTTTTAAAGTTTATTATTACTGGCACAACAAAGAAAATACAGCCAGTACATTCCAATCCAATGAAAAGCTTGTTCCCTGGCTCTCTCTCCACACAGACAGTGCACATGTACATGCAAGATCAAGTGATGACTGCCTGGTTTTGGCTTTAATAAAAAAGTTTTAGTTTGCGTTTAAGTTTGCGTGAATGTGTGTGCTGCTGCGTTGGCTAGTATCAAGATCATAACTGTATGTGTCCATCAAGCAGGTGGCGTGAGTCCGATCAGTTTCGAAGCCCTTATGGCCATGAGGTGACTGACAGATGCTCTCACTGACACGTTTGAGTCCTCACGCACCACGTTGGCTTCCTGTGACTGAGGGAGCAATGGTTCCACCCACCTCGAAACATGCAAAATATGTCATTTTCTTTCACATTTCAAGTAAAATTTTACCAATGCGCAAAGCTGCAAGAAGGTTTACCTTGAAAGAATCGTTTGGGAAAATCCCTTATTCACTTTTACACCGAAAGTTGATGAGAAGATTGATAGCACTCTTAACATCTGTCTGCTCGTTATGAAGCTAGCATCAATACTGGAAACTGAGCGAACCAGCTAGCTTGCCTTTACTGTATGAATGACAATTACGCACAACACACAATTACATCTAATGCAGCTTAATAGTGTAGTTTACTGGAACCAAAATTAACTTTACGATTGAATAAGATAAAGAATTAAGCTGTGTTAGATGTTAAAAAGCTGTATTAAATGCCATTACATCTTAATAAGTTGGATAACTGAACTAAATTAACTCTTGTGGTACAGTATCTACTGGATGTGTGGCAGCTTCCTTTAACGGTCAACAAAGTAACTTAAATTAAACATATAAGATATAACAAATGTTATATCTTATATGTACAATTTAAGAGGTGCTCATAGTTAATTTAATTAGCTTTGGACAGAGCTAGGCTTGCTAAGTGCCCAATTTTACAATCTTTGTGCTAAGCTAAGCTAATTGACAGCTTCGTATTTAATGTACAAAGTGGTTACTATTCACATTTTTTCTTTAAATTTCATGTTTCTGAACCTGCTGTGAGTAAAACTACTATGACTATCCTGTTGGTGCTCAAATAGTAATTACTTTTAACTATTTTAAACTGCTACTTAGTAGTTCTGCCTTTTCCCTATTACTGTAAAGACTGTCTTGGACTAATTTTACTAAATATCAAAGTCATACCAGTCCAGAGAAATGAATCAGTACTGTCTTTGAGCCAGATGGACAAACAGATGCCTCACTGCGCCTGGGGCTAAGCTTAACTTCACTTAAATCTTCATTAAGTGCATCGAAGGAATTTCTGTTCACGATCTGTTTTGCTCGCATTAATCTGGAAAGTGAAAGCTGCTGTTCGACCAGCTCAGACTGATAAACTGCTTCAGCTAACTTCAACAGTCTGACTGCTGCATGTGAACCAATGACGCCATCTAGCAGAAGTTAGGGAAAAGGAGAAAATTACTTTACCATGTTTCTTGATAATTGGGGATCACATGAAAAAATAATTTTTGCTTTCTATTAACCCAGAAATTTTAAATGCATGAACAGTAGATGAAGAAAATAACAAACCAAGTGTGAGTGCAAATAAAGTAATAAAGCGTAAATCTTCCAAATATCTAATTTATACTTTTATAAATGCAGATAAACTAAACTGAAAAAATGCAAAAATTATAACTTTTGACTTGAATCATTAGAGAGAGAGAAACCCCTGTGTATGTGTGTTTGTGTACCTCCGGTGTAGTCTTGTTAAAAACATCTTGACCCTGAATGATGTCAGCCATCACTCTGTCCTTCAGCTGCTGGTACTCCTCAGCAGTAAGCTGGATGGACTCTAACTCTGATCCACAACACCTACACACACCCCTGAACACAAACGCAAACAGATATAGATATACATTAATGGCACACACCATAACACACACATATAGAACACATAATTTTGCTGCTAATTTAAGCAGCTGAAGGGTTTACGGTGAAGGAGGAAGTGGTGTAATTACTGTGGGGTGGTGGTGGTCCAACTTGCTGTCCATTTCTGTCCTGTGAGACTGAAGACATGGAGGGAAAGAAAAAGAGATTAAAGAGAAATGAGAGCAAGGATTAAGAGGTCGAGGTGGATAAAGATGGCAAGGAAAGAGACTGTGTAAAGTTCATACAAACAAGGGGGAATTACTGTGGGCATTAATGCTATTTTACAAACTTTATAGCAGTATAAAGAATAAAAGAGAGAAACAAACATGACAACACCTAAAATGTATTCTGGTATTAAAAGCAGCATTTTCTAATTCTGTAACTGATGAGACTGATCAAATATTATCTCTCGCCCACTCAGTATTGTTTTCCAGCCTCAGTTTACCACCTAACCCTCAGCATCCATATCACTCTCTTGTACCTCTCAAACCAGGTTTTGATGCTGGTGGCGAGGTTGCGCTGGGGGTAGATCTCGTTGTTTCTCATGTACAGGAGAATCCCCAGCAGCCTCTCCTGATGTTCAGACTCAGAAATGGCCTCTGCCTCCATCATGTTGCTCCTGTTAGTGTTCCTTGTTCCTTTAAACAAAGCATCCCAGGTCTCCTCGTGTGGATTCAGTCCCTTTTCAATTAATTCATCGTAAAGAGCCCAGGCGGTGGTCATGTCGCTGTGTGACATCGCTGCCGCGATGATATCGCCGTAATTGCGTGGTGATGGGGCGAGCACCTGTTGGGATGACAGCTAAATCAAATCATGATACACAAAGTATGACCTGTCCTCTAGTTCCACTGAGTTTAATATGCTTTCTGAACAAGCTTTTCACCTTCTTAACGTCATGCAGGATGCTGATAGCCTCCCTCCACCTCGCTGTTCGGCTGAAGGACTTGATAAAGAGGCTGGAGGCTCCTGTATCTAGAGAAGGAAAAGTTCCCCGCATGATGTCATAGACATCAACTACCTCAGCGTCGTGGCCACCACCCACACACAGTGTCAGGTAGCGCAGCAACAGCTCATAGGACAGCGTCCCTGTTTCCATGGCTACAAAAGTCAACAGAGACCTGTGGCAGAAGATTTTAATATTGCAAACTGGTTACACCACACAAAGCCTGCAAAAGTTTCAATTACTGTGAGAAGACATTAACATCTACAAAATGTTTTCAACAAACACACTCATCTTCCTCTCACTTGGCAATATCCAGCTCTGCTCTACAGTTCAACAGCACACACATCATCTGGATGTCAAAGCGCTGCCAATTCCCCAGAGACTCCTTCAGCTTCCTCCACTCAGCAGCAGAGAGCGGACGGTCAGGAGGCTGCATCTTTTCTGTGAAACATTCATGCTTTAGTGCAGAAATCCAAAACAATTATATATATTTTAATGTGCTATACAACTTACGTTAAAGTAGACAGTTCTAGTATGTCCTACCTGCTCCTCTAGTTGTCCTTCCTTCAGGTTCATCCTCATTTTGAGAGAACAGAGCTGCTTTCCTCTTCAGCATCTCTGCCGTCTTCTTTGCTGTCCCAGCAGCAAACACAGATTTGGGGAAGGAAGACCTCTGCTGAAGAGCGAAGCTCTTTCCTTTTCCATCCACTGTGTCGTCCCACAATTCCTCTTTTCTCTGTTTGATTGTCCTATTTTTTGTTCCATCCTGTCCATCAGTCTGGCTTCTCTTCCTTATATCTGTCAATCTGCCACCCAGGTTGGGCTTAGCATCTTTGGTGCACAGAAAGCGTGCAGCAGGTGGCAGCTGTGATAACTTACACAGGTTTGTCTTTATAGTGAGGAAACCTGAGCTTCCTTGAGGACAGAAAGGTTGTAAGGACTTCAGGCATATTCTTGCTTTTAATATCATGGTGGAACCCATGTTAGGATATTAAGCCTCCAATATAATTTATTACTATGCTGCACGTTCACATTAACTATAAATCATCAGTAATAATTATTTACATGACATTTACAAATTCTACAAACACTTTTTTTTTTTTTTTACAAAAACAACTGAAAATAGACCTAACACATGGTGCTAGTAACACGAATCTGGAAACCTAGAACTGTTCACTCTCTCGCTTGCCCTAAAGGTTATTATATCAATTAAAAGGCAACTCACACATACTCTTCATAATATTACTGAATAACAACTCTTCCTCTATCTTCTTCGACGCTACAAAACTTAATTTATAAACCGCATAAACACAACTGCAGGCATGACTTGAGTCGCACACCTCGACGTCATCAGCGTTTGACAATTACGTTTGTAAACTGCGTCAAGTTTTTAAAGAAAACTAGAACAAGGCCGGAATTACCTATTTGTCTTTCAGTATCAAGCAGGTTTCACTCGCTATACATGTCTAAAAAATATTGATTTCATATGGATTGCTTACACAGGGTTAGGGTTATTATGTATGTTATGTAATTTATCACACAGACACAGATGTACACAGTGTGATTATACAAGTTACCACCCCATAGTACTCTCTGAGCCACTCTTTTGTGCTCCCATGATAATAATGATTTTGTTGATGACTTTGCAATGAACAGCCCATTTGAATTGTTATTGTTATTACCTAAGAACTTGGCTTTGCTGTTTGTAGCGTTTATGGCGTTAGGCTTTTATTTTGAATTAAAACACCTTAAACCGGAAGCCATAGTCACTAACTTGACATCGTCCCGTTTTGGTTGGCTGAGCTACTTTTGTACACAAATCAACTTTATACTAGTTTTTACTTTTAGTTTAGAAATGTCTTTACAATGAAATATTAGATTAACTTCAGAGCAGGTATGGCTAAAGAACAACAGCCTCACTGGTCGGATATTCTGAAAAGGAGGATAGCAAACTCAAAAAAAGGTAATGTTAGCAAAGAAAGACTACTACGTTTTGGCTAACGACAACTAACTTAAGAAAGCTAGCTTACTTATTTTGGATTGATTGTAGAGTCGAGTGTAAGTCACGTAGCTAAATAAATATTAACATTTACACGGTAACGTTACGTGTTATATTTCTGATGCTGATGAGTTGTTCTTATTCCACGTATTCCTGTTGTTATACAGACGAGAAAAGTGAAGAAGAAAAGAAAGCAGAAGAAACTGAGCTCTTCACCAAATATTACACAGAGTGGAAAGGAGGAAGCGACAAAGACGAGTCCTACAAGAACATCCCACGATTCTACTACAGGGTAGTATTTAAATATAAGAGGAAACCCAATGAAAACTTAACTCATTCACGTTAAACTGCTGACATTCACTGACTGTGTTATGGGACAATCACCATCACTAATCCCCCTAACAGCATTTGTAAATAAATGAAATTAGGAAAAAGAAGAAGTTTAGATTTAAACGAGCAAGAGTGCATATAGAAACAAGCTATTTAATTACATACATTTTGTTCCTAATCATGCAACCACAAGATTAATTTAGACAATGTAATACATAGCACATCACCCTCTTAAATATGGCACAGAAACAAACAAACGGTTATCTTGATGATATTACTAATGTGTAACTCCATGTGGATCTAGGCTTGCAGGTTAATAATGAAGAAGTGCAGAATTCAAAATGATTTATAATGATGATGTTCTGCAGCTACCAGCAGAGGATGAAGTGTTACTTCAGAAACTGAGAGAGGAATCCAGAGCAGTCTTCCTCCAAAGGAAGAGCAGAGAACTACTGGATAATGAGGAACTTCAGGTAAAACACACACACACACACACTTAAAATTAGTCAGACAGAATATGCACTGCATGAATAACTACACTGTATGTTTATTATTTATATTACAATTTCTATTTGTCTAGAGTCTGTGGTTCCTGCTTGATAAGCACCAGGTGCCTCCCGTGAATGGAGAAGAGGCCATGATCAGCTATGAAGCCTACTTGCAGGTGGGGGAGAAGGCTGGGCCCAAGTGCAAGTAAGTTGCTGGAAGTATTTGTTTAATGGAAACAGTATAGTTTATGTTAAACTGGTCACGCAAGGCTTCTTTAAAAGCATTTATGTTTGATCGAGGGTTAAATCTGACATTGACTTTGTATCCACATGGCATTACTTACATACTTACTTGCACTTGTCGTACGCGGTTGCTTTCTTTCCATCAGAAAATTCTTCACAGCCAGAGTGTACGCCAAGCTGCTCCACAATGACCCTTACGGCAGGATCTCCATCATGCAGTTCTTTAACTACGTCATGAGGAAAGGTCTGAATTTTCATTTGACTTCCTTGTTCTTATTATATCTCTTATAACATGTTTAGCAGTCAGAAATAGGTGGAATATGCAGACTAGATGGAAAAGAAACAGATTTAGGTCGTGAAGATTTCCTTTCTGCCAACTGCTACAATTTTCTGTCTTGAAATTTGGTTTTGTTGGCCAGCCTCCCTCATTGACTTACCTAGTTTCATCTGTACTGGTGAATGTTTTGACACTGAGTGTTGCTCATTTCTATTTTCTCCGTTCATCTAGTGTGGCTGCATCAGACCCGAATAGGTCTGAGTTTGTATGATGTGGCAGGGCAGGGCTACCTCAGAGAGTCGGTAAGCATTATTATTATATTATTATAGAATTATTGCGTGATAGTTAAACTGCTGCGACTATTTGATCCCCTTCATCATTTGTAGGATCTGGAGAACTACATCCTGGAGCTGATCCCCACTCTGCCCCAGCTGGACGGACTTGAGAAGTCTTTCTACTCTTTCTACGTCTGCACTGCTGTTCGCAAGTTCTTTTTTTTCCTCGACCCACTGCGAACTGGTGAGACTGAACCTCATGTACACATATATTTCTACTGTAGTTTAACAATATTTACCAAAACATAGTGTTAGCAATATTTAATGTGCAGAGGTTGAAGGTAGAGAACCATGCTTGCAGAGAGCATGTGTGATTTGTGTGTGGCTATAAAATGTGGGAATTTTGCTTTGTTTTTCAGGGAAGATTAAAATCCAGGATATTTTGGCTTGTAGTTTTCTCGACGATTTGTTGGAGGTGCATTTTTTTGTTACTTCAAATATACCCAATAAACATAATGAGTAAATACAGAAATATACTGTAATGTAAAGGTCTTCTCAAGAGTTATATCCTCTTATAGTCCCATTATATACATTAGTACTATTTTATTTTATTATTATTTATGAAACAGTATAAAGTATTAAGTATAACAGCAATTTGTCAATCATTGTTTACCACAAACTTTCCCGAACTTGGCCTTTAGGTGTTACCGATGACATTTGTTGATTCGTGTCTCATGCTCTCCTTCCCTCTGAGATTCTAGTTGAGAGATGAGGAGCTGTCCAAAGAGAGTCAGGAGTCCAACTGGTTCTCAGCCCCGTCAGCTCTCAGAGTCTACGGTGAGGAGAAAATGTCTGTGTAAATGTTGGGTTTTCATTTTCACATCAGGTGTTATGGACCTCACAGTGCAAATTCATTTTCAGGCCTGTGGATCATTTTACGCTTTGTTTGTGACATTACTACAAAACACACCGTTATCTGTGTTAAGTAAGTTGTATATAATATTAGGTCACTGTTGGCTGAAGGGTCATTTGGTTAAATATTGGTTGAAGTGATGTTTACAGAGTATTTAAGTATACATTCAGAAAGCTACAACTTCATGAAGTCATGAATCATAAAATCAAATCTGTAAAAGACAAACAACCTTTATGTGCCTGTGTAAGCTGTCACCTCAGTAAAGATAAGAAACTACGGTCTGACGGTCTTGTTAATTTGTGGATTGTTACTTTTCTTTCTGCAGGTCAGTACCTCAACTTGGACAAAGACCACAATGGCATGTTGAGCAAAGAGGAGCTTTCACGCTACGGCACAGCCACTCTCACCTCAGTCTTCCTGGACAGAGTGTTTCAAGAGTGTCTCACATATGATGGAGAAATGGTACAATCACTAATATAATCAGTAGGTGTACGAACAGTTGTGGCAAATATACAGAAGGGTGACAAATTAAAGTAAAGATTTAAATACAGGATAGTCCCTCAATTAAAATTTTTGATGATAGCGGTGTAGATCATGGTCTGCACATCCCTCCAAAGTCTCTCATATATTCAGGGTTTTTTGTTAATGATCAATTCAAGCAAGCTCATAAGGTTAATCTTCAACTCCTTGTTCACAGCATGTCTTTATAGTTTAAATTGCACGTTTACTGAACTTGATTGTCTTGTCTTGTCTGTTGTTGTCTTTCTCTTCTTCTATCACAGGACTATAAAACCTATCTAGACTTTGTACTGGCCTTGGAAAACAGGAAGGAGCCAGCAGCATTACAGTACATTTTTAAACTTCTGGACATGGAGAATCAAGGATACCTCAACGTCTTCTCACTCAACTTCTTCTTTAGGGTATCAGCAGCTCACACAAGCAAAAGAATGGGTGGAAAATGAAGCCATACATTGACACAGTTCATTGTCAGTGTTTCATGAGTATTATGTATTTGTATTTTTGTACTTCAGGCCATTCAGGAGCAGATGAAGCTGCATGGTCAGGAGCCTGTCTCCTTCCAGGATGTCAAGGTAAAACAATGTATTGTGTATTAACCAACGTTTAACCAACTGTTAACATATTTTGGGTGGAAGATTTAAAGATTGAATATTCTGATCATTCTCTCTCCTCAGGATGAGATCTTTGACATGGTGAAGCCCAAAGACCCCTATAAGATCACTCTGCAGGATTTGGTGAACAGTTGCCAGGGCGACACCGTCACCAGCATCCTGATCGACCTCAACGGCTTCTGGACCTATGAGAACAGAGAAGTGCTGGTTGCTAACGACAACGACAGCAGCAACACCGCTGATCTTGACGACACCTGAAGACCGAAAAGCAAAAAACAAAACCCTTCAACTTTAAAAACGTACCTTCAGCAGGACATTGAACGTCTTTATCTGCTGACTCGGATCCCTCTGGTCAACTTTTACTTAAGTGTCTACAATGTGAAAATCCTGAGGAGATGAAGATGAGCAGAGAAGAGATGGAAGAAGGATGAAATCTGTGTAAATATGGTTCTGTGTTCCTGTAAAGTAGATGTATATAAATGTTTTGTTTTGTCACTGACCTTTTTAAAATAAATGTTTTCTTTTCATACCTTTTCTGACAATGGCTGAACATCCCGTGTTCTCATGTTTCCCAAGAAGCACCGTCTCATTTACACCCACTGAAATCAAACAGACATGAGAAACTCAACTGGCCCCAAGTCACAAACATACTGTAAATAACCCAGACTCATCAGACTGGTGAATTACATTTAGGTTAAGTCTGGCAGGATAAGGAGAAAGCTAGGAAATAGGGTTTTGCTGATGTTAAAGCTTTATCATGTAGGGGGAAGACTAATGATAGACGTGAATTGCACTATATCAGGATGTTTTGGCTTCTATTTTGACCATTGTTTAAAAATGCATTTTGCAAGCCTCTCAACTTTGTGGAACCGAAATACTAATACTCACTGGAAAAGGCCTTTAAGCAAAAAGAAAACAGCCTAGTATGGTCTAAACTATATGGCTTTGGTGTTAACTTGTTTAACTATGCAACCATCTCCTTAGTAACATCTACTGTAGGTTTGAGTCAAAGTCCTGGATGGACATTGAACACCCAGCAGCAGCACCACACAAGTAATTTTTAAAGCGTATGGAAGTCTGTTCTTGACCTTGGAATTAGCACTGGATAAAATGATCTGAGATCAGTTTTAACGTATTGTCTTTTATTGTGTTAAGATTCTCATCAGTAAATGGAAATAATATTTTGTTACTGGACAGTGTCCAAAACTTCAGATTTTTACTGATGGAGACTTGTGGAGAATGGAGAAATGAACTGTACATATTCAGTTCAAGCCCATATTTAGTTTAATTACATAAATAATAAAAAAGATGTATGGAGTAAAATGTGTACTGCATAATAAAAGCCACAAAAAAGAACCTTTTGAAAGTATAATTGTTTTATTAACTCACAGAAAATATAAATATGTATTTACAGATTCATTAAAAGTTTCAGTTCAAATCACCAAACATTTTTCATATGTTGTTTACACACACGTCAGTCACATCCCGCAGCCAAATCAGTGGATAAATATAATTAATAAGAAGCTTATGACAACTCAGGCAAGGACACTTAAAAGGATGAACCCTCGACGCACACACAGGTATCACCAGTGTATGACGGCGACTCTACTTACAACAGTCAATGTTTGGTTTCAAGCAGATTCTCAAAGATTTGGACTATATCCATTTTATTATTTAACATTTCATTTAGCTGAGAATGAGCATGTTTGGAAAGTAAAGAAAGTAGATACATTTTTTCAGATTAGTGTCAAAGACAGTTTTAGCAGCATGTTGCTGCTGCTTCTTGTCTGAACTGATTTTTATTGGCTCAAATGACTTAAAGATTTTGAAATATTATGGTTATGTGTTAAAAATATGAAAACAATCATACTGCACAAGTTAATGTTTATATCTTAGTTTGTATCTGTGTGTACTGGACCATTCATTCACAGTAAAGTGGTGGAAGTCCAGATATTGTGTCCACAGGTACAGTAGTTTTCATAGACCAGTTAACAGAAGGCAGGGTGGAAAGGCTGTCATGTATTTGAACTTCATGTTGTCCCAGAGATGTTTTAAACAAACATTCTATGTGTAACTAAAGTCAACACTATTTGTACTTCATAACTTATTAAACTTGAACGATATTCTTTCGGATTTCTGAACTGTAGATATAACAGTACAGCAATGGTATGTTATTCCCAGTGCAACAGTACAGCTGCTGTGGCTACAGATCATCACTCCTTGCTTATTGTTTTAGCTTGGAAATCATAAACTCTCCATCTGGACTACGCTTTGCCAGGTCTAGATAATGTTGTCAGAGACAGAAAGAGGGAGACTGAGGCATAAGTCAGGCAGACTAACATAAAAACTGAGTCTGATGGCTGTTTCTCAGTAAGATTAAAATCTGGCATTTAATTTTTTTCCTCAAGCAAGATCAATTTGACTTAAAGTGAATTGACCTTAATTTCAGTTTACGCTTGTACCTG
Organism: Sandelia bainsii; assembly: GCA_032362345.1. Taxonomy (NCBI): domain Eukaryota; kingdom Metazoa; phylum Chordata; class Actinopteri; order Anabantiformes; family Anabantidae; genus Sandelia; species Sandelia bainsii. The sequence continues at coordinate 16,814,464 of JAUMHL010000004.1, forward strand.
GACATGAATTTCTCTGATCTACAAATAGTTGAATTATATGCCTCAGTCCTGCATATGGTTTCACACAAAACATTAATTTACATTCACAGATAAGGCTGGTGCAGCCACTTCCACAGCCCTTTTAGTTATTCCCTGCACTGTGTACTAGCAAAAAATCCAAACTAAAAAAATAACATTATTAATATGTACAGTTGAACAAGTTACGGTTTTGCAGACTGATAGAAATGTGAGTGTCACAGCTCTGTATGGGAGTGTGAGTTTTTAGGAGGGCAGAGGAGAGGGGACTCTGTTGATGTCTGGAGCACCGAGAGGAGGCTCAGGTTCAAGCTCGAAGCTAATGTTTACGAAGGAGGCTCCGGACGCCTCTGGCTGCTCCACAGTAGCAGGTTGTGAAGCTGTGGGATCATTGTGATCACCTCTGTGCTGCTCTGCGAAGCGACACTCTGCCTCCTCTGCCAGACGGTTCTCCTCCTCTTCCTCCTCCTCCTGCAGGAAGACAACAGCGTGTGGATATAAATAGTGGATATTTGCACCTGCTGCTGCGTGAACAGCTTTTAAAGTGTCACTTTATTCATATTCACATATGAGACTGTCACCAAGCTCGAGTATGAGCCCTACCTCTTTCTTCATACGGTAGTACTCATCAATAGCATACTGATATTTAGGAGTAGTAATGCCAAAGAGAGAAGCCAATTTCTCTCCCATGTAGTCACACACTGCAGGGATAATACACACACATTTCATACAATTAACTTCAACACTTTATCCACTTTTTTTGTGATAACAAAGACAAACATATAGAACAAACTACATCGTGATACATTCCTCTATAACAACCAACTTGCACAATTTGCTAACATTTCAGCATTTCTCCAGAGGATTTATAAAATTTAAATAAAATCCTCTGTCTTTTAAACACTTCTCAAAATATTTCAGGATTTCCATGACTAGTAAAAAACCTGTAACATGTGGTCATCATAAAAGCCAGATCTTAGAGTAAACTACTTTACCTGAGATTGTGGAGGTGGTCATTCTCCACATCTGGAACCAGAAATATGGACCCCAGGTCAGTTTGGACTGGAACGCAAATAGATATGACAGTTAAACCACACATCTGCTGGTCAAACACAAAAGAAATGTAATATAGTCTTACTTTTCAAGCACCACTACATTACGTGAGATTACAGGAATTAAGGGTTAGAGAACCTCTGCTACTGATCTGCCTCTAAATTCCTAGTGTCACTGATCTATTAAAGTGACCATAAAACTTTTTATATCTCAGTTTACCGGATCTACGGGAATGACATCTTTCTTCAGTGACTCCTCTTCTTCCTCCTCTTCGTCAGTGCTGTACTCCTCCATTGTTTCTCCGCTGGCAAAGTAGATGGTCCTGCGGGGAACCTTCACCTTCCCCTGCATCCTTGCAGGCTCCCCCATCTCCACATTTTCAAAGTCTGTCGCCCCTCCCGGACTCTGGTAATAATTCAGAATAGGTAAATTCATGTAATTGATGCCATCACCATCAAAAGGAAGAAGAAATTTAAAGAATATTTTAGATTTACGTGTCCTATACTGTGGTAGCATCTTTAAATATAACTTATTAAACTTATTAAAGTTATTCTACTTATTTAACGTTATATGTAGTTATCGATCGCCAAATACACAACAGACGTAAATAAAACATCATCCTAAAATCATAGATCTTCCTATTTCCACTGAAAAACAATGGTTTATTATTAGTTAGCTTATTCTACGCTAGCTACTTTTGGTTTGACTGTTAGCTAACTTAGCTAAGGAAGTAATTCGAAATAAATCTAATTAGTCTTTGTTTTATAATTAACAAATACATAAAGCAATACATTCCGCATATTAACCTTTTCAACGTCCATAGTTTGTCCCACGGAAATGTTGGCATTAGTTAAATACAACGACAAATCTGCCATCTCTGTCAAACCCTCCACCTCACTACGAGCTGTTTGTCCGTGCTGTTAGAAACACTTCCGGTCTGGTATCTTCACAATAAAAGCTTTTCGTGAAAAAGAAAAACAGGCCTTTTGACAGGACAATTCAGCTGTACTGTTCAGTGGTAACTGTTCTGCACCAAATAATTTATTAACACTATTCAATTAAGCCAAACGAGTTTACATGCTCTTTTAAAGAGAAATCTGCTACTCATTTATTGGTGACCAACAAAGGGAAGACAAACTGTTAAACAACATTTTGATATATAAAAAAGTAGTAAATGTGCTAAAGCATTCATCCATCCTTTAACCTAACAGCTTGTCCTCTTAAGGGTCTCGGGAGTGCTGGAGCCTAAACCAGCTGTCACTGGGCGAAAGACAGGGTACACCCTGGACAGGTCACCAGTCTATCACAGGGCTGACATATAGAAACAAACAAACTTTCACACTCACATTCACACTATGGGCAATTTAGGGTCACCAGTTAACCTACCATGCATGTATTTGGACAGTGGGAGGAAGCTGGAATACCCGAAGAAAACCCATGCAGACACGAGGGAGAACATACAAACTCCACAGTGAAAGGCACCCAGCCGACCCCTGGTCTATCTTAAATGGAATAATGATAATGGAAATTGTGAGCCAATGACTGGATGTGAGACAGGTATAAAGAAAAAGTATTGCTATGTTTTAAAAATAATAATAAACCCACTGGAAAACAATTGCATGCTCACATGCTGTTCAGTTTGAATGTACTGATAATTTCCTTAAGTACTTTAATTTTATGGTACTACACTAAACTAATAATAATACTAATGATAATAATTGTGTTCTTTTACTCAGCTGACATTGTATAGGCAAGGGCTTTATTTGTAATGTTTATACTGTTTCATTATTAAGTAAATTAAAATATTATGAAATAGTTTTCTCTTTAAGAATTTTGAAGAATCACTATTTGTAACTTTTTGTGCTTTTATGTTCCACATACTGAAATTTAGGTAAAGCAGTTGCTGATTTGTTTCTCAGCCAGTATAAGTTATAATTAACCCATGTTAGACATTAAGTGAAATATTATTAATAGTGATACTACAATCGTGCGTAAACACTGCTCTTATTTCTAAAGGGATGTCCGGAAGCTGTACGTCCCCTCCACACCATCTTGACGGTAGTGACGGAGGAGAGGCAGGATCCTCTGTGTGGTGTTTTGGTCCAGTCGACCCCGCTCACGAAAATGACAGCGAGGAAAGCTGGCTCACGACTGGAGACTGAAATAGAGCGGTGCCGTTCAGAGGCCCAATGGGACAAGATACCAGAATTAGTGCGACAGCTCTCAGCGAAACTAATCTCAAACGGTAAGAAACTGTTTCCCTGTTCGTTCATTCTGCTGTACGAGGCCCGCTCCCTGCTCTCAGTCCTCGGTACTGCCTCACAGAGGCAGCCGCTGCTGCTGCTGGGTTTTCCATCGCTGTGATCTACTGAGAGCCAGTTAGCTAGCTAAGGTCAAGAAAGACACATGTTTTTCTCTGTGTATTTTATCACTTTTGGGTAGTTTGATGTGCACACACAACATATCCACGGTACACAATGGGATGCGTTGATTGGTAACATAAGGTGAAGTTATTGTAAGTTATTGTAAGTTGTGGTTTGACAGCTCTGTTCCGTGGTTCCAGTAACGTTAGACTAATGTAGTCTTTGTCTGGCTTGTATGACAAGCTAATGAAGTTTTACCAGTTATTGGCATACACCTATAAACACCTCAAAAGACAAATAACCATCTCATCCTTCTCCTTCACCAGCTGGATGTTAGAGAGTACCTAGCGTCTGGCTGCTAGCACGTTACATTTTACTGTTGGCGCCGAATTTACCAGAACAATCGTTTTTTTAGTTATGTGAATTACATTTACTCCAGTAACCCCTCACCTTTGCCAGAGCCAGCAAATATTTAAAACTGACAGATTTTTAAAGAGTAGATTTGCATCGCAGCTAGCTGTACTAGATATGGCTAAAGGCTAGCTGTCAAACTGCATCCTACTGATAGTGAATGAATTACTGCGCTTTATCAGAAGGTAAAAAGTTGTTTGCAAAACCAAAAAAAATATTGTCTGTCTGAGCTCCACATTTTAATTTTGAGGTTTTTAAAATTCCTCTTCTGTACATATGTCGTCATTAACCTAGTGTTGCGTTCACTCTGCCAGGGGTTTTATAATTTTTCAGTGTACCCTTTTGATACGAACTCATTTAATATAAATGATAAGTTACAACATTATAACTTATCTTGCTATATATTTCAATTTCAAACATCATTCTTATGCAGTAGATTTTTCAAACCGCTAAATATCATGATCTTGTCATGGTGGAGATCCTCATGTGGTTCAAAGTGTTGGTATCCCACGACTTAAAAAAGAAACAGACAAACTACTATTCTCTGTTTTATATTCAAAAGAACAGACACGCTGATTTTGATTTAACAGTTGATGTAACATATTCTAAATAATAATAATAAAAGTCATGCACTTGTTGTAGCTCTCAACAATGACACTTCACTTCACTTGATGTTCAGATGTTCAGATGTTCAGTTGGATTCAAATAAGGATCATAGTGGGCCACTTCCACTATCATTCAATCTCGGTGCTTTTAGATGTATGTTTTTGGGCCAGTGAGTTGTGATTGAGGCTCTCAGCCACAGGGAGTTACAATATCTATTTATCCAAAATGTATTTTATTAATTCTGATTTCTTTAAGACCTGCACAGATTCAAGTCTCCCAGTGTCCAGACACAGCAAAGCAAACTCATGAACAAATGAAAAAAAACTCAACATGACTGAGCCTCGTCCATGTTTCACAGTGGGGACAGCATCTTTTTTTTCTTTGACAGCTTCATTTTTCCCCTTTGTGAACACAAAACTGATGTGACCAGAGCACTTTTATTCTGTTTCATCTGTCCAAAGACCTTTCTCCTGGAAGTGTTCCCCCTTTTCAAACTGGGATCAGTTTTCCTCCTGTGACTATGTCCTGGGAGGTTGACTTCTGTCCCACTGACAGTTCTTAATAATATAAAAAACTGTAGCAGCAGGAACAGAGAGGAGAAGGTTTTCTTTTTCTTCTGCATGTTCACTAAGGTGCATACAATGATACCAAACAGCACATTGAAGACTTCTCTCCATTTAAATAGGCTGAATTACTGATTATGAGGTTGAAGACATCTGTTATACTAACTACTAGCAATAGTTTTGTCTATTTCTTGTTCAAGATCTTTGTAGAATAAGCAAGTCAGCTCTTCTTTGGTTTATTTTATGACAAACCAAAAACATGCCATGTCTTGGTTTATTGTACTGTACTGTGGTTAATACATATTAAGTTCATCCTTTCTCTCCTAGTGATTTGATGACACCTTCCTATCACTGTAGTGTTATTACTTTGTAACAAACTTAATAATAATCATCCACAGGAGCCAAATGCCGATGGGCAAGAGATTACTCTGGAAATAAAATTCTAATATGATTCATAATTCATCTTAAATAAATGTTGTTAGACTATAGTAAACTATAGGACAGTACTGATTTCAAAGGCTTCTATGAGTGAACGTTTAAAATCTTCTGACCCTAAGTTGAACATGTGATTCTGTTCAACACTATTATTGTATAATTTAGTATTTATGCTTTTGTTACGTCAGTATAAAAAAAAAATTACTTGACATTTAGCACTGTAGTAGATTTCGGATTATTATGAAAAGTGTTATTGTATTATTGTACTTTGGCATATGGGAGCTTTTCGTTATGCTCACGGACTAGAATCAGTGTGAAGTGTTGAGTAATACTATTTGTGGTCAGTCACCATTTGAACCTCTAAACACACACACAGTTCTTTGTAGCTTACTTTGGCTTCTCATGAGTCTGCCTGGTATGTGCAAGTACAGAACTTTATGTTTGATTTATTTCCCACAATCTCATCAAGATGTACATCAGGTGAACCCTCAAAGTGGACACATCAGCATACAAAAATACTATACATATATTAATTTACCTTAGGATTGTTGACAAATTTAAACTGGAAGATTGATCCCAGACTGACCAGATTTGTTTCCAGTGTTATTATTTGTCATGCTGCCTCAACCATATTAAAGTGGTGGAAATAAGAGGGAATGTTATCAATAAATTAAAATACTTGTATTTTGTAGATGACCTAGGGGAGCTGCTGCTGGGAGAATGCAAGCTTCAGACATACTTGAAGGAGAATCCCATCAAACAGGGAGCCAGTCCAAAGGGCCCAAATCCCAAACTGGTGGAGGTCAGGAAGCACCTCACTGCTGCTCTGGACAGAGGAAACCTCAAGGTAAGAGTGGAATCAGAGCTGGTGTCAGAATTGACTGAGTGGTTTATTTAGTTTGGTTCCTGCCTGTGTGGTTCATTTTCATATGAGTCTCTTCTTTTTTTATTTATCTGACAAATGTGTGTGTTGCTATCATCACGTGGTGCTGAAGTAATGTGGTTTCTATCCTCCAGGCCGATTACCTCCAAGAAGCCAGCCTGCTGATGGCCAAAATATGCTACGTGGAAAGAGAATACAGAGACGCTTTAGGTAACAGTGCTCTGTTCCTGTTTGAATTCTGTACTAATATACAGAGGAGGTAGGTGGTAGGAGTACACAAACTTAACAATTAAAAGAATTTGCCTAAAAAAATACTCCAATACAAGTACTAAATATGTGCTCTAAAATGTACTTAAAGTACTTAAGTACAAGTACTCAACTAGTATAACAGCACTGTGTGGTGCTGTTTATAGAAAATGGAAAAGAAAATGTGTAGTAATAAAAAAAGACAAAGATCTGTGTTACTATAGAAAAAAAAACTGCAGCTGATAACAACAGATGCACTTTTTAGTGGATTTTAGGTAAAAGTAACATAAGATGGAAATACTCCAATAAATACAAGTACCTCAAAACTGTACAGTACCTTTGACCTTTATAATCAAAAAAGGGAGGTTGTTTTTTATGAGCAAAATGTGTAATGATTTAGTGATTGATATGTAATTGATGTTTTGACAGATTACTACAGCAGGGTGAACCTGGACGACATGCAACTGGTGGGAGCTCCTGTGTACAGACTGTCTATGATAGCTGAGGCTTATGCTACTAAAGGTACAAACACACCTACGCAGACATATATAGACACACACACACTAGTCATCAGTTTATATCTCATCTTGAGTCGTCCTTAATGTCATCTGCCTTCAATCAAATCTGGTCTAATCTCAGCAGTGCTGCTTTGCTCCACTTGGTGGCAGTACAGTGTCACTGCTGATCTGCTGCTTTGTGAGCGTGTAACCTGAAACAGGGAAGAAATACACACATCCGTACACACAACAAATCTGTTTGTCCTTCAATATATTTTATTGCCATTTCTATTACCTTTACATTCTTTAATGTGGTCCATGAATACAGTTGAATTAACTAATCAAACTCAAGGAACCACAGCCATTCGTTTATAACTGATAAGACATGAACATGCTTTGTATAAATTCTTTGTTTTATAAAGCAGACTGGTAAGATGATAACTAGATGAGGTAGTATATATCAATGCACTGACAGGAATACCAGACACTGATAAACCTCATGCATTTGTCCCTCTTTGTTTGTTTTGCTGTCACCCTGCACACTCCCTCTCTCCTCTCAGGACTGTGTCTAGAGAAGGTCCCAGCTGCCTCTCCGTCTCTCTCCAATAAGAACACTGGGTCTCCAGCGTCCAATAGGAGCGTGACAGAGCGGGAGCAGGAAATCATCACCTGTTATGAGAAGTCTGGGGACATTGCTCTGCTCTACCTGCAGGAGGCTGAGAAGGTGTGCGTGCGTGTGTGTTTAATGGTGTGAAATGGACATACCTGTTTCATTTTCTTAACTGTCACACGAGTGCTCTTCAGACATCCCGTTAACGCCTGGACTCTCAAGTGTTACGCTGTCACTGTGGTTGAGTGATCTCACAGGGAACACAGCCTGGTCTGGAAGAAAACAGTAAACTGTAAAAGCCATGAGGATACCAGTCAGTTCATCCAAGCATCAATATTATACTTAAAATAATGTAAGGTGCACTGCATAAACCTATGGCTAACTCCAACAAATGTTATGGCACTGTAGTTGTGATTTAAGGTATAATGAAAACAACATTTAATTGTATAAGCAAGACTACATCTAACAATTATTATCATTATCAGTTACTATATTATTTGTTTTCTCAATTGTTTAATCACATCACAGAAATCCAACACAGCCTTTGGAAGTCCAACCAACAGTCAAAAAGCCAAAGATATTCATGTTACCATCATGTACAACAAAGAAAAGCAGTAAATTCTCAAAAGTGAATAGCAGGAAGCAGAGAATTGTGGGCATTTTTGCTTGAAAAATGACTTAACGACGTCAAAATATTTGTCAAGCAATTTACTTTTGACCGATTGACTCATCAATTATTTAATGAATCATTACTTCTAATACAATGAACCAGCAGACTTTATTTATCAAACACAGTCTAATTATATTCCTTTGAAATTGCTGGATTGATTATCCAGTCACAAGAAATGTGAGATTTATGTTAACAAAGCTGTAGATTACTAATAATGAATATCATTTTCATGCAGTCCTACTTTTTCATAGCACTAATCCTGTAGTGGATGTAAAATGTAGACATACGATCATCTGTAGGTGAGTTGATTGGGATGTTGTGAAATCATAAAAATCATCAAAAGCATTTGCACCTTTTACCACACTGACATACATTGACAGATCTGTGACCATTTCCTATAGAGGACAGTTTATTTTACATCAGGGAGATTCAGGCAAAAAGTGTTTTGTCTTAAATTGACATTTTTTATTCTTGTGTGTGTGTTTTTGCAGGCGCTGTCAGCAGGCATTCAGAACCGCAGTCCAAAGCCAGGTCCGACTGCCCAGGACCAGGAGCTAGGCTACTTCCTCGAGACAGGCCTGCAGAGAGCCCATGTCATTCACTTCAAGAACGGGTAAGAGAAGGATGAGAGTGGTGGTACATATTGGCAGGAAAGTATGGAGAAAAAGTACCACAAAACTCCTTTTACAATATTTACTGATCTTAAACTTCTAGTTTTCTAGCTTAGAAACGATTTCAGTTTCAACACAAACCAAGAACCAACCTTTGTTGACACGTTCCACCCACTTTGCTGTTATTGTGTTACAAAGCTGCTAACAGGTGGTTAAAAGCAGAAAAGTGTGAACACAGTTAAGTAACATACACAGTGCAGCAGAGTTGCAGGACTGTAGCAGCTGCTAAAGCTTGGTGCTGAAACGTTTCATGTACGTTTATAGTGAAGAGGATGGAAACTTTGTTTGTGTTTGTGTGTTGTAGCTTTCTTTTTTTGTTCAGTGCTGGCTCATTGTTTTTGCAGTGGATTCATTCCAGTGACAGTAGAGGAAACAAGGAGGGATCATAAAATGTTAGTGTAGATACTGTACATGTACCTGTACAGGTGTCAGGTAAAAACAATCCACCAGACAGGAAGGAATGAATTACAGGTGATTTAGTTCACAGATGTTCCTGTATAATTGCAGAATACAGTAAAATATCTCTGAAAAATATAAGGACATCAAGGTCCTGAGACATATGAATGTTAAGGTTGGTGATGTGTATTTTACTTGGCTTTAAGATGATACACAGAAACATCTGCTAGTGAAGCACCTAAATATTCACGCATTCACTCTCTCACTACACATGAAGTGTTCTAGACATAGTATATAGAGTGTCTATAAAGGTTTGATTTGAGATATTATGCATCGACACATACTACAGACTCTGACGAGTGTTTTCTTTACTCTTTCTCGTCTACATTATCTTAGCAACCTGACACAAGGTGTGGGCCGATTTCGGGAGATTCTTCGGGCCGTCGAGACCAGAACCACCCAGAATCTCCGCATGGTGAGGGGGAGTTTGGCGGGGTGGGCCTTTTGTTTAATATTAGGCAGTGTTTACATCTCACTTCCCTCAGGCTCCTCAGGTGGCTTACAGTACTTAAAGGGATAGTTGGCATTTTGGGATACATGCTCATTTGCTTTCTCACTGAAAGATTTATAAAGTCTCCAGTGGCCTGGCAACGTTTTTGTAGCCAAATAGGCCATAATTCCCAACTTTTATCCATTTTTACACATTTTTGTTCAGATTAAACACACCAGATCTTCTTCTTCTTCTTTCGGCTGCTCCCTTTAGGGGTCGCCACAGCGGATCATCTGCCTCCATCTCACTCTATCTCTAGCATCCTGCTCTGTCACA
>JAUMHL010000004.1:16834797-16896756 GCA_032362345.1 Sandelia bainsii
TTGTTGGCTTTTGTTTCAATAAATTGTTTGAGATGAGGAAATCACCATTGCATGCTTCTACTTAAATGCCCTACTTTTATGATATAATATCACTGTAGTGTGAACTTTTTAAGTTTTCCATACATTTCACCCGAAAGCCAAATATCCCCAACTTTTTGTGAGTAGTGTATGATTTGACTCTAATAATTACAAATTGAATTACTTTCCATGCTTCTGGGTACCTTGTGACTTTCACCCTGCGAATCAATAAAGTCTTAGTATTTTTACTCGGTATTTAGTTGCTTTTCTGACAATAAAAGCAGCAGATTCCAAAGGAAAAAAAGGAAAAAAGTCCATGTTTTAACATCCAGCTGTTACCATGTCTGTACTCCCACTTTTGGGGGCCAGGTCCCAGGAAAAACAGATTATTTACAAAAAAAAATTTTTTAGGATATAATCAATGTATTTAGGCAGGTCAGATCAAATATAACAAATTAATCTAATTAAAAAAAAAAAAAAATTTTTTGATAATAATATACTGTACGATAATGTCTTTAACATTTAGAGTCATATGAATATCTTTCCATGACATAGTAATACAACTGTCAGTACAGTGTACTAAATAAACAGCATAGGCTTCATTAAACAGACTTTTTAGTGTGCAGGACTGTATTTAACAGCAGCTTCACAGCCTCTGCAATCACGTCATATCAGATTTCCTGTAAATTTCCTAGTAAACTGGAGCCCTGATTCTTACTTCTGCATCAGCAGCAGACACTCAGTGACACAAACATAGTGTAAGCAGAATGAAGAGTGTACATAAACAGATGCAGACAGCATCCACACACACACACACACACACATAAATAGAGGTTGTTTGTGCTCCTGTTTATCTCTCCAGCTGCTTCCTGTCAGATGTGGTCATTTCCAGCTTGGCGACACAGCTAATACAATCATCCCATTATAGGACAGACAGACAGACAGTTCAAACTCATTTCCTCTGTCTGTCTTATTCTCTGTGTATCATTCAGCCTGAATGCATTAAGTGAAAATGTTTCTCTTGTTGATGCTGTTTGAGGTAGACAAATTGAATTATGCTTTTTTTTATGGCATAAGAAATGTGGAAAAAGTCTAATCTTACTTGTATTGGACCAATAACCTGCTTATACCACAGAACAACAGCATTTACGGGGAGAGCAGTCGTGTGTTACAATAACCATTGTGTCGTTTGTTCTCAAACAAGACAACTTGCTGTACTGGTTCTTGTCTCCTCCCTGTCTGTGACTCTCTCGTAGCTGAGGTGTACATCGGCATGTCGAAACCTGCAGAGGCCTCAGCCTGCACACAGGAAGCTGCCAACCTCTTCCCCACATCTCACAATGTGCTGTACATGAAGGGGCAGATAGCCGAGCTGAGGGGCAACATAGATGAGGCCAAACGCTGGTATGAAGAGGCCCTGTCCATCAACCCGACACATGTCAAGACCATGCAGAGACTGGTAACACCCAAAACACACGCTGAGACTCTGATGTTCGATGTGTCCTTGTGTTTGGTCACTTGAGAACATAACACATATTTTTTTTCTGTCTGCTTGCTGTGTCCTTACATCCTGAGGGTCTGTGCATTATATGTAATTAGTATTAGTCTGCTGGGACTAGACCTTCTCTGAGGAGAGGGGACACTGTCTCCATCTTTTCTCCTACAGTACCTCTAACTTACTGGATCAGTCCTACTCTAAGCACTAATCTGCCAAACCAGTTCAAATTTAACAGCCAGATTAGTTTTTGATAGTCAGGATGTTATTCCTCTATTTCATGGAACAGTCACACACTAATTTACCAAAGTTTGAACAATACATATGAAAATGATTCTCACTTTCGACTCGCTGCTCTTTGACTTGTAGATAACTATTAGATTTTCAACTCAGCTCATAAACCTTTACTACAAGTTTGTCACACCTTACGTTTGTCCTTTCCAGTTGTAGGTTTAGACAAAAGTACATGAAACTATGTAGGAAACCTAAAAACTGAAACCACGACTGTGCCCCTAAATTCATTTGGTTTGTCTAATTGTCAGGGTCTACATGCTTACACCTAGCAAAAAAAAGTATTTACTGTCTATTTTCATAGCACATGATGCTATGAGAGAAGGAGATGTGTGGGAGGATGGAGACTTCATCACTTACTCATGTATGAACACCTGCTGTAGACGAAGTGGCCGCAGCATAAGTCGGTGACGCAGCTAGTGACTAATGTGGTGAATGTGGTCGATGTTACAAAATATTAAGAAATATTACCAGTACCAGTACTGAATTAAAACACAGAAATTGACAAACATCCTGTTAACATTCTTCCTTTCTTCTTCTTCTTCTTTATTTTTTGCCGCTCTGCCTTTGCACAGGGTCTGATTCTCCACCAGCTGCAGCGCTACAGTTTGTCTGAAAAGGTCCTGAGGGATGCTGTGCAGGTCAACAGGTAGATGTGTGTTTGTGTTCAACTTAATGTACTTCATTATTTGATTTTTCTAGCACTCAGTACATTTTTTTTCTCATTCATCATTTCTTCTGTTCTCTCTTCCTCCCCTTACCATCCATTTTGCTTCTCATTTTCTCTCCTCATCTACTGTCTACTTCTCATCATCACTCCTCTTCTTTCCTGTCTTTATCTCTCCTCTTTCCCGTCAACTCCTTGCTTCCCTTTCATCACTAATCATCACATTTTTTTCTCCTCTTTATCCACCTCTCTCCTCTTCCCTGCATTTGTCTGTGTTCTCCTCTTCTCAGTACGGCTCATGATGTGTGGAACAGTCTGGGCGAGGTGTTGCAGGCTCAGGGAAACGCTGCAGCTGCCACCGAGTGTTTCCTCACCGCCTTGGAGCTGGAGGCCAGCAGCCCCATCCTGCCATTCACCATCATACCCAGAGCACTATGAGACATGCAGTTATAGCCTCAGTGCTGTAGCACAGCTGCACAAAAGACGGACCTGCGAGATGCATACACCCCCTACACACACACACACAAACACACACAGCATGCCTGCATGCCACCTACACACTTTCGCCAAGGTTTTACTGCCAAACCCTCAGAAACACACGCTGTATAGAAATGCACATAATACAAGCAAACATATACATACACTTTCCCAAATTCCCATCCTTCCCACAATGCCTTGCTGTGTAGAGATGGGTTCAGATACCCACTTCCATTTTGGATCCAGTTCCAAGTTGGTTAAAATATCCAGGCTCATTAAGCTCGGGGTTCAATAAGCAGACTCGGGACTGGACTCAGATTCAGTATAATGCTATCGAACCTCATCGCTACCGCTGTGGTTGTGACCCCTGGCTGGGTGTGCGCACGTGTTTGAGATCACGAGTCTGTGTGCTAACATTTTGCTTGTGTGTGTGTATGTGTGTCAACCTGCACTTTTAAAGTGCCTGTTTGTGTGTCTGTGCATGCACACTCATGTTTGTGTATTTGTGCCAACATGTCGCCTGTGCATATTTGCTCGTTGTGTCTGGTTGTATGGTGATTTGTAGTACACTGTGTGTGTGTTTGTTGTTTTGTCATTGTAAAATAAGATTCAGTTTGAGTTACTGTACTACAGTAGCGTTACTTGCATTCAGAAGCCTTAGAGTTTACATTTTGTTTACATCAAAGTCCCAAAACTCTCTCACACACAAACACACACACACACACATTTTGATTTTCTTCTCACACACTGAGGGTAAAGCAACAAATTTGATAAAAATGTATTATGGGCAGGTAACCAGTTTTATCAATGTTTCTTTTCTAAGCCAAATAGTACTGATCTCATTTACTCAGACACACATACACAGGTTCACGTGTTGCTGTTTCACATGGAGACTGTCACCGTTGCTGTATGATCTTTGAGAATCTACCGGAGCATTGACAGGCGTGATCAACAGATCACAGAAGAATCAATCAGTAAAGTCTAAATGCCAAAACACAGGCTGCATTTACACACAAGGAGAATAAATTATTAATATCTAATATGTCCAACACCTGTCTTTTTATGGAGTTTTACGCATATTGAAAATAAAGGAATAGATACTTTTTTTTGTTTGATTAGCATAAGATGGGAAGATGCATAACCATACAATACAGTACTGTGCAAAAGTCTTAGGCCAATATTAGATTTGATGTTTTAACAATGCTATTATACAATTAGAAAATATAGCAAATATGTCCACAGTATTAAAATATTAGAAAAAACTGCTTCTGTAGGCTAAAGTGACAAATATTGAGTGTGATTGCTGTAGAGGACACTGTAACAGTCAGGGACAAAAATAGGAGTGTAAGACTTGTCAAAATCTGATGAGGAGTTTCTCAGAAGTCCAGCAAGGACCTGACTCAACATCTGGCAGCTTCATCTGGATAGCAAGTGGATCCTTCCACAGTCTGAAGAGGCTTGATCAGGAATGATCTTTTGTTTTTGTAGTTGTTCTAATGTAAAAACTGAGAAATAAATATAAATGGACATAATAGCATTGCTAAAAAAACAAATCTAATGGTGGCCTAAGACTTTTGCACAGTGCTGTAAATATGAAGCTGGACCCAGCAGCTCTTAGCTTAGCATGAGGAATGAAAAGAGGAAACAGCTGGTCTCTATCCACAGGTAGAAATATGTGTAAATACTAATCACTGTCTCTAAAGCTCACAATCGAACATATCATTTTGTGTGATTCATACAAAAACACGACAATATACAGATTAAAGACGTAACATGCTCATTTTGATGTATTCATACAGTAAAAAGTGAAGCTAAGCTAACCAGCAGCTAGTGTTAGTGTCATATTTTGTGTTATTTGTTTAACACACACTATTGGTGTCAATCTTCTCATTTCATCTAACTCTCAGGACAGAGGAAACAAATAACATTTCCATTTTCAGTGTGTTTGATTTATCTGGAAAAGCTAATCTGTTAGCATGCGCACATGTTGCTGAGTGAAACACAAAGATGTTACAGGTTATATAGCAGAGGAATCTTCCACATTTTCTCAAAAAAATCACACTTTCTATTGTGTGTAAATGCAACCTCAGTGACTGTGTTGTCTCTGTGTCCTGTCACAGTCCTGTTTAATACAACCAGATGAATATAGTTTTTTTTTGTTTTGTTTGTTCAAATTTTAATTATAAATACAAAGAATTATTGTTGTATATTTGATTGTTCCAAGTCTATTATTATTATTTTAGAAAGTAAATTATGATTCTATTTTGATGTTACTCAGATGCTGTTTGAGAAATAAGAGGATGAACTGATTCAGTTTGTTCGTGTGAGCTCAGTCAGTGACTCCTTTTGTGCTGTAAATTCACGACTGAAATTAGAACGAGAACAATGAACAAGATAATAAAAGTGGTTAAGAACAACTGTTGATTATGTGTCGAGTTGTTGTTATGTCCCCCATGGTTTCTTCTTAATACAGGATTTAGGTAAACCTGTGTGTGTGTGTGTGTGTGGTACTCCCTCTGCCTGTGGTTTCAGGGTCATCAGTGTGTGTTACTTTCTCACGTGTGTGTCTGTCAGTGAATAGATGTGTCCACTTTTGTGTGTGTGTTTTTATCACAGGATCACAGTGCTGACAGGTTTTGTCCTGGAGTGTCAGGAAGCCACAGTTGAGTCACCACAGCTCCACCACTGCTGAGCTCCCTGCTGGACTCTCAGGTGTCAGTAACAGTCTCTCAGGAAAGGTCACGGCCTGACCCAGACATATGGGGCCTAGGTTATGTTTTACCTGTCGAGTTATTTATTCTTTTTACATAAGAAAAGCTCAGTTAAACATCACTGTCAGGTATAAATCTGAACTAGCATTTCAACCTTAACTTGGTCCGTGTAAGGATTTATTTTCAACCATCACTGATGGATGATTTTGAGTCTCATGCTGCTGCTATCTTAAATTGCATATTGTAGCTTTAAGGAATACTGAATCCAGATCAGTGAAAAAATTAGTCTTCTTCCATTGTCATAATGTTTACTTTTACAAGTTGTTTCTCTTCAATTCATAGAAGTCTGTGACCTCAGAGGAACATTAATCCTGTGATCTATACTAAGAAATGACTAAAAATCATAGTTTGTTGAATGTAACACACCCCATGCCAGGTTTTTTAATGGGATACATTGCACGCAACACAGTCAGTGATCAGCGAACAGTTTGTGAATATTAATTAGAAAATTGCTGAGAAGTGTTTTATCTTGACCTTGTAACACACACCAGAGTTTTTAAAGGATGGTCACAGCTGGTGTTTTGTTGTTCAGTAATTTAAACCTTGTAAAAACTTTTTCCTGCAGACAGATTTCAGTATTGTACAGTATTTGCTCCATAGTACAACGTAATGAGCTAAATAAGATTTTCTAATCAAAACATTGCAGTAATGGCGCTTACTTACACAAAAACATTCACAATTTTTCTATTAACTGCAATGGCTTGAAAATGTTGCAATTTCCTTATGAAGTTTGGTCATTTTTATGAATGATTGTATAGAAGAAGAAAAACAAAGGGTAAAAAAGACTTCCCCATCTTATGTTGTGACTAACCCTCTCTCTTTCTCTCTCTCTCTCTTACACACACACACACACACAATCTCCACTCCATTCTTCTGGCTGTCAGATAAGATACTGAAATATTTATTTGAGTGAACGCTGGAGCCAGGAGTGGGGGATTGTGTGTCTGCCTGTGTGTGATTGTGCGTGTTTGCCAGTAGAAGCAACATGCTGATTTTGTGCACGTCTGAGATGAATCTAAAGCAAACACGAGACAGAGAGAGAATCTTCTGGATTGGAAGTAATGCTGGAGTGGCAGCTCGGCCAGTAACAAGCAGAGAGAAGCAAGATATATTAATGCACTTCAGTGCAGACAGTTGCATAACTTCAGCGACTGACTCAGTGTGTGTGTGTGTGTGAGATGCATGCATGGATAAATCTAAAACCTCATACTTCTTCCACATCTTTCCTCTTTTCTTCATTTCTCTCTGATTCCTGTTAGGTCCACAACATAATATACTGTATTCTAAATAGTAGCATCAGTAGTACTATACTTTTAAGTATTACAAATACAGAGTTGTATTGAATATATTGACATAACCCCAGAATAATTTTGCAGAGTGAAGGTTTAGTGTCTTAGTTAGAACTATAACTTCAGCATCACAGAGGAGAGGAGGAGGTATTTCAGGACAGATTTTGAGATGCACGGTTAATCCAATTTCATCCTTCGCTCTCTTCTTTAATTCCTTGGTTTCTATTATTGTCTCCCCCCCCCTTCTCTAACTCCCAGCTTTCTGTTTCCTCTCTTTCACTTCCACCCATCCCGTGCCTGGCTCTGTTGCCTGGCAACGGCTCGTCATCTGCAGACAGATGGTTCTCGACGATCTGGAGGAGTCCTTGTGACACCCATCCATCCATTAGTGACATGATAAGTGTCCATAACCATCACTTGAGCTGGGAGAAACTAAAATAGTGACACCTCGAGAAAAGACTGTTGATTTAACAATCCTCCACGTTTACCTTATAAGAACATTATTTCCCCAAAAGGATCAATAAAGGGTGTCATTATAGAGTACGTCATTCTACATCTGTTGTTTTGGATACTTCCTGTTTTTAATAGCCTACTTCCTGATGCGTAAAGACTGTATCATGGCAAACATAATTAGGGTGACCATGGTGATAAGTTTAGAATGTTTTAAGCATTTATTGCTGACCCTTAATTCATATTTCTTACTTCTTTTCTCTCTGTTGCTATGTAAAGATGTTGTATAAAAGACTTGTTCTCATCTAGTATTTTTGTTTTGACAATCAGACTGTCCGACACTTTCATAAGAAATTTCTGAATATGATGGTTGACTCAATTCTTGGGTGCGTCAGTGTCGATGCTTACACTGTGCTCTCTGTAAGACGTTACATGCAATAAGCAGCAGAGATGAGTAATTTTCTAGCAACACTTCCCCACAGGATCAGCCTTCACTGAGGAGACATTTTTAAGAAAGACCCAATACGAGATGTTAGTTCATGGTATTTTATTGGAAAAACAAAATGTAAAGACTAGCATGTACAACTTGGAATGCAGATCAACTGAACTGAACTGAACAGTTGGACTGGGACGGGCCTCGCCGCACCCACACACACACTTACACACGCAAACTCACATACAAACACAAGATAGAAATGCTGCAAAGCACCAACCCCGTCCCCACTAAACTGAAATTAAACCCCCATAGAATCATGTTACACACGCAACATCTGAGGCAAGACACTTTACCTGAGCATGATTGAGTGAGGAATCACCACACTTTTAGTTCACTACCGATTTGAACAACTGATTTTTGTTTGTAAGTCTCCAACTCTGAAAAAGTGATACTCAAGATAGTGTTATTGCCACAAAATTGCTCTTGTATATCATCACCTTTAAAGCCCACCCAACCCTTCCAATAGTTTAGGACACGCCATCCAGGGGGCTTAAATCTATGCCCCAACCAAGCTTCACCTTCAAAAAAGGTAAACACACAAAGGATAAAGCGAGTATCCTGACATGCCAGACACACAGAATTTAAATGAGTTCTTATTTATTCCATTTTAATATTTTTCTTAAAAATATCTCTGTTGTTACAGACTCTTTCAGGTAAGCAAACTGCAAAGCTTTCACTGGTTCACTCACTTCCATCCATCCATCACCTAAGTCATCCCTCCTCTCCATGGGCCCCAACTCCAGCACTCTACCACTGGGCTCTCAACAGTAACCCATCTAAAGCTGCATGCATGGAAAAACAGAAAAACAAAACAAAACAGGAAGTCATAGAGAAAAGGCGATTGGCCAGCCCAGATAATCATCATGACATCAGGCAGATGGAACCAGGAAGCAGAGGAGCAGTGGCCAAACCAGCCGGCTGCAGAGAGGCTGCTTGGCTAATGAGTTGAGATCTGATCGGGCAGCTCGGGGGGAGGGGTACAAGCCAGTACATGCAAATTAATTTAGGTTTTTTCTTTTACCTTTTTTGAGCTTGTTTATATGGACAGAATTTCAGTTTTCCAACATTCACTTTAAATTGTCTATACAGAACAGTATGAATAAATGTATATTTTTGCAATAAGAGGTAAGTGAAACATTTGACTGATTCTTTGTAAAGTCAGCCCAGTTCATTTGGCGGTCATCATCTGAACAAATTCTGTGGGGGGGAAAACAAAGAAAAAACATCAGGTTGTCTTTAACGTGTACTGTAACAGAGTAAAAACATATGACTGAACAGACTAAAAAAACCATCCATTAGACACTTTCAGACATAACATAGTCCATTATCAATTTACATGACTGAGAAAATTAGCAATTCATACACAGCTCCATTCCCTTAGATGCACCTTTATCCTTGCAAACTAAACTAGGTTTTATTTTTTAAGCCAAGTTTGAGACTTTGACTTTTTTTTTACCTTCATAATTGACCTGTCCATCTCCGTCAATGTCGGCTTCTCTGATCATCTCATCAACTTCCTCGTCTGTCAACTTCTCTCCCAGGTTGGTCATCACATGACGCAGTTCTGCTGCACTAATGTAACCGTTTCCATCCTGGTCAACAGACAGAAGTGGTCAGATAAACACACAGAGACAGCTTAAGATCTGTCAACTGAGATTTGTATATTGTTTGATTTGTGTATTGTCTAAACTGGTAATTAGAAAAACAAAGTGCACTTACTGACCCTGCCTTCACAAAACAAAATGCACAGAGACAGGCCTACCTTATCAAAGACCCTAAATGCCTCCCTGATCTCCTCCTCACTGTCAGTGTCCTTCATCTTCCTTGCCATCATCGTCAGGAACTCAGGGAAATCAATGGTCCCGTTACCTGGGGGAAAGGAGGTCAGAAGGAATTTAGAAATAAAGCTCTGCAAAATTGCTATGCCATTAAGTTTCAAAAATAAACTTCCATAAGGAGAACTAGCATACCATCCGCATCCACCTCATTGATCATGTCCTGAAGTTCAGCCTCAGTTGGGTTTTGACCTAGTGACCTCATGACGGTGCCCAGTTCCTTTGTGGTGATGGTCCCATCTCCGTCCTTATCAAACAAGGAGAAAGCCTCCTTGAACTCTGGACAGACACAAGGAGAGAACAAAAAAAATGAATATAGAGAGTGAAGAAATATTTTTTTTTACAAAGAACAAAGCAATGTTACAAACTGTTAAATGGTCAAAATGGCAAAACTGTGTTTTAATATGGTCTCCTTACCTGCAATCTGCTCTTCTGTCAGTTGGTCAGCCTAAAAGTAACAAAAGAAGAGGATAGAGAGAAAGAACACGGATGAGGAGAAATTATTACAGATCTAAATGATGAAATAGCTGGATCTTTCAGGTAAAGGATGGGACTCAAATAGTGAATGGTTTTAAACAATAATTGACCTAGACAACAATACTTCTCATTTACTTCTCAGAGAGCGACAGGCGTAAAAATTCAGTCCCAATCAGAAAGAAGTGAGCATACAGCAAATGGAGACAAGGTGTGATGGCCTCCCTTAAGACAAGTTTTCATGTGTAATGAGCTTCTGATCACTTGGGATCAGAACATGGTATTAAGATATTTTAAGTGAGCACAGAGTAACTCAGTCCTGCAGTTATTTTTCTTCTCAGATTTTGGGACTGACGGTCTTAGCACACTCAATTAACATCTGGTCACAGCTAAATGATGTCCAGTATGAACAACAGCCACAAGTCATCTTAGAATCACTGACAGCGGGAGTCATCTCTAACTTTCCCATTTATTATTTGTGCACATCTGATTACAACCTTTATATCATCAAAGTGGATATCTGTGAGATCTGCCACTAGCTTTGCTGCTTTGGGTTCCGTTTTTTTCACATCTCCACCTCTGCCTCCACCTCCTCTTCCTCCTCCGTCCAGTCTTAACCCACCACCACCACCTCTGCACTGCTTCAGATCTAAACCTCTTCCACCTGCACCTTGCCCAGTTATCCCTGTTTTGATGCTGAGGCCATCCAGTGCCCCCCGCACAATCACCAAGCCTTCAGCAAGGCACTCTGCACGCTTGCTGTTCTGGACACCCTGTTTTTTAACCTCAGCCAGCTCTGCCTTGGTTCTCTGCAGGCAGGTCTTCAAGTCCTGCATCTCTCTGACCAGGCTGTCCATGCGGCTGGCTGACGTGTCCATCAGCACGTGCAGGAAAGCTCTATAGTTCCTTTCCTGCTGCTGGATAAGCTCCTTGTAACAGTGCTGTTGTTCGTCCAAGAGATCATAGACAGTGGACAGGCTCACCAGCTCATCATCTGCTGGGTACAAAGTGACTTTCCTAGGCAGCATGATAAGGTACGAATGGCAACAAGGGCAGAAATTATGTCGTAGGATGGGAGGAAAAGCTGCAGGATAAAAATGGCCAGACATCTATCAGCGGCTCCTGATAGATAAAACAGCTGCAAAAAGACACAGATGAAGGATAAAGTTTTCCATCTCCCATAGATTAGGAAAACCTGAGTTTGAGTCTTGATTTGAGAAGATAATAGATGAGAATAGTTGAATGTTTACACTCCTCCTAGATATGTGAAAAGTTCAATGAACAAATGAATGGTGACGAGTTGATTGAATAATTGCTGGATTTGTCTTTCAGTCTTTGCAGACTGTAAAGATGGCTGGAGAGATGACAGGACTTTTTACAATCCTCATGAAGTAGCAAAGGTCAGTGCAGTGGCGCTGACCTAACGGGTGATATCTCCCTCTTCAGTGTAGCTGCATGATGAGCTGATGAAATAGCTGGTCCTTCTGTTGATGTTTGCCAGGTAAACATCCATCTCATTTGTCTGTCTCTCTATCTCACTAAATCCATCTGTCTACTTCCACCTGTCTGTACTTGTGTCTTGCAGAACTGTGAGTGTAGGTGACCAGACGCTATCCCTCTCTGACTGCATCTGACTCCATCTGGGTGAGACTTTGGAGATATCCACTCCCTGAGAGAGCGATAGTGTGTATGTGTGTGTAAGACAATCAAAGGCTTAGCTCTCTGCCCATCTCTCCAACAGATGTAAAGAAAAGATTAATGCACAGGTGAGTGTCCACCTCCTGCAGTAGTTCAATAAATGAAGACCAAAGAACAGTCTGACAGATAAACAGTATGTGTGCATGTGTGTGTAGTGTCCAGGAGGCCAGGCCAGAGGGGGTCACCCAAATGTGTCAGGAAATTCAATTTAAAAAGATTGTGAGACCATTAGTGTCCTGACCAGGTGAGGTCAAAGGGGTTTTGTGTGTGTCCATATGCATGAGTTTATTTGTGGCTTGTCATCTCATGGATACAGTTGCAGCTCCTACAGAGGCTCAGTTGGCTGGTCACATGACCTCCCAGACAGTATCATGGGTCAGACGGCCCCCCTCCACAGTCACAAAACTTTCTGTGAGTGGCACACTATTTTCACTAGATGTTTGTCCCTAGCCCTGAGTTGGGGTTTCTTTGGAGTAAATGAGCACAATAGAAAACTGACCAAACGAAACCGAATCCACTCCACACAGTCAGATAAGAAACACACAAAAATGCACTATAGCCAGATATTCCAATGACCTTCCAATGTATCTTTCACAACATACTCCTGCCAGCAATATTTAACAATCAACCAATCCAATCCATGTCTGCGAATCCTCTGATTTCTTTTCTCAGGTCTGGGGGTCCCCTTTCAGCATGACAGAGCGTGGTCTGTATTGACCAGAAGTTTCACCCCTTTAGCTAACGTGCATAAACTACGTTTTATCAAACACAATGCAGTGACACATACCGAACAACACAGACATATTTACAACAACACTGTAGTTCTTCTTGCTGGTCACAATACTTCCACCTCCAGCCCCTGGCAAAAACGGTTCTAGTCCAGCAAAGAATTAGTGCCATTGGTGAAACCAGTTTTCCTGGCCAAGAGTTGGTTCTTTGGTTGTTAAAATTGAGCACTGGCTCCAAACCAGTTCTGGAAATGGCTTGGTGGATTGGTATGAGTGGATCTGTCAGGAAAATTGAGACAAGCTGCCCAATTCCAGGTGACAGAAGCTTAAAAAAAAAAAAAAAAGATACTGCCTATATGTGATCTTACAGTCTAAGTGCAAAAACTGTGGTCATCTCTGTCACTAGCTGTTCCTTTAATATTAGTATTTATTAATATGTGTATTTAATATCATCCTAATATCTTATTACTACTATGGGCTTATTTTCTATTTACATCTGAGCCATTGAAACGACTTCTCGTTCTAATTGTGCACTGTATGGTGTGTGTTGTGAATGACAAAATAAAAATCTATCTATCTGAAAGTCTATCTTATCTATTGTCTCTATTTGTCTGTTGTTCAGGATGGCGATAAAGAAAAGAGGTGACAATATTGGTCAAAACTATAATGTTTTTACAACGAGGTATTAGTACTGTCTAGCAATAATAACGAGGCTTGTAGAATTTAGCTGAGGATAATGACACCAATGATGTGTGTGTGTGTCGATGCATTTGTGAACACACTAGTGATGCTTAACGAGCTGTTAACCACACTAATATCCAGGCCAAATTCCTCTCCAGGTGCTGCAACAACTGGCAATACAGACCACGCTCTTATTAGAGTGAGTACAGCATGTAGGCCCAATGATTTCTTTTACAGACCCTATGGACCACATTAAGAAATTTAATGGGAACCAAAATTGACAGAGAGATCACAATACTTCTATTAGACTAATCAGGAAAAAACACAGATTAAAAACAAGTTTTAAGTTTAAAATGTTTCTTGACCCATTTTAGATGTTTATAATTACTTTACTATAAAGTAGGAGGCAGAGCAAAGTAATTTATGTGAACTACACCTGCTCGTCCACTAAGCCTGTGCACACTGTGGTGCACACACAAAGCTGACTCTGGGAATACAACTATATTTTGTTTCCCCCCAGTCTCATTTCAAGCAAGCTTAGGATTCACACTGCAACAGCAGTAAGCTGACTCACAAGACAAATATGTCTGCTTTACACCAATTCAAGTGAAAGAACCCTTACAACTTCAACTGTGACGTCTCAATCAAAGTGACTACTTCATGTGGCAAACTTTGCCAACCATGTGGCTGTAACAATCACAAAACAACTATGTACCTATGGCATCTAAAATAGTGGGTAGTTAGACAAATTACCACTACAGAAACCTGTGAGGAGCCGGGATATAGATTTTAAAAACCTACATAGATTCTAATGAATATTTCATCAAAGATTCTAAGTTTATCTGGCAGTTTAGTTTATGTTTAAACTATTTACACATACAAAGTTAACTGAACATAATATTTTACATCCAAATAAACAACTTTACAAAGATGGTTAAACTAATATTAACAGTACAAATACTAATGAGCAGTGAACAAAGCCAACCCATAAGGGTAACAGATTTGATAAAATACAGTAAGCTAATTAGTTTTAAAGCTAATCTACCTTACTTTGGCTGGGAAAACATTAAACTATAGGACACAATAAAAGATATTATATTTACTACAAATGCCTCAAATATCACATAAAAATAAATTGCACACTGCAGTTCAGCAGCCACACAAATCTGAGCCTGTGACTGTTGCTTTTGTCACTCTACAAGTATGTAAAAAAACAACAAAAACTGATTCTCAACCCAGGTCTTAAGAAACCAGGGCCCTGCCCTTTTTTTCCCCAACAATGGGATCAGAATAAGTACTTTACACCTAAGATGCACATTATATCACTTCACTATAGTGAAAGCAATGTTGGGACAGAAGAGCAGAAACACTGCACTGAACAATTCAGTTTTTAAAGCTAATCTAACTTACTATGACTGAGAAAACATTAAACTATAGGACACAATAAAAGATATCACTATGTTAGTCAAGGCATTCAATTAAAGAGCATAATAACCACTGAGAATTTCACTTAATTCACTTCAGGTGACATCTAGAAAGTAATCCACTACAAACACGCTTTTAAGTAACATTTTGCGGCAGCATTTGTTAAAACTATTTATATAACCAGCAGACAATGTGTTCAACAGATTGTAGACCTGTGAAACTAGGTTTATTTCCATTTAAGACTTGGATATAACCTGAAGCAAAAGTCTGCTATATCATATAATCCAGAAGTTTCCAAAACAACTGAACATTGTATGTGAACATAAGCAATTCCCTTCAGAGGTTATAAACGTCAGTGCCTGACTGGCCTATGATGCTACCACTCCCTGGGGTGTGTTGCAGGTTCACTGAATAAGAAGCTGGCACTGTGCATTTATGCTCAAACAAACCATTTAGAGTGGTGCAGGTGGTCCTGTACAAGAACTGAGAGGGGAAAACATATCACAAAACATTTGAAATGTTTAACTGTTTTTGTAGAAACAAAATAAAAAACAGACAACCCAGGCTTTCTTCTATCATCATAAATCAGTACCCAATACGTTTAAATAATAAGTTTAGTGGCTAAAATACAGTATATCCTGTGCATTCTGTGGCAAAGTCATCAACACATACAGGTGTTACACCATGTTCTGTGACCTAATTAAGACCATAGTCGGTTACGATTGCAGTTTTTACAGTGGCTACATGTTGTACTGTGATACCCATTACTGAGAATTTTATGGGAATGACTATGACAATATGTCAACCTATGTACACCGATCAGGCATAACAGTAACATCACTGGTGGTTTTAATGTGGTGGTGGACAGGGATCAGCATGAGAAAAAAATTAATGCTAGTCATGATTGACAGGTGTCAATCTGGGGATGTGAATTTAATGTTGTGGCTAGTCGGTGTGATGGACATTTTGATAGGTGTAACAGACAGTGGTGACCAGCGGAATAACTTAGATCAGTCCGTGACCCATCAATGTCTCACCCGTCTTTTCCGTAACTGAACGTCTATCAATCTAACTGGTCGCAGATTTCGGAGCAAATTCTGTGTAACGTTACAGAGTGAACACTAACAACTGTGTTTCCAGCATCACACCAGAAGCAAACACACGTTAGTAATCTTGAAGCGAAAATGCATAGTTAACGTTGCATCTATCACTCAGACAACTTCACCGGAAAATTAATCCCTGAGGGTGTAACACTAACCGCGATGCTAACACGCAGACGACCGAACCAACGTAACTCACGCTAATGCTGATGTGTAATGCCACCTGTAACAAGTAATACACATCAGCTACTTAACAGGTGACGTTAGTGTTTCAGTTATGAATACTAGCTGAAGCAGCAGCTTGCAGCGAACCGCTGCCTAGCCGCCTCGGCGTTAACAGCTACCTCGTTAGCTAGCTAGCAACTCAACGGTACAAACGGAGGCTACTCGCGCCCTCCGCAATGGAGGCTTGAGGATATTTCAACAAAACGAATATCAAGGGAAGACTTAAGCTTACAGTCAACATCACACACGTAGTATACATCACAAAACCTAACTAATTAAAATACTCACCATGTCTGTTCGAGTTACAAACGTTGGTCTGTTAACACTACGGCAGAAAGGAAATGAACGGTTGCTACTGAACAGGGATGGAGGCGGGCAAGCAAGACGAACTACCGCTGTACTACTCAGTGTATTACTCCGCCAGGTTCCCAGTCAGTGAGGAAGCTTCTTCCAATTTTTCCTCCGTACGTGCACGCACACCTGCGTCCGACTCTGCTGCTGTGCGCGTCCCCGTGTCCGGGTTTGTCATCTTTCACATAGAAATTTTACAGTTTCATGAGCAGAGACACTAGTCACTAATTAGAAAGATAAGCTAAAAAAATGCACCATACGTACTTTTTGTGGCATTTATTATGACTATCCACAAAACCCAGAAAGCTCTTAAATAAAGATGACAGCAGTGAGGCTGGAACTACAGGGTAGTTGTGTACTTTGCACTGTTGGTAATCTAGCAATGATGCTATGTTGATCTTGAGGACAGTTCAGAAACTATACAATTGCTTATGCCTGTTGGTCAATCGGGCAGCATTACATCTGCCATCAAAATCATACACAGACAGTGCGAGTGAAATGTGAACCTGTTCAAGTGTAGCAGGTACTTGTAGCTGTATATAGTGACACCATGTAGGTCAAAATTAAAATGTGAGTGCAGCATCATCCTTATAGAACCCCTCCAAAATTTGTTTTTGTAAAAATATTTGTTTTCTCTCTGGTCAATTACACATACATCATAAGGCTATGTATTGTGTTTTTAATTGTTATGAAAATAATCAGTTTAAATGTAGTCGATTACACATATTTGCCTGGAGAAAAGATATTCAAATTTTTTTGTTAAAAATTATTAATAGTAGACGAATTGATTTATTCATTACATTCGTTGTTTTCCTTTAGGGGATACATTTTTAAGGATTACCTCGCATCTGATTATTCTAATGAATCTATCGACTTTATCAGGATGCTCCAACGTGACGGCACGGCCACATAGAAAGTGACGGACTATTTTGTGTTACACCGAGTTTTATTCAGGCGGAAGGATACGTTGTAAAATAGCGCGACTGACAGCACTGGGGAAGTTGCGGTTTCGCCTTTAAGAGGCGGATTCTGATTGGACAGAGTAGACCCGCAATATTCTACACACTGTACAGAGCCCGCTGATTGGCCAGGCCGGATCTGCAATGCGTCAAACCACGGCGCGGCAACGACTGCTGGAGGGAGCGTCCTCAACGCTGCTGTATACAGTACGTCCTGTGCTGTGAGGTGCAGCCACAAACTTACAGGTAGTTCACAGGTGTGTTGCCACAGAGTCACATTCCACACAGGGACTGAACAGGAATATAGAAACTGTGGGTGTACAGGAGAATGAATGAGGCAGCTAGCAGTAAAACATACTTTAACTCTGTGGCAGATTATCAGAAGCACTTTTAACATTATGAAATTTTATATGAAAATAACTGAAAGCTAAAAGAAACTTAGCAAAAAATAGCGCTACGTGGAAAGTAAAAAAATACGTATAATCTTTCCAGTATAACTCTGAACTCTTGGTATCTGGTTAAAGTTATCTTTTTAAGGTACCCAAAGCATGATCAACAAGTAAATTGCACTTGAACATTGAGACTTCAAATGTAATGATCTTTTCAGTTAGTAATAGTCTTTTTTTTTTCTTCATTTATCTCAGTATTTATTAACATTTCATTAGACTTGAGTTGCTTTGTAATCACATAATAGAAACATGCTATGCCGTGTCATATTTGTTTGAAACATACTTTCAACCTCATAGTGTATGCTACATAAACAAATGTACACACTCAACATATAAATGAAAAACATATTTATTGACAATGCGAGGTACTAAAACTCAGTTCTATTTGCTGTGGAAAATAAATCATTTACAGGCATTACGTATGACTCCTTATGAAGTCTGTATGTCTCAGTCTTCCAGCAATATATCCAGTTCTTCTAAAGGCAGTCTGACACGGAGTTCTTTCTCCATCAACAAATCTACAAACTCCTGCAGATGCTCCGGGAACAGCTGCACAGCATCCATGTATAGACCCTGATCACACAAACGTGTGCCATACACACATTTTGGGTAAGTGCAAATTTACATTCATACCCAACCACACACACACACACACACACACACAAAGAGAGAGAATTACTTTTTGCAAATACAATTTCAAAATGTAATGGAGGAGAGATCTGCTTCTGTTACAAAAGTTTACTGTTGTGTCGGTGTCTCACCTTAGCCCAGGGGATATGCTGTAAAGCCCTGTAGAAGATCCCTGTGGCTTTATCCAACTTTCCTTCAGACACCTGCAAACACACACCCATATATACATATTATAATCACACAGCACACACTTAACGGTCAATATTTGTGTATCCAAATGTGCAAATTACATAGTCCAAATCTGTATAGGCTGGACTTACTATATGTGTTCTTATATCTCTAAGTCAATATTTGGAAAATGTGAAAACAGCAATCAAAGGTCATTAACAAATGTGCAAATATGACACTAGGATTTTAAAGGCACAGTTGGGGTTTTATAAGAAAACTGAAAAGCATCTTTTTATCAAATCTCTTTTGAAATATAATTTAAAATAAATGAATATTCATGTGATTCTTATTTTTTTAAGCTTTCTGATGCTGAATGTCTCTTTTCTCTTTTAAAGCTACAATATGAAACCTATAGAAAGAGTTCACATTTTTTTAAGTCTGTCTTAAAACAACAGTCAGGTTCCTATATAGACACCAAGGTCCTGTTTACACCAGGTATTAAGATGGGTCTTAGCAAGCGGACAGCAGAGACACATCACCATTTACTCCTGTACACATGTGTCTTCAAGGTGTCCAGCAGACCACTTGTATCCAGATTTCGTTACTGCTGCATCATTTTTGCTATAACGTCAAAGGCTACACACTCAGTCATTTGTCTGGTTCTCACATTTTCGTAGCCATATCCTCATAAATGGCCCAGATTCCTCTGCCCAAATGGAAATAAGTTGGCTGTGTTGTTTCACTGGCGCTTCAACCACACACATCAGTGTTTATCTCCATGTGTCTCTCTCTTTCTTTTTTTGTCATGAGCTCTCGCCAAGACAACCACCACATCCTGCATTGGTGATGTATTTTCCTGTAGCGTTGTTGTCGAGGATGTTTGAGGATGCATCAGCGTTTACACTACAAAAGAGATGTAGTCAAATGCGTCCCAGGCCACCAAGGGAAGTGATCTTTGTTCGCTTACGGTCCAATTGCAAATGACACATCTTAAACAGAGCCTAAAATTGTTTTTTTCTTACTGTAATCATTACTGTGTTCACACTGGCCCAAGAGGACTCTTCTTAAAGCCCTTCTAATCAAAATAATGGGAGTCCTTGTTCTGTACAAAAATGTATTCAAATGTGCTTCTAATGCTAAAATGAGGCCAAACCAGTCAAGTCAGACTGCTTATTAAATCAAGTGCATATCTTCCAAAGGTAATGCCTTTTTTGTACAAAATTCTTCCTCTGTGGTTCCCTGTTAAGTTGCCATGGGTAGAAAGTAACAATATCATTGTGTTCAAATGAACTTTTAAACCCTTTTTTGCACAGATGGACTGTAGATTTTGGCTCAAGAACATATAGAATTGTTCTGCACTGCCCTTTTTTTTTAAGTAACAATATGTAGCTTTAAGTGGAGACTATTAGACCAGCACAAATGCTGTACTAGTATCATTGGTTCTGGGTAGAAAATGAGTACATGTCATTGGTGTGTTCTCGCAAGGGCAGTATTTGCCATCTCACCAGAAAGTGCATGTACATCCTCCACAGTAAAGGACAGTGAGCACCCGTCTCTGTCGCTATGGCGCTTTCAAACAGCCCACGAATACGGTTGCTGAGGCCATTCTCCGGCAGGATGGGCAAGGCAGCACCTTGGCAACAAGACCTACAATAATTTGTTTTTTAAATGATTATAAATTATTAATACGGGATGTAGGCAGTATGAATATGGATAGAGAATATTTGTCATAGATTTTATGATAGTTTTTGTAGCTTATAACACAAAGAGAAAAAAAAGATCATAGCTAAAACAGCAATAACATGCTGCTTCTTGTGTCTACTTCTTAAGTTGAAAAATATAGGTGCAGGAAAACCCCACAGGTACCCTTCGTCATTCTCTTACCTCTGAGCAGCGTCCACCAGCTGCTTCCTTTGTTGTTCGGCAACAATGGCAAAGAGGTGTGGCACCACACTATTGTTGTCCCTGATTACAGAGTGAAAAAAGCGTCTGGCTCGGCCAGCACTATGGTAACGATTCTCCACCTGAAACACGAGATGCATAAACAAGATTCAATACAGAATGTGCATGAAGGGGAGGAAACACCACCTGTAGGAAGAGCATGTAGCCATTACTGAAGCTCATTTAAAATTATTGATTAATCAGATTTCCATCCATGATTAAAAAACGGAATGAATTTTGATATGTTATGAGAAGACTGTGGTTTACCTGTACATATATGCTCCAGAGAGGGGTGCTGCTGGGCCAGCTGGAGAGGGAAGAAGTCAGAGCTTGCCTCAGTGTTGCCAGGGGAAACACACTGATGCTGCTGTGGTACCTCAGCAGTGCTGCCTGCTGTACTGCTAATACTGTACACTCACAAGCTAGTCCGTTAACATAGTGCTTGCTAGTAGGTGTGGAATCAGTGCTCGTAAGTTTGGCCTCCCCATCGCCACTGGGCTGTCTTTGCACTGTTGCTGTGCGATGCAGCTCTTCCATCCTCTCTCTAGCCTGGCTGTAGACTACACTGGTTGCTCGGATGCCAACTGTGAGATACTGGAACAGAGCATAGCAGCCAACCAGGCCTCTCAGCCTCAGCTTCTCTTTACCTGGCGGTGAAAGAATGTGATGATGAGAAATTAAGCAGCAGAGTGGACTGAGTGAGTTCAGAACAAACAACTTTTAACTGTGAAACCATAAGCAGCAGGAAGCTAGTCTAAAAAATAATGTGTTTCATACAGGTTTTCAATTTAGGATAAACTGAGCAGATATCATATCTGAGTTTACGTTTTGGGATTAGTTTCAGGAAAGAAATAGCTAGTAAATAGTTAGCAGTAACACTGACTGTAAAGGATTAATAGTAAATTAATAGTAAATGGGCTTAAACCTGGACAATCACTGATGTAATGCTTTTATAAGACACATGTAAAACACACAGAGGTTGTTGAGAAACCAAACCTTTGTTGCTGGTCTGAGGCTTGTTGGGGTCTTTGTCCAGCGCTGACAAGCCGTCTGTCAGAGCCTGTTCATATGCCCTCCTGGCTTTCAGGATGGAAACCGGGGAGAGGGACTGGGAGGACGAAGAACTGAATGAGGAGCTTTCTTCTGCTAGCTTTGTTAGCACCGAGACAGCTGGGGAAGCGGTTACATCAGGTAGTCCCCCTGCTCGCACACTTGCCCCATCCTCCACCTCCAGCTGCGCCCACAGCAGACACAGCTCGCAGAGACTGGGGCTACTCAGCCCTTCAGTTCCCCCCATCGCTGTAGCTGTGGAGAAAACTTTGCGAGCTTCGTCAAGGTTGCCCAGCATCCACTCCATGTGGGCATACTCCCGCCACAACACCAGCGACGAGCGGTTATCAGGTTCTTTGAGCAGTCGCTTGGCAACCCGCTTGCTGCTCTTGCCCTGAGAGCGGAGACGCTTTTTGTTGCCGCTGTGCACACAGCGCAAGACCTGACAAATAAACACAAATACAGTGCAAAGACATAAATAAATGTGTAAAGTTGGACACTTTTTTACTTGAAACTAAGCTGACCTAAATGCTTTTTCAACTAGCTGAGTATAATGTAGAGTCCTACCTTGAGTTTCTCATACTGCATCCAGCTGAGTGACAGGATGGCTCGGTGGTGCGCGGGAAGGACAGCTTGGACGATACTGAACATGTTGGTGACAAAGCTCTCACCATTCTTTCCGAGCCCTGCCCACCTCTTTGTTCCTTGGAGAGTGGTCATGTGACCTACTGCGTTCACGCCAGGATCAGGTAGGTCATGGAAGGTCATTGGACGATGGAGGTCAGTGCCTACAGTAGGATGTGACATGGGAGCTTATAACTACCTTGATCTAAACATTTTGATTCTTCAAGTTGATTGCCATTTTCAAAATTTGTATTATTATTATTATTATGACTGATGGTGTCACTTTTACCCTGAGTGAGCAGTGATAGGTTCTCCAGCAGTAGGCCAGACTGACAAGGTGTGGCAAAGAGGGCAGGGTCAACAGGTAGACCCAGGAATGACAAAAAATGGAGAACAAGATAGAGCTGAAGCTCTGGTGAAGACAGACAAATTAGGGATGGACCGATGTCATCAAACAACACCTACAGACGGAGAAGAAGATTGACAGAGATCATATAAAACATCTATTTAGTGACTTAAATTAAACATATTTTTTTACCTTACATCAACAGAGACTCTTAAAAATGATATATTGTCAGTGTAACTGTAAAAACATCTAAACTAAAAGTACAAGAGCTTTTTTCTAACCACCCACTTATCTCTGTCTGCCTTTCAGGTATTGCAGGTACCTGTCTATCCGGGTCCTCACAGTCTTCTTCTGATTGGCCCTTGGCCTTATCAGGCCTCCAGGGGATCCACTGAGCTGCTTCACGAGACGACTCCACATCCAGCCAGACTGTCCACCTGGGCTGGCTCCGATCCCTCACCTCCTCCTCATCCTCTTCATCCTCCTCGTCTTCCTCTGTGGACACACACAAACATGAAGCTCAGTTTCTTGTTGTTTTCATTGTTTTAGCACATAAATCATTTGACAGATTATTCTAGGATTTCCATCAACACTCAGCAGTAAAGTTTGCCTTACTTACTGCATCAAGTGTGTCTGTGTGTTTTACCTGCACTGGGCTGGATCCACCCTCCTCGCTCTTGTTGGAGCATCCAAGCTTTCCAACCTCTGGCCCCCAACTCCCCAACTCTTGCCTCCCCACTGTCCCAGAACGGCTCGAAGAACTCAACCTGCACACACACACATAAGGACAAAAGCTAAACTGGAAGCCCAGTTTCCTCTATAATTACATTATTTGAGTACTGGCATGTGTGTCCCATTGAATGTCTACAGTGCCTAGACAAATATTTACTCCTCAATTACATTTTTTTACTTCGATCAACTTAATTGTGTTCATTTGACAAACTTAAAATGAACACAAACTAAACACTGTTCAAAGTGACCACATTTTGCTGGTTTTTACTTCACTAAAAGATTAATGAGACATTGTAAAAAATACGTGTTTATGAATTTTTAGTCAACAATTTGAAATTCATTTTAAACAAAAGTACCTGCTGTTTGGTGGACAGTTCTCGTACGCTGTCAGGTTTGTAGAAGGTAAAGTCTATCATGGCCTGAAACAGAGCGATCGCCTTCTCTGAGTGACCAGACTGACGCAGGAAATGACACTGCTGCACGAAGATATCTGGACAGAAGGAAACATCAAACAGGGCAACAGCGTTATGAAATCACTAGGCATACAAATGTTCAAATAATGGAGATGATGTATCAAAACCTAAACAGTCAGGTGTGTATGTGCATACATGTGGGTTGACGGTTTCCTTGTGAGGACAGAAACAGAGGATACAAGTGGGCTGACTAGTAAATTCTACTCAAGGAAACAGAATATGTAACTATTATCCTATTATGCCCCTTCACAGCAAAACAACTGGTTAAACAATGGCTAAACAAAACCTCTGTTACCCAACATATCCTCCTCAATCCCTGGCAAGGCGGGGTGAGAGACTATGCTGCCATCTCTCACAGCGCTGAGTGTGCTTAGGCACTTCCCATAAACAGAGTTGACCTTTGACACACTGAAGTTGCTGAAGTAGCTCTGGCTGAAAAGCAGATACTCCTTCCACAAGGGAGCGCTATTTGGGTGGAGGAACACCTGATGTGCGACAGAAAACATGAGTTGGCCTCATTAGTAAAACCTGGTCAAAAGAAAACCAACCGAAGCTACACAGACATCTTCAGTATGCAGTGAAGACACAGACAGTAACACGTGAAGACGGACCAGTTTCTTCCATTCTTTAGCCAGAGCTGAGGGATCCCAGATCTCTTGGCAGATCTTGAGCCGTTCCAGCTGCAGAGCTATGCAGCCGGGGTTGGTGGCCACTGCGCGATCTGCGATGCTCAGCTTTTTCTCCAGGACCGCTCTGTAGGAAGATTTACGCTGCTCAGCCGAATCGGTGCCCTGTTGCTCCTCCTCGCCTCCAAATGCTGTTGAACTCAGCTCATCCTGGAGAAAGACGAGATGATTATTAGATTATTAACAATGCTGCAGAAGGATAACCTGAGAAAGTAATAAACAGGTTATTGTTTTACTGATAATTACTGGCTGTTGCAGCCTTAAACTAGAGTTGTCATCATTATGATATAAACATGTAAAATAATCAGTATAAATAACCCCAAATACTATATACATTAGCCCCAAATTGAATATAACTTGACATGCTCCATATGTAAAACCATATAATATAAAGAAATCAAGCTATTTTAAAGTATTTATTGTCAGGTATATAACCAGTCAGAAACATTAGGTCTCTAATATCTCCATGTCAATCTATTCATTGTTTGAAATCATGTTGAGGGTGTAAAATGCCATGAATTACGGTGACTTAGAATCTGGTGCAAACATCACAGAGATTAACTTTATTTTGATTTCAAATGGCAACTTTGCTGATATATTATATATTTTATATATTTTTCTCAGAAAAATAAGATTATATTGATGCAATCCCACATACACTGTGGTGCTGCTATCATTACAGTAGTACACCAAAAGTGTATTATCCACAGCTGAAAATAGTCACCAGGAAAAACACACTATTTGGTGCTTTTTGGGAATTGAAAAAAACAAACAAAAACAACAGTCTCCGTACTTGGTAGTGTATGAATTTTATCCACAGTTGTGTGTCTGCTGGCTGCTCTCTGAGCCGTCTGTTGAACTCTTCAGTCTTCCCGGCCAAAAGTGCAGCACTCTGCTCTGTCTGTAGTTCCTCTCTCTGCTGGTCCTGCTGTCCTTTCCCCTGTAGCCAGAGGGTCGTGGAGGAGTCATACACACCGAGGGGATTTACTGATGATATTTGCAGTTTGGCACCTGATTTGAAGCAGTAAAAGTTTAAAGTCAGATGTGAGAAGAAACTTGTGTGTATCTGAAATCAGTAAATGACAAAGGCAGTACTGTTGTGTGAAACAGGCACACCTGCCTCTTTACTAGCTGTTATGGTAAAATTGCTTACCTGTCTCTCCTTTCTTTTCCTCATTGTCACCCAGCGGGAGGAAGGAGTTGGATTTGATGATATCACTCTCAGGAATTGTTGGTAGCACAGGAACAGGGAGCTCAGACCTCAGCAGCTGGCGACTGACTGTAGAGAAGTATCTGCCTGCTGCTTTCTTCTTGTCCGCACTTTTCTGTTTTTTTGACTCCGACTCCTCCCAGCTGACTTGCTGTCTGCGAGGGTCCAGACCCAACGATGACCTGCCTTTCCTCTTATACCTAGAACACAAACAGTCTCAAATTTACCTTTAACATGACAACCCATGGCAATTTAATATAAGTAAAACTTCATCAAATAAAAAAAGAGAAAAAAGTCACATCACTGATGACATGGTGCAGCTTGTAGGTTTGTGTGTTTGTGTTACCTTGCTACATCCCCTCTGTATAGAGACTTGTATGTCCAGTTGGCTGGGTCTGGTTTTCGGTCCACGCAGAACGGCTGCTCGGTGGGCGACTGGAGGTCGTCCAACCAGGAGAAACGATTCGCTAACGGAGCAGCCTGGGGCCTGCATGGATGCACACACAACCACCACAGACACATGAATCATGAATACAGGGCAGAACAAAGACGGTGCTATTGTGTATGAAATTAAGAGCATAAGCATGTGTGTACCTATCTGCCTCGTCTTCCTTTTTGAGGTCACTGGGGTAGATGGTGTCAGAGTCAGACCCACTGCTATCTGTACACCTCCCACTCTTCTTTTTGTGTTTTTTCTTCTTTTTTCTCTTCTTTTCACTTTTCTTTTTCTTCTTTTTGGGTGGAACATTGTCTTCTTTTTCCTTCCCCTCCTCTGCAGAGCTCACCTCTCTGTCAACACTGGTGATTATAAGGTTTATTTAACATTAACAGGGAGTCAGAACACATTAAGAGTTAACACCTGCCTCAAGCAAAAATGAAAAAATTGACATGATGGTGGTTTTTCCATCTTTAGTATTAATAAGCAACATATTACACGTTATGTGCTTGAGCATACATAGTAGAATACCCAGTGTTGTGTGTGCAAACAGAGACTAGCATTTCTTTTCGATCTGTACCTTGATTCATTGTCCTCCAAAAACCGACTGTGAAGAGAGACTGCATGTCCAGTCTGGAAACTCTTATTGTTCAGCCAGTCTAATTCTAAAAGCAGAGAGGGGACAAAAAAAGAGCATTACTTAGCAATCAGGAGAATGGAAGGTTCACCAGGCACTGAGTGTGTCTACATGTAGTGCAGATCTTCATTACTGTAAATTAGATGGAGAAGCTAAATCCAGTTGCTTGTTGAATACAGGTGTAGTCAACTTTTTGTAGTCAACCTCCTGCTCCAGATAAGTGTTTTAGCTAGAAGCAAGAGATATTTTAATATAGGGAAGGCAGATGAAAGCTGCTACAATTTGAGCTTGCTCTCACTCTTATTTAGGTTATACAAACTGACAACTGTTATTTAACGCACCTGTCAATAAATACTTCGTCTATTTATAGACGTATTCACGTTGTGGAATACAGCTTTGGACTCTGTTGGTATATTTCGTCACTTTCCATATGAACATGCGAGACAGTGACCTTAATAACGCTCTTCAAAGGACCATAAAGCAAAGGCGATGCAAACTCCATCTGTGTTTCGTCTAGTATGTCGCCATGACACTGAGGCCAGCAACTGAAATGAAGTTTACTCACAGACGTTACACTTATATATAATAAAATAAGAAATGTCTGTCATTCAACTTCAACAAGCAGACGCCGCGACAGCTAATATGAGCTAGCTTGTGGTTCAGCAGGTTTATCTTCTCGAGAATAATAACACATTAAATAGAATAAGCTGAATACAAAGCGATTTTAAAAGTTAAACTACGTCTAGGTGTACTGCATGTGGGAGTAATTACCTTTGGACGAATCTTCAACTTTGTTACTCGCTACTTCAGCAAAAGCTGGAAACAGAGCCATGATGGTTTGTCGCATAAAAACAGTCGCTGGAACATGACGTCACTTAACTGTAGACGGCGAAACAACGTAAAACAAACAACGAATACAAGATTATTTTTATTCATGTTACTTGTCTTGTAGCCTATTTTATTGACAAATGCCAACATTAACTAGTCTAGCCTGGCGACCTGTCCAGCGTGTACCCTGCCTCTCGCCCAGTGACAGCTGGGATTGGCTCCATTATCTCTGTAACCTGTAACAGTAAAACGGTTTAGTTAATGGATGGAACAAAATACACTGTCTAAGTATAATAAAAGATGAATATCCAGATATATCATATATATATAAGATATCCAGAGAAACCAAATTAGTCCATTTTAAATTATTTATTTATGTAACGAATTATGGCATAAAATGTCAGTGTACCAAATCTCAGTTGGTATAACCTGTGGGTTTTGTCAGAAAGAGACTGTCTAATGTAAATATAATATATGTTATAATATATAGTTTGTCTGGTCCACAGTCTGAACAGACATCAGCAGACTAAGGAATTAACTGAAATCTACTAGCAAAAAACGCTGAAGAAACACCCGTGAGCAACAGGTGCAGCAACAGTTTTTTTTAGCGCTCTCCACCACCATCTTGTGGCGAAGGAATAACTGATATCTAGTTTTTCCTCTTCTTCCATGAAGATCTTAAGTGTGGGATTAGTTAGATAGGCTATTCACCACATTAAACAATATATAACAATTAAAGTCACACTAAATAATCCTTATATCATTATAGAAATATGTATGGTATTATGGTTGGTGTATGCAGATTTACTTTGGGAAAAGTACAGTTATATGCTTGTGTCTCTGGCTAAGTTACAATGACCTATAAGGACACGTGTTTATAATAACTATAATGTTGTTGTTATTGTTGTCATATGTATTACCGTATCTATCTAGTCTTATTTTGGTTCATGATCAAGGCCGAGATAAAAGTAATTGTAAGATTTCTTGTTGTTGGGTTGCCAGTGTAACTTCAGTGAAGTACGAAAATGCACATGCACAAAAGCTGTGTTTGGAGAAAAAAAACTCTGATGTGTATGAGATTCTATTGTGTGTTTCCAAGACAACGAAGTCCAGACCACTATCCAATCAGAACGCGAAGCAAAGTTTTCTCGGCTAATGAGATGACTGATATGTTTGGATTGACATTCCGTTGGTCCAATAGCGTCTATCGACTGTCTGCATGTGGCACCATTCCTACCTTCTCAGGTTAGTCCGTTGTTGGAGCGCTAGAGCGGTAACAACTTTGTCTGTTCACTCGTTGGTCAAGTTTTTAATTTCGAACAAAATGAGGGAAATCGTTCACCTGCAGGCTGGCCAGTGTGGAAACCAGATTGGAGCCAAGGTTAGAAACACGTTGGTGTCAAAGTGAGGTCTTAACTCGCTGTAAAGGAGCGTGTATGTTAAATTTGGTTTGGGCGGGCAGCTAAATTAGCTTACTTAGCGACAAAGCTAATGATAGCCACGGTGTCCATACCACCGTTACGTTTGACTCGCAAGGGTCAGTCTGGTTAGCTCGGCAGCTAACTTAACCGTTGCTCATTCTCTTTTTCCAACTGTAGTTCTGGGAGGTGATAAGTGACGAACATGGCATCGACCCGTCCGGGACATACCACGGGGACAGCGACCTGCAGCTGGAGAGAATCAACGTGTATTACAACGAGGCAACAGGTTCATTTCACATTGCTACTTCTGAGCTACTGTCTTAGATTATCTTGTTTGTAAGGGAGCCTGAGTAATTCAATACCCCACGGTAGGTGTTAGTACCATAGCCATCCAGCAGAGGGTCTTTCCTTCGCTAGAAACTAAGTAATTAGTCTTTAATCCACTGGGCCCTATTGACTCTCCTTCCTAGTTACAGTCGCCCCGTTTCCATGAGTCAACAAATCAACAAACCCCCAACGATATGATCTCATACAAACATGGCTGCTTTGGCTTTAATTTAGCGGCTGGCTTTAAAACTTCAGCTTTAAATACAAGACGAGGTGCTCCGTCAGCAAATGTTAAACAACTGATCGTTAGATATAGATCAGTAATTATATTTCGTATTAGATTTCTGACCCCTTATTAAATTAGAAAACAGTTTAAACCACTTTTGCATTGGATTTCGCGTTGGATTAGTTTGTAACCTATGATCCAAGCAGACAAAAGTAAACACAGTACAGTAAAACAATGATGCATAATTGATGTAAAATGGGTAAATTAAACTGTCCAGTTCATATTTGCACAGTTCTACTCAACTATTAAATGACTAAAAAAAGAGATGGCCACAAAAAAATAAAAATGCAGTTCCACAGATATAATAATCAATATTTATATAATGGAGAAATTCAGCTTTTTGCCCGAGTAATTACTCATGACATTTTTTGTGTGTAAATAGTTTCTTATAATCACATTCTTGTGCCTTTGCTTCTATCACCAGGTGGCAAGTATGTCCCTCGTGCAGTGCTAGTTGACCTGGAGCCTGGCACAATGGACTCAGTGAGATCCGGTCCATTTGGCCAAATCTTTAGACCAGACAACTTTGTCTTTGGTGAGAATTTAAACGTAGATTGTTTCAGTGTATTAAGTGTATTTTAATGTGGACTGATAAAATTGCAATACTGTGCTTAAGTACTTACTTAAAAGCTGCAAAGCAGTAAAGTAGTGTTCCACATTTATACAAGTAAAGGAAAGAAGCCAGTTATATTCAATGTATGCCCTGCTTTTAACAAGAAATTCTCCAAGGTGACGTATTTTAAAGAATATAAAACATTTTTCTTAATACTATTGTGACACTTTCCTTGATTTGCATGTAACACAGGCCAGAGTGGAGCAGGTAATAACTGGGCTAAAGGCCACTACACTGAGGGAGCTGAACTGGTGGACTCAGTCCTGGATGTGGTGAGGAAGGAGGCAGAGAGCTGTGACTGCCTCCAGGGCTTCCAGCTCACACACTCCCTGGGTGGAGGCACAGGCTCTGGTATGGGCACGCTGCTCATCAGCAAAATCCGTGAGGAGTACCCAGACCGCATCATGAATACTTTCAGTGTGGTACCCTCACCCAAGGTACACACAATTCATTAATATATTATAAAATGAAATCGTTGTTCCCTCCTCTTGTTTCCTCTGTGTTTTAGCCCTTTACCCCCTCATCCTCTTTTCTTCACCAGGTGTCAGACACAGTGGTGGAACCATATAATGCCACCCTCTCCGTCCACCAGCTGGTCGAGAATACAGACGAGACCTATTGCATTGATAACGAGGCTCTGTATGACATCTGTTTCCGCACTCTGAAGCTCACCACACCCACCTACGGTGATCTCAACCACCTCGTCTCAGCCACCATGAGTGGGGTGACCACCTGCCTGCGCTTCCCTGGCCAGCTCAATGCTGACTTGAGGAAGCTGGCTGTCAACATGGTGCCTTTCCCTAGGCTGCACTTCTTCATGCCAGGCTTTGCTCCCCTTACCAGCCGAGGCAGCCAGCAGTACAGGTAGAGCAGCCAAAAGCTGCATTTTAGAGAGTCTGTCTGCATTATCTTTATTTTAACAGATCTGAAGTAAATCACTCATTGTCTTCTTTGCTAGGGCACTGACCGTTCCTGAGCTCACCCAGCAGATGTTTGATGCCAAGAACATGATGGCAGCTTGCGACCCACGCCACGGTCGCTACCTTACAGTTGCAGCCATTTTCCGTGGCCGCATGTCCATGAAGGAAGTGGACGAGCAGATGCTGAATGTGCAGAACAAGAACAGCAGCTACTTTGTGGAATGGATCCCCAACAATGTCAAGACAGCTGTCTGCGACATTCCTCCCCGTGGCCTCAAGATGGCTGCTACCTTTATTGGCAACAGCACGGCCATCCAGGAGCTGTTCAAGCGCATCTCGGAGCAGTTCACCGCTATGTTCCGCCGCAAGGCCTTCCTCCACTGGTGAGTAAAAGTGAGAGAGAACTGAGTGGAGAAGTTCTTATTTTGGCCAAATAAACCCAAAATTCATCCTGTGAAAAATGCCTGATTTTGGCATTTTTCCCCACTCTTATGTTTCAGGTACACGGGTGAGGGCATGGATGAGATGGAGTTCACAGAGGCTGAAAGCAACATGAATGACCTGGTGTCTGAGTATCAACAGTACCAGGATGCCACTGCTGAGGAAGAGGGAGAGTTTGAGGAGGAGGGCGAAGAGGACATGGCCTAGACACCTTCCATGACCTTCTTACTATGCAAACATTAGAACTGGATAGTATGGTTCAAAATTACTTGCTTAATAATTCCACTGAATGTTAACTCTCCAGGTTTAGCAGGAGTGCAGATGATTTTGCTTTGGCTTTTAAATGTTTGTTTTGTTTTCACAGCTTTTGCTATTGTCAGTTGTGTTTTCAGTGTAAATGTTTTCAACTTTCAACTGTTTCTTCTGTTGAGGGTATCACCTAAACATCACTCCCTTCTGAGTGGCAAACATGCACCATTTAGCATCTGTTATCATAAACAACAAGGTGTTAAACCTGTCTGGTAAGCCCGTGGACTGCACAGTTAATGGTTAACTACTGACTGTTTAAAGCGTCATGCATCAGTCTGGCTTCTCGTATTACAGCTCTATCCAGCAGGCACCTGTTACTACTTCTTTCCACTCATTGAGGGGTGTGAAGCGTCTAGTGATCACCCTCTGTTCATTCTTTTTGTTTTCCCAATCTTCAGGCTTTAAAATATATTTGGTTAAAGAGAATGTAACTGACATCTTCAAGCCACACTTAGCAGAATTTGATATTGAATGTCCCATTTTAGCAGAATTGAAATTCATTTATTGAAAAAACAGAAGTTGATGCACTAAAGACTGAAAGCTCTAAATAGAGTCACTGTTAAGTTATTGTCACTGGTCTTGTTTTCTGATGTAACTGGCTTCAAAAATGTAGACTTGAATAAAGACTTTATGAGTTGGTGCTACATTCATTGATTGCTGTTGTTGCTCTATGACACAATTTAGCTGTCACATTACAGTTTATTGAATTATTTATTATGAAACCCTGTTATATCAGCTTCAGTTCTACTTTATAAATTCAGTTAGCTGTAAAGGACACTTCAGTCTAAGTGAAATAAAGGAGAAAAGTCAGTGGACTTCAATGACATTCAAGTGTCTTGGTCTAGAATATGATGAAGGGACTTTATGCAGTAATGACGCTGTTTAACTGACTCATAAAATGTTTTGACAACAGTGACAGTGTTTCATAAAATGCTTAAGCAAATGAGAAAAGCTGTAAACGTGTCTGGTGCAGGTTGGCTGCGTATGTTTAGTTTCAAACTGCAGAACCACTACGTTCTACAGGAGTCATTTTTATCATGGAAATTCAAACACACACAGAGCAGAGTCATTAACATTACTAACAAATGTTCTACTATGAGAAATGTCTGACAAGGCCTTTTCCCCGTCTTGAGTTGTATGATAATATTTTGCCAAATCAGAATAATTTTTTCTTTCCAATTCTAGATTGGTGCCTACTTGAGAAGTTAATTGTGTGTCTCACTTGAGCTCATTTGCATCTATCTTCAGCCAAATTTGGCTCCTGCTGGCAGCATCATGAGTTAAGTCTCTCTGTCCCTTTGTGTGTGAGTGAACAGTGTATGGTCAGTGGTAGACTCTTGCTGTGACCTTTATCCTTATCATTACATCCACATGTTTTATATGTGTGGAAGATATGGAAATATTGTCCATATGCAAAATAATCGAAGCCCCTTAGTGAAGTTTCCGTCCAGCAGATGGAAGTTATCTGGTAAACAACAAACTTATCCACCTGCTCTCACCACATGGATTTGGAAATCATCAGCCCCTTGTTAGATGCAAATAACTGGACTTAAGTTAAGCAAATGGAGTCACTTTGAGATGTCCTCAAAAGTTAATACTGGGATTTGCCAACCAAATCAGATTTTGAACTCTAGCTTGAGTTGCTGCTGTATTTCTCTCTGGTCTCTTAACTGCTTTTAATCATAAGAATAAGATACAAGCAGATTTTTATTCAAGTACATAAACCTCATAAGCAACAGCCGTATAATACGTACCTGTTAGGTATGTATTATTATATTTATATTAGTAT
The DNA here is from genome assembly GCA_032362345.1 of Sandelia bainsii. NCBI lineage: Eukaryota > Metazoa > Chordata > Actinopteri > Anabantiformes > Anabantidae > Sandelia > Sandelia bainsii. Next base: position 16,868,544 of record JAUMHL010000004.1, read on the forward strand.
TATTATAGTATTATCACCTATTATCTTCATCTGTTAGGTGAAGGAAGAAAATCTGAAATAATCAAATGACAGATAACAAATGAACCTGATTATAATATAAAACTTCCTGTTCTAGTTTTTTTTTTGCTCACATGAAAGGGTCATAAAAAGATGTGTATCTTTGTATTTCATACTTGGTGGATTTGAATGATTTGTTATATCGCTTGAATTTGGTGAAAGCTTAATTAGTTTGGTGTTTCCTGAGACTGACCACATTAATGCTGTTGACACACACTCCTGGTGATAGTCGTCTCTCTCTCTCTCTCTCTCTCAGCCTCCCCCGCTCTCAGGACTTTGACTGCCTTGATGTGGAGCTTCCTGTCTGGATCCAGCTTCTGACTCTCAGCTTCCTTCCCACCTACCTGACAGACAGCTCCTCTGGAGAAAAGGTGTGAGTGTCCAGGATCAAACCAAAGTGCTCTCCCTCTTTCTGCAGCTGGTAGGAGACCATTTGTAGGGCAGCAATAGTTTGGTTTCCTGTCATTACCACAACTCTCCATTTGTTGGAGCAGTTTCACATGAGCGCTGACATTAATGAAAAAATGAATTTTGTCTTTTGCTGGCATAGGATCTTTTTTCATTGTCATTTTAGTTATTTCATAACAATTAATATTTTTACATTACTCTTTACTGTGTTTTTCAGGGAAATAATTCCAGTATTTAACTGATGACAGAAAGTTTGAACATTAGATTCTTTATGCTCTGATGAGACCAAAACAGTAGTAATCTTATAATACATCATCTAGAGAAAATTCAGTCTGCAGAAGTTTAACACTCTTTATTAAACTTGTTATCCAAGAACATTTAGCGTTTTAAGTGGTTGTTCAGCATGTATTTCTTCTTTTAAAGTCAATGTTCTGTTATAGCTACCAGGAGCTGAGGAGGCAGATCAGGGGAAAAGTGTTGAGAGACGATGTCTCTCCATTAAAGAAAATCATTCTTTATTCACTCTAACTGGACGGTTTTCAGCTGGTAAGGATGAACAGACAACAGACAAAGTCTCTGCTGCCATTCTTGTTCTCCATCACTCCCAACAAACTCAAGTGACCTGGATAACCTCAGACTGATCTGCCTGACTTCTTAGCTTAAAGGCTCCTGTCAGTTCAGTGCTGTTGTTGCTTCTCATGAACTCACAAACTTTACTATATCTCTCCTCCCTATTGCGTAGTGTTATTAAAACTATTACTATTGCTATTGATCTCTCTATATGATCTCTGTATTGTTGTATGTTACAGCCTTGACGTTTCGCTCTCCTCTTATTGTGTGTCGAATGCTTTTCGAAGGTGTATGCAAATTACTTTGTGCCAATGCCTGCCTGGGATTGGTGCCTGAGATGCACTCCCCGCCCACTCACTTGTCCTCTTCACCGATTGGTCCGGCAGCCCAGTCCCGTGCTCCAATCGAGCTACAGCAACTTCAGCGCTAACGTTAAACACGTAGCTTAGCTGTAAATAAAGTCACGACCTGTTGTTCTCCCCTTTAGTCTGTCTTTGTGGTTACTTCTGGTTCCTGAATGCCACACGACCAATCATTACAATAAATAACAAATTTAACCTCAACCATCTGGTTATTTATGTTGCTTACCTTTACCCAAGCGAGCTGGGACGTAATATTACTATATTCTAGATTTATTCTGTTCTGTTCTCAATTGAACCTTAGCTAGAATTAGTTTCCTCATTTGAAGCCACTGGTTGTTTGTAGTCTGGAACAAAACCAGGCAAGAATAAGACTTCAACACCAGGAAACACCAGGGACGTAACTGATCATGAAGATAACTGTCACAGACAAAAGATTAAACTTCACACATTTTATGAAGCAAAGTTTGCAAACTGCACAAACTTCAGTTACACTCTCAACATCACATCATTTCAGTCATGCTTGTTATAAATCATGAGCTTTGCAGTGGAGGAAAGAAAGGATTAAGATGAATTTCTAAGACTTAATGGCAACACAACACTGTGCATAACAACAAAACATCACAATCTGTCAGTGCTGCTTTCAGACTGTTTAATGTTGTTGTGCACCAGCAGCAGGGACTGTGTTTATCGGCCTGGCATCAGTCAAGCCTCTGAAAGCTGAAGTGTCAGTGTGGAGCGCTGGAGAGATCGTGGCCTGCTTTGATTTTTGCAGTGCTAAAGTACTCAGACACACTTTAACATAGATTTTAGATCAAACGTGAAGAGGAGGTACGAGCAAAGCCAACCTCCTGGACTAAATACAAACAGCTGAAACAACAAAACAGCAAGTGCAAATTACAGTGAGCACATTACAGACGTACCAGCTCCTTCACTTCCACACATGGGTTTGTGTGTTGATGTGTTTTTATTACCACAAAAAAAGAACAAATGGTAATATCTGTGTAGAGGCTCAACACAGCATCAGATGTCTTAGATATTTAATTTCTGGTCAATCAGCAGATTTGTGACATGCTCATGAAAGGAAATTTGAACAATGGCCAAATTCTTCTTTTTACCACTGACACAGTGGTAACTGTGTTAGGCACATTATATTTTATACATGGCGAATAAAAACCATACTACACCATAAAACATACAGACTAATAATCATAACATAGGAAACCTCAAGGATCTGGGTCAGAGTTAGGCAAAGTACTTTGAGAGTACTCAGAGTTGTCCTTCGCTTTCTCAAATCTCCAAAATAAATGTTTTCAATTTGGGAATAAAAGAAAAAAAAAAGAAGGCATAATATCCCAGAGGAGACAATATTGGCACTGGTACAAACGAACAGAACAGGTGGATTGGTAGTTACACACTCTACCAGCAAACATAGAGAGAGGAAGAAGGGAGGAGAGACGGCAATAAGGCCACATAGGGTGAAAAATATAAAAGGGGAACCAAATAATATTAGATGATTAGTTTAAAATCAAACAACAAAAGGTGAGAGGCACTGTGAGTCTCCTCATTATAAGAAGGGTTACATCAAGATATACATATACATATATACATATATATATATATATATATATATATATATATGTATAACAACATTAGAGATTGGCATTTGGTCAAGTGTCAGATTTATAGCAAGTCAGTGTCATCTGTCTTCACTGTGATGAATTTGATGAAGCTACAATCTTTCACTTTTCAATACAGTTGATGTCTGTGGGAAGTGCTTCAGCTTCACATCTGAATAAACCATCTTGAAATGCCATTTCCCTTATGGAGCTTTTTTGATAAATAAATACCAGTAAGTGCTGATGCAAAGAGAGCCAACAACTATAAAACAACCCTCTCATTGTCAACAGCAGCTCTGCCTGTGTTCATGAGCAGTCTGCTGCTAAATAAACCTGCAATTGTGAGAAATGATGGGGAGAAATATCACTCTGGTGCAAGACAAGAGTGAGAAATGAGCTCATTAAAACTCCCTTTTCCATGTCTGACAGCATCAGATGTTTGTAAACTCTCTGTGACTTCATGTGCATAGGAATGGCCACTGGAAAATACAACTAACTGTAAATAAATACAACTATCCCACAATCCCAGATTGTCTCTGTTTGTCTTGAAAGCCTGATGGTCAGGATCCATACACAAACTCCTCTTTTCACAGACCTACTGTATCAGCTTCAGTCTGAAATGACTGATGGGGGTACGTACAAGTTTAACTCCCTGTGGACTGTTCAGCATCATAGAAAGATGATGGTGATATAAGCAGAGTTTCGTATCACTCTAAGCTGTTGTTCTCAGCGGTGGCTGAGGACTGACGCCGGGCTGCTTCTTCTTCCTGGTGAACCTCTCTGACAGCCAGGATGCGTGTGAGCATGCTCTGTAGGGTGCTGTCCTCTAACGGTTGAGACGTATACCAATGGGGACTGTTGAGGTCAGAAATTTAAAGTGGATAAATCACGTTTCTTAAAAGTATTTACAGACAGTTTCTGTTAACGTTAGACGACCGACTCTGACCTGTTTGTGTGGACGTTCTCTTCAGGCTGGAGGTAAAATGCGTCACTTCTCTTCTTCGCTGCCTCTGGGCTGTTGGAGAGCATGAGCAAAACTGCTGGTTGAGCTTTCTTAACTGTACTGTAATAGTAGTGCTACTCTATGTGTGTGTCTCACCATCTAGAGAGGTAGAACTCGTACAGTCTGACAGGACAGTGTAGAGGGTTGGTGACGTTTTCCAGCATCTCCAGATCTCCTTCATTCTCTGCTTGTCTTTTTCTCAAACGTTCTAGTAACAGCACAGATCAAAACGCAGTCAGTCAGCTTTTCCAAACTGATACTGAAGCAGGAAGTAAATGCATAAATCTGGTTTATGTTATATAAAAAATAGAAGACATCACTCACAATAACATACATATATTTGATAATACGACACCCACCTGTCTCCTCCCGGCTGGGCGTGGCAGTGCTGCTTCTCTGGTACTGGAGGTAGTGCACTTTCCCGGCTCGGCTGCAGGATTTGAAGCGTCGAGTGAAGTTGGCAAAGGAGAGGCTTCGGTGCTGCGCCAGGGTGGTGAAGTGGAAGGTTTTTGTGCAGAAGAAGAGCAGCGTGTTGAGCAACACTATGGGTGAGTAGGCACCCAGCTGCTTACACTCCCACAGGTACGACTCTTCAACACGGGAGGAAACAGCGGAGCCTGGAGGAGGAAAGAGGAAGCAGGAAAAAAACTAAAGCTGAGATCTATTTGTATTTCTTTAGCCACTAAATGCTCCTGTCACAAGCTAGTTTGCTAAAATATCTTGTAAGTGATGAAAATGGTGAGAATAAACCGAACCAGCAAAGATGCAGATTGTAAGACAAAAATAAGGAGTTGAACGATAATAAAAATCTCAATAGAGAGAGAATTCTCTGTAGGCTTGTTACTATGACAACCCCTTTTATATGATGTAGTCGTTTGACACAATGATCACTGATCATACCACTGGGTAGTAGTTTAGGCTTCCAGAGTTGCAGCATTCCAGAGATCTCGGCGGCAAAGTGGCTGTAGAGCTTGTCAGTAAAGATGTTCTCTATGCGGCCCTTCATAAACAGAAACTGTCCGAAGAGACGGGCACAGGAAAAAACGAGTCAATGAGTGGGGAGAAACCAGAGAGACACTGAAAAAGCAAGAATATTTGTGTTTGTGTGGACCTGCTGTATGCCCAGACAGAGGTAGAAGACGCTGTCGGGGCTGTAGGTCTCCCCATTTGGCCGCCTCACTTCTTTGATGAAGCAGGTCAGAGCAAAGCTCAGCTCAGCAGAGTCACACTGAAGGATGTCTTCTTTCACATGCACTCGATCGGCTGCACGTGGAGAGAGTGTAAAACACAAGCAACGTAGATTGATGTATAAGAGAAAATGACACCTGAAGATTAGGGGAGAACAGTAAAGAGAACTCTGGCTCACGTTCTTGTGGTTGCTTGTTGTGCTGTTGGACCCAGCTCCTCCAGGCTTTGACCCCATACAGGTGGTTCAGTTTGGAGGAGGCTGAAGTCACCGCTGCACTGCGGTCCAGTGAAGCAGTCCGCCTTCGACCCTGGATACAACACGTAGAAAATGGTTGAAATAACTGAAACTCTGGAGTAAAAACTGCACCTTTTGGCAAATAGTGGCCGTGATTACAAATGTTTCTCTTCTATAAATACATGTAACTTTGAAGACTGTCACAGGTACTGTAGTTATTCTTTGTTAGAGAATCACAGAGCAGCCTGCAGGAAAACCTGTCTACCTACAAAATAAAGTTAGTACAGTAAAAGATTTGAAATCAAATGCTGATGAAAAGAATCAGAGTTTAGTCTCATACCCGTTTGCGGCTGGAGAAGCCCTCTCTTGGTCTCTTCACTCCTCGCTGTGGAGCAGACGACATCCGACCCAACGATTCTGCAGAAACACGCACAAAAAACCTGTGAGAGAGACCTGTGTGTGTTTTCTCCATCTCCAGTCTGCCAGCTTTCCACTTTTCAACAGACTTGGGGTTGAAATGACATGATATGATTTCTCACCAGGCGGAAAGTCTGTCTCCAAGTCCATCATCGGAGAGGAGGGGGGCTGCTCGGTGCTTGCTGTGCTCTCCCCTGGCTGGGCGCTAAGCTGGGGATCAGTTGACTCTGTGCTTCTCTCTGTACTTACAGTAAAAGACAGGTCAGCTTGTACTGCTTTTTGAGTGTCCTCATCTTCACGGATTACGGGGGGGACAATGTCTGACTTCATCTCTCCATTACAAGAACTGCTCTGGTCTGTAGCAGACACATAAAAACAAACAGATGATGAGAAAAATATCAAAGATGTTATAAAATCTAAATGAATGCACTTTTCCCAAGCTCTTACCTGAACTGGAAATAAGCCGATCACTCGTGTTTTGTTCCATCACAGCCAAAGGCTCTGATTGCACAGCTGCATCTTTAACTTCCTTGTTCTGTGGTGGTACTACAAGAGGTACTGGAACCTGGAGAGAATAGGAGAAATGTATTTGCTCCTGTTAATGAATCCAAAGGCTCAATACAAGGCCTGACATGAATGTAACTTTATAAGACATACAGGCACAAGCACAGCCATTGGAACAGGTGTGTGCTGGGAGTACATGTTCATAGGCACTGGAATGAAGACCGGGACTGGGACTGGCACCATCACCACTCTGATGTTCTCCTCTCCTGCTGGGGAGGGAACTGAGGAGGCAGACAGAGCTGCAGGAGGGAGGAGGGATAAATGAGAGGAGTGATTCAGCAGGAGAGACAATGACAGAAAGGGAGAGAGAGAGAGGGAGAAAGACAATTAAAACAGGAACCTGGAAGCTCCAGATTTCACTGAACTGTAAAAAGGACATTTTTATGAAATCACTTAAAAGTACATTTATAAATAAATTCATGTTTAGTATGGACAAAATATTTCAGGGTTTTTTGTCATGTTTTTGTTTTAAATCTCTGCGCACTGTATTTATTATTGTGAGTCAGAGGTTATTATTATCATGTATCGTATTTTTAAGATTTTTAATTTGTATCAAAATGGCTTTAAAAATCAGGAAAATATTTGATCATAGATTCCTACGCTCTCCAATAAATGTTACATTAAAACAGCAACATCTTCTGTTGACTACATGTAACCTGTGCATATGCACCAGTTGTGAACGTTTTTATTTTTTATTTATCTACATTTTCCCCTGACTTTTGACACTATTATCAACTGCTGCAGATGACAGATGAGGACGAGTCTATTTTCATGCACAGTGTATGGAAAAGTGTCAGGAAACCAGATTCAAACCTTCCATACAAATGCAGTTTTCAGATTGTGGCCAGCAGATGTCGCCAAGAGTCTTCTGTGGTGTGAAGGAGTTTATAGTTCAAGAATTTCTATTGAATATGAGACTGACAAGTGGGTGCATGTTAAGTTTTGCAACAATAATCATTACTGAGCTCTGAGTGTAAAATGTGGGATGTAACATCTGAGAAATAAATGGTCCAATCTCCCTCTTTTCTTCAAATTAAATTTATTGACGTTTTTTTTGCATTTCACTGAACATGATCTGTTTCAGTTGGTTGATTCTTTGAAAACAAACAAAAACTGTAATGCAATATGTCAGTGAAACATGTCAGTTTAACTGTGTGAGAAACTGAAACATGCACTTACAGTACACCAAAGTAAAAAAAAATACAATACAAAAATAAGTAAACATCGGGAACGTGACACAGGCTGGAATCAACTCGTGTTCAAATCAAATGATAATCAAGCCAGAGGCGACTTGTTACAACAGCAGATGGATGAATTGAAGTCAGCCTTGGTTCACAGGACTGTGTCAGCAGCGAGGTACAGCAGGGAATCTAACCTTTCACATGTCACACATTCATACTTAACATAACATGTAGTGTAACAATACAAAGTTAATGAAACATCCAAATACATTCTGTTCTCTTCACTCAAGACATTTAGAATAATTCAAGTGACTGCAGATTTCAGCACCGTTTATACCTGTGACCGACTGTCCAGGAAACTCATTCTTAACCAGATTTACAAAAACTACACAAATATGGGAGCAACACTGCATTATGAACCCTCCACTGCCTTTCTTTTGAAATGTTTTGTGCAATAACCAAGCAAATGTTGACCTGTAAGACATATTTTCTCTGTCGGCTGCTTTAAACAAACTAATTCACACCTTTTTTAATATTTTCAAATTATGTCATGTTGTCCAGATACACTGCAGATCTACTCAGTAAGGTTAAAATAATTAATCACAGTGATGAACATTAAGACTGAGACACTGTTTTGTTTTGTTTTTTGGTGCAACAGTCTATGCCCTGTATTTTTTAATACAATGTCAATCTGCTAAACTGTTATAATACATTTTCTTACCACGTTAAAGCTGCTATTACTGTGGTTATTACTGCTATTACTGTAAAGTTTGTTTACCTCTTCTGGACCTTAAATACTGCTCTGCATTTGAGGTAAACAAGTTCTGTGGGTTGTACCTGGGTAAGGAGCCACAGCAGGCACATGTGACATTAATATTAGTAACATTACAGACTGTATGACGCGTGTTATTGTGCAGTGTAATAGATGATCTGTTAATGAGTTTTCAGCCCAGATACTGAAGGGATATCACTGGACTGGACATGGTGGATTGTAAAACATAGCTTTGTGTCATTCCAATGAATTACCTGAGGCAGTTACCACAACATGAACAAATCCCTGGAACATTAGATTCATGACTTTTAGGACACTTATAACACAAATAATAACATGCTTATGTTTGCTAATTTCATTGAGGTAAAACTTATTTTTCTTTAAACATTACATAATTGTCTGTAATACAAGTACTTGAGGAATTATTTCACCCTTGTTTGGACTGTGTATCCATCATATATAAACCACTTAGTTACAATATCCCAACACAAAATAGATCCCGCTGAATGGCAACAGGATCAGTCAGCATTGAGAATATGGTCTGCAGATTGAGTCAGAAATACTGCTTTTTAGTTAGTTTGTTATTAACAAAAAAAGAAACACAAAAGAGAAAACACCCCTTTAAGTGCATCATTTCATAGCACTACACGTTGACAACCGTGATGAACGCAGCGTAGGTGTAAACACGACAAAATAACATGGCAGTAGTCTGGTCCACGGTGAGGGTAGAAGACGACTTCTGATGGCAGCACATCAGGAGGCTGTGGAGAGAAAAACTCGGGTGACACACTCGACCCTCTTAAGAAGTCAGTTGAATGTACTCTGGAAAAAGCACGTCAGTTTTAACAGACCAAGTCAGCAGATAGTTGTGAGTCTTTTTACAATAGCATTAACCCTGATGCAGTAATTACAATTTACACACACTGTACACACACATGAAACAGAAACCTTTAATACTGGGTTCAGCTGTGGTGCTAATAACTGTTTTACTGTTTAATGCTGAATGTTTAGAGCAGAACTTAGCTTAGACTGACTTTGGAGTTATTCAGAAAGCTCACCTTGCGTTTCCAGTTCAGGAGCTGTTTCGTAGATCAGCCTGGTGTGGTACAGTTCAAAACAAGGCACAGGACAGAGGCTGGGCTCTCCTGAACATGTCTTACAGTAATATGAAGTTTGCTTCTTCACTGTCCCACTCTCCAGCTCACAGTCCTTCGTTTCAAAGTGCTCCTCCTCTTTTCTCTCATTGTGAGTCTCTTCTTCTGTTTTCTTCTCTGGCTCCTCCATCTTCTGCTTCTTCCCGCTCTCCTCTTCTTCTTCCTCCACCCTCTTCCTCTTGTGCTGTGAGCACACCTTGCAGTCGGAGTCAGTGTTCTTCTTGCCCAGGAAATGGCGTCCGGTTAGGCGTTCCAGCACACCGTTACACGGCTCGGTTTGTCCCTGAGGTTTCGGTAATGCTGGTGGAGACGTGGCTGTTTCAGCAGATGGCTGGTCAGGCTGCGGGGGGCTATCTAGCAGAGCTGGTGTAATTATTGAAACAGCTAGTTGTGAACAATGGATAACTGAATCAACCAAAGTTATAAATAATAATAATAAATAAATAAATAAAAGTTAATCAATGAAACACATGCAGTGCTGGGTTGACCAACACATAAATCACATAAATGTGCATTTTTATATTGATGTCACCGCAGCCTGGAGGAGCGTGGCTTTTTTTTATTACTGCCATCAAACAAGATAATCTCAATATTTGCTGTGGGAGTTAGCACCAGATGTGGTAGAAGTACATGAACTCAACACCTGAGTAAAAGTAAAAGTACTTGCCTAAAAAGGTAATCAATGCAAAGAGTAGAAGTACCAGAACTACTGTGCTCTATGAAGAAAACAATGTATTTCTAACAGCATTGAACGTGTTGCTGTCAGTAATGTAGATGTACAAATCTAGTCTAGACTCATTTGAAAACATTTAAAATGTGGAAAATATGGCAAAGAAACATTTCTGGTATTTTGTTAAAAACTAAGGACAAAGATCTGCGTTGCTATAGCAACTTGTTTTGGAACAAGAGGAGGTAAAAATTGAGCTAATTTTAAGCACTTTACTGAAACTACTGACAAGAGGTCGATCCTTAATAATCATCACTTATTAGATCATTATATTTTTTCATTAAGAACCTAAATCTGCAAAAAGTAACTTGTATTGTACAATAAGTGGCCAAATTAATGTTTTGAAGTACAATATCTCCCTCTGAATTGTAGTGGAGTAAAAGTAACATATTTTAATAAAAAAAAAAAAAAAAATACTCCAGCAAAGTACAAGTACCTCAGAAGTGTACCTAAGTGAAAGTACTCAGTTATTTACCACTTCTGATTAGCACTTACTGATTCATAACACAAACAATCTGAATGGAAATGGCAAATAACTCAAGGTTGTAGTCTTCAACTTAAATCATTTTTTCATCATTAACATTTAAAAGTGTTTCCTGCAGAGTTGTGTCCTTGTCTTTACAGAGAGACCTGACCTGAGAAAACCTTTGGTGACAATATAACATAACTCCAACATTATTCCAAGTGGCTCGTCTGATTTTTTTACAAACTAGTCTGACAGTAGAGAGGCCGAAGGGAAACATGGGAACACATAAAAGCTGTGACAAGCATCAAAGGTCCCCAGCCACACTCAAACCGGTGACGTTACAGTTATGTGGCACGTGCATGAACCATTAGACTACCAGTGCTGCTGTGAGATGCTTTTTGACAGTGTGTAGCTCAGCCATCTGTTCTCCTAAACACTGCTGCACAGATGTTCTGTGTCCTGTGTGAGTGAGGGGTAATGAAGATTACATCAGACTTTTTGTGCAGTTACCTGCTGACTCAGTGGAGGGTGTGGGCAGCTGACACATAATTTCTTGGTCCATGGTGAAAGGTCGACACAGAACTGACTTGTTTTTCATCTGACGTCGACGAGACACAGGCACACGCATGGCGTCGGTCTGAGTACTGGCCTGGACAGTAAAAACACAACAGTAAGAATAATCAAACATCATTTAATTCTTTGTCATTAATGTCATTATGTTGCAGTGGACAGCTTTTTATTTCTGACTGTACTTCAATTCAGATATTTACAAAAATAGTTTTTGGATACACACAGACTACATACATGATCGAGGTTCTTGCCATCAATGTTGGAGGTTGGAAGTGCTCCTACAAAAAAGAAATGAAAAATAGACCAGCAGCACATGACCACACTGTGAGAAATGCATATCATGACCATACATAAAAATAGTATTAATATGACTATACAGTATAACCCTTTATCAGTTGATCACATTTAATATAAAAATGTCTCCCCCTTACTAGAAACAGAACAGCAGTCTTAATAATGTAAGGAACTGAAGGAAGCAGCAGGAGAAAGGAGCTTTTGTTCTTCTCTGTCTGCTCTGTTGTCATCGTGATCTTGAACAGAAAAATACTCTCCCAGGTTTACTGTATGTGTATGAACTAACCAGTCAGAGCAGTATCTGCTGACACGCTGGGCTGAGTGGCAGAGCCACTGGCCAGTGAGACGACATCAGCTATGACAGGATTCATTTTTGGCGAGTGATGGGGCTGGGCTGGAGCTAGAAAAAAAAAATTATAAGGAATTATATCTGACACAGAGTGATGACTTTAACATCAAAGATCACAAATAATAGAATAACATTTTTAAACCTCATTAGAACCTCTTTTTTTTAACATTATATTACACTGATGTGACAACAGAACTTACCATATGGTGTCTGTGGAGCTCTTCCTGTACCATTACTACTGGTGTGTTGGCTCATCTCAAAATGCAGGTAGCAGTACTGCAGCAGGCAGGTCAGGTTGCAGAAGTTACGTACTGAACCCAAACACTGCAGCTTCTCAGTCATGTAGCTCTGTTTTCTACAATTGTCACACCTCCCCATCTGGACAGGAAAAGAGAAGAAGAAATGAACAAGGAACAACAAAACATAACCACACAGTGTACTACAATACTTCATCTTCTTACCCCATAGTAGAATACAGTGTACTGAGACATGCAGTGAGGTCTACAGAACTCCTCCATCCTGCCTCCATAGTGGCTGTGCAGCATCTTCTGGCTGATGCCTGAGCAGTATGTGCAAGGATGCAAAGGGTGGTCCTTGTTACGAGAGGTCAGGTCTTGTATGAAGAGTAGCTTACAGTCTGCGACACAGGATGGGGAGGGGTCTTATATTATTTAAATTAATACAAACATATAGTTTTCTCCTGAAGGTCCATTAGTTTCTTAAATGATGAATTTAAGTATGTAGTATAGAAGATCAGAGCTACATTATCTGACAACTGTAGTTCAGTTTTGTCATGATTGTAAGTGGTCGACTACCATCAGACTTTAATAATTCTAATAAGCAACTGTAATGTCCTTGTCCACTGAACTACTGAAATATCAGAAAACAATCCTGTGTAAACTCACGTTCACTGCAGAAGACCACGTCCTGTTGGTTGTAGCTGATGGTGTCAAAGTGCACCTTCTCCACATTACAGTACTCGCACAGTACCAGGATATTTTTCTGGGTTTTATACTGCTCACAACATGTCTTACTGCAGAACATAGATATTCGACCCTGCAGGCAAAAATTATCATTAGTGCCATCGTCATCACCATGGTTAGCTGATGAGTGACACTCAGGTCATGCACGTAGCTCTTAGGATGCTAGGATTTAGAACGTATATTTGTTGATGCGACCTGTGCTCCTTACTTGGTGACTGAACAGCAGCGGCTTGGTGTTGAACTGTTTACTGCACTGGTGACAGGTCAGTTTGGAGGCATCACTAGGCCCAGGCTCTGCTGGTTTCAGGGGTTGGGCAGGGGTCGCTCTGGTTTGAGCTTGGCCTGGGGTAGACGGGGAGGACATGGCTGGATACGGAGGCACCAGTGGGGGCACTGAGCTATGACTTGGATGATGGCCTGAGTAGGGTACAGAGGATGGGTAGTTTTGAGGAACGGGAGGAACAGAGCTGGCTCCAGCAGAGGGTCCCGGTTTGGTGGCATCTCTAACAGAGGGACCCCTGAGAGAAGAGGTTCCATTGGTCAGGTCTGGCTGTGAGGGGTGCCCAGACTTCTGTAAGGACATGGAGGGTAACAACCACATTGTCAAATATACAAGACGACAAGATTTATACCAACAGATGTCCCATTAAATTAAGTTATTGATGCCTTTACCCTGTAAATCGACACACAGTCATAGGAGCAGAAGTTACGAATGGTGCCGTCCACCATGGCAAGGTGATACTGAGGAACAGCTGTAACCTTGCACAGGCAGCATGGGAATGGAGTACCTAGCAGGAGAAGACTGTATGAGAACATGTATTCATATAAACAAAACATTCAACAGCTAACCCCAACATGTGCATGTGTGTCCTACCAGTAAGAGTATGTCGGGGTGGTCGACTTTGCTCCACACAAGCAGGTGAACAATAAAGCTGAACTTTCCCCTTCTGGTCTCGTTCCATGATGGTGGAGGACACTATCGCCACCTTCTGACAGTAGGCACACTCGGTAGTCTTTCTGCAGGTCTGCACAAAAACAGTTTGTATTGTACAGGTTTACATTTGGTACATCGAAGATGCTGTGTGCACTTTACTGATATTACGTGATTTCTTGGTACTGAAGATAATATCTAGTTATCTCCTATCGCCATCTGAAGCAACCAATATGCAGACATGGGTAGTATAGCTGACATCCCCATGTCATTCATAAAAAGATACATATTTTTTCCACAGACACATACCTGTTTGTAGGTGCCAATGCAGGTAGGACCACAGAAGTTGAGCTGAGACCTTTCAATCGTGAGCGTCTGACAGGAGCCTGAGCTGCTATTACAGTAAAGTCCGCAGCCTTCACAGCAGTTCATGGCTAACTGACGCATCTTACGCCACGTGAAGAAACAAGCATCGCTGCAGAGTCTGTGCAGACGACCTTGATGGGTGACTTCATGCTCAATCTGCTGCAGAGATGATCCCAGTTACAGACACAGGGAAAAGACGGAGAGCAAGAGTAAAGATACAGAGAACGTGACTTGGCTTATCAGTCAGTGACCATATGTGTCTTTACTTTATAGTCTTTTGTTTCTCTTACCTTGTTAGTCACTTTGCAGACGCTGCAAAAGGGTTTTTCAGGCTGTCGCTCCACTGGTTTCTGAGGCGGCTTCTCAGGCTTCCTCTCCAGTCGTTTGTCAGCCCATTTGTCAGGAATCTTCTCAGCATTTTTCTTTTTGTGCCGAAAGACAGACAGACAGAACTGGCCACAAAAGTGCATGAAGGTGCTGTCGTCTGAAGGAATCGTGACCATGTCCCTGGGCTGAAGGATCTCCCTGTGAAGAAAAAAAGCACAAGGAATAAAAATGTAACTCAAAAAACTAAAAAAAACAAAGTGATAATGCAGACGAAGAGGAGAACAGTGACTTTATATGTTAGTTCTAATATGCATTGAGGCTGGCTTCAACAGGCAGACCTGAACCATATGAGAGTTCAAACTGACACAAAGATGTACCTGTTGCACTGGAAGCAGGATCGGTTCTTGTTGGCTGGAGGCAGATGGCCTGTTAGACAGACTGTAGAACAGAAGAGCTGCGTCGAACCCTTTCTTTGGAATGCTGTTTGGCCTTTCAGCAGAACCTGGAGCCATTTTCAAAACAAATATTGTGTTTGTATTCTATGTTAATAATTTTCTCTTCAATAATATGCACATCAACGTAGCAGGGTCTTGTTATGTTTAAAAACAAAACAAAACAAAAAAACAACAGCACAATAGTACCTTAGAACAGCCGCTGCAACGAACACTGCCGGGGACGGGGGGCTGAGGTGGGCGTGGAGGTACTGGTGCCAGAGCTGGGAGTAAAGCTGGTACTGGAACTGGTGGTCTGAAAGGAAGAGGAGCCATGGCTTGTAGGATAGCTCCTCTACCTGGGATAGAAATGGCTGCTGGAGGGGGGACCAGGCCTACTGCTGGCACTTGTCCTAGTGGATAAGAGAAGAAAAGGTGGTGAAGCCAAGAAGTCTACTTTTGACAAACATGGAAAATGTGCAGCTGAAGCTGATTTTTCTCTGACATTTTGGCTCATTATAAGAGGAGAACACAGGTGGACTTAATAACATTAACATAGGCTCTGTTCCATTTCAAAGGTGCCCTGCGGAGTTTTCTTGTAATCAAAGTTACTTTTTGGATTTAGAATTTAGAAAACTCATCGTGTGCATCTCTTTCATCATATGCACTAGACAAACTTATTATATTTTCACTGCATCAGTGTCTATGTCTTGTGCAATTTTGGATACATTTTGAGTTTTGTGCTGTAATGTAACTATTCCACAGAGCCAACATGTATGATACTGGTAGAAATGAAACATCATATGATGTGTCAAACTGTCAAAAGGTGCACTGCTGAGGCATGGCCTAACTAACTCCAAAATGCACATGCCATTTCCTGTGCCTCTGCTTTTGGCCACCTTGTGGTCTGCCATACTGTGTGTTTCCACACTCTACAAAAGAAGTCAGTCAAGTACAGTGTGTGCACACGTACACAGCAAGAGGAAGTCTAATCACCAAATAACTGTAAACACTTGTGTGGTTGTAACATGAGTGCGTGGGGCCCCAGTCTGCAGCCCACAGGATCATACATGCCAGTAAATGAAGACGATTAGCAACACCTACACATCATGTGCTGATATGGAAAAACAAGATTGTAAACTTTAAGGTTCAAAGAAAGATTAGCAACCACCACTGTGAAAGCGATTGAATGCGACCACTGTAAAAACAACACAACAGCTGAAACAAACTTATCAACTCACCAGTAGGGGACACAAAAGTGTTTGCTCCTCCAACAGAGTAGACAGAGCTGATCCTCAGCTCTTCCTGAAATGATCAGTCATCAAGAATTATTTTTTTTTTCGAGTGGTTAACCTCACCTCTCCAGAGTGTGGTGTTACAAGTCATGTTTAAAAGACAACAATAACTGATTTAATGTGCCATCTGTTTTCATTCGTGTACAATTTAAGTAACATTAACAAATAGCTCACAGTATGGGCTGTGAGCACTTCAGTCTAAATATACCATTGTTCACGGTCTGATTTTTATAATTACTTTTATTTAATTTTAATCAATATTAAATTAAAAAACAGCAGTGTAAAGAGCAAACAGAAAATGCATAACAATGCCTTCCTGTCTCTACACATACCTCCTGATGCTCCAGTTCCTCTTTGATCTGTCTGATAGAGCTCTGAGGCAGTAAAGCAGCGTCGTACCCTTCATCAATAGGCTCATCTTTAATGTTGATATTAGGTGACATGGGGGGATTGCTGTCCTCAACCGGAGCTGCATCTGACTTCTAAAATAATGATCATATTCATGATAAATCACTGAAGATTAAAAACATATTTTAAAACGCAGTTAATTGAAGTCTTTCCAAATGCCCACCTCTCCCTGCTGACTATCTTCTGTCTCCTCAGTTTGGTTCATGCCTCCATCTGACAGAAAGGTTGAAAAGGCTGTTACATTACAACAGTACACACTTCAACCATGAGTTTACAGCTACACAGGCTCTGCCACGGCCACCACAAATACTAGGAAATAATGAACAACAGCCACATTGTAACATTACACTTAAAACTACTAGAACTATTGCCAGTGAAAAAGGAGATGTGTGAAATTAGTGGAATGCTCCTTTAATTTTAACAGTGTTGTGGTACGTCAGGGACGGCCCTGACATACCACAACACTGAAACTGAAGACACACATTAAAGTAGATAGGCACTGCATTGCATTGCAGTATGGAATCTTGTCCTGTGCACCTGTCTAAGTTCTCATGTGTATGCAGCCTTACCTTGGCTGTTGTCAGGTGTGTGCTCTTGGGAGGAGTGGGAGGTGTTGGCAGATCCACTGCTCCCTTCCTGGTCTCGTTCCTCCTCTTCCTCCCTGGGCTCACGAGCAAACGAATTGCCCTGAATTCCACTGTTCCCCTGTCCTGATTGGCTCATCTTCCTGTTTGTTTTACCCACATCGACATCCTCCAGGGAGCCCATCGGCAGGGCAAAGTGCCAGTCTTCATCATCTTCTTCTGGTCCAAATGAGGGAAGACCATCCAATGCATCGTCAAATGCTGCCCCTCCGCTTCCTCCTCCTCCTCCTTTGTCGGTTCCCATGGTAAACGAGGAGCGTCGGCCAGAGGAAGGGGAGGAAATGCGAGGAAAGGATGACTCTCCCTCCTCCATCTTTTCTTCTAGTCTGCTGCTGTTGCTGTCCTCTTCTACCTGCTGGTGTACCCCTTGTCCTGATGTTTCATCTACTCCCTTTGTCTCATCCTGACCGCCACTTTTGGAAGAGGTGGCAGAACCCCTAGAGGAGTCAGCAAATTCTCCCAGTCCCATCACTTCGTCAAACACTCTGGACAGGCGCTCCTCGTGCTGTAGGGGAGAGAAAGGAAAGTTAGAAAGTGGCAACTTTGTGTCAGCTAGACTTTACTCCTGTACAAATATCTGTAGTATCAAATCACAAATGTTAATTTGTGCAAAACCTTCACCCTACACATAAATTCTCATATAGCCTAATAAGACAATATGGGAAAATACTGCAGTACCATGTAATGCCTGTGACAGCACACATAATACCAGGGCCCAGTAGGTGGGGCACCTAAATGGAGTGGAGCCATTATGAATGTCATTAAATACACCTGTGCTTTTCCTGCTACGACATGTCAAAATCCGTGCTGTGAAATGAGTCTGCTAGCCTTACTGCTGCAAACATTGAAGCACCATCTTCAGCTCCACTGTAAATACATCTGACCAGCAGGTGCCCCTCCTGTACACAGCCTGTCTCCAGCAATGAACCCATTTTCAATACAACATAGTTTTCCCCTTCACTTTCACTATACAATCACCAGAGCCTACGGACAGCGTCTTTCATGTGATAATAAACTTGTAAGAGACTGCTTCCACTCTTTGTGTTTTTACTATTTCTTCTGTATATTTACTGTTTGGAATAGACAGAAACAAGAAGAGCCCCTCAACAGCTCAGAGAAGGACACAAGAGAGTCAGGTTCACGCTTTCAGGTTTCAGTGTCTTGCTATTACAAATAATAATAATGATAACAGCCAGGGCTCATGTCTGTGAAGATTCTCAGTTGTCCAGGTCATGGTTTTCCCAAAAAAATGCTGTTCAGTGGTAACTGAACTTGTTTTTAGCTCTTGAAGACGTTTCACCTTCTATTCAGAAGGCTTCATCAAAACAAGTGCAGTTGTTGTCTCGATGCATGCTCAATAATCCAGGTAAGGAAATCCTAGAAAGTTGATTCTTTTCATCTGGACAAAGTTTTTCAGTGGGAGACTGAGGAGGAGACTCGGATGAGTGTTGAAACATATCTCCCACTGAAAAACTTTGTCCAGATGAACAGAATCAACTTTCTAGGAAGTGCAGTTGTGACTAGCTGCATTATTTGGGATGTCCAGGCCTCATGTTGACAGAGCAGTTATAAAGAGAAGGTGTCCCACCAAACTCTATTTATGATGGACCAATTTATCACGTTGAGTTGTTTGAACATCATCACGTACACCACATACCTAATTCAAACACTGTAGTAATTTGAGTGATATTCAAGTGATAAGTTAGCATTTACGTCACTCGTATTACAACACATGACTTCAGTAAAATCACTTTTTTTATTGTTCAAAGCAGTCCTTTGCGATGCAAGAGATTTGTGAAACACTGGCAATGAGCCGGATCACAAAGTTACAGAGCTGGATAAATAAAGGCTACTGCCCTTCACAGAAAAGACCTGGGTCATATACTGGTGAGCGTATTCGTTTGATAATTGATCATTTCTCAGGCTGTTAAACTGAGCTTGTCGTAGTAGCGTGCATCAGTGCTGAATAGCAGGCTCCAGGGTTGTAAGCTAGCTAGCTAACGTTAGCACAAATGTGCACATCTCGACCGGAAGCTACCACCAAATATAACTAAATGACATATCATGCAGCTGGATTAGCTAGCCGACTTATCTGGCCGTCTGGCTGCTGCTTTAATGAAATTCTTTGTGTTTATTTCTTACCTTTAATCGTTTAAGTCTAAATTCCTCAGAATCCGCCATGTTTTAATTATGCTGCAGACGCCGCGCTTCCAAACACCCACCCACCCACCTCCGAGGGTTATGGGTTATGTGTTATGTATGCAAGTAGCGAGGATAAAAGGATGCTCAGCGAACACACAAGACAACGCGTACGATATCATCTACACATTTTAAAACATTTTCATATTTTCCCTCGTTATAAATGCAAATACAACAAATGACAACATTTAGCTGCAACGAGTTTTTCTTTTCTTTTTTCGCTGGTGTATCAAGCGCAGTCTGATGTTGTGAATGAGTCATGATAATTAATTAGTACTTGTTATAATGTAATGTAATGTAAACTTTAATTATAATTAATTATTAGATATGAATATATTCCAATTGATAACAGCGTCATTAGTTATATTAATTATTAATACTTATCTATCTACCTAGTCATCACATATACAGTGCATACCGGGTTTTTTCAAATGCAATTTCCATAATGTAAACCGTGCTATGTTCGGGACAGTACGGTAATTCCAGTTTCGATTTACCTGCATATATTGAGCAACCTACAAATCATTTGCAAATGGTTTGTACAATGGTTTACAGACTTCTTCTATCTTCCCTATTCTTTTCACAAAAATTGTTTTAAATTAATATCACACATAACTGATTTCACAAAACTAAACAGAATAAGAACTCTCCGTACAAACTAAATGACTTATAGTTAAGTTCAGGAGGTATATTTATACAGGCAGTGTGTGTTGCTGACTGTATAATGTCATGTTGTGTGAATAAATTTGAATGACCACTTCTAAAAGCTGCCAAATTGTATGCTACAACATGGACCTATTACTACTAATTCAGGGTAGGTGTAATCTGGTTATATTCAGATGATTGCCCTGGAGTAGAGACATTTTTGTATTAGAAAAAATCTGTGACAGTCATTAATACATGTATATATACATGTTTATGTATCTATTAGTTTCATCTATTAGGTGATCATTAGTTTTGTGCAATATTTAGGCAACCTTGAGCACAGTTAAGAGTAAGGTCGAGGACAGAAGGAGAACAGGCACTTCCTCAGTTTCACGACTGTACATCAGTTGCTTTTAAATTAGTTAAATTAAAATCAGCTCCGAGACAAACATTTCTGATGCCTACAAGGCCATCCCCTTCCCCTGTCTAGGACAGTCTGATCACCTCTCCCTACTATTGTTCCCCAAATACACACCTCTCATCAGACGTGTGAAACCCCCTCTAAAGACTTTGAAAGTCTGGTCTGGACTCTGATCTACAGCAACAGTATCAACACACTGACTGGAGCTTGTTTGCTACTCAGGCCACACAAGACTCCTACCTGGACATTGAAACATACACAGCATCTGTTCTGGAATATATTCACACATGTGCTAACAGTGCTACTACCCATAAACAGATCAAGATCTTTTCAAACCAGAAGCCTTGGGTGAACAGGGAGGTCAGGCTCCTGCTGAAAGCACGTGACAATGCTTTCAGATCTGGTGATGCTGAGGCCTATAGCTCATCCAGAGCCAACCTGAAAAGGGGCATTCGACATGCTAAACAGAAATACAAACTGCAGATTGAGGAACAGTTCAACAGCTCTGACCCCCGTCGCATGTGGCAAGGCATCCAGTCCATCACGGATTACAAAAGACCTAACACAGCCCTCACAGTCACCGATGACTCCCTACCTGACGAGCTCAACTTGTTTTATGCACGGTTCGACAGAGACAACAAAACAACAGCCATCAAGGCCACACCACCCCTGGACGAGCAGCCCCTCAGACTCTCCTGCTCTGCTGTTCAAGCTGCATTGTGCAGAGTGAATGGACGTAAGGCTGCTGGTCCTGATGGCATTCCCGGCCTTGTGCTTAAGGTATGTGCTGAACAACTTTCTGAGGTCTTCACTGACATCTTCAATCTGTCACTGGCCCAGGGGGTTGTCCCCACATGCCTGAAAACCACCACCATTGTGCCAGTACCTAAAGTCACCACTCCAGAGTGCCTGAATGACTTTCGACCTGTGGCACTCACTCCCTTCAGCACTAAATGCTTTGAAAGATTGGTTCTGGCTCATCTCAAGTCCTGCCCACCCCCCACACTTGACCCCTGCCAGTTTGCTTACCGTACCAACAGATCGACTGAGGATGCCATCTCCACGGCACTTCATGCTGCACTGACCCACCTAGATAATGACAATTCTTTTGTCAGGATGCTGTTCATTGACTTCAGCTCTGCTTTCAATACAGTCATCCCCTGCGCTCTGGTCACCAAACTCAGTGACCTCTGCATCCCCGCCTCCCTCTGTAACTGGACACTGGACTTCCTGACCAACAGACCCCAGTCTGTCAGGCTCAACAACCTCACTGACTCTGAACACTGGCGTCCCACAGGGCTGTGTGCTCAGCCCGCTCCTCTACTCACTGTTTACCCATGACTGCGTTCCTGTACATTGCTCCAACTCCATCATCAAGTTTGCGGATGAAACCACAGTGGTAGGCCTGATAAGTTACAACAACGAATCAGCCTACAGGGAGGAAGTTCAGCGCCTGGCAACCTGGTGTGCTGACAATAACCTCATCCTCAACACCCAGAAGACCAAGGAGCTCATTGTGGACTTCAGGAAAACAAGGAGCATCAGACACGCCCCCATCTACATAAATGGGACTGAGGTTGAGCGAGTCTCCAGCTTCAAGTTTCTTGGCATCCACATCTCTGAGGATCTCTCCTGGGCTACCAACACTACAAAACTCATCAGCAAAGCGCAGCAGTGCCTTTGCTTTCTGAGAAGACTGAAGAAAGCCCATCTGTCTTCTCAGATTCTGGTGAACTTTTACAGATGCACTATTGAGAGCATCCTGACTAACTGCATCCCAGTGTGGTACAGTAGCTCTTCCATTGCTGACAGGAAGGCTCTACAGCGTGTGGTGAAAACAGCACAACACATCATCAGTGCCCCCCTCCCAACCATCGCTGACCTACAGCGAACTAGATGTCTACGACAAGCCCATAATATCATCAGAGATCCCACACACCCCAACCATGGACCGTTTCTTTCATAACACCATCACCATACTGAACTCCTAACCCAGCACAACCCAGCACAACTCTCACATCCCCAATAACCATACACTCCACTGATATTGCACACTGCCTAGATTGTACACCTATCTGTATACTATATTTATATGTTCATTTGTATTTTTTTTTAATCCAGCAATGCAATGTATATACACAAGACTCTCATTATACTGTATATAATCCATGTTTATATGTACATATCCGTGATAATATATTCCACTACACCTTATATATTTTCTAATACTCCATGCACCTTGTACCTTTCTGCACTTCTCTGCACTTTATGCTACTATTTGCACTACTGGTTAGATGCCAAACTGCATTTTGTTGTATTAGTACCTGTACTATGTATAATGACAATAAAGTTGAATCTAATCTAATCTAATTTGTCATCATATTAGATTCAGAGGTCTTGTCCGGCAGGGGGCGGTGCTAAGGAAAGTACACCTTTACCTTAAGACTTAGAGTATCTGCGCCACACGTCTATAGTCTGCACAAACTACAATGGTGTAGCGCAGACGCTGTGAGCTCTGTGGGTAAAAAAAAAATAAAACAGCAAAGAGGTGGACACGCATCTATTGAGATCCCGTTTCACTTTGTTAAGAAGTAGGTACCGACAGTGAGATTTTTGCACAGAATATGTTCGCGTTTATTCTAGCCACTACGGTATTCAGCATACGTTATTGTATAGAAATAGACAAACGAGAACAGACTGCACCCCGTAAAAACTCAAGTTTATTAAGACAATGTAGTATTAGTATTTTTCGATGTAGAAAAGCCACATGACATGCTCTGAAAAGAAGCGTTAATAATAAAACTGCATGAGGCAAAAATAAAAGAGTGTATAAATTGATTTTAAAAAATGAATTTTGGATGAACTGAAAAAATGAACTAATAGGAAGGATAGGGAAAATATTAGTGGGAATTGTTTAGTAAATGTAACACCTCAGGGGAGTTTGATAAGGTTTCATCAGGTCAGTTTTAGATCATGGTAGTATGGTATATGAATCAGCATCAAATGTATTGTAAAATGTTTTGACAATCTTGTATATCAAGTTTTGAGGCTGTGCAATTAAAGTAACTTCACTACCAGCTTTACACATGGACATGGCAAATTGCCTCTGAAATGAACACAATTAGCGTTAACATACTGGGCCAACTTAAGGGTCTTAACCAAAATCACCCCACTGTACTAAAATCTTGTCAAAAGAAGGAAAGAGAACAGATAAGAAGTTTTGGTTGGACAATAGAGAACAATGTGAATGATTTAGGGATTGGTGATAAAGTATTAAGTCCTACTGTGCCATTCTCTATTGTCTCTGCACATATAGGGGTGGACAGACATTGCCTAGTTGACAAATATGCAAAAGGTTATAACAAAAAATAGAGAAAAGATTATGACAATATGGTATGGCAAAGCTTAGATTAAAGTATAATTTAGGCAGAACTATGAAATGGAGTGAAAAAGAGTAAGATAAAGAAAGTAAGGGCTTTTGCTATTATACCAGCAAAAGTAAAGTAGGAGAAATAAAAGAAAGTAATAGCACTAGAAAGGAGGAGGATATGATTTCTAGGATGAGGTTTGATCACACTGGTTTGTTCTGGTTTGGGTATCACAAAGAAAATAATGAAGAAACATGCTACTGTGAACATTGTGAGATATTATAAACTGCAGAACGTGTTTTTACATTGTCCCAAATACAGAGAAGAGGGACAGGTAATTAGGGATTCTTTAAAAAATGAATAAAAATAACATTTGATTTGAAACAAATATTGCTAAGTTCAGGGGATATGTGTTTTGATATAAGTTTTTAGAAAATACTAAACCTGATAAAGAAATTAATAATGTTGATATTAGTATTACAACATGTAGGCATACTTGTTCTGAGCCACAGAAGGTGGCGCTAATGCTCCTATAAGCTTTTAAGCAACCTACAATAAACAACAGAAGAAGAAGGAGGAACACGAAGAAGAAGAAATGACAACTCGTTCTATGTGGGACTACACGAAGCGGCGTCAAAACGTTTAGAGGAAGCAGTAGAAAGGGGGAGTTAAGTCGATATTTGTTGCTCTTGTCTCTTGTGCTGTTTCCACGCCCTGTCTGACAGTCTGCTCAGCGGGACAGCGTAGTGTTTTCTCGGTGTAGGTTCAAATCTCTTCCCCGGCGGATGAATGGCAATGACGGCAGTGAGAGCGGTGGCAGCGGGGGGCCCTGCGTCTTTGTCCCGGTTTAGAGGAGCGCTGGTCGCGGCTGTGCTGGGAGACTGTGTCGGCGGGGAGTTTGAAGGAGCGGAGGATGTTCCCATGGAGAATGTGCTGCAGCACCTCAACAGCCTGGACGATGAGACGAAAGGAACTGGTCAGTAGAAGGATTAGATCTGAAATCAGGTCGCGGAAATTAAATGCCAGATACCAGGGTGTTATTACAACAATGCAATAGATAATACTGTTCTTCACTTACTCCCAGATAACTTTACTATTGACTCATGCTCATGTTGCCCTGCAGAAGAGGTTGGAAAGTCAAAAATCACTGACACATTTGTTAAGATGCATGATCCTAAACTGGGGCAGTAGTTGGCTAAGCTACATAAAGGAGGCTACAAACATTTTCTTCAATTATGCTTTTTGAATGATGCAAAGTGACGCCACATTTGTCTAAAAACTGAGAAAAACAAACTTTACTTTGACAGCAGTGAAAAAACCTTTTTACATGACAACTCAAAGGGCTTATGACTGATAAACCTTCTCAGCACTACTAAGTTTGCAGCTGCTGTTAAAGGCATAGAGCATTTTATAGTTATAGAAGGTGTTGAAATACTACTAAAACTGAACATGTTTGTGTACATTATGCTTTGATTGTGTGTTTGTGTTAGGTATCCTGGAATACAGTGATGACACGGCAATGGCACGCTGTGTGGTCCAGTCTCTTCTCACCCGGGCCGGCTTTGATGAGCAGGATATGGCTCGCAGGTATGTTGTGTCGAAGGCTTGTGAAGTAAAATGAGAAACTGTAAAATGCAGACTGAAGGTTTGGTATCTCGCTCCTCCAGGTTTGCTAAGGAGTACAGTTCATCCCCAGGTCGTGGTTATGGTTCTGGAGTGATCCAAGTGCTGAAGAAGCTTTCCTCTCCTCAGCTCAGTGACGTGTACCAGCCGGCCAGGGACCAATTTAATGGTCGGGGCTCCTTTGGAAATGGGGGGGCCATGAGGGCGGCCCCCTTTGCACTGGCTTTCCCTGACCTGGCTGATGTTAAAAGGGTGAGCAGAGGACACAGTTTTTGCCACCTTCCTGATTGTATTTTTATTTTTTGCATATTTATTCCACATAAATGATTCAGATCGTCAAACAAATTTTAATACACAAAGATACAAGGTAAATACAAAATGCTGTTTTTAAACAATGATTTATTAAGTGAAAAATAGCTGTCTAAAAATGCCTGGTAGTATGATGGTCTGTGGCTGCTTTGTGGCTTCAGGATCTAGACGACTTGCGATAATTGATGGAAGCAACATGAAAGACTCATTGACAGTTGCCTGATTGCAGTTGTTGCTGCCAAGAGTGGCTCAACCAGTTATTAGGTTTAGGGGGGAAATACTTTTTCACATTGGACCAGGCAGGTTTGGACAGATTTTTTCACGAAATAAATCATCGTTTAAAAACTCCATTTTGTATTTACTTCAGTTACCTTTGTCACATATTAAAATTTCTTTGATGATCTAAATCATTTAAATGTGACAAATATTTTTTCACAGCACAGAAATAACGTTTATTGAAATATTTATCTTTAACCAGATTTACTTTCACATTCTGTGTGTTCTTTCTCTTTTTGTATCCAGTGTGCCCGTCTGGGCGCCATGCTAACCCACTCCTGTTCTCTGGGTTACAATGGAGCAGTACTGCAGGCGCTGGCTGTGCACCTCTCCCTGCACGGGGCTCTAGATTTACCTCAGCAGTTCATCAACCGGCTAATCACAGAGATGGAGGAAGTGGAGGCCGACGAGGCAGCACGTAATGATGCCAGAATGTAAGTAGTACATGAACAGTACATGATTACGTCCTTTCTGCTTTAGCTCAGCTATGATCTAGTTGTGTCTGTCAGATCTGTAGTTTGGTGTTATTACTCAGAAAACATGGACAATTTTTACAGTTTTAAAATATTTTCCATTTCTGAAATGTCCAATTTAATCTATGCTGGTAGTGTTATTTTTCAGTGTCAACATTCCTTTAACATAGTGTGTCTGTTCAGCCTGAAGGAAGCAGAGAAGCCATTCTGTGAACGCCTCCACAGAGTTAGAGACCTGATGGACAGGAGCAAGGTCAGCATAGAAGAGGTCATCTCTGAACTGGGTGAGTACATGTGTGTTTTGTTTTTGTTTTCATCTAGCATCTAGCTTTTCACCTGTTTGCTGTCATCTCTCTTACATCCCTCCACTGTGTGTGATTTAGACTCTGCAGAACGTTAACATTTTCAACTACTGAATCCTACTTTGTGCTTCCAGGCAATGGCATTGCAGCACTCCACTCAGTGCCCACTGCCATCTTCTGTGTCCTCCACTGCCTGCAGCCCCGGGAATGCCTTCCAGAGAGCTACGGTGGCGTGGAGAGGACAATAGCGTACAGCCTGGCACTGGGAGGGGACACAGACACCATAGCTTGCATGGCTGGGGCCATCGCTGGGGCCCACTATGGTATTGAGACCATTCCCCAGTCCTGGATAAAATGCTGTGAAGGGGTGGAGGATGCAGACATAAATGCAAAGCGGCTACACATGCTGTACCATCAGTCGTCAAAGGGGAGTGGGAGTGGAACAGGGGAGCAGAGCTGTGAAGATGGATCTGAAAACAAGTCAAACTCTTCTAACGGTACAGAGAAGAAAACTGGAGCAGAATGATGCTTCAACTGGATTTCGACAAAAGGATTCACACATACACACTTTAAACACACATGAGAGACACTCTGAAATTATTGAGACGTTCATGCTCACATGGAGAAATGACTTTTTCAGAAAGATCCACTAGCCATTTGTCAAGAAACGGATATTAAAATATAATATAAATAAACCTGAACAAATAACAACATGTAAATGTCAAATCTTTTTTTTGAAAATGTCCCACTTTTACATCTGGGTTACGCATCACGCTAACTACTTTGAATTCTGCAGTCATACAGAAATTTGGTCTGCATATGCACACACAGTTTATTATATGCTGTCTCCCTACCCTTCTCTTCCTTTTTTGTGTTGAGCTAGTTTATGTCATGTGAAAGTTGCACCATGAATTGGCCGTGTCTTTTGGTGGATAAAAATTATTTAATAAAATTTTAAAAAATTCACACTATCTGTATGAGTTGTTTATTTTGAATGTAAGAAACACAAAAATAACATTTTTAGGTCGGTCAGGTCCACTGAGATGTTATTAAGCTTGCAGCTCAGTATCCTGAATTGCAGGATGTTAAGATATTAACAAAATATACTAATCTGAATAAACTGAATCATGCAGAATCAGAATACAACAAGAAGCTGGGAGATAAGTCAGGATTTGTCCACTGGAGAAAATGTGATATCAAACCAATCTGTATGAAGATTTCCAGTCAGGATTTAGAGTAAATCATAGTACAGAAACAGCACTGGTCAAAGTCACCAATG
>JAUMHL010000004.1:16897109-16933868 GCA_032362345.1 Sandelia bainsii
ACTGAAGACATGTATCTTTTCATGAAAAACATGGTCATTCCTATGTGTGTCCAAACTTTTGACTGGTAGTGTATAAAAACTAGAAATCACAGGTTTTTATCTGCAGGGGCGACTTCTAAGAATAGCTGCAGGAAAGTGGTTAACTTGGTCAACAGGCCTGGGAAGAGCTTGTAATGGATGAAGGGTATGTAGATTAAGACTCCACTAAACATAAACAAAGTCACATAGAGGTATTCAATCTGAGGATCGTCAACGATAGGTGCCAGCACAAGGAATATTGCTGCAATGAGGACTAGGATGGGGAGTATAATGGGAACCTGTGGATAGAGAAAGAGACAAGCATGAAAACAAGCTGGTAATCTTATGCAGTGTAAAAAATCAGAGAAGTGTGTCTGTGTGTGTGTGTGTGTGACACTCACCCTGTAAGGCCTCGGGAGCTCTGGCTTCTTGATCTTGAGATAGAGGAGCCCAGACAGGGTGATGGCATAGAAAAACCAGGCAGTGAAACTGACAAGAACAGTAAATAAAAATGTCAGACAAAACACAAACATACTGTCTTTTTTTTACTATAAAAATAATTAAATGACAAAATGCAGGCCTAGTCTTAACCTGAAGAAGTTGACAATACTCTGGAAGTCTCCAGGGATTAACACCACCAGTGAGACAACAGTGGTGAAGATCAGTGCTGGAGATGGAGTCAGCCTGTGGACATGAGCCATAGCCAGAATATCTGGCTATGAACACAAGACTGGGTTAAATCCAATGACAACAATCTCATATTTAGCAATCACACAGGTTTATAATGAAAAGAGACTCTCACCATGTGTCCTTCTCTGGCAGCAACAAAGCACACACGGCCGCCGCTGAAGAATGTTCCATTCAGTGAACCAAACGCAGACAATGCTGCAGCTACAGACATGATCCAGCCCCAGCTTCCTAACACCTTATTCCTGTAGAAAAAAGGCAAAGTTTTCTCACAAGCTGCAACAAACACCCTGTCCAAAGTTCAAAAGCCACATGCTACTCACAAAATGTATGGGTACATTATTCACTCTCCACTCTTCAAAAGCTTCAAACTAAGGCAAATCAGATAAAAGCTCATTTTATAATTATACATTTTTACAAAGAAACAAGTCAAACTATTCAGGTTCAGCCTTACCCCCAGGTTACTGCTACTGCGCTGGAGCTCATGAGCTCTCTAGGCGTCATTACTGTCAGATAGCTCACATTCACCAGCAGATACAAGCCAGTCACCAGGGAAATGGCTATCAAAATTGCCCTAGGAAGATTGACCTGAGAAAAAAAAGACATTTTATGTTTCGATTAATGATGATTAGTTACACAATAAGATTAATGCAGGAAATCCAAATGAATGAAAGAACTCATAAATGTGAGTACAACCCTAAGTATGAAATGCTGTGTTTACAACTGAGCAATAATGACTTGAATTGAACACGTGTATTTCATTGACACTTTCCTTTGGTCCCCCACCCTCCATCACACATCAATCAGAAATCAAATCTAGTATAAGCAAAATGTGCAAGACAATGGACAATGTCTTACAACTCATACTCTTATTTTATACAGTGCATAAAGTGTGACAGAGACTAAAATAAAAAGCTAAAAATGATTTAAAGAAACCTCTGTAATGAGACTGTGGGTTCTTTACTAACTGCTCTGAACAACAACTGTTGTTGGAGCTGTGATTGAAAAACATCCTGTGTGACTTTCTGGTTTTGCCCATATTGTTTCAACTGCTGTTTCTTGCATTATTTATTTTATGTTCACTACACATGTGCACCTGTCAGACACTAGAGGGACTGTTGCATTTAAAAAAATATGTTACTACTGTATGTTCTCAGGCACACACACGCACAATATAGCTTTTCACCTCTGGTCTTTTCAATTTCTTGGTGGCATAGCTGTACCAGTCAGCATAAGACAGAGTACTTAAGAGTAGAGAAAGAAAGAAAATCTAGCAAAGAGTACTGATCTCTTTAAATGCATTCACAACTTTCCAATTCTCCTCAATGACACTGCTACTCTGTATAACCTCCACTACCGTTCCAGCTACAATGAATGTCAACACCACCATTCTAATGGAAAAATGCACATTCAAGTTGTTGGCTATGGCAACAACCAGTGTAATTGAACAATTCACTGTTAGCTCTGGAGGATGAAATACTCCAGAGGGAATGCTGAATAGCTTCACACACCTAAGGACTAAGCATATCAGAAATGTGTGGCAAAAGAGAACTGGTCAAGGTGCAATAAATCTCAGGTAAATGATTAGAATAACTCAGAAGTGGAGGGTGATGCTGGATAATGTAAAAGTCTTTTTTATTGAAAGACTGACTGATTGTCCAACAATGAATAGATGAAAAAAAAAAAGATCTTACTGTAGTTCTAGTACAGTCACTTCACACTTCTTTCTTGTAACTGCTTTGGCTAACCATGACATGTTTAAAAGCTAACTACAAGGTGTTCCTGTCTGTCTTTAACATATTAACAGGAAAGCCCATATATGGTAACTTCACTTGTCATGCTCTTTTGTTATTTGTTTATGCTTTACACCCAATTTTTATTTATTTTTTGCTCAAAATTGTGTATAAACATTGCCAAATAATGGTGGAGAAAAGTATTTTTAATGGTAAGTGCAAAGAATCAACCATTTTCCTGGTTGAAAAAACACAAAACACTGCCCTGAAGGGGACTGATGGCCTAATGGTTGGTGCACATGTTACGGTGGGGGTCCGGCTGGGGACCTTTGTTGCATATTACATCTTCTTTTTCCCCATGTTTCCTGTCTGCCTCTCTGCTGTCAAGCTATCTTCCATCGATTATCTTAACCGCTTGTCCTCCTAAGGGTCGCGGGAGTGCAGGACAGGTCGCCAGTCCATCGCAGAGCAGACATATAGAGACTCCTTTCACACTCACATTCACACCTACAGACAATTTAAGAGTCACCTATTAACCTAACATGCATGTTTTTGCATGGTGGGAGGAAGGCGGAGTACCCGGAGAGAACCCACGCAGAGAGAACATGCTAACTCCAAACAGGAAGGCACCCGGCAGACCCGGGGATCGAACCTGGGTCCTTCTAGCTGTGAGGCGACCAAAAAAAAACCACTGAATTCCATAACCTCTTTTTTGGGTGTACAAAGTATAAATCTGACATAAAACCTAAACACTGTAAAATATGTAACACTGAGCATGAATAATAAAGGTTGTTAAAGAGTTGGTTTAACCATTGTCAATAACCTGAAAATAATTTATATCACAGCTGTGACTGAAAAGCTTCCATATGACCTGGCTTATTGCCAAAAGTATTACTGGATCTTTCAACTGCTGTTCGTTGGAATATATTTTTATATTAATTGCACACTTGCACACCTGTCAGGTGACTTGTTTACCTGTGTGACCTAGACTGAGATAACAGGATTCTGATCTTCTTGATGTAAGACGATATGAAGATTTGGGGGACTGGATGTTCCTGTGCAATGAGAATGTCTTGTTTGGTTGAATGACTGATTGCCCAACAACTTCAATAAACAATGAAAAGCAAAAACGATGTATGATTTTAAATGTATATCTATAGTCTTAGTACACTGCATAATTAACTGAATGTATAATCTATCAAAATTTGCTGCAGCATAATTGTAATTTTCTAATTTACGAAAAGTAATCTCTTACTTCTGGATGTTTCACCTCCTCGGTTAAAAAATTCAAAGTGTTCCAGCCATCATAAGACCACAAGCCTTGATAGAAAGCAATACCAATGGAGCTGATGCCAAAATTTGTTCCCTCAAAGGAGTTATCAAAGTTCTGAGTGTTGCCCTGGAAAAGCATCACAACACCTCCCAGTGCAATCACTGCCAGTGCCAGCACTTTCACTGCTGTGCAAACCACTTGGATGGTGGTGGCCAAGCGGACGCTCAGACAGTTAACTACGGCCAACAACATAATACTTCCAGCAGCCACGCATTTCACCACCAGTTGTGGAGGGGTGCAGCTATAATAAAATGGGGCCACAACATATTCAGCAATGCTCAGTGCAAGTGCTGTGGCACTGGCAGGTCTCATGACAATGACAAAGCTGAAGACAAACATGAAGGCCACCACTTTCCCTGCTGTCCTCAGCATGTAGATATACTCTGCTCCAGACTCTGGAATGACTGTTCCCAGTTCAGCATAGCAGAGCCCCCCCAGCATAGCCAGCAGCCCACAGCAGGCCCATATGATAAGACTAGCTCCAGGGCTGCCAACAGTGGACAGTACATACTGTGGAGACATGAAGATCCCAGATCCTATCATGGTTCCAGCAATGAATGATACAGCTCCAATTATCCCCACTTCTCTCTTCAGACTGAGTCTCTGTTTGTCGCCCTCCATTGTTCCTACAGCTGCTGCTTCTACAGATGCACTGACAGTGGTCACTAGATAGCTACTGAACTGGCTGTAGATTAACCTCTAACTGTTTGTAGTGTTAGAGCTGTGTCCACAAGCCTTGTGATTGAATCACGTTTTCCCTATTTACAGCAAAGGTGATCTCAGATTTATGAATTAGTATCATAATAAGTGGGAAGTACATTTGTAGGGGTTGGTGTAAATGGTTAGAATGCTTGACAACAAATGACTAAAAATACTGTTGCCTGCTCATACTGCACACTTCTTTCTTGTAACTGCTTTGGCTAACCATGACATGTTTAAAAGCTAACTACAAGGTGTTCCTGTCTGTCTTTAACATATTAACAGGAAAGCCCATATATGGTAACTTCACTTGTCATGCTCTTTTGTTATTTGTTTATGCTTTACACCCAATTTTTATTTATTTTTTGCTCAAAATTGTGTATAAACATTGCCAAATAATGGTGGAGAAAAGTATTTTTAATGGTAAGTGCAAAGAATCAACCATTTTCCTGGTTGAAAAAACACAAAACACTGCCCTGAAGGGGACTGATGGCCTAATGGTTGGTGCACATGTTACGGTGGGGGTCCGGCTGGGGACCTTTGTTGCATATTACATCTTCTTTTTCCCCATGTTTCCTGTCTGCCTCTCTGCTGTCAAGCTATCTTCCATCGATTATCTTAACCGCTTGTCCTCCTAAGGGTCGCGGGAGTGCAGGACAGGTCGCCAGTCCATCGCAGAGCAGACATATAGAGACTCCTTTCACACTCACATTCACACCTACAGACAATTTAAGAGTCACCTATTAACCTAACATGCATGTTTTTGCATGGTGGGAGGAAGGCGGAGTACCCGGAGAGAACCCACGCAGAGAGAACATGCTAACTCCAAACAGGAAGGCACCCGGCAGACCCGGGGATCGAACCTGGGTCCTTCTAGCTGTGAGGCGACCAAAAAAAAACCACTGAATTCCATAACCTCTTTTTTGGGTGTACAAAGTATAAATCTGACATAAAACCTAAACACTGTAAAATATGTAACACTGAGCATGAATAATAAAGGTTGTTAAAGAGTTGGTTTAACCATTGTCAATAACCTGAAAATAATTTATATCACAGCTGTGACTGAAAAGCTTCCATATGACCTGGCTTATTGCCAAAAGTATTACTGGATCTTTCAACTGCTGTTCGTTGGAATATATTTTTATATTAATTGCACACTTGCACACCTGTCAGGTGACTTGTTTACCTGTGTGACCTAGACTGAGATAACAGGATTCTGATCTTCTTGATGTAAGACGATATGAAGATTTGGGGGACTGGATGTTCCTGTGCAATGAGAATGTCTTGTTTGGTTGAATGACTGATTGCCCAACAACTTCAATAAACAATGAAAAGCAAAAACGATGTATGATTTTAAATGTATATCTATAGTCTTAGTACACTGCATAATTAACTGAATGTATAATCTATCAAAATTTGCTGCAGCATAATTGTAATTTTCTAATTTACGAAAAGTAATCTCTTACTTCTGGATGTTTCACCTCCTCGGTTAAAAAATTCAAAGTGTTCCAGCCATCATAAGACCACAAGCCTTGATAGAAAGCAATACCAATGGAGCTGATGCCAAAATTTGTTCCCTCAAAGGAGTTATCAAAGTTCTGAGTGTTGCCCTGGAAAAGCATCACAACACCTCCCAGTGCAATCACTGCCAGTGCCAGCACTTTCACTGCTGTGCAAACCACTTGGATGGTGGTGGCCAAGCGGACGCTCAGACAGTTAACTACGGCCAACAACATAATACTTCCAGCAGCCACGCATTTCACCACCAGTTGTGGAGGGGTGCAGCTATAATAAAATGGGGCCACAACATATTCAGCAATGCTCAGTGCAAGTGCTGTGGCACTGGCAGGTCTCATGACAATGACAAAGCTGAAGACAAACATGAAGGCCACCACTTTCCCTGCTGTCCTCAGCATGTAGATATACTCTGCTCCAGACTCTGGAATGACTGTTCCCAGTTCAGCATAGCAGAGCCCCCCCAGCATAGCCAGCAGCCCACAGCAGGCCCATATGATAAGACTAGCTCCAGGGCTGCCAACAGTGGACAGTACATACTGTGGAGACATGAAGATCCCAGATCCTATCATGGTTCCAGCAATGAATGATACAGCTCCAATTATCCCCACTTCTCTCTTCAGACTGAGTCTCTGTTTGTCGCCCTCCATTGTTCCTACAGCTGCTGCTTCTACAGATGCAATCAGTTATCCCTGGATACGTACCGAACTGTACTAGCTATAGATTAACTGATGACTATTGGGTAATTATAGAGCAGTGGTCACAATTTAACGATGTAAAAACACCCTTCAAAAGCCACTAAGCCAAGGTGTGGCATGGCTGTTTGTCTTCGACTTTGCTCATTACATCCATCTGCACTCCATTAAAATACTATCATGATTTCTTTTTTTTTTTAAAGCAAAGATGATCTGATAATTCAGAACAAAATTAAAAACATCCAAACAAAGACAGCAGTTAGCTGTTCAAAGACAATAAAACTAAATATATTTGAGCTGATTTTACTTCTTACACTCCTCTTTCTGGAACAGTTGACCTCACAGTTTCTTCAACTGTATTATTTTCCTTTAAGTAACATATTGCTCTTTTTCCTACTTAAATGTGAGGAATCTGTGTTTGGGCTCTGTTTTATTTAATGGTATAAATAAATAAATGGAATTTTAAAAATAGACTAAGTAAAACATTATTTTATGACATACTTAGGGTGCTCTACTTTAACCCTGTGACAGCCTGGTGACCTGTCCAGGATGTTTCTAACAGGATTAGATCAATTGTTGATTCATGTTGTATCATGTAGTGTGTTAGTCAAGTCTTCGCTTGTAAGAAATAACACGTATCAACAAGCTGTGGAGTTCTGTGACATCATCAGCCTGATTGATGCAATGAGGATGCAGCCAGTACACCTGGTGTTTATTTACTGTGACAAATCCAATTTTTGTTCCAAAACATTAATTACTTTATGTTTTTATGGTGAAGGTTTGGAGGACAGCTAGTGTTGGAATCTCAGGGTCAATAATTCCTTCAGTACAGTAACACTTTCCACAGAAACAGCTCCTTTGACTTACCTCTGGACGTTTCAACTCTTCAGTCACATAATTCAGATTGTTCCAACCATCATAGGACCAGAGTCCCTGGTAGAATGCAATACCAATTGGATTGATGCCCACATTTGTATCCTCAAAAGAGTCTTGAAAGTTTTCAGTGTGCCCTTTGATAAGCATCACCACACCTCCTATTATGATGATTGCCAGGGCCAGGACCTTGGCCACCATAAAAAACACTTGAACTGACAGTGAAAACCGTACGTTGAGGCAGTTCACAGTGGCCAGCGCTAAAATTGCAGCTGCAGCCACGCACTTCACCAGCACCACCGGAGGAGGGCAGTCTGAGTAGAATGGAGCCACGACATACTGAGCAAAACTTAGTGAGATGCCAACAACCCCAGCAGGTCTCACAAATAACACAGAGGTGAAGATTAACACAAAGGCAACAGCTGGACCTGAAGTCCTGAGGATGTAGATATACTCTCCTCCTGATTCTCTTATGACAGTCCCCAGCTCAGCATAGCAGAAAGACACCAGTATCACCAGTAAGCCGCAGCATGCCCACACCACCAAGCTGGCCCCAGGGCTGCCGATAGTGGAAAGCACTGTCTGTGGGGACATGAAGATCCCAGATCCAATCATTGTCCCGCCAATGAGAGATACAGCTCCCACCAGCCCCACTTCCCGCTTCAGGTTGAGCTTCTGTGTCTTGTCATCCATAATGTTGGCAGCTACAAGGCACCTGACACCTATTCCTTACCAATATAGAAAACACTACAATTATGTGGCCAAAGTCGCTCTTGCAGCAACTCGGAGTTAATAATTATGTGGGTGGCTCATGTATTTATTGGAGCCTGTTTTGCTTTGTACCTTATCTTTTCTTAAGGGATAAAGTATATGCTGTGATGGCCACATACTTGTTAGGCTTTTCTGACTGTGCTCCTTATCTTTTAGGATGACAGAGGTGCAAAACACCTGAGTAATCACAAGTCTTAAAATAAGATCTACTCTCTTTCTTGCCCAACAGACACAGTTGTCTGTGTGTTTCGTTTGTATGATTGTGTTTCATATCCACACTCATCTACTCACAGGCATACCTCACTGTATTTTTGTATTTTAAATAATAAATTATCAATCGTGAAATGAATTGCATTAATTTATGTACTGTCACAACATAAAGAATGAGGATGTTTGGTATAGTATTAGCATTACTAGTACTACAACTAAAAGTAGTACTACTTTAAAGTCTCCTGGTTAATTCCCCAAATAGTTTACCAGCACATAAAAGCCAAACAAGCCCTTATTTTATTTGAAACAATTTAATTGGTTTGGCCACCTAACAACCATAAAACAGATATTGATCATTATTTTAGAACAGTTTACAACCTCTTATCACAGTAAGTACCTTCAACACAGTTTACAAACTAGAACAATGTTTCGTGATCTCTTCACTTGTTGTGAATGTCTTATCGAACAAGTGAACGTAACACTTTCTAAATGTCAGGGAAAGCTTTCTTCTCACAGGCCATTCAAATGCCACAATTTTCCTCATTTCAAGCCAGGTACTCTCCTATATTCCATGGAAATCCATTATCACAGACCTGCAGTCAGCAAACAGTCCACAGGGTAATCCCGCTGTAATAGAATGCATCCTCAGAAGTCTACCCTGGTTTTAGTCCAGCTGTCCTTTTTTCTGTCCATCAGGAGGCATTATCTTCCCCTCCTGTGATAAAGAGGTGAACAGTCTTGTTGGACTGCAGCATCTGTCCGGCTCGCTGGGCTCCCGTAATGGCAGACAGCTTGTGAGCGTCATAGCGAGAGAAAAGGGCTGTACAGGTCCAGCTGGCCTCCTCTGCCTGACCCCCTGCTGCCAGCATGTTACACACCTCACTGTAGAAGTGGGGGAAGGTAGGCAATCCATAAAATATCAGGTTTTGGATTCCTTTGATGGTATATCTGAAACAAAAACGTATGAAAATCAAAGGGGCTGATCCAACAGCTTGTGTAATCACCTGTTAGCATACCCTCAGAAATGTATGAAGAATGACACTGTTGTGTCATAAAATCTACAAAGAGACTAAAGTTAATGACTACTGTGACACATGACTCTTCATAAATACACCACTAAGGCAAGAAGTCTAACTTTTGAACTTGTAAAAGGGTCACATTCAGGTTCTTCACGTTATCACAACTGGTGATATGTTAACTGTAATAAAGACTTTAGTTCTAACCTTTTAAGTGCCAACCACGGGTGGCAGTGGTTTCAGAAATCAATACAAGAATGTTCATGAAATTTAATATAAGAAGCAGGAAATTCTTGTGATTAGACCTGTTTGACCCACTAGAAACCTGGTTTCTTCCAACATAAAAACCAGACTCTCTTATACACTCCAGGAAATAAACAGGGAAATCCTGCACCCCAACTACTGGGTGACAAAACTGTCTTGTTCTCAAACACAGAACTCAACATGTCAGGAGGGTGCCTGATAAAAAGAACTGACCTCTTGTAGAAGTGGAAGCGTTCAGTGAAGAGTAGAAACTGTTTCTCCCCTTTCTGGAAGAAGTGTCTGGCTCGAGACACCTCTGACTTGCTGGAATACTCGCAGATGCTGGTAAAGTTGATCTCCTCTTTCTTCATGTAGTTGCGCAATCGCACATAGTCGAAGTAAGAGGGGATGTAGATCAGAGTGTGGGACATAACTGAGTCCCTGTACTGCGGCAGGATTTTATCTACAAATAAATTAAACCTAAGGACAGGATGGGAAACAGTGGATATAAAACAGGTTTAGAAATTGTTAAGAACGAACAATCTTTGGTCAAAAACTGCTGCATAGTTGTTGCTTAAGTTAAACAAATCAGACAAATGCTACTGTTCAAAAGTCACCATATATTTCCTTTTTTCCCCCCATAAAAACATTATTTAAATGAGTGTGAATAAGAAATTTAATAAAATGAATAGGAAATATAAACACTGACATCAAATAAGAAATTATTTCTTATTTAAATAATAATTGTGTCTATAAAACTTTGCTTTGCTTTCTTCGCTAAATGTTTTGTGCATAGTTTGGAGCTATGGGTCATGGTGTTGCAAAATGGATTGATAGCCTTTCTTCCTCAAGATCCTTTCACCCTGCACAAATGTCTTTGTGATCCAAACACCAAGTTTAAATTTGTCTGTTCATGAGACTTCTTTCTCCCTCTGGGCAGTGACTGTATTTTGTTGCCCAACTTAATCTTGTCTTTCTAATTGCCAGTCTTAGATATGCCTTTTTTCTAGATCTTCGGTTTCTTGGCAATTTTTCACACAGAACAGCCTTCATATCTCAGATGAAGAACAGACCGAAAAGTTTCAGAAGAAAGTTCTTTGTTTTTGGCCATTTTGACTCAGTAATTAAACCTATAATTTCTGATGCTCCAGATACTCAACTAGTCTGAAGAATGCTGGTTTTATTGCTTTTTTTTTCATTTTTCATCATTCTAATGATCAGTTACTCTTTTAAACTGATAAACTTGCATTAGCAAACACAACATGCCATAGGAATGCAGGACTAATGTTTGCTGATGATGGGCCTCTGTTCACCTGTATAGACATTCTATATTCAGAAACGGCTATTTCCATCTACAATACACATAAAAATTATTAATTATATAAAAGCTTATAAAACCAAAATAATAGAAATGCCATGAGACATATAGTGCTAATGTCAAGAATGGGTTTAGGGTAACGGCAGACGTGGCTTTCATGGCAAAGCTAAAATTAGACAGAGACTGAGCAGCCAAAGCTACATGAACAGTGAAATCTGCTAAATGTTCTGTGAGCGCTACAGAGCATGTTTTAATAAGCTGGTGTCACTCCGTTCCTTGTGCATGCAAGTGGACACACATTTCTGCCACTGGCCACACTATTCTATTATATTCTGCAGATCTACAGGAAGCAGTGATGCACCAGTCTACAGCAACACATTATCAACTTTGTCGTGTTTATTAGGCTGTAACCTTACCGAGCGTCATGATCCATGAAACTGTCAGAGGAGAACATCTGAAACACATGAGGCAGCTGAACCAGCACCTGGCAGATGGAGCCTGTCTTTGGCATGTTCTTAGTGATGATCTGAAACACACCAAAAACACCAAATGACAGTAAAGAATTATTATTATTTTTTAAATAAAAAGGCTAATTCAAGTTCCACTGACACCATTTATTGGGGAGGTTCATCATGATGTAGTCAATCAGGAGTGTTTTAGGATATGCAGCAGGATACACTAAACAAAAAAGCGTGAATACAATCTATGAGATAAATCCCGTTTCTTATCGTACTGAATGATAATTTCAGTCTGCAAAGTGTAGTACCTGGCCACGGTAGTTGGCACAGTTCTTTGTAAGGATGTTGTTGATGTGTGGTTCCTGGACAGAGCTGAATACAAGAGTCTGCCTGTAGTGTTGGGCCCAGTTGTTCAGATTCCACATCCTCACCCTGGAGAAGTCCACGCCGTGAGAGTCAAGAGGCTGCAGGTTCATGTGGTTCATCACGTGCTAGTGGGGGTTAAACAGTGTGATGTTTCATAAGAAGTACATACATACATACAGACAAACTTCCACAATAGCACAATAGAAAACATTTAACTTTATATTATATTTTGTAAATATAAGCAAATTTAAAATGATGCCTGCAACTCACTCAAAAAAAGTGGGACAGAGTCATGTTTACCACTGTGTTACATACTTTTAATTACACTTTTTAATCATTTAGGAATTGAGGATACTAACTTTTTTTAGCTCATTTTTGCTGGATACAAGACTTCAGCGGCTCAACAGTCTGTGGTTGCACCTCAAATTTTTAATAAGAGACCAGTATATAATTTCCAATGCTTTCAATAAGATTCAGACTCAGACTGCAGGCAGGTTTACTCTAGCACCAGCACTCTGTGTCTATGAACATGTTGTAGCATGTGCAGAATGATGCTTGGCATTGTCCTGCTGAAATATCCGTTCCTGGGAAAAGATGGCAGCCTTCGTCTCTCTAAAATCCCAATTTATGCGTCTGTGTCAATTGTACCTTCACATATATGCAAGTCACCCATGTTGTGAGCACTGAAGCACTCCCATGCCATCACAGACACTGGCTTTTGCACCTTTTGCTAATAACAGTCTGTTGTTGTCTCTGTCCCTCTATGGCACAGAGAACCTGACATGTGTTTATCTCAAAAATAAACTGAAACGTGGATTCGTGTGACTGCAGAACATGTTTCCACTTCAGGCCTTCTGACATGAGCTCAGGCCCAGAGAACTCGGTGGCATTTCAGGTTGCATTTCTGGATGCAGCAGTGAACTGTGTTAAGTTTTCCAAAGTACTCACAGTACTCCAGAGCCCATGCGGCTAGATTCATCATGCACTGCTGCCTGAGGACTCGAAGGTCACACACATTCAAACAGCGGTTTTCACTCTTGGCTTTTGCTCACTGACAT
The DNA here is from genome assembly GCA_032362345.1 of Sandelia bainsii. Lineage (NCBI taxonomy): Eukaryota > Metazoa > Chordata > Actinopteri > Anabantiformes > Anabantidae > Sandelia > Sandelia bainsii. The sequence goes on from JAUMHL010000004.1 coordinate 16,910,103, forward strand.
TTCCCCACAGTAGCTGAAACTTTTGACAATATTATGACTGCAGATGGTGGAAGACATAAATTCTTTTTTTCTTTCATTAAGAATTATTCTTTTAAAATAACAGAATTTTTAGTTTTTACTGCATTTTAGAAAAAGTCCCAACTTTTCTGAAAACAACAAGTGTGTTTTTTGTTTTGTAAAATGCTGCAGTGGTTGTTGGACAGCAGATGTTGCTACATCTTCACAGCAGTAAAAATCTAAAGTTGATGCTCTGATGCAGTAATGTCTCTCTGAATTCTTACCAGTAAGTGTTCCCAGTTCTGCATGAGGAAGACGTCTGCCTGGTCGACCACCAGCAGCTCAATGGAGGAGAGGAAGTCAAAGTCTCTCTTACTTTCTCCTTCAGCTCCCAGCACTGTGCGGAGACCCAGCGGAGATGCAATAATTATGTCTGATGAGTAGAAGGGGGCGTACAGCCGCATGCTGCCCCTCACGATGGAAACACCTGGTGAACAGAGGATAGCAACAAGGCATCAGAGATCAACTCTGGAGGTTTTACAAAAGTGAGTCATCTTCTCCTTTTTTTTTATGTACCTATCCTGAAGTGATCGTCCACGTTGCCTGAGAAGACAGCTTGGTAATCATCTGGTCTCTGCAGAGTGGGTGGCTTGTCATCCGCCTCCTCTCCAAACTCTTCCTTGAACCTCTTCTTGTTGCTGACAACTATCTTCTTTCCTTTGGTCTCCAGCAGGCTGACAAGCATCTGGACGACTCGCAGAGCTCCCCCTCGAAATGGAACGAGAATCAGCACCTGACAAGTTATAAAGAAATAAGTAAAAATAGTATAAAACCACTGCTTAAGAGAAAAAATACACATTGTGTTTTTGAACATTGGTCATGATTGATAATATGAAACAGTATTTGTTGACCACATAAAAAACTCTCAAGGAAAAAAGGGAGGAAACTGTCATGGAGAAAACAATGCACGCAGTTGAGAAAGATGCATTACAGACAAAGTGTGTTCCAGCCAAAAAGCTGAAGTCTCAGACCAGACTCATTAATGAATCTAATTTGTCTGTGTGAAATCTATTTTATTAAAGCAGCAGCTAATTTTGGTGTTAGGAACTGAGACAGCAAAAAAATATTTGGGCACCTACAGCTCTAACACTAATGCAGCGATCACCAAATTATAACCTTCTAATGAGATGTTAAATGGACATGCCGTTATGCCTCGTTAGAGACTGTGGTAAATAATGATAATAGTAGATTTATAGTCTATTCGAACACTTGATCATTTAGGCTCTGTAATAAAAACAATTAAGAAGTACAAGTGAAGACTGTAAGGTTTAATTTAGGTATCTGATCAAAATACTGGATGAACCATGTCGGAATTACAGCCATTTTAATACACAGAACCACATTTTTAGGGCTGAAAGGTAATAGGATAAACTAACACAGTCATAATGATATCAACTGGTTTTAAAATCTTTTACAGTCAGACGCTGTCTGAAGTTTGAAACCCATAAATATCAGCAGATCCTGGGTTTCTGCCCTGGTGATGCTCTATCTGACCTTTATTTTAGCTATGTTTGGGTGTTGCTTGTTCTTGGGGCATTTTGCCAGCAAGTGAAATCCGTACTCAGCTGGATTCAGGTCAGGTAACTGACTTGTCCATTGCAGAACAATTCATTTCTGTGGCTTAAATTAATAAGCTTTCATTTATGATTCTGTTAGTCTGTACAAATACTGCAGAGGCCCTAAAACTGGGGGTATAAACAGGTCGTTCAATGTAGCTGAATTAAAACAATTGTGCAAAAAGGAGCGGGCCAAAATTCCTCCACAGGCTTGTGAAATACTCATTGACAGTTATCTCAAACACTTCATTGCAGCAACCCATTATTAGGAGACACAATTATGAAAATTGTGTCACAGTTCAAAAATGAATAATCCAGACCTTTATTTTGCTTTTCAACTACACAAACAAATGCATTTTATTCTGAAATCACAGAATGTTAACTGAATCCAAAAAGAAAAATGTCCAGATGACATAAGCTTTTGTTGTGATAATAATAAATAAGAAACGTCTAATGTTAAGAAGTGATATTTGCAGCTCTGTCTTACAGTACTTTACCTTAGGCCGGGTCAGTCCTTGGTCTCTGGGTTCATCATGTGGCTCAGCTCCAGGTTTTGCCTGGGTTTTCTGCTCTCTCAGCTGTGCATTGTGAGCAAGGACCTGGGAGTTGGCCTTCAGTACATGGTTCAGCACATGAAGGCAGTAAGCACTACGAACCTGTGGGCCTCGGTTCAGAGGACATGTTTCTGGGTAGTAAAGGTCCTTGTAGGAGCCCATAAGCGCCAGCAATTCCAGCTGGAGAGGGCTGATCTCCTCAGGATGATCCCCCTTACAGTAGGTGGTCTGGTTTAGGTTCTTCCATTGAGTTTCCAAGAGTTTGTGGAATACTGGGAGGTTTGTGTCTTTATGTTGGCCAATGGGTCCAAACTTCTCCAGGGGAGTGGTACAAAGCAGAGTTCCCAATTTAGGCCACTAATTAAAATAACAGCAAAGTCAGAAACTGCAGTTACAATTTATTTTAATGAAAAAAGAGGGCAGCTAGATTTAATGGAATTATCTGGTTACCGTGATCTGAGTCTTGGATTTGCTGCCAGATGTTATCTTCTGCACATCATCTTCACCAAGGTCTGTGTCCAAATGCTGCAAAAACATGTCTGCACACACAGTAAAACATAATGTAGTCATCTCATACTCCCCAAGATCTCAAATACAACACACAGTTCAATTAATGTGAAACCTTTAATCAGGCAAAATGCATTTTCAACTTACTACACGAAGAATTAAAGTATGTTAAATTTGACAAAACCATTAGACAACTTTACTTTAAAAAAGAAATGATTCACTCCTCTCTTACCTTTGCTGTCAGCAGTCTTTTCAGAGTTCTCTTGTTCTCCTTCATCCATGAAGTTGTTCTCCAGACAGAACTGGGACTCGTGTTCCTTGTCTATAAACTCTTCATCTTCTGCCTCCTTCTTTTCCTCCTCCTCTCCTTCCACTGCTTCAGTCAGAGATTCATCTGCATCCTCAGGATCTTCCTCTCCCCCCTCATCTTCATCACCCTTGTCACTGTCATCCCCAACTACAATAGAAAACACAACAATGTTGGGCTGAAAGCAATAAGTTGGCTTATACTGTTCTCAGAGCACTGGAAATAAATAACTCACCTTCACCAAGAAGTTCCTCTAAATCATCAGTGCTTTCATCCTCTTCACTCTCGTTGTTGCTGGTGGGATGGCTAAGAGCTGAAAGAAGTTTCTGATAGGCGGTTTTCTGCTCTGGTTCCTCCTCCTCTGCCTCTTCAAGCTCATCAGGCTCAGTGTCAGATTGTTCTGGACTTGCTGGCTATAAAAGATGTGAGATAGAACATCTTTGAATTTATAAAACTATATTATTGGAAAAGGAAAAGTATTACTGTGTTAAAGCCATCACCGGATGGCCATAAATAAGTTTGAGTATTAGTTTTTGTACAATTTGGCTGTATTATCAAATGTTTTTCATTGCTACTCACCAGTTCTACTATTTCAGTTTTTTCAGGTCGTTCACTAAAAAAAGAAAGAGAAAAGTGGCTAAACAAAGTGAAAAAAATTCCTGGACAAAGTTTAGTAAAAAGTTAAGTAACATGTTTATTACCATTAATACCTGGTTCATGTATAATGATATAATTCATTAGATATAAAGTGAAATATTGTAAGTCTTTTTTTGTTTTAACATGATGATTATAGCCCATGATATTAAAAAACCCAATATCTCAAAATATTATAATATTTAATTTCCAGTTTGAGTAAATCACCGTTCGTGTGGTATTTTTCTTGAATAAACGCTGTGTACCTCTATGTCTATTTAGTACATGCAACCATTGGGGGGACACTGGGCTAATGAGAAAAATAATTGGTGAATTGTTCAGAAATCCAAAGTCCTATTTTCAGATGAATTTTACATTTCATTTGGAAATCAAGGACCCAGAGTCCAAAGGAAGAGTTGGGAGGCACAGAATTCAAACTGCTTTAAGTCCAGTGTGAAGCTCAGTGATCATTTGGGTCCACTGAGTTTTATCAAGTCCAAAAGTCAATGCAGTGATCCATCAGGAGATTTCAGATCACTTCATATACTTCTGTCTACTAACCAGCTTTATGATGATGCCGAATTCAGGACTTAGTACCTACCCATAGTGCCAAAACTGGGGCAAAACTGATTTGCTTAAAGGATAAATAAGCATCACTGCATCAACTTTTGCTCCATATGGTAAATACTATTGTCAACAGTAGATAATCAAATACTGTCACATCTGTTCCAGCTGTCCATTCGTCTGGTTGCTTGCAGGATTTGAATGAATACAGAGGTGAAATCTGACTCTATCTGCTGCTAGCCATTTTACAAATGTAAATGAACGCACAGGCTACTATACACAATAAAAACCACCCTGGGCACATACATACATTAGTTATGTGAATATTTAATTTCGACGTGTCAAATTCAACGACCTTCACAGCAATGTTGTCATTTACATTTATTCACGTTAAAATGAAGTGAACGATCTTGTAGGGAATGACAAATGAACTAACCTACTAACCTTACATTTTAAAGGCCAAGTTTCGTTAAAACGTATCGGGCATGTCTGCAACATTGTGTTTTCGTGACCTTCGAGCAGTATTAGCTTTGTTTTTACTGCTGTGTTTTAATAAGAGCTAACATTACCACACGCATTAATGATAACAGAATGTAACTTAGCTAGCTGGCTAACAAAAAGTATCTTAAACATTCCTTTAAGACATTTCCGTATCTACTGAACTACTTACACATCGTGAAACGGATGCTCCTCTCCAAATTCCTTCAAGTGTTTCTTTTGTTTCTTAGGTAATTTGGTGAAAAGTTGCTTATTCTGTCTTCTTTTGCCCATGTTGACAACGTGCTACACGTGTGTTTCTGCAGCCTTGTTTGGTGGTTGTTGTGTCTCACTGACCTGCGCCACCTACAGGACCGGCGGGAAATTACACGTGTGCATTTTTTTCTAATCTGGTTGGTGGCTTGAATTAATTCATGATGATCATATTTAAGTCCACACAGTCGAGGAGGAAATGTTTCTACAACCTTTAAATTATATAAGTTTTATTAACGGGGGTAATTAAAACCAACTGTTTCAAGTTATGTACACATAGATTTTAGATGACATGATGTAGGCTTAGAACCTGTTATAAAATATCCTCAAAACCCCCCAAATCTCTTCATAGAGACCAAATTAAGGTCTGAAGACCAGTATGATATTCATTTTCCAGGGCCAAATACAGTGAGCTTTTGCCAGTATTAACACAAGATATTAATTTGATCACATTGATCCCCACAGGGGGGAAATTCATGTGTTACAGACAGGTAAAGAGGAAGAACAATAAAGTACTATCTGAGCAATAAAGTAACAAAGGTAAATAGAGATATTAAAGAAAAAAAAAAAAACACAGTCTGTACTAAAAGCTATATGTAGTGTGTACATAGACCTACAGATTATAAGAGTGCAAAATATTTGTGCAAAAACTTTCAGTAGTTCAGTTCAGTTAATACAACTCTGTGGGAACAGATGTCAACACTTAACAGTACATCAGCTTCATGTTACATTGTAAAGTAAAACCTACCCATGTAAGGTGCATGTTACACTGGGCATTGTAGCGTCAGTCATTATAAAGTCATTTTAGTCTGAGCTTTTGAGGTTCTAGTAGTGCTGAGGTTGAGGTGTATGGTATGTGGTATGTGTATGTTATTGTTCATATGATGCACAGTTGTTGTACAGTTCATCATAGATGAGGTGAGAAGGATTGTCAAGGATGGTATTGATCATTTCTACCATGCTCCTCTCTGCCACAGTTTATACATTGTGCAGTTCCAGACACCAAATTTTCCTTATCCTTCCTGTTTAGTCTGTTGGTCTCACTCCCCCCCACCCACCCACCCACCCAGAGGTATTTGGACCTAGAGGTATTTGTTGAGTCCACAATGTCTACCTCGTATTTGCTTGATCTTTATTTTTCATTACAATAAAGAAATAAAATACAAGTGTGCATATACTCACATAATTAAAATTTTAACATTAACAGAGCAAAAAAGATCGTAGTTAAGCCTTAAATGTAAGTACGGACACATTTTTGTGGACATCCTATTGCTTGTGTGTATTAATGCACATGTTAAATAAATGCATTTTTTAAACACATTTTTAAGTAAATTTTCTAAAACAAAATCTATATATAATTGATTTTAATGCTGAGAACGTCCAAGAGCATGTTGAAGCTCTCTGCCAGAACATCTGCAGCAGCAGCAACAGCAGGGTGACAAACAATCAGATATTAAATATTAAAAGGTTACATTCAACATCACAAGGTGCAGTATAGGGCAGAAATGGTTATCGGTAGTGTGTTTGAGGTAAACGTTTGGTCAAACCTGGGTTGGCAGAGCATCCTGACTACATGAAGTCTGTAGTCTGTATCGCTTGTGTAAAAACTAACCTTGATTAATTATTGAACATGGTAATATCAACTTACTGTTGCCAGTTTTAACCGTTACCATGGCAGATCCTCATTTATTATTAACCATTTGGGTGTCTAGTTTTTGTACTCGAGGTATTTTCAGTTCATTTTGACACGTCAGTGAGGATATTATTGTTTAATAATTGCATGGAACTATGGACCAGGCTGAAAGAGCACATCTGGCCTTTCTGGATGAGATGTGAATCATGTAAGACATTCTTGTATTTCAATGGAGAGGCCAAAAATAAAACAGGAGAAAGAAAAGGCTGGCAAAACAGTTAGGTTCAGGGTAGCATCTGCCAACAGCGGCCGGGTCCTGACGGAGGTGTTCAAGGATAAAGCAGCTTGGTGTGGCTCAGTGTTGGACTCAGCGGACTCTGACTCCACCAGCAGCCCTGAGGCAGAGCAGGGGAGCTCACCGCCCCCCAGCGAGACCAACAGCCACCTGAATGGCCTGGTTGCGGAAACCGCCGTGGATGAGAGCGGCTATGAACCCGATGACCTGCTTTTGTACGCCAGTGCCAAGAGAGAGATGCTCTTCAGCAACAAACGGATCAATATCTGCAGCAAGAATGGAACCATACGAGGAGTAAGAAACAAAGTGAGCGCGGGCCAAGTGCTTTTCAACAACCTCTCCAACATGTACCCTGTAAGTAGCTGTGCAATAGATGGAACACAGTTTTAAAATGTTGATTCTGAATTATGTTTAGTGAAGGATGAATCCAATCATGCCACACCGAGCAGTTCAAGGCCTCATCTTGTGTTTAGTCTTGGTGAGGTGCTTGTGCAGTCATATGTTGTATTCTCTTTCCCTTTAAGAGTTCACTTCGTCATCAGAAAAGGAGAGCCTGGGAAAAGGAGTAAATTCAAAGCTGGAGTTTCACACAGTGCATCAATAGGAGGAAATAGCCCCGTGGCTGAAGATTGCCCTACAGTTTTGTCTACACCAGAAACCCTCAATTTATGTACAAAAAAACTCTTCTGTGTCAGATTAATCTCTATGATATTGGCAAATCATGTAAATCTATAACAATGTTGCTGTTTACAAATATAAGTAATTTCAAGTACACGTTCATGCATTTACCTCTCATATGAGCCATTTCAAAATGTGTAACACATCGACAAAACAACTGAACATGTTTTTTATACATATAGCTAAACTGTGTATGTGCAGTATATCCCTATACTGATAAATAACTGTCAACTAAACTCACCAACTCAACTTCACTCATCCCTGTGAGATGTTTACTGGGGTTGTGAAAAGTGTTTTGTATTTTTAAAGACATTGTAAGAACAATAATAACACAGACTTTCATACGATTTTGATGGCATACTGCTGAATTAATGTATGTAAACATGCATGCTTTTGTAAGTCCTGAAAATGTTCATTCTCAGCTTATAATGCAGTACATCACTTTTTCATGAAACACCAGATATGAAAAGTGATTCATCTAACATTAAATGCATCATTGATGTGAACAACCAGGCAAAACATTAATACCACCTGTTGGTAGTCTACATCATCATTTGTACCCTGCAAAGGCAGCTATAGTATTGTTAGATTATTTCGGGTTGTGACAATGAAGAGCTATGAAAAAACTTACGAATAAAACATGTAATGATGACCTGGAACTATGAAGGTTAGATTTACTGTAAAAGTTGAAATAACCTACCAAGGAGCACACAAAGTGTGACAGTTATAAGTTGTTCTGTCAAGAAAGTAACTGGCAAATGTCACCAAATGGCTATTTGAAGACACTTGTGTTTTACTTAAACATTACTTCAGCTTCAGTACATTTAAGAGGGAAATGTCATGACTTTTTCTCGACTGCTTACAAAACTATCCAGCTTTTACAAATGATCACAGTTGTAAAATGTAATGTAATCAGATGTAATGCTTACTATACCCATCATAATGCATATCAGTTAGAATTAGTACCATTAACAGGATGATTAAATATTAGACTCATGCATCAGTTATCAGTAGTAATCTTAGTAATCCAGTAATATAACAACACAGGAGCAAATTTTCTTCCCAATTACTTTTGTTTTTAGTTAGGACTGTAACTGATGATTATTTTTAACTAATCAGTGTATCAGACTATTATTTTCTTGTCTCAAGTAAAATTCTTAAACGTCTTTAGTTATCCTAACAGTGCAAAAAAAAAGAAAACAATTCCATTTACTAAAAAGTAGTTTTTACCATGTTTGCTTACGGTAGCAAAAGTGTTAGAGGGATTATTTTATTTTGTAAAATTCGAAAAGGGAAGTTAAAAAGATGTGAAATAAAGTGTTTGTAATAGTGGAACAAATCCTACAACACAGTTGATAAGCTAACGTTCAAAAGACAGTTCTTTGAAAGTTATAGCACTAAGAAACAGTCAATAAGCAGTTAGTTATAAATCACAAAAGTCATCCTGATGCAGTTCAGCAAAACTGTTTTCTCTGCTTATATAGACACTGCCGAAAATCACTGGAACTGCATAATTTGAAACTCGGTTTTATGGTGGACTTTCCCTTTAAGTGACAGATTTATGCAACCATATCTCACCGTACACCTGCCTAAGTCAGCACCATGGACAGCGACCCTGCCAGCTCTCCATAGACCACTATCGTCACCTTCCCTTCACACACTGGTACACAACACCCAGCAGGCCCTGAGGGGCAGGGCAGGTGCATTTTGTGTGACGACCAGCTTAAACAGCGTTATCTACGATCATGTTACTGCGGCACTGACAGCTAAACCTAAAAAAACGGCAGGATGCGGGGTTTCCTATAGACACACCCCCGCTTTTTTTCCCCATTTTCCAGCCACCGGAACCAGCCCCGCATTTTGGGGTTTTAGCGATCAAAATGCCTCTGTCGACTCCGGCTCGGGCTCCTGTTTGGGTGGAGTACTTGTAAATGATAGCAGATGTAATGCATGTCTGACAAGTAGCTCGTCTTGTTAGAGGGAAGCTGCAAGAGCACGGGAGTGATTTATCTGCCTCTTCCTGCTTCACGCCCTATTAATATTATCAATAGCAGAACCATGTCCCCTCCAGCATCAGCTGCGACAGCGAGTGAAAGCAGTGCGACCACTGTTTTCGAGGAGGACACCAGACAGGAGGTATTCTTTTCTGGCAGCCTTTCCGTGAGCAAATGCCTTTTGTTACAATCTGATCTTATTGCAGGGCATGAATCCATGTGCATAGTGTGGAGGATGCAACACACTGCAGGTGAATAATGGGGAATTCTGCTCAGATACAGTTTGTCGTGGGCATAGGGTAATTGTTATTATTATCCTGTAGCCTGCGTTAATCGTTTTATGGGAAAATCCAAGCAGATGTGATTGGCAATCAGCCAACCAGTATCTTCACTTGTCAAGCACTGAAACAGGCAAACATCTATTCAGCAGAGCTGCAAGACACCATCAGATACCCCCAGAGCTAAAATAGCTTTCTTGTCCTCTGCTTGCACACTGCTTGTCTTTGCATTGGAATTTCTAATCTATGGGTGTTCCCAGGTCTGGTAAAATATCCTGATAGTGTTAGGGTGTTGCAGCACTGTAAGAGATTAATTGTACGATAACAGTTTTTCTCACTGCCTCTTTTGATTTGTTTGTGCTTTGATTCAACAGCAAAGACCCCTGAAACAATCGCTGAGCAAGTCCCTGTGTCGGGAGAGTTTCTGGAAATGCCTGCTTCTGTCCATTCTCATGTATGGCTGCATGGGAGCGATGGTTTGGTGTCATGTCACCAAGGTGACCCGACTCACTTTTGACAGTGCCTTCAAAGGGAAATCCATGATGTACCACGACAGCCCCTGCTCTGATGGCTATATCTACATTCCTCTGGCACTACTGGGCATGCTCTATTTGGTGTATCTTGTGGAGTGCTGGCACTGTCACGTGAAGAATGAGCTGCAACACAAAGTGGATGTAGAGGGCATCTGCGAGCGCATCCAGAGGATGCAGCAAGCCAAACCCTGCATTTGGTGGAAGGCCATAAGCTACCATTATGTTCGCCGAACTCGACAAGTTACACGCTACCGCAATGGAGACGCTTACACCAGTACCCAGGTTTACCACGAGCGTGTCAACACCCACGTGGCAGAAGCTGAATATGACTACAGTCACTGTGGTGTAAAAGATGTTTCAAAACAGCTGCTGGGCTTGGAGAAGTCTGCTCTTACAAAGATGCGATTCACCAAATGCTTTAGTTTTGCCAATGTAGAGTCAGAGAACTCCTACCTTACGCAACGAGCAAGGTTTTTCACTGATAATGAGGGTCTCGATGACTACATGGAAGCCAGGGAGGGCATGCACCTGAAAAACATTGACTTGAAGGAGTACGTCATGGTGCTGTCTGACCCAGAGCACCATCCCTGGTACCTGTCCCAGTATGTCTTCTGGGCTGCCTCATTCCTCACGTTCTCCTGGCCTCTCAGGGTCTTCACAGAGTATCGTACTGCATATGTCCACTATCGCGTGGAGAAGCTTTTCGGGCATGATTACCTCCCTGTGACCCCGTGTGATGATCGACCATATTGGCGTCGTATCCCTCGCGTTAACACCATCGACAGTACAGAACTGGAATGGCACATTCGGTCTAACCAGCAGCTGGTGCCCAGTTACTCAGAGGCTGGCCTGATGGACCTGGCCCAGTGCCCGTCCAACTTCAGTGGGATTCGTCAGAATTGTGAGCACTGCCACAGAGCCATCAGTTGTTCCTCAGTGTTCTCCAGGAGCGCCCTCAGCATTTGTACTGGTGCCAGCTCCCGCATACCCTTCAGCGGCAGCAGGTTCTCTCTGGCGCGCCGCTATGGCTCCCAGCGCAGCTGCTTCTGGAGGAGCAGCAGCTTGGATGACCAGGAGAGTCCCAGTGAAAACACTCGCTGTCTATCAGAGCGTTTCACCACTGATGATGAGGAACCCCCAGACTATGAGGATGCACTTTGTTACCCAGTTCTTATTGTCCACTGCAGTGAGAATTGCCACAACCACAGGTCCTTCCACAGAAATGGCTCATGTGTGGAGACTTCCTTATGACTATGCAGGCATTGACAAAAACAGTGGCTTTTCTGTAGCATACAAACACTTTGGACATCAGAAACAGAGTGTGCAAACAAGTCTAAATGTGAGAAACACAAATTCATGCTGTATTGTTAAACTATCTGAAATAATGCCTGAATCCTGAGTGTGTGAGTCACCAAAGCAATAACAGTGATAACACTAGGATGAGTGAGTAGAGAACAAAGTGACAGTGGTGTGTACCTACTAGGATACACAAATGGAAAAAATTATATCTGTTTGGCTTCTAGCAAAAACCAAGCAGAAAAAGACTGTTACACCGCACATCATTACCATAGCTTTTAAGATACTGTATCTACAGTACAGATGAAACTCAAACTGCTGTTACCTCATAAGACCTTTTCAGACGCCACGAACCAGAGGGTCAGGTCAGTCATTAAATGAGTCAGTAACACAAACAATTAAGAAAAGACAGAGAATGACAAAGTCAGCTACTGTAGGAGGTGAGTTTGATAATATCATCATGCCACGATTGGTAGGTAGGAGTGTCTTTGAGCTTAATCTAATATTTAATTACAGCAATAACTGCAAAAGTAGACACCATCTTCTGAAGTGTAAACATAACGGAGTATTAATCACATACAGGATGTATGCTTATGCATATTACAAAGAGACACTGGTCTTTATGGAACGCTCCAACCCAAAAGAGACGAATGAACTCTTGAATACTCTCACGAACTGGTTGTGATGTTTGAAAAATGTCATTTCTTATGTTGTGATGAAGTGTTGTAATTTACTTTTTTGACGTACCTAATTTTTTTTAATATGCCTCATCTATTTATACTTCAGCTAGTGACCTACATTTCCCAGAATGCCTTTTGACAGCTGCAGATAACATGTATAAGTTCATTTTCAGCTGTTTGGGGTTTCTGTGTTGGTGGAAAGTCACATAAAGAGAGTGATGAATCTAATCAAGAGAAAATTAAACTTGCAGTGGAGGCACTGAGCCTCATAACATAACTTCTGCAATGGACATATCTGCCATTCTGTTTGACTGGTTGGTGCTATATGGCAGCTCTAGTGAGAAACATCCCTTTTCTTTTGGATTTTAATGGACACATATGAACATAATGTTTACAGCTGATGTTTTTGAAACATTTCGTCCTAACGAATCCTGCTTCAGATGTTGGAATTAGCTTAACAACTAGACAGAATCATAAAAATATTTAACAGTGTTATGGTGTTTTAGGGCAGATTTATGTTTATGGCTTGACAAACCAAGAAACTAAAATTGTGCTGTTATACTGTGTGAGCCTTTAACTTGAGAAACTGAAACACATTATGAAAATTCAACCATCTGTAATCAATTACGATTGTACATGAGTGGTTGTAGCAATTTTTCTTTGATGTTTATGCTGCATACTGCCGTGGCAAAAGTTGCCGGCACATGTGATACAAACTCATCCACGTGTCATTACAGTAACAACGTGGTCAGCACAGGACAAAGACAAAATGCATATGAAGAGGTGGATGTCCCTGCCACTATTTAGCAAAGTGGATCCTAATTTGCATGATTTCCGTCTTCTAAGACAATGTATTAAAAACAAGAAAACATACCTGAATGTAAACCACCAGCATATATGATATACTTTAGTTTATGTCCATGATGTGTCAATAGTAAAGAAATAATGATACATTTTCAATATTTAAAACAGTGATTTCACTGTCCTGTGTAATGAATGTGCTTAGAGAGTCAAAAGAGCAAAGCTCACATCAACATGTCATCACGATTCCTCAGAAAACGAACTTTGGATGTTGACATGTGAGTTATTTGCAGAATCTCTGACTCTTGTTGAGTAGATATGACGGGAAGTATATGCAAGGATGTAAATGCACTTACATTTACACACAAACATTATATAATCGTAATAATAACATTTTTATAAAATCAAAACTATTGCGTGCATCCTAGCAAAAAACATATTGTTACATTGTTTTCAATAATGTATTGACACCAGTATTATGCACTAGAAGTGATACTATAGACATTATGAATTGTAGTGAAGCTGAATGTTGATGTAAATTCCCGTAATGTAATCAAGTATTCAAGCAGGCAGTACAGGAAAGTACAAGGCCACTTAAAGCCTCCTATAAAATGTTAATCTTTTCTAATCATTTTAATGACATGGGCTGTATGAATAACATGAGTACCTTTTAAAATATGTATTCAGTTTTATCTTATGCTGGATAAAAATAAAGGTTGCAATAAATGTCTGGGGAAAACCCATGTGTACATAGTATATGTTCTTGGCATCCTCAAACTTACCAGGAAAATCTGGGTGGACATGGAAAAGCACTGGATCCAGTCACACTGTGTGTCTTTGAATTAATATTGTTTGCTTGACTTTGATTATTTCTGACAACTCTGTTGCTGCAGCCGAGTAACTCTTGGTGTTCCTTTCCTGGGGCTGTCGTCATGAGAGACACTTTGATTATGGACCACTGCAGTGGTCAAATAAGTCTAAATACACTGCATATCTGTGAAGATTCCCAGTCATCCAAGGCATGGTTATCCCAGAGGTGCTGTTCAGTGGCAACTAGGCTTGAAGAAACATCTTCAAGAACTTCAGTTAAGTCCACTTGCCACTGTACAGTGCTTTTGCTGGATACCCACACTACCTCAGCACAACACCTGATGTCTCGAATGCATTAAGAACAAAATAAATTCCACTTTTGACAAGGAAAATCTCTTAATTGAAAACCATTCAAAGTGGCCAATTAATGAAACTAGTTAAAATATTGATAACTATGTGCAAAGCTATCACCAAGACAAAAGAGGCAAAGGGAATATAAAATATGAAACCTATTTTGCCATGTTAAATGCTTTTGTGCTTCCTACATAATTATATATATATATTTTCAACAGTTTTAATGTCCTCAGTTTTAGAGATTACTCTATTCTTATAATGCAAAATGCCATTGTGGTGCGATGTTCTCCCTTTAGCAGTCACAATATGTCGTTCTCCTCCAGTACGGCAGGTGGCAGCACATTTAGCACATCAGTGCACATGTAAACATGCAGAAGAAGCGAAGAGGCACAGCAACAAGCTATGAAAGGTTATTCTTTAGGTGAGTGGACTAGAAAGCAATGTTTTAATTTGTACCTGCGTATTTAGCAGTCAAGTAAAACTGTGTTTGTTGATTAGCAAGCTCGTGGCGGGTTGCACGTGGACTGAAAAAATAGTCCACGAGTTTAGTGAGGAAAATTAAAGCAAGGTAACGTTAACTGTTAGCTACGTCTGCTTCGCTGGGTTTTAGCTTCAGCCTGAAAAGTGTCAAGTCGAGACAACCATGCAGTTAAAATGATAACGAAAAGAGATATAGACAGAAGCCAATATCAAGTCGAAGTACAATGTACTAGCTACTGAACAGAGAGCGTTGTGTTGTCACTCGTTGTCGACTGATGTCAAGCATCGGCACAAAATATCACTTCCGGAAAGTCTACAGCCGTAGTTTAACATCAATAACTAACCCCTAGTTTGTGACTTTCGCTTCACAACTATATATAACTTTACACTCACCACTCAATAAAGAGGTAAATGTTTTCGATTAATACGCTATTGTTACATGATCAACATAAACTAAGGCTAGAAATAGACTTTTATTTTGAAGGTAACCTTCAATTGTGATAGTGCAGCAGACTTTATAATATCGAGGTAAAGCGATTTAGCAATCAACAAAATCAGATCTCATTTTTTGAGATTTACCATTCTCACGATGGTAGTGGTTAGCACTGCACAGCTAGAAGGACCCGGGTTAAAATCCACCAGTCAGTCAGACGTCTTTCTGTTTGCATGTTCTCCCCGTGCCTGCGTGGGTCTCCAGGTACTCTGGCTTCTTCCACCAGTCCAAATACATGCAGTTAGGTTAACTACTGACTCTAAATTGCCCATTGGTGTGAATGGTCGTCTGTCTCTACAGTATATGTCAGCCCTGTGATAGACTGACGACCTGTTCGTGTTGAACCCTGCCTCTCACCCAGTGACAGCTGGGATTGGATCCAGCACCCAGGGAACCCTTAACAGGAAAAGTGGTTAAGATAATGAATGGATGAATATTTACCTAATGAAATTACCTAGCAACTAGTGTATTTAATATATTAGTATAGTACAAGTGGATTTTAGTATAAAATGGTGTATTATGGGAAACCCTAAAATGCTGAGTTTGGCAGTTCATTCCTAACGTTTTATGACAATTGACAACAACTTCAGAAGGTGATTTAACACACCCAGTCCTGTTGGCAGTGCTTCAGTCAGCTGCTCTCAAGTCTTGACTCTTGACATTGTTTGCACATTTAATAATAAAGTCTGTTTACTGATTCTTTTGAATACACAATAATATTGACACAGACTCTCATACTGACATCAGCAATTTAACATATCACTTCCCAACATAACATTTCTTCTAGTGTCTGGGTGGAGTACCAACATGCAGAGCTTAGTGGTGCAAGCTCTTGCTATGAGGCAGCTAGGAAGGTTGAACCCTCGCTACCTGCAGGCTGCTGGATATGGACTGAGGCAGACTGAGTGGTGTCCCAGGACCATCCACACACGACAGCTGTGGGGCTGCTCAGCTTTCTCTGCACTTGGTTGTCAGAGGCCTGTTTTCCGGGGCAGAGATATTGTCCGGAGTTGGTCTGCTCATCATGTGAGGTACAAAAGCAATAAGAACAAAGGTGATGCTAGAAGAGTACAGCAGGAGGAGGACGATGAGGGAGATGAAGATAAGAAAGACCTAGAGGACAGTGATTATGAAGACGAGGATCCAAATCTACCTAAGGACTATAAAGACATGGAAAAGTATGTGCAGTCCTTCAGGTATGATGTCGTCATGAAAGCTGGTCTGGACATGGCACGCAAGTGAGTCACTTCATGTTCACTACTGTTACAGATTTAACCTTTTATTTCTAGTTGTTTGGCAGTTGTGTTTGAGGGATATTTTCAAATGTAACCAAAAAAAAGCAGTTCCTTCATAGCCCTCTTTCATCCTAGATGAGAGAATAATTTTCCTTTGTCCTATAACAGTAAAATTGAAGATGCCTTTTACAACAACAAGCTCAGGCTAAATGGACAGAAACTCATAAAGAAAAGTAAAACGGTGAGTGATTATTGATTACAAATAATATATTCCTCAATTCTTACTTTGACATAATCCTTCCAGTTGGGTCTTTAATTAATCTGTGATAACTCTCATTTTGTTCTGTATTCAGGTGAAAGTTGGTGACACTTTGGACCTGGTGCTGTCAGAAAACCGAGAAACAAACACTGTTACACTCATGAGAGTCATCATCAGAAAGGTTTTAGGTGAATCCAGTACAGAAAAGTACAAAGTTGCCATAAGGCGCTGGAAAATTATAGAGCTTCCCAAGGACGAGGCTTTTAAGCCATGAACTTGAATACAATGTCACTGCTAACTCTGGCCACTGAAGCCAATGACATATACTATCAAGTGAATGTGACACTGTCATTTAAATGGTGTCCAACAAGTTGGATCTATGATGGATTACACAGGTATATTGTAAAGGTTAACAGTTCTCAGAAGTTGTAGATATTAAGCAGTTTGTTGGGAGAACGATTTTGAATGTTAACCTTTTCTCACCGTGCTGTACGACTGGCCTAATAAATGTGCACTCTGAAGTTTTGAACTTTGAATATCATGTACACTACTGATGATTTGGCTGACGAAGGCCGCGTGGATTTTTATTCCAGGTTTATGAGTTTTCATCTAACTAATCTGAGTTACTTATTCTTTTCCTCCCATTTTTCCTCCGAATTCTCACTGGGTCATAATCATGTCACATAGTATACAGGTTGTTCATGCATTGGAACAGAAAAGTTGGGGAGTGTTCAGGATGCAGGAAATGGACATATTTTCACTAGCTGGATGTATAATCTGACTAAGAAATGATATGTAAATGTATTTTTTTTACAGTATCCAAGACAGTTCTTCAAATATGACATATTATTTCATTATTAAACCACAGTCTCATAAGTTAATTTAGTGCTATTATGTAAGACAGTCCAATCATGTAATGTTTATAACTGTGATTTTATTAGAAATAGGCTATCATGATCCATAGTCATGTTAAATTGTCTTTGTAATATAAACTTCTATAAGAAGGCTTAACATAAGCACATTGTTATTAAAACAGTGGTGGCACAATGCTACATCAGTAACTGCTATGGAAATATATCACATCATTGTGATTCATTTCTATCCGTAGAGCAAATGTGTGAGCTATGCTATTAGCTACTATCATTGTTACGGTTTTAAGGCTACAACATTTATCAACAAAGTATGTTAGCTATGACAGTTTTGGCTTATAAATAGAAGCACTTTAACTCTTTATCCAATAATAGTAATACTACATAAACTACAACATGTGCTGCTGTAGTCTAAAGATAAAATACGACTTAGAACACTACTCAGGAAACTCTTAACAGCTTGGCTTCATCCTACATAGAATCATCATCATCATACATAAAAGTTCAACAATGTGGTTTCCGCTTATATACCGTGCAGTTATTTTTATGACAAAAAGTGTTGCCTAACTGCAAAGTACTGTAACTAGGACACAGTGCTTGACCTCTTGGCCTTCTTAAGAATGTCACACTTCTTGCGATTAGGACGCCGGCAACGTTCATCAATGCTTGGCACACATTCGTAGTGCCACACCTCCTCCATCTTATCCACAGGATACACTGCTTCCACATAGTGACGGATCAATCGGAGGCGAACAGGGTCAAGCTGCTTCTTGTTGCAGGCTCCTGAATGGT
Source organism: Sandelia bainsii (assembly GCA_032362345.1). Taxonomy (NCBI): domain Eukaryota; kingdom Metazoa; phylum Chordata; class Actinopteri; order Anabantiformes; family Anabantidae; genus Sandelia; species Sandelia bainsii. The sequence goes on from JAUMHL010000004.1 coordinate 16,928,511, forward strand.
TGTACTGCAGCCGCAAGTTCTCCTGGGTGAAGAGCTCAGGGAAGAGACGCACCAACAGACGGGCAGCAAAGTTCCCAACAGAGAGACTCTGCTGGACGATTTCCCGTACCTCAGCGTCTGAGAGCAGGTAGACAGAAGGTACAGGAAAGTCAGGTTTGGATACAGTCAGTTCCTCCAGGGGAATTTTGCAAAAGTCTTTGCTACTTTTTTCAGGCGGTAAAGAGGAAATATCTGAATCCTCTTTGATATTATCTGGATTGAGCTGGTTCAGCTGGCAGAGAAAGTCCTGCTCTGGCTCTTGACCATACACTTTGCGTTGCTGCAGGTAGGATCTCCTCTGCTCTGTGTCACGTCTCCTGCACCGCTCATCAAGTTTGCCCACAAATTCTAACATCCACACTCTGTCGTTCTTGGCCCGAGGGTACACTAACTGCACGTAATGACGAATAAGGTTTATACGGACAGGGTCAAGTTGCTTTTTCCCAAGAGAACCACTGCAGTTGTACTGCTTTCTTGCGTTCTCGTGGGTGAAGAGCTCAGGGAACATAAGCACAAGCAGCCGAGAGGCAAAGTTTCCAATGGACAAGCTACATTCATAGTTGTTCTTCAGCTGCTCCTTTGACAACAGGTACTCCGAAGGAAAAGTAAAATCAGGTGGCGGAACCTCCAGATTGTCAAAATCTATCGGCGTAAGCAGTGATTTTTTGGACTTACGACCGGGTCTTTCATAATCCTCAACCTCTGGAACCTTAATAATAGAAACATCTTCAGGAAGGCTGGCAAGATCATACCCCTCATCATTGATATTGTCAGGTTCACTCCCATTACCATTACTGTGGGGACCCTCAAGTGCATCCTCCATGTGCTGAATGCACACCTGGACCCAGCTGTCCTCAGGCACATCAGGAAAATTGGCTTCCATGTACTTTCTTATTATTTCCATCTTGTCAGAGTCCAGAATTAGCTGCCCCACACTACTAAAACTGCTGGAGCCTTCTGGCATTTTCCCCTCTTCAAAGACCTCAGGAAAGAGACGATGCATAAGAAAAATAACAAAGTCCTCGGGGGAGGAGAACTCATCCAGCTCCTCTGTGGTTTGCGTATTAAGAGCAAGGTCTGACACAGCCATACTGTTTTGCTGGTTATCCAGAGAGACAGGCTCCTCCTGACCCTGCTCATTAATGAAACGATAGGTTTGTGGATGCTCAGCTTTTATCACGGCACCGGTGATTCTCTGCTTCCTCAGTAGCCGAGCACTCTCCATCTCTCTCTGTGCCCAGAAGCGATTAAAGAAGTCATTAATTTGAAGGAGGCATTCTTCCTGCCAGACGTTGTTGTTCTTGACCGAGGGGTAGCACACCTCAACATAGTTACGAATCAGCTGCAGATGTAGAGACTCGAGTGTTCTCTTGCTTGCCATGCAGTCGTGAGAGCACTCTTTGGCTTTGAACAGCTCTGGGAGGAGATGCACCAGCAGCCGACACCCAAGCTCCCCAGCACTGGATGTCTGCTCCATCAGCTGATTTAATTCGTCACTTGTTAGCAGATACTCAGGAGGAGGCTGGAACTCTGTCACCATCTCAGCTGGTTTGATCTGCTTCTTTATTCTCATTACTTCTAGGGTTAACAAGTCCACTTTGCTATGCAGTTGCGTCATGCTTGAATTGAGGGTATTCAGAATGAAAAACATTTTCTCAATCAGTGGATAAAGACTAGAGTCTGCTGTCGAAGCTTGACCTGAACTGTCTGTGGTGGGGAAGGCGTCCAATGGGCTGTTTTCCTCTTCACTTTGCGGCTTAGATGAGAGGATACTGCTGTAGCTGAGCTGATTCCCAGCTCCATGACTTGCCTGCTGCTCCAGACTTGGTGTGTTTCTCTTCTCTGAGATCCTGTGGGAGATGCTGAAGAGAGGTTTTCGATAGGACACTCTGGATTTCTCCTGGACACAATCCTTCTCTCCAGTTGTGGTGAGGCAAAGTGGCTCATGTCTGCTGCTCTCATCTATCAAGTGTTTCCTCATCTAGACAGAACAGTCAAATGTTCAAACCACAAATATTGTAGCACATGCCCTGACCTATACAGCAAATATGATAAAGAAATTGTGCATTGTTGTGTACTAATATCAAATGAAATAGTCTGAGCGTAACCTACCTCACTGGAAACTCTGGCTCTCTTGCTGCTGGTGGACTGGTTTGAGTCAGGGCCCATCTTTGCAGAGGATCGTTTACCTGCCTCAGCTGCACCAGGAGTTCCACCTCCAAGTCCTTCGTATGGCTCGCAAATAGCAATGTCCTCCGTCTCCTCTTTAACGTCTGGGACATGCTTGTGTTCTGCAAATAATGAGAGATGTATGCCTCCTTTGTTAAAGAATCTGCGATGGTTTAACACACTTATAAACAATTCATAATCTAAACATAAACATTAACTGATCCATCCATCCATTTTCTTAACCGCTTGTCCTCGTAAGGGTCACGTGGGGTGCTGGAGCCTATCCCAGCTGTCATCGGGCGAGAGGCGGGGTACACCCTGGACAGGTCGCCAATCCATCGCAGGGCCGACACACAAACAACAACCATGCACACTCACATTCACACACTAACTGATATTATTTTAAAAGAAAGTGACGTGATGTGACCCTCTGTTCCTCTCAAACCCCAATATTGATATTCTTCTTTTTAGTGGAAAAGTTAGCCCAAATATACACTATATTTTGCAAAGGTATTGGAACACCCCACCAAATCAATGAATCTGGTGCACAAAACAAGGTCCATAAGGACAATAATGAGCGAGTTTAGTGTGGAGGAACTTGACTGGCCTGCACAGAGCCCTGACCTCAACCAGATAGAACACCTTTGGGATGAATTAGAGCAGAGACTGTGAGCCAGGCCTTCTCATCCAACATCAGTGCCTGACCTCACAAATGCTCTCCTGGAAGAATGGCCAAATATTCTCATAAACACACTTCTAAACCTTGTGGACAGCCTTCCCAAAGGAGTTGAAGCCATTAAAGTTCATATGTCTGTAAAGGCAAGTGTCCCAATACTTTTGGCACTATAGTGTAAATAAAGAATATTTAATTATACAAATGAAAAACTTTCGCCAGGCAACATCAATTCTCACTACTTGACAGTTTTCAATGCTCAATGATACCAACTTTTCTTTCATTCCCAAAAAGGTTTTGAGGATTGATACTACTCATCTGCTGTCATGTATTTTATTTTACAATAAATCCAATATGGCCATAATTTACTGCCAGCAAACGACAAAAGATATGAAATATGTAGCTACAGTGCTCTGGCAGAGATAGTCTAGCAAATGACAAACAATGACAATGACAAACCTGTACCAGTGTTTTACTGACCAATCATAGCAGAAAATGAGTTAACAACATCTCTCTCAATTTCTTCTTTTACCATACAGAGAAAGAAGGACTTGCTATACATATTTAAACCAAGGAGAGAGAAGTATAAATAGTGTGCAAAAGAGAGGTTAAATTCCAGACTTGACCTCTATAATATATTTTTTCTCTAGCAGAAATGGAATTCTATTGAAAAACCAACAGGAAGGAAGCATAAATAATTGCATACTAGTGCACCTGCAGTGCCGCTTTAGTTGTGTAAAACAGTAAATGATCCTGCCATGCCATACTTAACTAACCTCCGTACAGTAGCATCTCAACAGGCAGGCCTCCTCATTATCATAAGAACTACAACTTAATCCCCACTGCCAACAGAGACTTTTCTTACTGTGCCCACTTTCTTTGAAATAAACTTCCAGCTGCTATTGAGGAAGTGGACTCTATTCTGGTTTTAAAATGTACTTAAAACCTATTTATTTTTAAATGATCTATAATTAAATTCACCCACAGTTCAAGAATGTGGAATTGTGCATTTATTGTAGTTTTTGAACTAAGCCTTTGTACAGTATATCTGAAATTAACTTTATATGATCCCACTATTGCATTCCTCCAATTTCTACAGCTTGAGTTTCTCTTTGGACTGGCTCTCCTAAATTAATTCCCATTTAGTTCAATTCAATTCAATTCAATTCAATTCACATTAATCATATAGTGTCAAATCACAGCAAAAGTCATATCAAGGCTCTTTACAATGTAAGGATTAAGACCTTACATAATATAATAAAACACCTATAAATTATATAGAAAACCCAACATTTCTAGTGGCCATATTATGCTTAATTTAGGGATTATATTTTAAGTTTGGGGGTCCACTGATACAAAGTTATATGATTTTCAAGTTAAAAAAGTGCATATACATGTTATAGTGCCTTGAGACTAAAACAAATCATTTTGCGCTCCTATATCTTTAAGGCCCCTCTTCCCCCATCTCATCCCAATCTTCTGATTAGTCAGCTTGTGAAGTTTTCCTGTGGGCTGAACTATGCCCAAAACAGTAATTGTCACCACCCCTATATTTTGCTGGCTATGGATCTCAATAAACGGTGGAAGTAGAAAATCACACAAATATATTGGTTTTCATTGGAAATGTCAGCTTATGAAAACCAGGCATAGATGTTCGAGCCGCAATCTGATTGTGCAGAAGACGAACAACATCAACAACAATGACTACAATGAGATATTTCCGTTTGGTAAGTATTTTAGTCACAACTGGTTAGTTTGTAGTCAACATTTTGATTTTGCTATGTAGTTCAAACTCTTAATTATATTTCCACTGTTATTAGGTGTACACCTGGGAAATGTGCTACCATGCTGACTGAGGTTGAAAACGTGCTGTAAAGAAAATACTGAATGCAACATAATGTTGACTGACTCTGCTTTCACTCACGCGTATGGTATAAACCAAAAAGAAAAGGTGGATATCTATTTTTGTCGGTTAAGCTTTGTAAATTACATGTGCTGCATTGTATAGTACTGCATGGGCCTACTGCAATCGTGATGTCAGCTTGTGCAATTATGCAATATAACTGCAAATGCCTGCAATTTAATTAAATAAATATGTATGTTTGTAAATGAGACAACCTATCCTTTGTTTGCGTGCAGTTATTTCATCATCTACAACCCTAATGAAGAGATGACTAGCCAGTGTCTGTTTATGCAAAAGCACGTGGTCAAGTGTGTGGTCACATGATTTCCCGGTGTGAAGTGTGTCAAGTAAGCAAATTGTATTCAAAAAAGCGACTCACGGTACTACAAAGTATTTCATGCTGCGTTTATCTTGTCCTACAGGAGTGTATGTAACATGCTGATATAATCTACAGTAGTTTAGCATAACTGTTTCCTCCCATCCATCCATCCATCTTCATTAGATTAGATTAGATTAGATTCAACTTTATTGTCATTACACATGTACAAGTACAAGGCAACGAAATGCAGTTTAG